>CM070573.1:84446976-85646976 GCA_036346355.1 Rhipidocladum racemiflorum | reverse complement strand
CAAAACTGACTTGCTTCAAGGGAAAGAGAAATCCTTGTTAAGTTGCACCCAAAGTTAGTGTCTACTCCCTCACATCCAATTTCTTTGTCTGTATGCACAGAAACAGGAGGGGTGATATTTAGGCCATGTTCGGTGGCCGGCCCTAGGTTTCAGCTGAAAACTACCATAAAAGTTCCATTTTTACTCTTAACAAGACGGAACTCTCCATTTGATATATACACAACACCTAGCTCTTGACTTCTTGCCCCAGACAGAATGCAGTAAGCTTTTACGGTAGCTAGCGGGTGACTATTATCCAGACCAGCATGCAGAAATATCCAGACCAGCATGCAGAAAAAGGGAGCAGTTCCGTCCGAAGGCAGCAGCGCCGGTACCATACCATCCATCTCGCAAAGCGACTCGCCAAGCCTGTATGCAGGAAACATCCGATTCTTCCTCCCAACGCCGAAAAGGCCAAGGCCACACCTTCCTTTTGCAGCATCCACGTCCACAGCAGCAGGTAGGCAGGCAGGCAGCCGGCCGGCCACGGACGCAATCATTTGGCCTGACGATTCCCAGGTCCAAGCAGCACGCATGGCCGCTCGATGGATCCAATCGAACAAGACAATTCATTCATTCGCCCATGACGTGCATCACCACCTTGTACTTGCACGCAACTGAGTAGATAGATGCATGGATTGTTCCAAAGCACCGTGCGTACTGCCATGCACATCTGCCTTTTCTGACATGGACAGATACAAGTAAAAGGCTCACCGATGCAATACGTACAAGCGTACGTATGTCGCTGACGAAAAGAATTCACACCACACATGCAACCTCAGCTCTTACAGGTAGTCCCCCTCTGTAACACGATCACTAATTGGCTACTACTCTATATATATATGCTAGTACTATAATAGTGCTACGGATATATAGTATTTTGTATGTTACATCTTGCATGAAGTAGAACGAACAAAAGAAAAGATAATTATACAGGCGATAGTGGTCAGATGTTCCTGTCTGGTAGTACTGGAACTGGGGTAGTGATATTGTCGTGCTGGTTGGTGCAGATCATGGCCTCGGAGATCTGCCACAGCCGCGCGGCCTCGTGGCGGTTGGTGGCGGCCGGCGACGGCAGCGTCTCGTTGCAGTCGGCGAAGTAGCGGCCGGACACGCCGGCCAGCCTCGGGTGGGCTGCGACGTAGCACGTGGTGGCCGCAGCCTGCCAGGTTTAAGACCAATCTGTGTCGGTCAGTAATGAGCTAGCGGTGCAGCAAATTATTAACTAGGCTACTAGCTCCTCCCTTCCTCCCTCCCTCCCTCCCTCCCTCCGGTGCAGGCAGAGAGCGCGCGGCAGCAGCAAGACATGGCACGGGACCCAACACACGGAGCTGTGCATAAATTAAGTGAGAGATTTGGTGGACGGTACGTTAATTAATCACCTGAGGGATGGTTTTCAGCAGCTTGGACAGCAGCAAGAACACCAGATCTGCGATTTTTCGAAACCATTTGATTCGATCAGCAATGGAGTGGTAATGAAGTGTAGCGTTATTAACTACTCCTCGCAAGCAGCCGGCGTACTGTACATGCGTGGGGCGGTACGGTACGCACCTGTGACGAAGCCCTCGCGGTCACGGTTGAGCCGGGTCCTGACGATGCCCGGGTGGACGCAGTTCACCGTCACATTCGCGCCCATTTCCTGATGCAACCAAACCGCAGACGCCCGAAGGCCAAGACGGAGAGAGCTCGATCAGCGACGCCGCACGAATCGTTCGTTCTGCCAAACGGATGAGCACTACTGGTTGGGACTCACGTACATCGCATCCCATGGCAAAACGAACGGACCTGGAGGCGCAGGGCGAGCTCCTTGGTGTGCAGCACGCCGGCGAGCTTGGAGACCGCGTAGGCTTGCGTCGCGTCGTAAGCTCTGTACGTTCATACGGATACGGTAGCACATGCCGAGGTTAATTAACGCGATCAGCAACGGAACAAAAATTAACGCCCGGAAGATCGAGCTGGGTGGAGGAACACGCTCACATCTTCCGGCGGGTGACGAGATGGAGGTACTCCGCCCAGTCGCCGGCGAACCAGCCGTGCACGCTGGACGACACGTTCACGACGCGGCCCTGCACGCCCGTCGCCGCCGCCGTCGCCGCCATCCTCCCCACCAGCAACTTGGTCAGCAGAAAATGCCCTGATCGAATTCGCACCCAAACCGACCGCGCGCGTCGATCCATCCATCAGTTGGATCGATGTCCACGCAGACGCAGGCGTACGCACATGAATATATATATTAATCGATACAGGTAGGCATACGTACCTAGATAGTTGGTGGCGAACGTCATCTCGACGCCGTCCTCCGACAGCGCGAGCTGCCCGTGCGAGAACTTGCCAGCATTGTTTCTGCACCCATCAGCCCGACGAATTTAGCACCCGGCCGGCCAAGGAATGGATGGGTGGATTAAGGAAGATGAGCGCGTACGTACACGAGGAGGTGGAGGGGGAGGCCAAGGGAGAGGAACCGTTCGGCGAAGGCGCGGACGGAGGTGAGCGAGCTGAGGTCGAGCGGCAGCACGAGGACGTCGGCGCCGGGGCACTCGCCGCGGATGCGAGCGCGCATGTCCTCGGCCGCCTTGACGTTCCGCGCCGGGATGACCACCCTCGCGCCGCGCTTCGCCAGCACCCGCGCCGTCTCCGCCCCGATCCCCGACGTCGCGCCTGCGTTGTACGTACCAGCACCGCGGCATCGAAAGCTAGCTCGGTCATGTCACACACATACAAGACCGATCGTATCCGTCGAGCAGCTGCAAGGCGCGCGCGAGCGGGTTGTGAGCGTAGCGTACCGGTGATGATGGCGGTGATGGAGCGGAGGCCGGGGCTTGCGGCGGTGACGTCCTCGGCGGTGGACTTGGAGCCGAAGCCGTTGGCACCGGGGGAACCCAGCAGGTACTTGACCGCCCGCAGCATCTCCACTCCAGCAGCACCGCGCGCGCTCGCGCATCCGTCTATGCAGCTCACTGCGTGGGCAGCTGGCTCGCCAGCAATGAAGAGGTGGTGGTGGACGGGGAGGAGGAAATTAAGGCGCCGACCCGCATTTAAAGAAAGCTCGGGGGTCCTCGCGTGACGAGGAATTGGAGGGGGGACGATCGCAAAAGGCCCAAGTACACTGACCGCAAAATTAAGGAGATGGAGTTAATTAATTTCCGCGGAAATCAACATTAATAAGTGCGTCCACGCGTCGGTGGTAAGCAGGGTTCAAAATTTCGATTTAGGGTATAATCTCGTTTCTCACCAAAATCCGATTTCTCATCGAGATCTCCTTATTTCGGACAAAATCCGATTTTGAACCCTGTGGTGCACTGCATCGCACGCTTAAGGCCCTGTTTGTTTCAGCTAGGGATCGTAGAAAGCCGCTTTTAAAAGCTGGAAGGTCAACAAACAGGAAGCTTTCAATATGGATTGTAATAATCTGAAGGCCAGATTGTAGCAATCCCACAATCCACTCTAGGGGAGCTTTTCTCAGCTTTTTTTTTTGCAAAAGACCACAATACCCATCCAACTTCAGTGAAAATTACCCACCATTGCCCCCACTGTTCACACAGACTTTTCAACCTAAAATTGAGGGTACCACAGACTTTTGCCAAGCAGAAATAGCAATCCAAACACACTATAATCTGGATTGCCAAACAGCCATCAACTTTTCAACCTCCAGCTTTTAACAATCCAGCTTTTACAATCCAGATTTTAAAAACTGCTTTCTATAATCTCCAGCTGAAACAAACAGGGGCTAATTACGGGCACAAGCGCAACGAAGGAAACGCGCGGCGGCTTTCGTATCGTACGTGGCCATTCTTTCCTGTTGCTGTTGGTGCGCGTGCATGCAGCAACAAAATGGCCCGGTCGGTCGTCTTCAGGGCCGGCCCTGGGGGGCAGGGTGGGCCACCGCCCCGGGCCCCCGCCAGTCAAGGGCCCCCAGTACCAGCCGGCCAGCCCATATATATACTGCTATACATCAATACAGGCTTCGCTAGGCCTAGACGCTAGTTCGCTTGGAGGCTAGAGCCTTGAATAATTGCCTGATCGCCACCTCTGAGGGCCAGAGGCGAGGATTGAGTCGACGTGATAACGTGAGCAATCGGTTCATCGGCATTGAGGGTTTCCGTGACTCCGCTTTCCACCGACAAGCCGTGAGGCGTGACCGCCCGGACGCGTGAGCAAGCGATCTCCAGGACCGGCCAAGCACTTTCAAGTTTCTTCACGGTTCGAGATGGTAAATTCTCTGCAAAACATTCTCGCTTCGGCTAGCAAAAGCAATCATTTGTCGCCGTCTCAATCTTCTCCTTTCAATCCATTGTCTTTTTGTTGTAGTCTAAGATTGATCAATCGGTGGTGCTACGACTACTGAAAAATGCAAAACACATGTGATACATTTAAACCAGGTTTTGTTGGAGAGTAGATAGACCTTGCAGAGGTTCCTCAGTATATCAGAGAATATCACGTGGGACGTGGCGGCGTCGCAGCGTGTCGCGGCGTCTTGACGTGTTCGCTTCATCGCTTGTAGAGATCGATCGGTCGATCGCGTGTTCAGTGTTCACGACTTCATCCCTAATCCAAGGTATAGAATATTAATCTTCTCAAATCTCTTTTCTCTATTAGTCTTACACTATTTAATTTTCGATACATTTATTATTTTCAGCGCCGTGCGTTATCAACTTATTATGTCATCTGAAAGTATCCATCCGGTAGCGAAAAAAGAAAAAGAAAAAAATGTGTGGATGACTTCACAAAATGTTAGAAGAAATTTCTTAAGATGATGCCAAGTGCCAAGTAAGTGTTTATGATTACAATTTACATTTGTCATTTCATAAACTTTAAAGTATTCTATAGAAGTAATTTTTATGCATCGAATATTAATTTATTCAATAATGTGTGCTTATAAGACTATATATATACATATATATATATATATGTATATGTATACATACATATACATATATATATATATACATATGAGGAGGTGAATGGGGCCTCCATATAAGTTTTCGTCCCGGGCCCCCAAAATGCCAGGACCGGCCCTGGTCGTCTTGATCACTTCCGCTCGAGGCCGGCAGGCACATCCATGATCCATGGGGCGCTGTACCTGTACGTATAAGCTGCATGGAGCTAGCTAGCTCTCCTTCAACTCCGTTTAGAACGAGATCGATGAGAATCCGGTAGAAATTAGTAAGCTGCTCTAATTAATTTGTACGAAATTCCCTGCTCCAAAGAATTCAGGATCCACGGACGCATTAGCCACGCCCTGCGTCGCATTATCTGTGTCGACTATGTTGACAGCCAAGTAGGGCTGCAGGAGAGATGTCATTTTGATCCGGCCGGGACCAATGACCGAGCCCAGTCGTAGAGCGGTTCTTGGCCGACAATGCGCTCGGAGGAATCTGTAGGGCCACACGCAGCGCAGCACAGCTTCGAGTGGATAAGGACGCAGGGGTTTTGCCGCCGCAGGCATGGCCGGGCCGCATGGGGCAGCCCGGCCGGCCGGCCGGAGGATAGCACAATCTCACTCTATCTAACCGGTCTCCTCCTCACGTCCACCTTACTGTGTACTCCACTCGCCAAGCAAGTACTCCTGGCCAGAGAGAGAGAGAGAGGAGAAACAATCGCGCAGACAGACTTCTTCCGTGCACCATACATTACTGAGACCCTCCTGAGAGGCAACCATCGTAGGATCCGAAATGGTAGTTCAGATCTTTTACGAATTACGATACTATTAGATAATTATTGTAGTAAAAACGTGATAATGTACCGTGCACTGTGTTACTTTACTTATAGTTTAGATCTTTCGTGGTACCGTTACGAATGCACAGCTAGAACCCTATCACTTGAGGGGAGGTAATACGTACAGTATCTCTTCATGATAAGAGCTGTGATTTTGCCAACTCAGTGGCACCGTGCCTGCACGGACGATGAGGCGGTCGTGTCATGTGCTGTTGGTTTCGCTTCTCACGCGGTAGTTTGGGCCGCTACAAGTACAGTTATACAGTACTCCATTTGCATATCTACCGTACATGCTTGTCGCGTCCGGGCCCCACAAGGAATAAAGGTGAGTCAACTAGCGCTACCTACAAGCTGATATTCTATGTGGATGCGCATGTGGAAATCGTTAGGTACACCTGATGCCTCAGCTAAATTCACATGATTGGTTGTGGCTACGGTTGTACGTAGTTCATAATAGACTGCATCGTATTGTATTTGGTACAACCGTTGAAGATATAAATATTATTATAATTGATATGAAACTGCGATAATTGTTTCACCAAGATTGACCGATGAGTTTTAACAAATTTTAGCAAGTTCCAACCAAAAGTTTCAAGAAGTCCCAGTAAGTTTCAACCAAGTATTTCAAAAAATTTCAACAAGTTTCAAGAAGTTTAGCTAGTTTTGGTGAGCTCACCTGGCTACGATGGCACTAGTATTACCACATCATCAAGGGCCGCCCGACACCGTCCGCTACCGACGCACCCTATTCTACAGTTTTGGCACCGTCTACTAGGGGTGCAATCAGATCGGATATTTACCGTTCGGCCGACCGGCCAGATACTTTCAGATCGGATTCGGCTCATTGATTCGGATATTTATCTAATTCGGATTCAATTTTGGATATTTTGATTCGGATTCAGGAGTATTATCCGTCGGATCAAGATTTTCTGAGACAATTATCGGATATTTTCGAAAATCTACCATCGGATATCCGAAGTTCCAAAACTTAGTCCTGACGTCAACCGAGCCGAGTGCCTCTCAGAGTCTCAGTCCTCATCCTCAATCCCGAATCTAGAAGGCCAGATGGATGGATCCTGGGAGAAACTCAGAAGTCAGAAAGACCTAAACCTAATCTACGCCTCCTCCTCCCAGATCCCCCGACTCCAGAGTCTTGCCGATGCCCACCGCCGTCATCACCGGTTACTCCTCTAGCCCACTGCCAGGTCATCGCATCCCTTCCGGCCCCCTCCGCCATCCCTCCCCTGGGCCTGGCAAGTCGCCGCCCTCCCTCCCGCGCCATCGCCCTTCCAACTCCAATCGCCACCATCCCCGCCACCGCCACCCTCTCGCCGCTCTCCGTCCCACCAGCCGTCGCCATCCGCCCCACCGATTAATTACCATTGGTTGTTGTATGAAACTATTGTGAGCGCAACATGACACAATGAGAAATCTGAGTTGGATATATACATGAAAGAATCAAATTTTCGATGAATTAAAAGTGAAGATGGGCCATTTGATATATTGTCTTGGTGGAGGACAAAATAAGGGATTTTTCCCACTCTTTCATGACTAGCTCATGATCTGTTAGCCAATCAAGTTTCAACCGTTGCTTCAAAGTCAGCATTCAGTGCGGGTGGCCGTGTTGTTGATCCTTTTTGTAGTCGATTAGTGAAAGGACCAACGATGTCGCCTAGAGGGGGGTGAATAGGCGGAATAAAACTTACGCAGCGGAATAAAACGGGCCGAGCTGGTCAACCCGGAGTCTCCGGGATTTGGTCCGGATACTCCGGCTTGTCCGGAGTGTCCGGTATTGAGTCCGGACTCTCCGGGTTAGCTGGCACGGGAGCGAAATAAAAACTACTCTAGCAAGCACAAGGAACTACTAGAAGTAGCAAGCAAGAACAACCTAGAACAATTGCTGGACAGGACTTGAATTAAAGCTAGGCTAAGAGCTAGATCTAACTACACAAATTCGAATCCACGTAAGCAAGACTAGGAAGTAAAAGAGAGAGCGAGAGACGCGATTTTTCACCGAAGTTCGGATTCTTGAAGGGAATCCTACGTCTCCGTTGAGGTGGCTCGGTCACACTTGAGCCGGGGTCTCTTTCAACCCGCTTTCCTCCCGGTGTTGCACAAATGCACTCGCCGGCTTCACTTCTTGTCTCTCCCTTTCGGAGGCGAAACTCGCCTTCACAAACGACCGGGGCTCACCACACGCGTCGGTAGCTCCCGGTGACTCCTAGCCGTCTAGGAGACCTTCAACCTCCAAGAGAAATAGCACCACGAGGAATCGCTTGGAGGATGAACTAGTGCTCAACAACATGAAATGAATGCACTTAGCACTTTGCTTCTTCCTCTCCTCACCAAAAGGATCAACAACCAAATTAAATGGTGGGAGGAAGATGGGGCTCTATTGAATGCTTAGATAATGTTAGGAATGGCTTGAATGCTGCTATGAATGAGCTCAATAGAGATTCTTACCGTTTGGGAAGAAGGGGTGGCTTTAAATACGTTTTTGAAAACTAGCCGTTATCCCCTTTTTCGAACAGACCGGAGACTCCGGACAATTGACCCGGAGACTCCGGGTTGTCCGGACTCTCCGGACCACATGTCCGGATACTCCGGACTCTCCGGAATTCACAAATGGCCGAGAGGTTAACCCGAGACTCCGATAACATGTTCGAGAGACTCCGACTAAATCCGGATACTCCGGACTGTATGTCCGGATACTCCGAGTTGACTGGCTCGGTTGGAATTCTGGTTTTTGGAAAATGCAAGTTTTTGAGTGCTAATTTGAGATGCAGAAATTGATTGTTGAGCACTTGCACATCCTAAAGTCGATTTCTCGTCATACCCTCTTAATAGTACGGCTATCCTTAAGACACAAATAAATACAAGATTACAATTATGGTCTTGATGCCGTCCTTTTGATTTAAAGTAGTCGTAGGGGCGTCCAATGTCATTCCAAGCTCGATATGATCTCGATATCTGCAGTATTCTTGGATAATACATTAGGTCTCTTTAATTGTGTCATCATTAATCACCAAAATAAATTGAGGGGCCTAGATGCACTTTCAATTAGATCTTGAGGTGGTCGAAGACCTAATTTGTACCAAGGACTAGACAACATCATCTAGAAGAAGTAAAAATATGTCATCCATTTCATATGTCATACAATTTCCTTTTTTTCTTTACTAATAGCAACTGTCACTACAAAATTTCAGGTTCTAAGGAGAAAATTACAACGCTGATTGATGAGTTGGACATAGAGTATAAGGCCAAAGCATGTGATTCACCTATAGACATGACTTCAGAGGTTTGTTCATTCTCCTATTTTTTGCAAAGTATTCCATATAGTAAGGCAACAGTATGAAATATCTAGAGATCAAACTGGTAAATCTAACTTCCAACTTTTAGTTCAATAACCCAATCAACATGTGGTATCCTATTGAGATTTTTACACTATGGAGAACAAAAATCTATGCACGTCTTTACCTGGGTCTAAGACTAGCATTAGGAACTTTGGCTGCATCCTAAAAAAGGGCTGGTCTTAAACATGCTGCATTAATTACCATTGGTTGTTGTATTCCAAACACATCAAACATGGTACTGATTAGTAATTATGGACTGAATCCTTTGTTCTTTTCCTTGAAGATATACTAGGTTTAAGTCATGCTTTAGTGTGAATACGATATGAATCCATCACAATCACCTCTGTATTCTATTCAGTTACAATGTCAAATATTTTATTTCATAGTAGTATAAAATAGCAAAACAATATTTTTTATTCATGTTAAACATATCATACACTCTTGTTCTTACCTATTAAGGCTATTATTTTGTAGGATGAGACTAAGATTGCGACTGATAATGACTAAGCATAGCATTTATCGCGGACTGTAGCCATGGTCATGACTCATGAACTTGTTGTCTCCTTGTGATGTTGCCAGCTTACCTTAGCCACTTCGGTCTTTAAACTCTTATATAAGATTGTGTCATTATTCACTCTGCATTATCCGCACCGTGTCACTGAGATGCTACATCGCCGTTAGATCCAACCGGATTCAAGATCTGCATCATCGGATATGCAGGATCCTATCGTCGATCATGAAAACGATGGTCAAAGTTGCCACTTCTGTCAATGGACTTAGATATGGACCTCGTAGCCAGGTGCCGTTAGATGCGAGCTCATCGGATTCGTGACCACGTACCGGAGGCGAGTCATCAAACTTGCTACCATGGAAAGTGTGTGAGAGAGATGATTTAACAGACCACCTTTTCAAGTGGCATGTTTAAATATCTCGACAGCTACCTAGGAAGATTAGCTATCGGGAACCAAGCACACATTATCAAACAAAAGGGCGAATCAACTGTTTTTACATAACTTAAGGCCTAACGGCCAGAGTTTTACAAAAGGAGGCATAGCGAGCCCCGAATATAATACATTACCAAAAGATCGCACAGGCATAACCTGAGCACAAGTTAAGACCTTAAAACCAAGCAGAATCGCCATCTACGGCTTCCTATAATTCCTCGACGTTTTGGAGCTCTGGGAGTTGTGTTTAAGCAAGGGTGAGTACACGACCGTACTCAACAAGTCGTATGAAAATTTCTGAATACTACATACATGGGTTATCAAAGGATGGCACAAGTTCATTTTAAATTTGAAACACAAACCATAAATAATAGTAAGAGGGGTATTCTCAAAGTAATAACTATTAAGCCATATTCTAGAAATTCCAAAGAACTACTTGAGCTTGGTTACGGGAGTCACCCCATTTCAAACTTAATTAGCTTCATTAATCGGAAGCACGGCATATTTGAATACCATTTTATTTGACTCTGCAGAGCTGCTTAGCTTTACCCACAAGATATCTACATCAGTTAATGCCAAGCGCTAATTACATGCAACTAAAATACCAGCGATTGAGCCAAGACCATCACAGCCTTTTGTTGCTCATTCCTGGATATTCCCTAACTGGTAGGCCTAAGGCCACTCCACTCAGGACCCACTGTCTGTTGTGAGAACTGGCGAATGGTGCTATCAGGCCCATTCTCATTCCACCCCATCGGTCATTCCCCTACCGAGAATGCCGCTCCCCATTTTCCAGGAAATGAACAATGTACTGAGCCATGTCGGAGACGGTTCAAGACCGATCCAACTTGTGGTTGAGCGGGATCTTAAGTTATTTATTTTGCTCAAGTGGGTTTATCCTTCTGTCGCCAAAGATCAAGCCATTTAACAATCCACAAACCCACCTGGTGCCTGCTTGTACCAGCCACCCAATCCAACCATATTATTAATCATCAGTCGGGGATCGGACTCATATCCACCTCGTGGCTAGTCCAATACTGTCCCCCTGGCCGTCGCACATTTAAATACTCCGAGCCAATTGCTCGCCAACCTTTTGTTTTTCATTTACACATCTTGAGTGAAACTAATATAATTAATAATAAACTATGGCATGTATGATTATTAGCTAAGGTGATTCAAGGTTTAATATGGTTCATCAACATTAAGGATGCGAAACGCGAAACTGGGTATAGCTAAGTTGCATGTCATTTTAAACTAGCGATTTTCAGTATTTCAACATACAATTAAAGTAATGCGATATAAATTAAATACTATAATATTATCATGGTGAATTAGGTCAAATATGTTCAAAGGTGTGCGGCTTGCCTTGCTGCTCGACGGGATCGGCTAGGTCGTAGTCGACGTAATCGTACATGTCTTCGCTCGGGTCCTGCTCCGGCTCCTGGGTTTGCTCGGGCTACAACTGCTACGTGAATGTCCGATCTAGCGCGAAAAACGAAATAAAAAATGATAAGTAAATGAAAAACGAAAAACGAAACGAAAAAAACGGGCCGGAGGAGGGTTTGAGGGCAATTTGGGTATTTTTGGAATTTTGAAAGTTTCCAATGGCGAAACGGAGGCCGTATTTGGACTCAATGGGTCGAAAGGGTCAAGATAGTGTATTTTTGTCGTTTTTTGGGTTTCTGGGGATTTTTGAAAATTTTAGATTATTTAACTGGAATTCTCGGATTAATTAAATCCAAAAAAAGGAAAACGAACAAACAGTAACGGTCGCGCTCGAGACACGGCCCATTTGGCCGGTCGGCCCATGGGCTAAACATGCGCGGGCGAGAACTGGGCCGGCCCAGCTAGCGTAGTTGGCCGATCTGACAAGCTAGGCCCGCCTGTCAGCGACATGGGGGTGGTTGACAGGTGGGGCTAGGCCGGCGAGCACTGACACACGGGCCTAGCGCGCGGTGAGGCTGACTGGTGGGCCCGGCGTGGGGTGGGCGAGGCGGCGCGGGCATGATAAGTGGGGCTAGCTCGCAGAGACATAGAGAGAGACAGAGAGGGGTTAGGGTTAGGGGTGAGGGGTGAGGGGACGGCGGCGGTGATTCGAGGGCGGGCGGAGCGGGGCGAGGCTGGAACCGTGGAAGAGAGGGGGCGGTGGGGTCGAGCCTGGGGCTAGGGCGTAGGGTTAGGTTTAGTGGATCGGGGTGGAAATGGGAAATCGAGGCGGCAGAGAGCCAGAGAGGCCTTCGGCTGGAAGGGAAGGAGAAAGGTGGGGTGGCGGAGAAGAGAAGCCGAGGGGGCGACGCTCACTGGGGAGAAGAGGGGGCGAGCACTAGGGCGAGGCGGGCGCGGTGCGGAGCCTTTGTAGCCGCACACGGCGTGGGCGAGGGGAGCAGGCGAGCGAGTGACATGGCGGGGAGTCGACGGGAGCAGGAGGGGCAAACGAGCGCGATGTCCGAGGCGGCGGCCGGCGTGAGAGGGGGAGTAGCTCGGCGCGGGCTGCGAGGCCGAGCATGACGCAAAGGCCGTCGGACGCGATGACCGGGCGGGCGCGGGCGAAGGACCGGTCCATGCGAAGGATTTCCAGGTACGAGTTCAACCACTGCAACCCCAATTTTCCAAAATCCAAAACAAAATCAGATTAAACTCAGGTTAACTTGAGTTCGGGTTTCAAATCTTCTTCGAAATTTTGGGGATTTTTCAGATGATGAGAGGATATAAAATCCACATGAGAGAATGAAAGATGAGAGACGGGGTGCATTTGGACGTCTGATGCTTATCAAGGATCGATGGATGGTGGGCAGTGACGACGGATCGAGTAGGCAGATTGGGCCGGGGTCCTTGCCGGGGAGAGATAGAAAGAGTGGTTGATTTCAGCTTCTCTTCTAAGGAACAGGAAATAAAATCTGAATGTTTGTTTGCTGGAATCAAATGGATAATTGCTATCGATCCCGTCGGCTGCATGCGTCAGTGTTCTTCGCAGAAGCAAAGTGAGCAGCCAGTGCATGAACAAAAGTTGTGGCTGAAGACCAAACGAACGGTTGCAGATAGCGTGGGCCACGGTTTGACCTTAGGGTTAGGCATGCCCTGTTGCGCACTTGCTCTGCGCGTGCTGCAGTGGCGCATGCATGCAGACATGCGCCATTAAAATCGATCGATCCACAGAGGTCAACCTGCGCTGTAACTGTGCAAGGCTGCCCTAGTAGTAGCTAGTGGGCGATCCATACACGGCTGCTTGCCCTGCATGCTGCTACGAGACAGCAGAGAGAGAGGCTTGCACACAGGCATAGTACAGTATAGGCTTGCAGATACCAGCACTGCATGCATGCACGCCAAGGCAGAAGGAAAAATTGCTGAAATAAACCACAGAGAAATTGAAATTTAAAAAATGACCTGCAGTGAAACGAAATGCGTTGAATGGACCTTGTTTCCGCCGCATGGTATGGCTTCCGCCGTGTGGCATGGAGGAAACCCGGTTTCCGCCACACCGTGTGGCTTCCTCCATGCCACACGGCGGAAAGGGGGCGTTTCCGCCTTGCGGGGCGGCGGAAGCCGGCTGGGGTGGCGGAAGCCCCGCTTCCTGCGCATGGGGCGGCGGAAGCCAGCTCGAGCCGGCCCCACGCCGCTTTGCTTCGCCCGTGCGTCTCGGCTTTGCTCCTCCCGTGATTCATTTTTGCCGCCTCAGATGCACATGGAGCCCGTAGGTCTCGGCTTTGGTCACCCGTGATTCATTTTTGCTGTTTGCATGCACATGGAGCCACCGAAAGTTTCCTGTCCTTTTGTCATTTGATTAATTAATGACTAACTTAATTTGTGAAATGACTCGCTTAACATAATATAATCATCAACTAAACTAATCGCCGCTTCGTCTATATAAGACGCTGTGGTTCGAGCAATGCTCCTGCTCTCTCATCTCTCACTCGGCTCTGTCAGGTGCGTTCTCTGAGGTTCTCTGTCAGTTTATTGTGTGTACTGTGTATTTTCATTTGCTAACTATTGTATTATTTTATGTAAATGAACTGTTAGGTGCAACGATCCGACCTCACAGCGCTCTTGTTCTTATTCCACTCCCCGAGGTGCTCTCTCCGTCATGTTTTATAATATTTGTTTCCATTTGATTTATATGAGAATGTACATGAGGTTTTAAGCGGGAATTAGTAAAATGGTACATTGCTATAATAGGTTTTCAAATGATTTCATGCAGTAGTAGGGTTATTGTATGATCGAAAATACACGACATCGCCTAACGTCATTATTTTTTTTTTTTTAAATTAACATGTATATTTGCTAATTACGACATTATTTAGTGTAAATAAAATGGAAGGTGGTTATGAGCTGTAGTGTAAGCCTAGTATTGTTGTAGTAGGGGTGTTAATAAGAAATGATTTTAGCACAATTATTAATCGTGGTAGTAATACGTACCATCGTTACATTAGATGCGTGTCAAGATTACTATCAATGGTTGGTACGCATATAAAGTAATATTTTAACTTAAATAAATTGCAAGGTGCATTGGTGGACGAGGCAAGGACTTATTGTAAGAGTGTCGATCCGTTCGGTCTTTGTGAAGGTAATTTAATCTTTGTGTTGTACACCCTTTTATTAAGTTCATGTGATTAAAAATCATGTTTATTTGGTAATGATTATATAATTTTTGTACATAAGTTGATGGTGCGCATTGTAGTGGAAGTCAAGAATTATTGTAGCAACGGTTTAATTGTGTAGAAATAATTTTAATTGTTTTATAATATTCGTGGTCAAAAATTATTGTAGGGATGTCGACTGTTAGGTGGTGTGAATGGGTTTTTAGTTAATGTCGTATACGATGTTTTCATATTCGTCTTTGTGTTGTAACATCGTCAATTTAATAAAAGCTTATAATCGAAGATTAAAATATGAAATAATTTGTTTGCTGTATTTTATGATATTGCATGCCTTTATTGAAATGTTGGACGATGCAAATGATTGTTGGAATAGATAAAAGCAAGGAAAACGAGAAACTAATAAATGGTAAAACGGTAAAATAAAAAGAATTACCTTAGTAAATTATGTATAACCCTAAAGTACCCCGGATGATGACCTAGGATGTGAAAAACAGTGTGAACATCATTAAACCATGAAGTGATTAATTTTTTGTGAGTAAAAGTTATAGCTGACCTAAATAGTAATAGAATTATGGAGAATTATGGACAGAACTGTAGACCTCAAAATTTTAACTATAAGTAGGTCTTGCCATTATACTCAGTCAGAAATTTTTTTAAAAATTAAGAAGTAGTTTAGCTATTTTTTTCACTTAATCATTGCAGTTTTCAAATTCTGCAAAAAGTAGTAAACGAATTGTAAGAAAATAAATAATGTGATTCTTGTGCTACAATTTTTATGGTAAAACTATAATGTATATTCACACTTCTAGTAAAACTTTAAAAAATTAATATGTCCATCTAAACCCTAACAAAAATCAAAACCAAAAAATTGTATTGTGCAGCAGGTAATGTTAGAATTGTTATAAAATAACAGTAAATAAGTTTAGGCTAAAATTTTTATTCTAGAACTATCTGGTAGATTCACACTTGCAGTAAAAATTTGAAAAATTAATATGTCCATCTAGACCCTTGCAAAAATCAAAACCGAAATAATTAAATTGTGCAACAGGTAATGTTAGAATTGTTATAAAAAAACCGTAAATAATTTAAGGCTAAAATTTTTATGGTGAAACTACCATGTAGATTCACACTTCCAGTAAAAATTTCAAAAATTAATATGTCCATACAGACCCTTAAAAATCAAAACCGAAATAATTGAACTGTGCAGCACGAAATGTTAGAGTTGTTATAGAATAACCGTAAATAATTGAAGGCTAAAATTTTTATGGTAAAACTATCATGTAGTTTCACACTTCCAGTAAAAATTGAAAAAATTAATATGTCCATCTAGATTTGTACTGTGCAGCAGGTAATGTTAGAATAGTCCTAAAATAACCGTAAATAATTTTGGAAATAAACATGCATATTTGCTAATTAGGACATAATTTTATGTAAATGAAATGGAAGGTGATTATGAGCTGTAGTGATAATAAATTTAATGCCTATTAATGCAAGAATTGTTGTAGTAGGGGTGTTGATAAGAAATTATTTTTGCATAGTTATTAATCCAGTAGTAATACGTACCATCGTTATATTTGATGCGTGTGAGCTAGGTTTTTATTGAACTTCATAGTATTTCATGCATTACTTTCAGTGGTTGGTGCATACATAAATTAATATTTTAATGTAAATAAATTGCAAGGTGCTTTGGTGGACTAGACAAGGACATATTGTAGGAGCGTCTATCTGTTTCGGTCTTTATGGAAGGTAATTTTGTGTTGTACACCCTGTTATTATTTCATGTAATTAAAAAATCATGTTTATTTGGTAATGATAATATAAATTTTTGTACATAAGTTGGATGGTGCGCATTGTAGTGGAAATCAAGAATTATTGTAGCAACGGTTTAATGTGTAGAAATAATTTTAATTATTATATTTGATGCTATTAAATTTAGTTGCTTGTTTACTGGAAGGTGGTTGAGTAGTACGTAGTATTACATGCTATTAGTTTACGTTCGTGTCTCTTGAAATGAAAAAAAAAATTGGACTTCATTAATTTGTACGGTGTTTACGAGGTGTAGTGTAAAAGGGAAATATTTGATTACGAGGGAGAGAACCGTAGACCTCAAAATTTTTACTGTAAGTAGGTCTTACCATTATCCTCAGTTAGTAAAATTTGTAAAGATTAATAAGTAGTTTAGCTTTTTCACTTAATCATTGCAGTTTTAAAATTCTCGCAAAAGTTAGTAAAATAATTGTAAGAAAATAAATACTATGATTCTTTTCCACAAATTTTTATGTTAACACAATCATGTAGACTCACACTTCCAGTAAAAATTCCAAAATTTAATATGTCCATCTAAAACCTTACGCAAATAAAAAACCGAATAAATTTTACTGTGAAATAATGTTAGAATTGTTATAAAATAACCGTAAACAATTTTAACCTAAAATTTGTAATCTTGACGAGGGAAACTTATACATTAGCTGAGTATAAAAGTATCTAAAATTCAGGAGTTGAAATGACCCACGAACCTGAAGTGGGAAAAATGGTTTGTGTGATGAACATTAGTACATCAGTAAATGATCAAGTTTAATAATTGTATTTTTATGTGAAATAATGGCTTACATAATAATACACTTTTGTTATGCATGCTACCATGTATTACTAAATGACGCAATTTAATGACGCATGGACAGATTTCGATGGCTACAACACTGCATATTTACTACGGAGATGCTCCCACAAGAGTGCGCGGACCTTTTGTTAGCATGCAGAGTCAGATACACACGCATGCCACAATAGATCTTCCTATTGGACCTAAAGACCTGATAGGGATAGTAGCTCAAAAAATAGGTATTGACCGGAGAAGATATAAGCTGCGCCTACAAGCGGTTCGGCCCCGTTTGGTGCCGAACAGCGCACAAGTAGTGTGCAACCTATGGGAGCTTGAAACAGAGTTCTCGACCTTTACGTTGCAAAGGCCGTGGATGAATCTTTTCAGATTGGTGTGTACGCCGAGATGGTACCACGTCAATCAAAGCGAGGAGGAAGGCACCGGGCAACCTCGCTTGTGCTGTAGAGGGCGACATTGGTATTGCCGTAACACGTTAGAGGTGGGAGGGTCATCTGGGGTCATACTACGTAGTAGAGGAGAGTGTGGGGAGAGCACGGGTTAATGTGGTCGAAGAGGAGGTCGATGTGGAGGTCATGGATGATGAAGGCCTTGACGCCACAGTGAAGGCATAGAGGATGGTGAGGATGATGTGGGTCTGTCGCCAGATTCCGCCAATTGGATGCGGATCAGTGCGTAATTGCTGATTACTCACATATTTCCAGCTGTCCCCAGACCGGCGACATACAGCTAGAACAGGTCTTCCCCACTAAAAGGGAGCTGGTGCACTTCATTAGCAGCTACGCCATCATGACCCGGCGTCAGCACTATGTAAAAAAGTCAGGGCCGGATGTCTATGTGGTTAAATGCGCTAAGATCGGACAATGCCCGTCATGCAGGTACGCGCATCGACCAAAGAATGAGAGCCGCTTTATCATTTCACGCTACACTCGGCACACCTGCTGCCGAGGTGGTGATGACCATTAACAATTCCATGGATGCCAAATTCATAGCCCAGGAAATCCTTGGAGTCGTCGAAGCTGACATCAAACTAGCACCAAAGTCCATAATTGCCCAGATGCAGAGCAAATACGGGATGGTAATCCCGTACCATCTGGCGTGGCGAGCAAAACAGAAGGCCCTAACGATGTTATTCGGGTCATTCAAAGAGTCCTACAATCGGGCTCCTGCGCATTCTGCGCCAGGATAGCTGAGACCAACCTGCAGAATGGGGCATTGACCAACAACTGTCTTTGCTAGAGAATGGATCATTCTTTGAAGGTCACCAATTCCTTACGAGGCTTTCTTTGGGCATTTGCACAAAGGTATCAAGCATTTAGGCATTGCCGCCTGTGGTATGTGTGGATGGCACGTTCCTAATCGGGAAGTACCAGGGGACTCTTCTCACCGCCTCTAGTCGACGGAAACAATCAAATAGTCCCGATTGCCTTTGCGATTGTAGAGAGCGAGAACAACGATAGTTGGCTTTGGTTCATGCGGTTCGTGAAGACCAAGGTGGTCGTGAATAGGCTCGGTGTGCGTCGTCTCTGACCGCAATGCTGGGCTGTTGCATGCTCTCGAGGGTATGAAGGGGGGGAGGGACCCTTCGTGTGCCTGGCCTGATGTGGAATGCCGGTGGTGCATGCGACACCTAGGTGCAAACTTGTACACCGTGATACAAGAATCGCAGCATGGTGAAGCGGTTCAAGATTATGTGCATGCGTAACAAGTGCGTAAGTTCGAAGCAATATTTGCACAGTTGAACGAACGCACGAGGAAGTTAGTGGCAGATCAGGAGCAACAAACCTCCCAGATTGTTGGTGGTCAAGGAGTTTCTGTACGGCGTAATACTACGTTCGCGCAGTGGATCGCCGGCAAACCGGCGGAGAGATGGGCACTGGCACACGACACGCACGGCGCACGGTAAGAAGTAATATTCTATTATATACCCGAATATGTCCCGTTCTCTAATTGAAGTGTGATCGCATTTTCAGCTACATGGTGATGACCACGAACATCGCCGAGTCGCACAACAACGCTTACGAGAAGGGTCCGTGGGCTGCCGATATGCTCAATAATTGAGCTCACTTTTTATCGGACCATGGAGTACTTCCGAGACCGTGGCCGCAGCGTAACAATCGGAGTCCACATTTGCACCGCTGTCGAAGCTCTTCTAGAGAAGCGCCGCTTGAAGGCACAATTTCACTTGGCGCAGTTGTTCGATCCCGTGCGGAACGAATTCAAGATTTCATGTAGAAGGAAATATGCCTCGGGCTATATCGCGGGCGACACCGTCCAAACGTGTTGGATTGGAGCGGACAAGGCTCATTGCACTTGTAACAAGCCCCGTCTGGAGCATATTCCGTGCTCCCACATGCTTGCCGCTTCGTCACGCCTTGGTGGCAACACGGAGCTCATTTGTCCCCCGCATTACTGCATGCAAGTTGTAATGAACACGTGGCAGCCAAAAATGAGAAACTTTGGCGATCGTGAGTTACAGTGGACATGGTGGCCCCTCAGACGTGGCATCCGCTCCTTCGACGGCCGGGATCAACCAGAAGGCCATCGCCATCGCGACTTAGGGGCGACATGGATGCTTCACAAGGTGGTGTTGGTCTGCGGCTTTGTGGAAAATGCAGGCAGCCGGGCCATGACCGCAGAGCATGCCCTAATAGGCCTTAATGTCGCAATTGAGCTATTTCGAATATTGTATAAGTGCGAAGTTATGTCCATGTCAAAGCCGCTATGCATTTATCTAGAAAATAAATGGAGAAATTTTTTTATGTCATTGTGTTGCCTTCTTATTTCAA
This sequence comes from Rhipidocladum racemiflorum, assembly GCA_036346355.1. NCBI lineage: Eukaryota > Viridiplantae > Streptophyta > Magnoliopsida > Poales > Poaceae > Rhipidocladum > Rhipidocladum racemiflorum. The sequence goes on along the minus strand of CM070573.1, from coordinate 85,626,924 downwards.
TAGGATGATGATAAATTTTTCCTTATGGAGTAATCTCGTCTTTATTTTTCTTGAAGGTAACGGGAAGCGGCCACCAAAATGGCACTGCCAGAGTTGCTCCACGAACAAATCGACTCAAAGCATAGGGCCAGGAAATTGGCCGCACGTGAAGAGGTTGTAAGACACACTACATAAGTTCATGGTTTTCATGCACATTAATATTTTCCGTCTGATATACCATCTTCCTCTCCAGCTTCATGCCATGCGTTTAAGGGGATCCCGGCAGCTGAAAATTCTTGACGGCAGATTCGATGTCCCACTTGCACATTGCGGGCTGCTCCCATTTGGCGAAGCTTATGAATGGGGCAAACATGGGCCGTGGAAGACGGACTCCTCTTCCCGCTTTAGACGCCAGACTTTTGACACCCTTGTTGATCGTTGGCGACCAGAGACGCATACTTTCCACTGCCGCTTGGGGAGATGACTATCACCCTACGAGATGTGGCGTTGATTACAGGGCTTCCTATTGCTGGCCAACCATTTGTTGTTGCAAAGCCAGAAGCGAGTGGCATGGCACCACTACCTAGAGAATGTAACATATACATATTGCATTTAATCGGACCACTCAATCAAAATTTTAAAGGCCTCGACATGATTAAATGAAATCAGAGGTTCGGGGTGGAGTACCATGGGAGCGACCAGGGGTGTCATTCTCATGGTTGCGTCGATTGGAAGAGTTCCAAGCTTGCCCAGAGATGCGGACTGGCAACCGTGAATGACACTACGGTGTACCTACTCGGACTCCTAGGGGTGTGATGTTCACGCACTCAAATGGAGACAACGTCGCTACACATCTTGTGTGGGTTGCCCGGCAGCTAGCCATGGATGCGCGAACGGGACGCACTACGTAGGGTTTCACTGGGATCCGCGGTTCTAGCGGACACCTATCGTGCCTTGTGTGACGCTGCGGCAGACGGACAAAGACAGAGCTCCATCTTGACGGGTTGTCCGTATCTTCTGCAGCCTTTGGTCATGGTTTTACCTTCCCATGTCTCGGCCCAAGAGTGGACAACCCTTACTACCAGTGCTCGTGGTCGATGATGTACCCACCCGCCGCGCCCAACTTTTGGTTACATATACATGCACGCTAGGTTGCGTTGGGCGCAAGAAGTTGATCGCGGTCATACATGCGGCGTCGTCGCCGACCGACTTTCGACCCAGGATCACGCCGATTGGGACCCGCTTCTCCAACGCGACGCATGCACGGCGTAGCACAAGGAGGACGCATATCATTTGCGTGCAACCAAGACGGCGTCTTGGCTCACGCAATGCCACCTAGTGTGCATGAATGCCGCCGAGGTGTACTCACCGTAGCGCAGTGCAACGACAGTTTGGTCGCCGACAGCTTGATTCCTCCACCCCCCACGATCCGGTCCGGTCGCATGGGTAAGCTGAAATCAACATTACATTTACAAGTCCCACTATATTTATCATCATATTGGACTAACGGCATGTAAGCTAAATTTTCAGGAGGAGCTCACAAGGCCACAACTACGATCGAGAGTCGTACATCAAGCACACATCACGCGATGGTCGAGTCGCCACGGCCGATGTGTACGAGCCAACCTGGCCTTACAATGGCACCGAGTACTCGGGCCTACCTCGACCGGGTACAGGCCTCGAACAAGGTGTGTTCTTCTTGCACGGCAAGAAGCCCACGAACAAGCACAAAACTATGTGCGTGACTACGCCGAGAGAGTTCACAGTCGGGTACGTACAGACTCCCATATGTGTTTAAATACTTTCGATAGCATGTACAGCTTGGACATCGATATGTACTAATAGAACGATGTATTCCTACAGACTCAGAGTCCGCAAACTTACAGGACGAGGCGGACGAAATGTTTACGCAAACCGGGCATCGTGGTCAAGACAAAGGGAAATCCTAGGCGTGGTTTCTTTCAGAGGGCTGGGATCGCCTTGCGATCCGCCATTCGGCGCTTGGAGGTCACCGGTCAGCCACACGAAGAAGCTATGATGAGGCGGCCGATCCACCCCCCCAGCATTCGTCCCCACCCTTGAGATCAATGTCCATGAGGTATCCTCTACCGCTTCCCGAGCGGCACCGACACACGGTAAGACGGGCATCCACATCAGGACATGGTGCTGAAAGCCATCGGCGCTCAGCGTTCACGCCCGTCACCGGGCCCCATCCAACGGGAGAGATGTCACAGGGCCTCGATATGAATCGTCCACTGACTCCACCGATCGGGATGGGCGACGACATGTTCTGCTCCCAGCAGACATTTGGATACGCGTAACGCTTCCCCAAAATGAAGGAAATCGCGTGCCTTCGACAATGCGTTCACCGAGACATTTGGTGCCGACTTTGGATTTTCTAGCTTGTCGCAAACGCTTTTACCTCGCACTCCACGCCCCGACCAGCCGAGGATCTAATCGTTATCTTCGACAGTGGTTCACGCTGGACCGCAGACACCACTACCACCGCACCGCAGCTTTCAGCCCATTTGCAGATGGAATATTTACCCTGGATCGTGGTATGTTGTCGCCCGCCAAAGACCGACGAGGATGACCAGATGGCGCAAACAGGACGAAGTTGGACCGCCGCAAGCAGCGAGGACAAGAGTAAGACGTGAACCCCAACATTACACCCCTAGTGCATATGATAGTAGATGGGGGAGCTGGGGATGATTGTCGTTGGGCTGTATGTACCTTTTTGTAACAGTAACAGTGCAATCAATAAATATTTGCTACGTGCTGACTAATATTCCTATTTCTTGCAATAAATTATGCGATGCTGGTATTTTGAGCCCATTTGCAGTATTGAAGACAAAAAACGAAATTGGGGATTTTCAGCTTCTCTTTTTTTTTTTTGAAATCTGGGCACTACTTCAAACCGGCATAACTTACGAAAAATTAATCCAAAATAAGGGAACAAATACATTTTTGAAATGTACTGAAATTCCCTACAAGTTGTCAGGCAAATTTTTTTCCAAATTCGGCCTCCAATAAATTCAAATTCGCATCGCAATATCCAATTCACCAATTTCGTCCATTTCGGACAATCGAAACTAAAAACGGCATAACTTTCTAATGGAATGTCCAAATGGATTGATTCCAGTTGGAGATGCTAGATAATTTCACCCTCTACAACTTCCTAAGCAAATGTAAACTCCAATTCGGCCTCTAAGTAGCTCGAATTCGCAGAAAACTGAGAGCCAAAAATCTGGCCAAAAAACAGCGCTACATTCACTTTTTGAGCCAAGTTTAAAATCAGTGTTTGACACCGGATTGGCAAGATGAGTCCACCACTATATAGAGAAATGTTTTTACTTCGCAACCATGTAACCCGCGCACTCTTGGTCATTATAGATTGCCGCCATAACGCCTCCAAAGTTGGTTGAAAGTCATAAGTGCGGACTGAAATTTTTGGCTCTAAACTTTTGGTTAAGCTTGGGATACTCCTAAGTGGCAGTTTAGGACATTAATCAAGCCGGAATTGACCTTAAGAGCGGCTAAAACTTAATTGATGCGAAACTTAGCCGCTAGAATCGATGCATAGGCACACCGCAGCGAATCCGATGTCGCCACGTGTAGCTTTCTCGTCCCCTCGCCAAGACGCTAATGTGCCCATCGCCACCGTTGCCCATCGCCACCGCAGCTAAGCTATAGCCAGGCCCCATCGCTGCCGCAAACGATGCCTCGCCAAACGATTCCTCTCACTTCAGCGATTCGCGGCTTTTGGTGGGTGAAACAAAGATCGGTGACGTGATACGCCGCATCAAGTTAATTCATGACGGAATCTCAACGCCAGATACTTGCAGTATTACAAAGCGCACAAACCCTAACGATGAAGGATTTTCACGCCCGTAAGAAAGCATGTCCAAGATATTTTTAAGGCCGAATGTAGCAGATTTGCTATTTAGTAGACGAACTACCATGCACCAAGACAAACCCAAATGCATGCGTGGCGCATACTTCCTGAGTCGCCTGGTTAAAGCTTGTCGCCAAAGCCTCGACCGGCACCTCCCTACCAGCTACAAAGCTGCATGCATCTGTCGATATCAAACACACCACAACCGCAAGGGAATCCGATGCTCCTGGATTCTTTCTTTCTGTCGGGACCGCGGATATTCGAATTTCAAATGAAATAAAAATACCGCGACGATAAGCCGCGGTTTTGCAATGTTATCGTTTCACCAGGCCCCCACCTGCGCTAATGCTCCGCCAACCGTGGCTACTCCCAAGCCACCGCCACCGCAGCACCCCTTGAGCGCACCGCAAACGCCGCCACGCATGGATTTTTTGTCTTGGCCCTCGCCCAAGACGGTGATGTGCCGCCACCGCCTCGCTTTCTTCCTCGCTCCTCGCCTATAAATTGCAAGGTCAGTCAGACTTCTATCGTGCAAACGCGATACATTGCCCCGAGTTCATAAAGTTTGGATTGAGTTGAGAAAACCCAGAGTGCAAAGAGGAGAACTGGTAGTTTAGCTTTCCTTTTTGCAATATTTTATTTCTCGGCCTTGTTCCACAGTATTATTTACAAAAGTTATTTTGTACGGTGAGTCACATTGTTGTGTTCTTGGTTCAAGACACATTATTTTGTACTTATTATGCTTCTTATTGATGTTTTTGCTTCGTGTAGATACCAACTTAAGTGTTCGCTTGCTCTGTCCAAGCCATGTCGAGCTCGGTGGTTGCCAATGCAGTATGTAATGTGCCCTAATCACATGTGGAAGTCCACACTGTACTCCACCACTACAGGAAAATAACGAACCGTATTATAGATGCCCTAATTTCTCTGCACGTCTCTACGATTTTTCGATTTCTTCATGTTTTCATGAGTACTCTCCTGCCGAGTTTGGTATAACCATGTTAACATCGCCGTAGCCCACAGGATGCCAATATCGCAAGTGGGCGCACGATATAAATACACCGACATCTTTAAACAGACGCCCAATGGTAGAGCAGAGGACGGATCTCGCGCGGGAACTTAACAGGCTAACGGTACGAGAATTACCGCAGAGAGAGGGAGTTCGGCCTGAACAAGAAGAAAACCGTGAAGCGTATGATCGCTTCCTTGAGCAGGCCGTAGAAGATAACAACGAAGCTGTAAGTCCTGATTTCGTTGTTCCTCTTGACGGCCCCCAATAACTCTACAAACGTGACTGCTGGGAGTTTTTCAAGAAGAGGGTGTGGAATTCTATGATAGTGATGATTCTCGAAAGTTCTAAAGTCACTGTACCTGCATCCATTTGTATGTTAGTTCTTGTTCACAAGAAATGTTGTTGTAGTTGTTCTCCCTATTGTACTTTGTTCTAATGCTATTATGTGTTTCTGTTGTATCGTAATGCAGTTTGTACTATTATGAAGCTTTCTGTTATGTTCACCAAGTTATTCGAAGTTTTTTTTCGGTTGAATGGAGCATATTTTTTATTACATGTATGTAATATCATATTCACCGACAACAGTCATTCAACCTTGTAAAAGCATTGCTGTCAAAGCAGTAAAAGCATTGCTGTCAAAGCAGTAAAAGCATTGCTGTCAAAGCAGTAAAAGCATTGCAGTCAAAGCTGTAAAAGCAAGCCTGCCATGTCATATCAAAAGCACGCCTGTTAACTTTTTCAGCTTTTGTCATCGGTAAAAATCAGCATAAAGCATTCTAGTCGACCTTGTCGCTTTGTTCGATTCTCTCGTTTGGTGGTGGCGGGCTATTTAAGCCCCCGCTCACCTCCGAATACTCACACCAACCCACCTGCCAATGGAGTTCCTCGCCCCAAGGCACAAAGATTGTCCAATCCGTCTCCCCAAGGACGGAGGTCCGAATGTACCAGATTTGCTATTTGGTATACGGACTACCATATTATGTACAAATATCTCGATTCTGACTCTCTTTGCATATAAATTCTCAGCCCAATAACCCTAACTATTAAAGTCACGCACAAACCCTAACGACGAAGGATTTTCAAGCCTGTAAAAAGCATGTTCAAGTAATTTTGGGTCCGAATGTACCAGATTTGCTATTTCAGATACGGACTACCATATTATCTAAAAATATCTCGCCATGACTCTCTTTGCATATAAATTCTCAACGCCCCAAAAACCCTAAGTATTAAAGTCGCGCGACAAAACATGTAGTCCTTTTCTTTCTGTTGAGCCATGAAAGCCGACCTAGATTGCATCTCGCAAAGCCGTGTACTCCACCGCCATGACCCGTCGATGTCATCTCAGAAGTCGTAAAAGCATTGCTGTCAAAGTCGTAAAGCATTGTCGTCAAAGATGTAACAAGATGCCTGCCATGTCATATCAAAAGCACGCTGTTAACTTTTTCACTTTTGTCATCGATAAAAGCTGCATAAAGCATTCTAGCCGACCTTGTCTCTTTGCTCCGATTCTCTCGTTTGGTGGTGGCGGGCTATTTAAACCCCAAAGGCTCGCCTCCGAATACTCACACGGCAAGCAATCCAAACCACGAAGCACAAGTTTGCCGCCAACCAACCGTGCCAATGGAGTTCCTCGCCCCAAGGCACAAATGTCAAATTGGCCCTCGACGGCACGGAGGTCCCCATGTGCCTATGCGATCCTTGCCGCTTTCGGCAATCAGAGACAATTCATACACTTACGGTATGAGGTATTGAGCTGCCGGAACCACGACTCCGAGCCAATGCTCGGGATGCGAATGCGCGGAGGAGCCCGGTGATGTTCAGACTGCATTTGTCGTTGCATCAAACCGCCCAAACCTTAACATCAAGTTATACCATCTTTTGTCACCAACTTCAGCCTCCATTATGCGAGTTCATCAAATTCTACGACGCGCGAGCACTCCTGAGATGGAGAGGATGCGGAATTGGGAGTACTCGCATCGTAGAGCTATGTTAGAGCTGCAGGCCGTGAGCGTGAGGAGGAGGACAAGCGCATGAAGGTTGCCGAACAAATGCGTCAGGCAGAGAGGGAGGCCGAACGGCAGCGCTCGGGCGCCGGCAGAGGCCGAGCGTGACAGAAGCGCGAGAGGGCGGCTAGGGCTGTGGCGGCGCAGCACCGATGGGTTGCGCAAGGGGAAATATCCTCGGTGCACTCAGTAAAGTGTACTAGAAGGGCCTTTGTTGTTCTTCAATTTCCCTAAGGCATGTTAGGTTTAGTCCCAGATACTCGGTAGAGTGTGCCATACATGCCATTGCTGTTTAGCATTTCTAAGCCATATGCAATTCAGTACATTCTTATTGATCTTGGTTTTAATTTGGAGTTTAACCATTTTGGAAAGCTCATTTGGATTTTCAATTTTAGTTATGTTATTTTTTTATTGGCTTGGAAAGTAGAACTTGCAATGCAAATTGAAATTGGTAAAGTCTAAAACTTAAATGGGACTACTGATAAACCTTAGATACCCTATTTATCACCTCTGAAAATTTTTATGGAATTTGGAAATGAATTATTATTTTCAGGAACCCAAAAAACAGTAAATGGAATAGTAGACCTAGAGCAATGTTAAATTTATATAAAAATAAATATAAATGATCTTGATCTGAAATTTTTACCATAGTTTGGAAATGACGTCTGTTAAGTACAGTAAAAATTTTAAATCAATTTGAGTTGGTTTGCATCTCCATAAAATATGTTTTCTAAAAATGCAATTTAATGACAGCCACCTTGTTAGATTTTTCTAAAAATAACGGCTCGGTATTTTTTGTTGAAATTTTTACAGTACATCACATTCACTGTTAAATTCCCATACAGATATTTCCAAAAAAATTTACAGTATTTTTGGTTGAAATTTTTACATTAGATCACCTCTCCCTCACCGCTGCGTGTGGACCGACGCCCACCGCCACGCGGGCGTATCCTCCTTGTTTCCGCTGCGGTGGCATGGAGGAAGCCACACGGGTGGCGGAAGCCCTCGCTTCCGCTGGTGGCATGGAGGAAGCCACACGGTGTGGCGGAAACCGGGTTTCCTCCATGCCACACGGCGGAAGCCATACCATGCGGCGGAAACAAGGTCCATTCAACGCATTTCGTTTCACTGCAGGTCATTTTTTAAATTTCAATTTCTCTGTGGTTTATTTCAACAATTTTTCCAAGGCAGAAGGCACTGCGACAGCAGATGGAGGAGAGGGTGCCGCATGTGCATGTCACGCATGGCATGCCATGGCATGGAGGACATCTACGTGGTACTACTACCGTCGACTCGCTCTCTGGCCGCTTCGTTCGACAGGTGGGTCCCACCATCGGGCAAGCGGCGGCACGTGGTGGAGCCCTTCCTTCGCCTCGTGATTCGTGGGGGGCGCCGAAGCCGTCGACACGTGGGAATGCACGAGTACGTGGGTGCAGCGTGGACGGAAGCCGCGCAACGTCAACGCCCACATGGCATGGCATGGCATGGCGCATGGGCCGCGGCCGCTGCCTCGCGGCGCGTAGGCCGTCTGGTTGGTGCTGTTGTGAAATGCATTGGATCATCCGCACCAAGCGATATCACGCCAATAGATGCGCAAATAGAAATACACATAATGTAAAGAAAAAAAAGATCTCTTTATTTAGATCGATTTTTTTTGTACAAGGTAATGCTCAATATATAGGAGAAAAACCATGGTGATCAATTCGGATCCACCCACCAATGGATAAAGCCCTTTCATACTGGGATAGGGATTCTATCTATATCATAACACTCTCCCTTGGGCGAATATTGTGTAACGCACATATCGCGTTAAAACTCCTCCCAAAAACTCAATGGGAAAATAGGGACGGAGAAAATAGTACATTGCACTTGCATACTGTGTTAGACAAGTTGCCTCATTAAAAATCTTCATATGAGAAAACTTCAAAAAAAGCTTACTAAGGGAAAAGGAGCGCAACTTATAATCTTCATAATATATAGTAGGATCTTCAAGATTATGTAAAGGGTCATGGTTCAGGGTTTACTCCCCCTTAACTCTGCATATCTCTAAGTCATTTCATCCCAATACTAATGACTTTAGCAAGGACTTAGTGAACAAATCTGCTAGATTTTCACATGACTTAGTTTGTAATATCTTTACCTCACTATTCTTCTGGACTTCGTGAGGATATAAAATTTTAGGTGCAATATGCTTTGTGATATTGCTCTTTAGTACCATGGAGGTATATGAGCAAAGTCTTCACACTAATCAAATATCTTCTAGTTGGGACTATGCTGTTTCATACGAACAAATTTACTGCGAATGCAATATCAGGCCATATGCAATTCGTAAGATACATAAGTAGGAGAATTCAGGTCCTAAGACTTTCTCATTTTCCATCCTTGCTTTGAAAGAGTCTTTATCCGCTTCAAGGGATCTCACAACCGTAGGGTCTTTAAAGGATGAGATTTATCCAAATTAAATCTTTCTAATACCTTCTAGGTATAAATAGACTGGCGTAAAAAATTCCTTCTGGGAAATGCTTTAGCTGCAGGCTCGAGCAATATTTGGTTTACCAAAATATTTAATCTCAAACTCTGTCATATGGTGAGCATTTGCTTCCTTTATTTCCTCTGTGGTGTCGATGACATTCAGATATCGATTTATACTGAGATGACACATAACACATTCTAAGATTTCTTTATGAACACATAGAGACAATATTCCTTCTTCAGGAGGAACTTACTAAGTCAGTTGTACCACATTCTATTCGACTGTTTAATCTGTATAGCGATATATTCAGTTTGATGCTATACATATTGCAATTTTAGGATTAGGAATTGTAACTCCTTTAGAGATTCATATAAATATCCGTATATAGTGACTCATATAAATATACGGTCACAACATCCATTAACTGCATTGATAAGTTTAACCTTGCTGCCATTAATATTAAATTTTAGAATGTTATTTCACTCATTACAAGATAATAGGTTTCATCGTAATCGATGTCGGGTCTCTGCGTGAACCCTTTTGCTACAAGCCTCAATTTATATCTCACCACCTGGATATTTTCCTTTTTCTTCAGGATGAAAAAAATACAATTGATCCTATAGGGAACACTTTAGGAGAAGATCGGTCAACGGTACCAAAAACTTTTCACTTTATTAAGTGAGTGCTACCTCAATTGCTTCATCATTTGACCCTATCTAAGCGCTTCTGCCACTACGATGGACTTTGGTTCCATATCCAGATTTTAGCAATTTTAGAGGAAAAATATGCTGATAATTGTAGTCTTTCTTTTATACAATTATCCTGTATCACTTTAGGGATATCTCTATATTAATTTCTTCCAGCTCATATTAACTCGAAGACAAATTATATATATGCACATATCCTCGTGGAGTTTATTATAGAGTTGATGACTTAGAGTAATAATCATTTCCATATACACCACATATTATGGGTCATTACCTTTCATCAACATGAGTATATGAAAACTTGTGTAGTTAGTATATACTTATATCAATTGAAATGAAAATTTAAATTGAGTTAATTTCTCTTATTAATTATTAAAGAACACTTGATCATGTGTTGATGATGTTCCTTGATTAATTAAGGACAAATGGAAAATTCATGGGAATTAACGAAGCATTAGTTGCATCGGTGTACTCAAGACACAATTACTTTATTTAATTTGATTTAAGTTTTGTTCAATCGATCCTGGAGGCATCCTTTATGTGTTAATGGAGTGCAAGGATGATTGAGACAACCATATATCTTGGATTAACTATTTTCATTAGTTGTGGATGAGTTATGTTAAGCCCACCGTGATTTTGTCTGCGGTTGTACCGGATTTATAGACGTTAGCCGATCGTTGTGATTGACGGTAGCACTACTGGCCCTATGAGGGCGGTAGTGCCAGGTTTACCGATTTTTCCATGATTTTGCCATGATTTTGGCATGTGGGCTATAAAAGGACCCCTTGGGGGCTTGTGCTGGTTAATAAGCTATTGTTATTGCCTTGGCTTTGCTCTTCAGTGTTTTTGTGACGGTGTTGCATGTGTTGCACACCTCAATTCGGTTTTTGAGCAAAGAGTGAGACTAGGTTGCATCTGTTGCACCTAGAGTGGATTGAGAGGATCCTAGTGCATGTGTTGCACTTAGGAGTCACCGAAAGCGCATGTGTTGCGCTAGGTGAAGTTCAAGTGGAGTGCTTGACTTATTACTTTTGGTGGTTCTCGCCACCTAGACGGCGTAGGAACGTCGTGTCGGGAGCTCTCAAGGTTTGTAAGAAGCCCCGACGAAGTTTGTGAAGGTTATAGTTGAGCCTACTTGAAAGAGTGAAAAACTACCGAGTGGATTCGGGGTGGAGACTCAATTGCGGTACCGGTCCAAAGTCAGTTGGACTTTTGCCTCAATGTGGATTATGGGAGACCGGCAAGTCTCCGAATACCACGGTAAAAATTGGTGTGTCCCCTTATGTCTCTTGCTTTATATTCTTGCAATTCTTATTCATATTGCTTATTTGTGTAGAATTGCAATTAATTGTGTAGAGATATAATTTAATTAGTGCACCAGTGAGCCTAGTTGATGTAGGCATTAATTGTCAAAATCTTAGTTTATCTCTTCCGCATATTTATTCGTTAGGTTTTGACATAAGGTTTATTAGGGCGTATCTCGATTAATGTTAGAGAAGAATTTTATAACCGCCTATTCAACCCCCCTCTAGGTGCATGCTCGGCCCTACAATACCGAAGTGTACAACACTGCATGGCCCCAACAGCTGATAGGTAGTCTATTATTCTGCAAGATTAGCCAAGTAATAAAATTTATTCTTTTAATTTAATGACTCTGCAAGGCCATTTGAGTGTGGACATGAGGTACATGATGCTCTACAATAATTCCCATAGCCATACAATAATCATTAAATGCTTTTGAGGTAAGCTCATCAGCATTGTCCACTCGAATAGACTTGATCCTTTCTTTTGTAAAGGATGCTCTTAACTTAATTATTTGGACAATTAATTATACAAAGGCATCGTTCCAAGTAGATAGGAAACAAACTTGGGATCATCTAGTGAAAGCATCTATTAGTATCATGAAATATCTGAATGGGCCCAGCAGGGGCTGAAATGAGTCCACATATATCACTTTGAATTTTCTTCAGAAAATTCAGTGATTCTTACATAACTTTTAGGTAAGAAGATCTAATTATAGACTTTCCTATAGCACAAACAGGGCATAAGAAATCTTCAGGTCTAGAAAAGTCTTTATACTATGGCCAGCAGAATTATTAATTATTCAACTTAGGATAACCTAGTCGATTTTATAGATCTTAAATATTTTTGGGTTTTTATCGCAACATAAACTTCAGGTTTTATATGTGCATAGTATAACCCAGAGGAAGTTTTTCAATCACACATTTATTACATCCATTGATCTAGTCATGAGTTGGTATTCTGTACCATCATCTTTCTCTGTCTGCATATGAAAACCATTCAGACCAATGCCTTTAAAACTTAAGTGAGTATGACTGAACTTAGTGTATAATATGTCATTCTTCCAGTGCCAACTACAATAGCATCGCTTCTGGCGATTGTCATTTTCAAATCACTTAGTGTGGTATGACTGTCTTTTAGGCAGATTTCCTCCTCCATCATTGGATTGTACTTTGTTCTATATTAAAAGTATGACTTAATAATCATATAATTATTGCATTAGGAACAAACTATAGAATATAGAATAAAAATAGCATAATTAATCAAATATTTGGGAAATAGGCATTTATTCAATTTTAAATGATAATCGCTCAATAGGAGTGTAGACCAAAAGTTCATTTAGGAACTAAGGCTAAACTGATATGGAGACTTATAAGGAATATATGGCATCGACTAACAAAGTGAATGAATACTTAGGAGACTAATTCAGGTCTCCATAGGAGTCGTATAAGTCCTTCTGGGACTTTTTAAACCCAACAATTTTAAGAGCCATATCGTCATACTTTTCAGCATCCGTATCAACAATAGGTCACACACTGAAGTATGACACCACATTAATTATTTCCCCGGGTCTTATTGACTTTTCCAGTGGAACTTGTGTAAAGGTTTACCACATACTTCAGGATGCGATAGTTGCACGACTAATGGTTGGTGCATCCATACCTAAACAGGATTATTCAGGGTTTGCAGTCTTATTTGGATGAATCTTGCTTCTCGAAGCCCCTTGGCCCTTTAACTCAACTTATCCACTATAAATTGTCTTTTCCGATATCTAATATGCCATTCTTCCATTTATCCAATTCAATCATTTGGCCCTTTCTGTGGCCATGGTTATTGTTAGGCTACTGAGTATTTGCATGTGCTTTGGGCATTGCATAACTCCCATTGGGAAGTACGTGGTTATTCTTCGCCAGTAGTTCATTACGCTTTTCTACTCATAGCAAAATACATGTAAGCTCAGAGTACTTCTGATACTTGGCACGATTATACTATTACAGGAACATCCTCATATTGCGGTGGAAGCTGCATAATATCTTGTCGATCATTTCAGCACTAGTAACTTTCTGGTTACATAATGTTAGTTCAGTGAAGCTTGTGCATGGCAAATTTATATGCTGCCATAGCCTTTAAATTCCTGAGAGCGCAAGAGTGTCCACTCGTGTTGTGCTTCTAGCCACACAGGACGGATATTTGCTAGTTATATATTTTCCTTCAGGGAATTAAAAAATAATAGCTGGTCCTCTTCCATCAAAATATACAACCATCAAGTCTGGAAGAAAATGATGCCTTAGGAAGTGCAAAAACCATACGTTTATCGGTTTGAGAAGAGCAAAAGTACTAGGTTCTGGTTGGGAAAATAGTAGCTTCAAGGATCAAGCTATCGGATTTATCTTAATATTCATTGCCCAGGTAAAGAAATTGTTGCCATTTAGGGCAGGCTCGATAAATTCCATCTATGATATGTCCAACGTATCCTATTTCTATTTATGCAAAATGACGTTTACTACTGGTAAAATTATTATATTCATGATCACTCTTCAATCAGTAAAGCTTGGTCTATATCTATTTAGTAGATAATTATCTAAATTTTTTCATAATTATCTTAGCAAATTTCATCGTTTTTCTGATAATTATTTAAGTAATTTTTAGAATTACAAAATAACAAAAAAAAATTAACATGAAATTATGCTAGGACAATAAATTCAGAGACACAAGGCTCCCAAAATTCTATCCGATTTTTTCTAAAATTTTACTAGCATTTTCATAATTTTTTGTTGACTACCAAGCAATTTTTAGAATTACGAAACAATAGAAAAATAAATTCCAATACACATAAAACATGGAATGATGCTAAGAAAATAAATCTAGAGCTAATAATATATTCATCCATAAATTTTCAGAATTTCTAGCATTTTTCGTATTTTTTCGTTAATGATTAAGCAATTTTGAAAATTACTAAATAGTGGAAAGTTAAATTTCAGCACATGATAAATAAGGCATAATTCTCGAAAAATAAACCCACGGTATGAAACTTTCAATGTGGGCTAAATAATATTTTTTTTAAATTTTCAGAAGTCCATCAATCTAAAAATCTAATTTCCAGGAATTAACATCAATTTTCGGGATTTGTTAACTAATTTATGAAATCATAGGGGCAAGACTATAATTTTCTCTTTTCTCTTTTTATAAATATTTTCTTTTGAGAAAAATCGTGCGGACCCACCAGACGTTGTGCTACCCAGCTCATTGGGGCCAGTTCAGTGTGCTTTAAGATGGCGGGCGGCTAGGGCTTCCTATCCTAGCCACCACTTGCTTCGAGTGGCTTTGTGGCCGTGCGAAGTGGGCGCAACATCGCTGAGCGCCCTGCCTGCACGCGCGAGAACGGAGCGGCACCACGACGGGCGGAGGCGCAGCCGGCAGATCGCGGCAAAGCCGCGCAGAGGCTGGCAAATGCAGCATGATTGCTTTGGGCCGTGAGTGCTCGCGTGAGGTCGACAACGGCGGCTACTGTCGCTTGGGATGCTGGCAACGAGGCAAACAACTGCGGTCCGGAAGCCGGGGCCAAGGCGATGACAGCGAGCCCGGAAGGCCAATGCAGCATCCATCTACGGGGCGGGGCGGGGCCACCGAGGCCGATCGGGGAGCTGAAGCGGTGTGATTAGTGCATGCACACGTGCTTCGAGACGCGGCGAACGGGGTGTAGCGGCGCAAGCGGAGCCAGTGGTGAGGTGCGCAGAGAAGGCCAAGGGCGGTCGGCGCGAGCGGCACTCGACTGCTGGCTGGCGGGGCGCCGTGGAAGGCATGGGCAGCAGGGCATTTCGTTTACTGTTCACATGCGAACTAATAATATGTAAACAACGAAAAATAATCTGTGGGATTTCGTTTACTGTTCTCATGCGAACTTACGTAGGGCTTGTGGTAGCATAAATTGCGTGTCGCAAGTAGTGTTTGATTGCGTGTCGCAGGACGATCAGCTACTAGGCTCGGCATAAATTTGTGCTCACAAGACGGTCTCCCATACAAATAGCATGTGAAGAGTAATAAATCAATATGTGGTTAGTATCACGAAAATCAAGATTTTTCTACTTACAAAGAATATAGAACGACAAATGCTAGCTTTAGCCTTGTAGAGCTCCGTGCGGATAACGTGTTGTGAAACGTAGTCGTTCACCCGCACTAATCGACAGCGCTCCCACAGAAACAAAAGAACAAAATAGATAGAAGCACACATAATATAAAGATGTAAAGGGAAAAACTACCTCTTTATTAAATTAATTTTTCTGTATAAGCTAATGGTAGCCCACCTTATGGGGCCTAAGAACGGAGGCCAACCGGCCTCCCCACGTGTCAGCCGGTTCTTTTGCGCAAAAGCCCCTCCGGTTTTCCGAAATTACATTCAGGTCCTCGCGCGATTTCTTGTGAGAGGAAGATATTTTTCCCGGTTCGCGTTTAGGTCCCTGGTTTGCCCTTTTGCATTTAGGACCTCCCGTAAAGTACGAATCGCGAGTGAGCTCTTTACTAATTTTTCAAAATAGCGAACAGGTCCAAAATTATAACAAATAGGTCCTCGCGCTTTACGTTCGGGTCCTTTCTTTGTTTTATCCCAAAAAAATGTTTTTGGGGTCCGTTTTTTCTCCAGAGCATGCGACAAATATTTTCGATGGCTGTTTTTCCCCAAAAAAATGTAAAACCGTTTCCTTTCTCCGTTTTGCTCGAAAAAAATATTTTCGTGATCGGTTTTCCTCCGTTTTTCCCGAAAAAATGTTTTCGTGGCTATTTCGCCCCAAAAAAAATTGGGAGATCATTTCCTTTATCCGTTTTGCCCAGAAAAAAAAATCGTCATCCGATTTTTCTCCAGAGCATGGGAAAAATGTTTTCCTTACCCGTTTTTCCAAAACAAAAAATATAGAAAACCGTTCCCTTTCTCCATTTTGCCCTGAAAAAATGTTTTCGTGATCCGTTTTTCCTCCGGAGCATGGGGAAGATGTTTTCGGTGGCTATTTCCCCACAAAAAATATGAAAAGCTGTTTTCTTTCTTTGTTTTGCCTGAAAAAATTATTTCCGTGAACCGTGTTTTCTCCGGAACATGGAAAAAATGCTTTCATTGGCCGTTTCCCAAAAAAAACGTAAATTCGTTTTTCGCCCGTCGTTTTTCCGTTTTTCGTCATTTTTTTTATCAAATTTCGCACGGCGCGGCGTAGCGCGCGAATCTTCCTAGTACCTAATATATAGGGGCAAAAAAAACTTGTAAAGATCAATTCGGTCCTTCGATAATAGACAAAATCTTTCTATGTTAAAATAGAGGTTTTATCTCTATCATAACATATTAACATGTGCGTCCGCCTGTGCTTCACGAAGCACCACCCCCCGCGCCATGACCCGGTCTCGGATTCTCTACGTGCGGCGCGACCACACGCGCATGCAAGCTCGTGTGATGGATGGGACGAGACGGGACATGTCGATGCAATTCATTCTGGAATAGCCAAGGCAAAGCAGTGGGCCAATCTCTCAACTCGTACTAGCGGACGGTACGGCTATCTTTGGATGCGATGCGACAAACATGTCAGAGTAAAGCTTAGGAACAGCCAGCTTAATGTTTGTACCCTAGCTAGCTCTGATGGGTCGATCCGTCACATTTACGCTGCCTTCTTTTCAGAGAGCATCGCCAAGTGCAGATGCCATGCTACTGATAATCTCCTCGACCTAGCTCCCTCGGGTACAAGTACAAGGCTGTGCTCGAGCCTGACCTTCCCATACAATGTCTCGTTTATTTGTGCAGAGAGAAGAGAATGCTCTGCCTCTTTTCAACTCTACGCTAATAACGACCTATCTACAGCAGCTTTTCTTCCCCTTCAAATTCCTTCGTGAACAGATCCCAAGTGCTCCAGCGAATTCCCTTCATGATTCCCTTTGAAAGGGATTCAAACAGTGAATCCCTTTAGAAATGGATTCTCTCTCCAATCCCTTCACAAATCCCTTAAGGGGATGCTATTGGAGATAGTAGGAAATAAAGGGAATGAATATGGGGAAGGGAATAGGAAATGGAATGGAATGAAGAGAAATTGCTGGAGATAGTCTAAGACCATCTCCAACCATATTCCCTTCTCTGTTCCCTTTCCTCATTCTCATTCCCTTTATTTCCCCTCATCTCCAACAGATTCCTTTAAAGAGAATTGTATAGGAAAGGAGAGAGAATCCCTTGCTAGAGGGAATGGGAGAGAGAATCCATTCACGAAGGGAATGCTGAAGAGAATCCGTTGGAGCGTTGAAGAGAATGAGAATCACTTCGCGGAGGGAAAGGGAGAGGAGATGAGACATGATTGGAGATGGTCTTATCGCTGCTGTCAAGTTTTTTAAATTTTGATCATCAGTTAGTTCGAAACTAATCTCTACTATTATAAAATAGCAGTTGGTGGCAGTGGTGAGTTCTACCCACGTCATTAATTGCCCTGCTTAATTGCCCTGCTTAATTGTCCTACGCAAAAAACGAAGCGTTGCTTTAATTAGCCAGCTTTCGCAAGAAACGAAGCGTTAAAGATAGATGTTTGATTTTGTGAAATATTTTTTTATTTTTTAATCTTTATTTTTTGTTATTAATTTTGTTTTTCGTAGCAATGCACGGGCATGTAACTAGTTAAGATAAGGAAGATAAGAAAAGACGGACAGCTTTTGACACGAGCATTGAATAGAGGGGAAATCGTGTTCAAGATACCTGCAATATCGGTTTTGCCATTTTTCTTTACGCAATTTGTTTTCGTCACTTTTTTTGTGCTTGTGCATTTCGATTTAGCTACTCCGTCGAATAAACGTGTTCGAAAATATGCAAAAAAATATATTAGAAAACACAAAAACAAAAATTATTTTTTTTTAAAAAAAAAGTGGCAAAAGATAAATAAGCAAAGAAAAGGTGGCAAAAGTGATACAGTGACATGAATAAAATCTTGCGTTGAATTGAAGGGAGAGGAGGTATGGATGGCCACCCTAGCAGGTCTGGTCAAGCGAACAAGTAGAGTACAGAAACCACCCTAGCTAGCAGTAGCACACTACTACTGTAGCTACAGGCACGGAAACCTATCGACTTTTAGTGGCCTGGGAGTTTGGGACTGTCTATCTTACTCCCTCCGGTTTGGTAATATCTGTCGTTTTGGACATCGACACGGTCTTCAAAACACAACTTTGACTGCTAATTTTTATTATAATATATTTATAAAACCCAATAAAATTATAATATTATGAAAGTACTTCTCGAGACAAGTCTACGCATATAATTTTTATGTAACCAATTTAAATATTTAAAAATATATCGATAGTCAAAGTTTTGAAAGTTTGACCATCACTATGTCTAAAACGACAGATATTACCAAACCGGAGGGAGTACTATTCAGTACTCCCTCCGTGCACAAAGAGTGATTTTTAGGTTTTTTTAAGATCAATTAGTGTGCAAGATAAATGACTAATGTGATTCTCATTACTCCATACATAAGTATGCTGGTGCTTCGGTTTCCACAGACACTTAAATGAGCATGCATACACTTACAACTGGACCCTACGAACTAAAGATGCATTCTTTGTAGGACAAATTTTGAACATTAGAAATACACTTTTTTTGTTGGACAGAGAGAGTACACCTCCTGAATGCGGCTGCCGTTACTCGCACCGGCTCAGTGTAAATTAATCCTTCCTTCCGGTGCTCGATAACAAAAGGCATATCATAGTCAGCCCCCATGACCTGATGACCATCCATGAGATCAAACTGGCTGATTAATGGAAAATAATGGGCTTGTGTGATGTTATGCTGAGCTAACGTGAATCTCACACCAAAGATTAATTAAGGGAGTGTATAGGTATCTTTTTGTCTTAGCTAACATCTAAATTTTAAATCGTTGGATACCTCACCCGGATATCATCGGGCCGTTAGATCAAATCATAGAATCAGATGTAATCGATACTCTCGAATCTCAACAATGATCCAATGGTTCTAGATTTGAGTGATTTCAGCCAAAAAAATTCGGATAATATTTATCAAATCCCTTAATTAATTACATGGGAGCTAGCTATCTACTCTCTCCTTTCGTTTTTATAATACTTATTTTTTAAATAATCTTGTTCACAAATAATATAAGGTTGGAATGAGACCTTTTCTTCTAAATCCGTATTTATTCTCGTTCAATCGTATGCATTTATTTATTACCACCTACCCAAAGTATATCTTTCCTCTTTCAAGACAATTAAGTTAGAGTATCTAGGTTATTTTTTTTATACATTTCTCAATTTCAACGTATTTTTATTTTTTTATGTAAAATCAAAATAGAAAAAAATTATGAGACTGAGTAATTAATAAAGTGAAGGACGCATGAATAGAGCGAGACCGACAGAAGGACAGTGATGCTTGACAATAAGGACCCATAATGACCTTGCAATTGGTCTTTATCTATACTACTCCCTCCAGTTTGGTAATATCTATCGTTTTGCACATAGTGATGGTCAAACTTCCGAAACTTTGACTATCGATATATTTTTAAATATTTAAATTAGATATATGAAAATTATATGTGTAGACTTGTCTCGAAAAGTAGTTTCATAATATTATAATTTTATTGGGTTTTATAAATATATTATAATAAAAATTAGTGGTCAAAGTTGTGTTTTGAAGACCGTGTCGATGTCCAAAACGACAAATATTACCAAACTGGAGGGAGTATTTATTTGGTTTCTAGAAAAAGGCTTGATACTTGCACGAGTATGGAGTTTATTCTCTCTTCTACGAGTATCAAGTTTCCAAAAATATAATGTGGCATAGCTATAGAATTAAGCACAGGTGATTGTTGACTGTCCATATCACTCGGAAAAGCGACCTCTTGGTCAAAAAGAGCAGAGCAATACTTATGTCAAGCTGTTGCGTTAGGTATAGGCTCACTAAACTGTTTTTTGCGATTTTTGAATGAGCAATTATTTTCGGTAATCGCAAAAATCAAGCCGAAAATCGATCGAACACCATAAAAAATCACATAGTTTAAAAAAAACAAAAATTTAAAAAAAATTCAAAAATCATCAAATTTTGCTCGATATTTGGCGATAATCACAATATTTGGTTGATAATCGTGATGTTTGCCTTGAAAATCAGCCGACCAAACAAACTTCCTCGTGGGTCTTTCTTTTTAGCGATTTTCGCTCGATATGTCTTGATAATCGCGATATTTGCGTCGTATAAATTTTTTCTGATTTTTTGAATTTTCTCAGTTACCGATCGGTAATTAATTTCGTGCCGTGCCTATTATCTGGTCACGACTTCAACCAGAGTTAAATTTAGTCACATGGAAACATTCCCGACTAGTATGTATAACACTTGCTAAAGATAAAGAATGCCCTAACTACCACAATCAGGTATACAAATACTGGTTGGGAACGATCTATTCAACCAACCTAACCAGCATATAGGTCGGTAGTTGCCCAACTTTCACCTCGATCTGGTTCAGGTCAGGGGTAGAAATTACCTTTGCATAAGACTAACATACTGAAGACACTTACTTCAAGTACAAACAACCGTTTGTAAGTTACTTACAATGAAAAAATGTTTCTTTATCAAAAGACATATTTTTGACGAAAAGACGCCTTTTGACGGGAAAACATCTATTCACGGAAAGACATCTCTTATAAGATGACAACTGCCACCCTTTCGCATGCTATAAATAGAAAGCTTCCACAAAAACTCAAGGAATGGGATTTAAGATTAAAAATAAGAGATTCGCATCAGTTCGTTCATTTGAAAAGTTTGTAGTGTGTACAACATGTGTGGCTTAATACAATTGCCATGTTTCTACTCTTTTCAATCTTATTTTTTAGACAAAGACAATATACATTATATTCGTAAGCTCAATCTAGAGACCTCCGGGTCTTAAACATCGACATCTATTTGATGTTCTCGTGCAAAACTGACTACTAAATAAGAACCAGCTCTCTTCTCTATCTTCCTTTCTCATTTTTCTATATAGATCAGAAACTAATGTGTACTCCCTCTGTCCCACAAAGAGTGCATTTCTAGTGTTCAAATTTTGTCCCACAAAGAGTGCATTTCTAGTCCGTAGGGCCCAGCTGTAAGTGTATGCATGCTCATTTAAGTGCATGTGGAAACCGAAGCACCAACATGCTTGTGTATGGAGTAATGAGGGTCACATTGGTCATTTACCTTGCACACTAATCTGTCTTAAAAATCCTAGAAATGCACTCTTTGTGGGACAGAGGGAGTACAAGTTAATAGCCAACTAAAATAATCTTATTACACGTACCTTTACGAAGGTAGTAGTATACCAGCATATGTGCTCTAGATGCGGTAGTATTGTCGGGACATGTCCTCCATAGTATGGACATGGTAATTTTTATTTAATATATATTTTAATTTTTTTAAAAAAAACTAATCGGCGGAAACAAAAAATTATAAAAATATACTCCGATCGCCCATACAGAAGACGATTGCCCCAATATGAGGCGATAGGACCTGGATGTAAAAAACACACTTGTAAAAATGGACACATGAAGGAGTGGATTTGTCAACATTTTTTGCATCCAGGTACCCATCACCCCAATATGGGGCGATCGCCTCGTGTATGGGCGACGGGGGCCTATTTTTACAATTTTTTGTTTCCGTCGATTAGTTTTGAAAATGGACCTGGATGTAAAAAGCATACTTGTGAAAATGGATACATAAAGGAGTGGATTTGTTAACATTTTTTGCATTCAGATACCTATCGCCCCATGTATGGGCGACGGGGTCTATTTTTGTAATTTTTTGTTTTCGTCGATTAGTTTTGAAAAAAAAAAGATTTAAAATAAATATTAAATAACAATAAATTCTGGTGAACAGTACCTTGGTGTCTAGCTAGCTCCTCGTCTTCACCGCGCCAGCTTTGATTGTCGTGGCTTCTTGGGGTGTGGACTGTGGACTTGGTGCAAGGGAGAATAAAGACGTGGGCTCCACCGTTAGAAAGGCTTCATCCTACTTCGTCTAACGTATACAAAACCTAGCACGTTCAATTAAACTTCCGTAATTTTGAATATATCTTTTAAATATATATATCTTTTAAACATAGTTGGAGCCAAACTAAAGATAAGTTCTCTGTTAAATTTTTTTGGACCTTGGATCGATTTTTTAGCTCCGTCCAGTCAAAGCAACACTTGGAGTGTCCCTCAAACATAGATGAGCTCGTTCAATCAGTTGACAAGTCATTTGAAGAATATAGTTCAAGAGATATCAACCGGATTTTCTTGACACAACACAACAATTGTGGATGGTTGAGATCATGATATGTGGAGGATGCAACGGCTATATGATTCCACATATATACAAAGAAGGATTAGAAAGAGAAGGTCGACTGCCTAGACTGATTTCCTACGATGATTCTCTCGTACAACATGTTCTCGGTGTTTTGCAAGCAGCAAATTAGTATAGGAAATATTATATTATGAGTAGTAATTTTCTTTTGCCATGTACTCCTCGGTTCTCCAACACTTATATATTCGCGTCCAACCTATCATCCATGTAAATATTGTGCTATAGAAGGAAAAATTGATAAAATGCCACTCTCCAGAAGTGGCTTCGCTAAAAATGCCACTCCGCTGTCGTTGACAGGCGGGACCATCTGTGTGTATGACAGTGGGCCAGAGTGGCATTTTAGCGATGCCACTTCTTGAGAGTGGTATATGCGCTAATGGCCCGCTATAGAAATATGCATGTGAATTAATCCGGTCCACGCTAGTAAATGTCCTTTGGAATGGTTATACTTGGGAAGCTAAATCTTAAAATACAACTAGTTACATGCCCGTGCGTTACTACGAAAAACAAAATTGATAACGAAAAATAAAGAAACAACTCTGTCCCACAAAGAGTGCATTTCTAGGATTTTTAAGACAGATTAGTGTGCAAGGTAAATGACTAATGTGACCCTCATTACTCCATACACAAGCATGGTGGTGCTTCGGTTTCCACAAGCACTTAAATGAGCATGCATACACTTACAGCTGGGTCCTACAGACTAAAGATGCACTCTTTGTGGGACAAAATTTGAACACTAGAAATGCACTCTTTGTGGGGACAGAGGGAGTACCAAGGAGTGATTAATAGAGTGCTAATTTCCTAATATGGCCATATTAAATAGCTTAGAAATGGTGTGATGTCATTAAATACAGAATGGGGCATTAGTACCGGTTCGTGTTACGAACCGGTAGTAATATGAGGGCATCACTACCGGTTCGTGTTACGAACCGGTATTGATGAGGGCATCAGTACCGGTTGGTGTTACAAACCGGTAGTGATGCCTCATTTCAGGAAACTTCAAAAGGAGTGCATATTCTATGTATATCAGTATGCGATGGTGGGTGGGTTGGTTAGAAGTGTGAGGCTGGAGTCACGAGGTTGCGCGTTCGAGTCCCGTTTCTCCCATATTTTGAAGGGAGATTTGATCATTTGCCCTAAAGTTCACGGTGCAATTGATCATTTGCCCCAAGTGTCTCACTGACATGTGGCCCTAGGACCCACATGTCAGTGAGATATCAGAGGGCAAATGATCAATTGCACTTGAACTTCGGGGCAAATCATCAATTAATCCTATTTTTGAAACATTTCTAGTACCTTCAGTACCGGTTGGTGGAACCGGTACTGATGTCATTGGGCATCATTCTTGAATGGCATATACCGATTCAAAAAACCGTTACTAAAGGCCCTCACCAACCGGTATTGTTGCCTCTTTTTCTAGTAGTGCATGTAGCTTTAGGGTGCGTTTGGTTCAAGGGCCCAAGGTGGATGGGATGACCACATCCAGCTTTTTTCATCCATCATATTGTTTGCTTGGATGGATGGGTCGATAAGGTCATACAACTCTCATCTCATCCAACTTTCATTCCATCCACCATGCAACTTTCATTCCACCAACAAAATTTGAATTTTCACCCTATCCACCATCCAACTTCATCCCTCGATCCAAACAAAAAATTGGCTCATCCCATTCATCTCTCATCCATCCAACCAAACATGAGCTTGGATGACTTCATCCCTGCCAGACTGGATGGCACGATCACATCCACTCTTTGCTTTTTTATACCCCTATTTATTCTCTCTCAACCATACGCATTTATTCATTACCACCCATACAAAGTGTCGACGATTGGGGAGCAGGCCCCCGCCGAGCTTACTTGTTGGTGGAGGGACCAACTGTGACCCCTTCTCACGTGAGGGATTACTCAAAGGGATGACTCACTGGACTTCAACGAGCGTGGACACAGCTTACCCCTGGTTCGGGCCTCTCAAGAAAGAGATAATAGCCCTACTCCAGCTAGTGTATGTTCTTGCAATGTATCTCGGCGTATGTCTCTTGTCTTACAGCTCGCCTGCTCAGGTTGTGTGTCCCCCTCATGATGGGGACGCTTTTTATAGCTTTACAAAGGATCGAACTCCATGACCCCACTACCCGCACGTTTGGACCTCGTCCAAACGTGGCAACTGGTGGATCCTATCTTTCCGCCACACTCCCACGGGAAACGTAACGGGCTAACGGAAGTTACGCTCGGGTGGTTATTCTCACCGACCCCGAGACCACGTAAGGTCGGCCGATGGCCGGCACCGAGCTCGGACATCTTACCCGAGCCCGAGCTCGAATCGATCGGAATACGTGGCATTCTAGGTCCCACCGAGCCCGAACTCGAATCGGCGGAATCGTGGCCTTCCAGGTTACGAGTAGACCGCCCAGGGTAACGACCTCTGGTGGCTCGGGCGGGAGCGAGCTTGGTCGTTGGTGGCATCCGAGGTAATTTATGGAAA
Organism: Rhipidocladum racemiflorum; assembly: GCA_036346355.1. NCBI lineage: Eukaryota > Viridiplantae > Streptophyta > Magnoliopsida > Poales > Poaceae > Rhipidocladum > Rhipidocladum racemiflorum. The sequence goes on along the minus strand of CM070573.1, from coordinate 85,601,743 downwards.
TTACCCGACCCCGGCAGCTAGCCCCGAGGTTCAAGTGGGAAAAGGTCTAAGGAAGGCCTTCCCCTTGGGCCTACTGTTCTACGAGCATGTCGGTTCTGCGCGGCGGACAACCGCGACCAACGAGCTATTATCCTTCTCCGGGAACGAGCTTGTTGGTTCTGCCGCGGCGGACAACTGCCGCGACCAACGAGCTATTAACCTTCTCCGGGAACGAGCTTGTTCCCACTGCCGTCGCCGAGCGAATGCAGTGGGCCCTCTCAACGGTTCCTTCTCCTAAGCCTGAATCGCTCCTTCTGGGGAACCGTCTTTTCTGCAAGGACGGTTTCGATTTACGCGCCCACGTGTCGTTTCCCGGATGGCGAACGCCTCAACTGCCCTCTGTGCCTCTAGGGCTTCCTCGACCATAACGGCGGGAAGTCCTTTTGCTTTCCCATTTCCTGGTGGAGTTTTTAAACACTCGAAGAGAAAGCCCTTAGACTTACTTGGCCGTTTTGCGATCGCTGCGTCTCATACCCCTCTGCTTCGGCGCTCATCCTTCTCCTTGATCATCTTTTCCACCCTCATGGCGAGGTTCGGCGCCAGCAAGCTCGACAGGCGCAGGCTGGAGATCCTCCAGCAGGCGAGGTACGTCGACGCCGGCACGTGGAGAGTCCACAGCCGGAGGAGGGGGAGATTGTCTCCACCGAGCTCTACGCCATGAACGGGCTCCGGACGCCCGAAAGTGAGTTCGTCGAGGCCGTACTCGCCTCCTGCGAGTGCGAGATCGTTCACCTCCACCCCAACTCCATTCTCATCATGGCCATCTTCACCCATCTCTGCGAAGGGTTCGTGGGCGTCGAGCCCACTCCCAGTCTCTTCTTCCACTTCTACACCCTTTCTCGCACTAAGACGCCGCAGCCTGGCCGCTCTACTTCCGCCTGCGACCTACCCGACCATACGAGTACCCGAGCTTCACGCTCAAGGACTCGGTGTCGGGTTGGGCCGACTCTTGGTTCTATTTGAGGAAAGCAGAGGGCGGCACGCTTTCCTACTCCGGCGTCAGAGGTCGCGCCGTCGAGACGCTCCGTCCGCTCGTGGAGCCCGAGGAGGAGAAGATCCTCATGACGATCAACGAGCTCACGTGCCTAGGGCTGACCGGCCGGGACGTTACCCGGGACTACGTCAGGAACCGGATATCACCCCTTAGGAGGAGGGAGCATCCCTTCTTCAAGGTCGAGGGGTGGCAGGACATCACCCGGGAGTCACGCTCAGGTACGTCATCGCCCCGACCTTCTTTTCCGAGCGTAGGATGCCCCTTCACGACCTCTCCTTCGGTGGTATGCAGCTCCGCCGAGGATCGGGTGGATGCGAGGGTGTCCGAGATGTTCGGCACCCCTAAAGGCAAGGAAATCATTGAGGGCCGCCAGATCCCGAACAACGCCCTTAACTGACCGAGGCGGTAAGTCTTTAATTCAGACTTCTTATTTTGTCCTGGACAGTTTTTTCTGGGGTCTTCCGACCTCATTCGAGTTCTCTTTCTTTTCCTTTGGCAGAGAGGGTTGCCTCGAGGTCGCCGTGGCCCAACCGGGATCGCGATTGGCGGGATGTGGTCGAAAGACCAAGGACGGGCGGAGTCGCAAGCGCCGCGCGCCGATCTCCGTCGACCACGCCCTCCCGCCTAGGCGTCGCGTCCGGCCGACGACCGCTCACCCCGCCAAAGACTTGGAGTATGCCGATCGGCAGGAGTTGAGCGAACTTAGAGTGTGGATGGATGAGTCCACCCGAGACAATCCCGACCGATGGCTCGCTTGCGCCACCTTGTCGCGGCGAAGAAGGAGGCCGCAGCCGTGGCCGGCCCAAAGCGTGGAAGGTCGAATCGAGGGCGGATCGCGGCCCTTCAGCGGAGCTCACGCGGGTGAGCTCGAGCTCGGCCCCCGAGGACCGCGAGGAGGAGAAGGATGAGCTGGACCCAGCCCCCTTGGTCCCGAGGTCCCGCAGGTCGTCTGCTACGCCTCAACCGCGCCCAACGCCGACCATCTCCGAGGTCGGCTTGGGGGAGGCCGACCCTTCGGTCGCCAGGGCCGACAAGGCGCGCGAGGACATGGCCGCCCTCCTGGACCGCGCCCGGGCTCAGCTAGCGGGCCGAGCGAGGTCGATCTTCTACTCCTCTTGTTTGTCTCTTTCCCCTCGGCACCACACTAACCCCACATCGTCTATAGTGGGTGTGGCGGGTAGTGAGTTATGGGATTTCGAAGCGATGGCTGACGATATTCTTGACCTCGTGCTAGAGAGGGAGCTCGCCCAGGCTGCCGAGGCCGTCATGGGCGACGAGGCCGATGTGGGAGCTGGGGCCGCGGAGGCCCAGTCTCCACGGGCCGTTGGTGGCGACGACGTCGAGGTGGGGGAGCCCGCTGCCGCGGAGCCCCGGGACCCGGAGGTCGTGTCTCCCGAAGAGGAGGCACGGAGGAAGATCGCGGCCGCCGATGCCCGAGCCGCGATGGAGGGCATCCCCCACATCATAGTCGTGGAGTCTGATGGTGATGAGCAGGCCGCTGAAACTTCCCGCGAGGATTCTTCCGGCGCCAGCGACATCATCACCGCGACTCTCCAGGAGATCGCCGAGGTCTCCCCCCGGGCTCACGACGTCACGCCGGGTCCCAGCCACGCCCGGCCGTCGAGGACCCTAATCTGGCGGAGCTCGTCCGACGAGGAAGAGCGGCTACCTCACGGTTGGGGAGACGAGCCCGCCATCGTAGGTGAGCCGGCAGCTTCGAGCGAAGGGATCTGCCGGCACCGAGGTCGCTTCCGAGACCGACCTCCCGGCCGCCGACCGGTGCCCCCAGTTGACCCCGCGTTCGGGGACGCTGCTGCAGCCCAAGGGCCGGGTGCCGACCCGCTGTCCCCGGTTGCTCCCGTGGCCGTAGACGCCGAAGGGGTGGAGCCCCCGGGCGCAACTTCTGCCCGGGAGGAAGAAGAGCAGGAGGTGATCCTCGCTCTTGAGGCCGTCCCTCTCCAGGAGGCGGAGGTCACCCCCCAGGGCAAAGCTCCTTCGCCCTCAGGGGACGGGGGAGCTCGGGCTCAAGCCTCCGCGCCCGATCAAGGAGAAGGGATCGAGGCGGGAGATCCCTTGCCCGTCCAGGGGGAACAGGACGAGACGGAGGACCCGCCGAGATGTTCCAGCAGGTGGAGGCTCGGCTTTGTTGGGTAAGTACTCGACTCATGTGTTTTTATCAAAAAAACTCGATCACGACCTGAAATACCTTGTCGCGCAGTCTTTGAGTCCACCATGAAGGACTTCCATGCCGCCACCGTGCCGCCGTGGTTGTCGCGAAGCACCAAGCCGAGCAGACGCCAAGATCGCGAGCTCGAGCGCCGGGTTGCCGAGCTGACATCTTCTGAGGCCGAGATCCGGCGGAAGGTGGAGGAGTCCGTGCACGAGCTCCAGGAGCGTCTCGACCGGAGCGAGCAGGCAAGGTCGGGCCTTGAAGCCACGGTGGCGACCTTGCGCGACGCCGCCCGAAGCGCCGAAAGGACAATCGACCAAAGAACGGAGGAGTCCAGCGACCGACAAGCGACAGCGAAGGTCGGGAAGCTTCGCCGGCGGGTGCTCGACCTTGAGTCCGAGCTTGACTTCGGTGCGGGACGAGCTCGTCGCTCTGCGGGGCGAAGCGTCTTAGGGCTCTGTAATTTTCTTTTTCCTGTCTTTACCTGTAAAAAACTTAAGGGGAAAACCGCCCAGTTGAACATAGAAAGAGCGTTTATCTATCTCTAAACGTTTTTTGTTGTTTTGTCCGAGATGATAACGATTTGTTTGGTGTCGTGGTTCCTTGTTCGGCTTACTTGCCTTTACGCGACTTAGCGATCAATCGTACTAGGGAGTAGCTACCTCGCGTGAGAGTCGCACGAGGTCGTGGCCACTTGGTACCCCTATAGCCCCCCGCCGCCAACGGCGGTCGTTGGCGGAGACCGCGAGCACCACCGCGTTGGCGGAGTAGTGTTCTGCGGGGACCCGGTGGCTCTTAGGGGACGGTGCGTCGATGCCGCCACCGGCCGACTTGAGCTCGGAACCGCTCGTAAGGGTGTCTGTGCGAATCTTTGCTTGCGGCGGAGGTCTACCGCGAAAAGATGGTCGCCTTCACGAGGAAGGAAGCCCTTGAGGTCGAGCTCTTGTCGTACGGTGTTTTGCCCCGACGACCGACCTGCCCCTGACACTTTGTCTGGGTCGAGCTTAATCGTAGAATTTTTTGCGGAGGTAAAGGAGAAAGAGAGAGAGAAAGAACGAGAAGACGAGGTGACAAAATTTATTAAAAAGGTAGGCGAGTGTGGTTAGACATGGAACTTACGCAGTTGGTCGATGTTCCAAGTGCTGGCAAGTTCTCGACCATCTTCCATCGCGAGACGGACCCCGGGCGTCTTTGTAGAGACGACCTTGTAAGGACCTTCCCATCTCGGCGTTAGCTTGTTGGCTTTGATGTGTCTTGGACCCGTCGCAGAACGAGATCGCCGATGTGCAAGGTCCTTGGTCGTAACGATTTAGCGGCGTGCCTGCGGAGAGCTTGCAGGTAGACCGCGGATCGCAGCAGGACCCGTTCACGAGTTGCCTCCGCGAGGTCGAGGTCGAGAAGGCGCTCGCCTTCTGCGTCGATGCTATCGGCTAGGTTCACCCTTGGGGATCCTAGGACAACTTCGGCGGGTAGGACGGCTTCTGCGCCATATACGAGCTGAAAGGGGGTCTCACCCGTAGCTCGGCTCGTCGTGGTGCGGACCGACCAGAGGACGGGAGGTAGCTCATCCACCCAGGCCTGACCATGCCGATCGAGGCTCTTAAAGACTCTCTTCTTGATTCCTTGGACGATCTGCCCGTTCGCGCGCTCGGCCGCCCCATTGCTCTGTGGGTGGGCCACGGATGCGAAGCATATCTTGGTCCCGACCTCCTCGCAATAAGCCCGAAACACCTCGCTTGTGAACTGAGTGCCGTTGTCGGTAATGAGGCGACTTAACGCCAAAGCGGGTTACTACATTATTGCGGAAGAACCTTTTAGCCGCTGTGTCGAGATGGTTTATATAGGCTCGGCCTCGATCCATTTAGTGAAGGTGTCGATTGCGACGAGCAGTATTTACAACCCCTCCTTCCCCAGGAAATGGACCGAGTATGTCGATGCCCCAAACCGAAACGGCCAGGTTAAGCGGCATGGTCTGCAGCGATGTATCTTGGTGGTGGACCTTCCGAGCATGGAATCGGCAAGATCGGCAGGAGGTTACCATGGAGCGCTGCGTCGGCGAGCCGTCGGCCAAGAGGTAACCTAACCGGAAGGCTTTGCTCACCAAGGTCCTGAAGGACGAGTGAGCTCCACACATTCCGTCGTGGATATCCCTGAGGAGATATTTGCCTTCCTCTTGGGTGATGCATTTGGAGAGGACTCCAAGTGCACCTTTGCGCATATAAGAGTCCTTCACCAATTTGTAGGTGAGGAGCATCTTATAAGCCGGGATTTCTCGGCTTCCTCCTCGGCGGTGTCCCGTGAGCGAGATCTTTGGATGAATGGCGTCATCCAACTCGCGTCTGCTCGAGGAAGGAGACGGTACCACCCGTCTCGGTTGCCTCCTCCTTGGTGGGTATGGAGGGCTTGTAAAGGTGCTCGACGAGCACCCGCGAGAAGCGGGAAGGTGGGCGGAACCGACCTTCGATAGATGGTCGGCCAGGGCATTGTCCTTCCCGGGAATGTACAAGACTCGAAGTTTCAAGTACTTCTCCATCTTCCTTACTTCAGCCAGGTAAAGCGCCATTGAGTCATCGAACACCGATACTCCTTGTTAACCTGGTTGACGACCACCGCGAGTCGCCCTTCGCGATTAGTCGTTGGACTCCGAGCGCTTTGCATGCCCGGCCGGCTAGCAGACCTTCGTATTCTGCTGCATTGTTTGTTGCGCCGAAATGTAGTTGGAGGGCGTACTGGATCCGCTCCCCCTGAGGGGATTCGAGGACCACTCCAGCCCCCGAGCAATCGTAAGCTCGGGATCCGTCGAAGTGCATGACCCAAATGGCCGTGCTCGGACCGTTGGGTTCGGGCTCGGCGGGGCAGGGTTTGTCCATTCGGCCAGGAAGTCCGCTAGAACCTGAGACTTGATCGCGGTTCTGGCCGAGAATTCGATCTCGAATTCGGCGAGCTCCATGGCCCATTTCGCGATTCGTCCGCTTGCGTCTCGATTCCCGAGAATTTCTCTAAGCGGGAAGTTGGTCGGGACTTGGATTTTGTGGGCCTGGAAGTAGTGTCTTAACTTCTTCGAGGCCACGAGGAGCGCATAAAGGAGCTTCTGGACCTCGGGGTAACGCTCCTTTGGTCCGTGCAAGACTTCGCTGACGTAGTAGATCGGGCGCTGCACCCCGTCCCGTTCTACCGTTATGACGGCGCTTACCGTCTGGGGTGTGGAGGCCAGGTAGAGTAAGAGAACCTCTCCCGATCTCGGCGTGGTCAAGACCGGGGGCCTTGACAAATATAGCTTTAATTCTTTGAAGGAGCGGTCTGCTTCCTCTGTCCAAGCGAAACCGTCGTGCTTCCGGAGCGCCTTGAAGAAAGGCAGGCCGCGTTCCCCGAGCCGCGAGATGAAGCGACTTAGGGCCACCATCCTTCCGGTCGTGGATTGCACCTCCAGCGTACAAGCGGGTGGCGCCGATGTTCTCGATGGCCTCTATCTTCTCAGGGTTGGCTCCGATTCCTTGCGGACCGATCATGTAGCCGAGTACTTTGCCAGCCTTGACCCCGAACACACATTTTTCAGGGTTCAACTTTATTCGATGTTTATTGAGGTTATGGAAAGTCTCCTCTAGATCGGATACATGGTCCGAGGCCATCTTGCTCTTGACGACTATGTCGTCTACATACACTTCCAGGTTCCGACCTATTTGGTCCGAGAAGGTTTTCTGCATGAGGCGCTGGAAGGTCGCTCCAGCGTTCCTTAGACCGAAGGACATGGTCGTGTAGCAGAATGTGCCAAACGGCGTGATGAAGGAAGTTTTCTCCTCGTCGTCGGGCGATATGCCGATCTGGTGATAGCCTGAGTAGGCGTCCAGAAAGCTCATCGCCTCGGAGCCGGCAGTTGCGTCGACCAACTGGTCTATCCGAGGTAGCGGGAAATTGTCCTTCGGGCACGCGGCATTCAGCCCCGTGTGATCGACACACATGCGCCACTTGCCCCCCTTTTTCATCACGATAACCGGGTTGGCCAACCAATCGGAATGGTCGACCTCCCGTATGAAACCGGCTTTGAGGAGCTTGTCCCGGGCCTTCCTCTCGATGATGGCTTGCTTCTCCGGGAGAAGCGCTGAGCTTCTGCCCGCCAGGCTTTGTCGAGCCGAATCTAGCCTGTGCTCGACGACCTCCCTTGGGACTCCGGGCATGTCGGACGGTTCCCAGGCGAACGTGTCCGCACTTCTCCGGAGGAAGGTCACGAGCTCGAGTTCCTATTTAGGGTCCAGGGAAGCCCCCACGTGTACGACCTTGCTTGGCTCGGCGTCGCCGCAATGGATGGCCTTAGTTTCTCCTCCGGCCTGGAGGGTAGCCCTGGCGGGAACTCCTCGGCTCTTGGTCGGGTCCTTGGCCAGCACTGCCCGACCATGTCTAGAGCCTTCGTCGCAGCCTAGGGCCGCCGGGCTTCCTTTGACCGTGATCACGCCACGGGCCGGGACCTTCAAGCATTGGTACCGTGATGAGTGGCGACCATGAATTTGGCGGCCGGCCGCCCAGATGGCGTTATAAGCCGACTCGAAGTCGACTACTTGAGCGTGATCGATTCCGTTCGGAAGTTGCTCGGATTGCCGAACGTTACTGGCAGGACGATCTGGCCGAGCGGCCTGACCGACGTTCCGGGCACTATTCCGTAGAACGGGACCACCAAGCTTTTGATCTTGGAGCGAGGGATTTGCATCTCGTCCAAGACCTTGGCGGATATCAGGTCCAGGGAGCTCCCGCAATCCACAAGGACCCGACCTACCGCGGTGTTGCAGATCGTTGGGTTAACGACCACCGGAAGCCTTTGGGGTTTTGTCAACCCCAGGGGGCAGTCGTCCTTGGAGAAGTTGATCGGTAGCTCGGACCACTTGAGCTGCTGGACAGGAGGCTTCCCCTGAGTGACACGAAGCACCTCGCGGGCGGCCTCCTTTAGCTCCCGACGTGACCCATAGGCGGCGGAGCCCCCGAATATCACGGCGATGTGATTTCTCGGCTCCTGGTACTCCATGTCCGTGTCTTCCTCCTCGGCGGGCTTCTTGCCCTTGACGTCTCCTTCCTGCTCTGGGAGCGTAGGCATGGGACCCTTGCCGCTGTAGAATTGCTCCAGGCGGGAGGCCCATGTCCTGCAATTCCGCAGGTCGTGCCGTGTGCCTGGTGGAAGCGGGCAAAAATAGGCGCTAGCCCGTCCGCGTTGGTCGCCGCGGTCTTGGTCGTCCGGTTTGCTCGCGGCTCACGAGCCGGCCGGCCTTTCCTTTCGCGGCCCCTCCTTTATACGATTGCGAGGTTGGCCGTTGTCGTTCGATGGCCGCCACCATGTGGGAGACGGAGGGTTTTTTCTTTTTTTTGATTTTTTTCTCGATCGAGCTCACGCTCTTTCGGCTTGACGCCCCTTCGAGCCCGGGCTGAGGGGGCAGCTTTCCTCGCCCAGCCTTCTTCCATTGGGCGGCCTCGTCGTTGGCATAACGGTCGACCATGCGGAACAGCTCGTTGGCTGTGATGTCCGGGTGAATTTTGAGGTCCTGAGTGAAGCGTACGTCTCGGACCCCGAACTTGAAAGCCCGGACGACCACCTCATCCGAGATGCTTGGGATGGAATTGCGCACTTGCATGAAGCGCTGGACGAACTGGCGCAGGGTCTCGCCCTCCGTTTGTATCAGACGCTCAAGGTCGCGCTCCTTCCCCGGGCGGACGTAGCAGCTCTGGAAGTTAGCTCGGAGAGTCTTTGCTCACCGGGCCCAGGACCGGATCGAAGTTTTCCTTCTCGGTTGAATAGCCACGCCCGAGCCCCGGCCCAGGATCAGGCGAAAGTTAGCCATGACCCTTTCATCACCCCCGGCGGCTAGAATGGCCGTGGTGTAGATCGAGAGAAACTCGTCGGGGTTCTGAGTCCCGTCGAATCTCTCGATGTGACCCGGCTTGAACCTTGTCGGCCAGGTCACACGTCGTAGCGACGTTGCGAACGCCCTGCACCCGAAAACGGGACTGTCGGGACGGTCACCACGAGCGCGGCGGTCGGGGCGATCCCCACCAGCCGAGCCCGAGGTTAGTGGGCCCAGGCGAGAGAATATCTCCCTACGCCTGTAGGATGGAGAGTGGCCCGAAGAGGAATGTTCGGCCGGTTCTCGCCTGTGGCTCATTCCGGGTCCCGAGGAGCCCCGGAATTGCTCCGGGTGCCCTCCCGAGCCCGGTCGCGCTCACGCCGGTCACTCTGGGTGCGGCTGCGTGAGTCGTCGGGGTGGAGGCGCTCGGACGCCCAGCGGCGGCGTTCGAGGAATTGCTCTGGCGTCCCTTTCTCGGGAGGCTTCCGCCGCTTTATGTCTGCGGCGATTTCCTCGAGGTCGTCACACGGCCGCGCCATGGCTTCTAGGTCGACTGCTCAGAAACTCTCCGAGGTTGCGTACCACCGTGGCCAGGGCTTGAAGGCGTTCCCGCTGGGAACGCGGTGACGAGCTCGTTAAATGCCGTCGCCGCGAACTCCGAGTCCCGTCTGGCGTGGAAATTCTCACGGACTTCGGCCCGGGTCTTATCGGTCAGGCCACCTCGGACTTGCCGGCGTAAGCTGGCCAGCGTCCGATTCAGAGATGCCTGCAGGTGCTCCTTGGCCGCCTCGTAGCGGTCAAGACGCGCTTCGGCCGGGGATTTGCTCCCGACATTTCGATCCTCCTCCGCAACGAAGACGTTACGGGATTGGACGGATCGCGAGGGGGACATCACGGTGTCTCCCCGTGAAGCGGTCCCCTGGTCGAGCTCGAAAAGGTGCAGGATGTCCAGACCATCGTAGAGCCCGTCATACTCGTCGTCCGAGAGGGCGTCGAGCTGGGAGCGAAAGAACTGCTCCGGTGCGGCGGTTTCCGCGGAGAAGCTCCGGGAACCGTCGTGATTCCCAAGGCCGGCGACGTTAGCGGCCCCATTGTCGAAGAACTGCTTGTCTTCTTCCTCAATTCCGGGGGCGCCGAGGCCCTGGCGATCTTGGGAATTTGTCATCCTCCGGGATTCCTCACGAAAGGGAAAGTCGGTCCCCACGACGGCGCCGGTGTCGGCGATTGGGGAGCAGGCCCCGCCGAGCTTACTTGTTGGTGGAGGGACCAAGCTGTGACCCCTTCTCACGTGAGGGATTACTCAAAGGGATGACTCACTGGACTTCAACGAGCATGGACACGCAGCTTACTGCAGTTCGGGCCTCTCAAGAAAGAGATAATAGCCCTACTCCGGCTAGTGTATGTTCTTGCAATGTATCCGGGCGTATGTCTCTTGTCTTACAGCCCGCCTGCATCAGGTTGTGTGTCCCCTCATGATGGGGACGCTTTTATAGCTTTACAAAGGATCGAACTCCATGACCCCACTACCCGCACGTTTGGACCTCGTCCAAACGTGGCAACCGTGGATCCTATCTTTCCGCCACGCTCCCACGGAAGCGTAGCGGGCTAACGGAAGTTACGCTCGGGTGGTTATTCTCACCGACCCCGAGACCACGTAAGGTCGGCCGATGGCCGGCACCGAGCTCGGACATCTTACCCGAGCCCGAGCTCGGAATCGACTGGAATACGTGGCATTCTAGGTCCCACCCGAGCCCGAACTCGGAACTGGCCGGAATGCGTAGCCTTCCAGGTTCTGAGTAGACCGCCTAGGGTAACGACCTCCTGGTGGCTCGGGCGGGAGCGAGATTGGTCGTTGGTGGCATCCGAGGTAATTTATGGAAATTACCCGACCCCCCGACACAAAGTATATGTTTCATCTTCCAAGATAATTAAGCAGGGCATCTAAGTTATTTCTCCCGTACTTTTCTTAATTTTAATGTAACCTTAATCATTGTGCAAAGTCAAAATACACCTTATAAATATGAACGGAGAGAGTAAGAGCCACTTCTCTTCTCTCCCATCTTTTCTCACTCTTTCATATAGACTAAAGCTGATGTGTAAAGATTAAGAGCCAGCTAAGGTGACCTTATTATACATGCTCTAAGAGTAAGTACAATAGCAAAGTCTATTACTTACTCCATCTCTCATCCATATAATTTAGAGTAAGAAAAAAAAAAACAGTTTATACAATAACTGTCTCTAAAGGTTGTCTCTAGATGTTCTGCAATAACTATATCTTCTCTCTTGTACATAAATAATCTACTTGTACTCCCGTACAAAACTGGCTACTAAATAAGAGTCAGTTCTTTTCTCACTCTTCCATGTAGGATAAAGCTGACGTATACAGGCTAATAGTAAACTGAGGTGATCTTATTATACTTCTCTAATCAAGGTAGCTAGGTTTGGATTAAAGTGCAACTTAATTACTAGTACTAGTTCTAATAATGACAGGTATGTTAGCGTAGGATGATTTAGGCACCCATGACTCTACAAGTGACATGCATGGAGGACCCGCTCTTCCTTGAGACAAGGAACAAGGTGCGTGCGTGCATGGTTTCTGATGATCGAGTTGATCTTGCTAGCACATGCTCACACACGCACTTGTCAAGAGCGATGGCCTCCATGCACTTGTCGTCTTCGGTTGGGCTCAAAACCGTCTAGTTCCATTGGTCTCGCACACTTAAACAACTGGGGTCATCTGTTTGTGATTACTGAGTAGACACCTATCTACTGGACAATCAACTATACCAAGCCTCCGTCGGAGAGGAGAAGCGAGTCTTGCTAGCTTGCCAAACCTCCGTCGATTCGGACGCTGGCGACTTATTTTTTCGTTTGAGCAGATGATTTAGATAGAATTGGGAGTATATAGGTATCATCCGAATGTTTTTGTTTTAACTAACATCTAAGTTTATCAAATCCCGATAGAATTATATGCATACACGCGTTCTGTGAGACTAGTCTCTGCTCTAAATTAGTAGACGTGTGTTAAGAGATGCATATGTGATATGTGGAAGTAAGTGTGCGTATCATGTAATAAAAAAACTATACCATGCATTGTTCCATTCGTCATTATAGAATACTAGAATAGTAGCAGTAGCAAGTCTTCTGTGCCCTCGTCCGGTCAAAGAAGCAAAGATCATGGGACTATTTCAATCAAAGATTGTACTTGAGACCTACTATATATAATGACTATCTTTAGAGCAAGTAGTAGTACTACCTACAAGCCTAGTACGACCCATTGGCAATGTAGGGTTCAGAAGGTGCCAAGACTTGTTCAGGCAGCTAGGGCTCTTGAGCCCGGAGGAAGAAATCTTTTTTTTTTTCCGGATCTTTTGAAAGAAGCTACATCTTTCTGGGGGTGCCTCTCGAAGATTGTCCGAGAAGTTTGAACATCCAAACATCTAAAAAAATCCTTTAGGGATATATCCACCTTCGATCTGTCGATGGAACGGCTACATTTATCCTACGTCATATCCCAATTTCATATAGTAGTTTATGCTCCGTTTGTTTCTAAATACATATGATTCTAGCTTTGAAATTTTGCTCCTAAATGCGTAGAATTTCCATTCTCCAATTTTGATATGATTTTTCACGCTCTTCTACCTATATACTCCCTGCAATCTTCAAAAAGCTGACGTTTTGGACACCGTCAAACTTTCAAAACTTTGAATATTGATATATTTTAAAATATTTAAATTGGATATATGAAAATTATATGTGTAGACTTATATCGAGAAGTACTTTTATAATATTATAATTTTATTGAGTTTTATAAATATATTATAACAAAAATTAGTGGTCAAAGTTTTATTTTAAAGACCGTGTTGATACCTAAAATCAATCTTTTTGAAGACCGAAGGGAGTAACTCTCATCTTTGGCTATTTATAATACCATTTAATACTACTATGGATTAGAGTAATACACGCTACCCAACAGCAATAAGTGATATAATAAAATACGGTAATTTGTCCTTTTATAGACTCGCAGCGTAAAGTGCTAAAACACCATCGATCTATACATAAAAAGAGGGTGTAAAATCGATCTAAATTCACAATCACGCATTTTTTTCTGAGAGATATCTTCCCCCCACCATACACAGATCAACAGTGAGATGCACATCCCTGTCCCGCTAGATGTAGCACCAGTAATGGGACAAGGCAATTGCATTGCAGCCAGCGCCACATGCAATGCTGTCTCCTAGCCAGGCCGGCCATGCATGGCATCCAAAACCATAACTTCCTCTAGCTGGTCACTGTTCAAACGTTGTTACGCTGTCTGGTGTCTGCACCTCGCTGCTAAACCTTCATGACAATTATTGCAGGCCACCTGAACAACTCTTCCAAGGGTCAAAGCCTAGCGATGCGAAACGCGCTCTCGAGAGTAGGAGCGGCCTTTGGATTCTGCAAACGCGGGGGATCTCTTCGTTCCATGGCCGTAGAGTACATAAACTCAGGACATGCATTTCAGTCACCTGCTAGAGAATTGCTCTTTACAGGATGGAGTAATTCGGCGAAGAACTGAAGATAAAATGGGCAAGATTCTAGTGATAGGAATCCTTATTATTTTCGTCGGCTTAAAACCGACGAAAATACAGGAAAAACCGACGAAAATAGCTATTTTCGTCGGTTTACCGACGAAAATTGACCGACGAAATTATGTTGGCGAAAATACATTTATTTTCGCTTACGGGCAAATGATTTAAAACAAGTCGCTTCCTGACGTGGCCTTTGTATTTTCGTCAGCCACGGCCGACGAAAATATTTGGGCACTATTTTCGTCGGCAATTGTTTCTATTTTCGTCGGTCTAGGCCGACGAAAATACTGTTTTTAAATTTAAAAAAATATAAAAAAATGCCTTCATTTTACTAACAGTAATTATATTCAGGGTAATATAGCTTCTAAAGCGTACTCCTTAAGGCTAATTCCAAATATTCCAAGTAGCAAAATATAGCACCGTTTATTCAAAATATGCAACAAAGAAAAAAGCTGCTTTCAACTCATTCTTAATGCAAATAGTTCCAGAAGGCATAAACACCCACAAAACCAGGATGCGCACAAACACTAGTAACCCATGAAAGATGATGGCATCATAATATCACTTTGTTAGGAATTTTACAACTAATTAAGTTTCTGACGGTACATAATTAACAAGGATTTACGTAAAATATCTAAAAACAGTAGATGAAGGAACATCTATTGACAACCACGCCCATACAAACGGGCTCCTTCCAGACGGATGAATGCCAAATGGCTGAATATGTCCAAATATGAGTGAATGAAAGAAGCCGATTACAATGATGACCAGGATGTGTTAGAAATAATCTGTTAGAGAACCAGGATGTGTATGCAACCAATTCATTTAGTAACAGACCTTTCCCACTAGTATTGAATACTCATTGGTTCATTGCTTAAGACAACGACCATTTGATATGGCTTATGCCACTACTAGGGGCAAAATACAACAGAATCTTACTACAAGTAGAAAATTGTCACAAGTATGAAGTATGAGAAACAAAAGTTCGGCAGCAGAATGATGCCAGATGAATAAGAGAGATGAACAAAATACAGAAACAGGTACATTCCTTACTAAAACTATATCTAACAGATTATTTCTACTAAAACGAGTTCTTTGGGGGCATCCCTTTGTGGTGCGCACGGATCATGGCAGTCTCAAGTTCCTCCTCGATCAAGCGCTTGTCACACCACCCCAGCAGCACTGGCTCAGTAAGTTAATGGGGTTTGATTTTCGTGTCGAATACAAGCCGGGCCGTCACAATGTTGCGGCCGATGCACTTTCCCGTAAGTTCCAAGAACAAGATGACGAGGCCCATTGCGCTACCATTTCCCAGCTCCAGGACGTGACCAGGGCGCAATGGATAGAGTTGTTACGAGGTGACCCCGAAGTCCAGCAAATGGCAGCAACACACTCCGGGGCAAGTCACCCGGGAACTGATTCACCGTCCAGAGACGCTACAAGCCCCACCGAACCTCGGGTGGCATGGGGCGTGCAGGACGGATTGGTCTACAAGGACGGGAAGCTGTTCGTGCCGAGCACATCCCCATTGGTGGATAAAATAATTGCTTCAATACATGATCTCACACATGAAGGGATCCAGAAAACGTTGATGCGTTTGCAGAGTTCTTATTATTGGGAACGTCAACGCGCCACGGTGGAAGCCTATGTGGGGCGTTGTGCCATCTGCCAGCGAAACAAGTCCAGCACCGCATCACCTGCAGGTCTTCTCCAACCACTTCCGGTGCCACAACAGATTTGGGCCGACATATCAATGGACTTCATCACCGACTTGCCGAAATCCCACGGCAAATCAGCTCTCTTAGTCGTGGTGGATCGTTTATCCAAATATGCACACTTTATCCCAATGTCCCGACCAGCTACTGCACCAACAGTTGCCAAACTTTTTTTTGACCATGTGGTGCGCCTACACGGCATACCTGAGTCCATCGTCTCAGACCGCGATCCTATTTTTCTTAGTGCTTTTTGGCAAGATTTGCTAAAAAGGAGCGGCACCACCTTGTTACTGTCAACGGCTTACCACCCCCAGACGGACGGTCAAACCGAGGTCGTAAATCGCACCATTGAGATGTACCTACGATGTCTCGCTGGAGCCAATGTCGCGAGTTGGGCTCACTGGATCCCATGGGCGGAGTTTTGTTACAACACATCATTCCATTCGGCCCTCCGCATGACACCTTTCGAGCTAGTATATGGGCGTTCTCCTCCGGCCCTAACGCCCTACCAGCAAGGCTCTACTGTCATCAATCTCGTAGACTGCACTCTGGTGGATAGCGATACCTTGTTGGCGCAGGCCCGAGAAAATCTTCTCCAAGCTCAAAACCGCATGAAGCAACGCTATGATAGTCGGCATCGCGAAGTGGAATTTACAGTGGGATCATGGGTTTGGCTGAAACTCCAGAAGCACCGTCAGCTCTCCCTAAGATCCGGCTCTTCCGCGAAATTGGGGCCTCGTTTCTTTGGTCCTTTCCAAGTGAAGCAACGAATTGGCGCGGTCGCGTACCGGCTACAACTACCGTCATCGGCACGTCTGCACAATGTCTTTCATGTCTCCCTATTGAAGGCTTTTAAAGGGGATCCGCCGACTCAGCCGGGTACTTTACCATCCGACGTCACCCTTACAGTAGCACCAGCACAACCAGAGCCCTATCAAATATTGGCGCAACGGTTCGTTCAAGGCGCACGTCAGTTATTGGTGCATTGGTCAGGTGAGTCAGCCGATGAAGCAACATGGATGGACGCCATACTTTTACGGCGTTCTTTTCCCGATTGTCAGCTTGAGGACAAGCTGGCTTTTCAGGAGGGGAGTAATGTTATACCAGCAGTCGGCTACGATCGCATATACATACGGAGACGAGGCAAAGCCACGGCGGATAGAGCGGCGCAAGGAGCAGGATCGAACGGAACACGTACAAAAGTCACGTCCAGCCACGATGCATGAAACCAGCAAGGAGAAGCGGTGGCATGCGGCAAGCAGAGAATAGATAGGAATAGAATTAGAGTAGGAGTTTATGAATAAGAATACGAGTTGGTTACGGTAGCGTGGCCGACGGGTCGAGTCGTATGAGTATACGGGTGGTTGTACCCAGGTTATAAATAAAGGGAATAATAAGGAGAAAAGGGCAAGCAAGTTTTTGCCGCAATTCTATTCCAAGGCGGTGGCTCCGACAACAGCCAAACTACGTAAAGCGCGAGCTGCGACGACGAGTTCATCGTCGAGTAGCTTGCGTTCCGGGCTTCGACCGGGGACTCGAGCATACGAACGAGTTCATTCGACTTCGGATCGTATCAGAATCAAATATGCAAAGCGAACCTGATCGATTTTATTTGCATGGAGGAGTAAAAGAACACGAGCAGAATACAGGGCTTCTTTTTGCCTCGGAGATAACTTGAATTCAAGTCTTTCGATAAGTTGCAACTGGTTTGGGGCTGTAGATTTTTCAAGAAGCCGATCAAGCTTCCTCAAGTCATCGGCAACATCTTTTGTCCCTTTTAATGAAATAAGGTTGGTTGTCGCCACAGCTAACTTCCGGTTTGTCATATTAGCATAGGTTTCCATAGCTTCTTGAGTCTGTCCTTGTAGCTAAAAATATAGATAGAAAAGTCAGCACCTTGTAGATGAAAACATAGATAGAAAAGCTAATACCTTGTAGCTGAAAATAGATAGAGAAGTTGATAGAAAAAAGCTTCGAATTTATACGCGAGAGTTTGACCAGATTTATACGAGAGAGCAGACACGGAAGCTAGTTCATATTCAACTCATCTTCTGCATAATCTTCCACCATAAGCTCCTCTTTCCCGATCCTGCAAACCAAATAAGAAGAAAATTACAATCTATGAACTATTCAACCTTTTATTGATTATCAAGCTTCTAATATTTAAAGGGAAATGATAGTGAACGGATTATTAGTTCAATAAAGTGAAAGGATGCATTCATTCGAGCAATCGGTTCACCAGCAAAATCACATTTTCGCCAAGTCCAGATGCTCTTTAGCTTCTAAATACTTCTTATCTTCTATCGAGGAGCAACTAGAATTGTATGCAAGCTCAAAGCTCCTTGAGTGCCCTAGTGGTAAGATCAACCTTTCGCACCTTGATGGTTTCTTCTTGACTCGTCAATACCTCCAGAGCTTCTTGCAGTTTGTTTTGCCTGTAGTAGCAATAGGCCTGAATATATATAAAACTTAGTACTTAGCAAGACCGAAGCATTTATTCTTTTATTACCAGGAAACAATGATGTCCAAAATCCAATTATATGAAGAACACGGTCCTCCAGTACCACCTTCTAATTTATACTACAATTCAAAAGAAACAAGTTATAAGAAGGTAAAGATCCCGAAAGAAATGGTGAAGGTTAGCACTCAATAGAAAATTGAATCTAATCTTAGTTTAGCACCCGGTTTATTTCTATCTGACAGGATACTGAATCCTAACTATGTCTTATTAATTATTATTAGCTATCAACCATGATGTGTGCTTGATTTTGGTGAGGGAACCTTGTCACCTCACACATGTATGGAAGACCATACAGATATATGCCATGAAGAAGTGTTCGTAAAACTTGGCCTTCCCTCCCTTCCCTCAATATATTCCTCCAAAAGTATGCACTGGATTCAGTCAGCATGCAACAATCAGTTAATCACGCTGAATCACAAACCTCAATAGCAAAACTTGCTATGCAACATTGTTCTCTAAAAAAAATACTTGCTATGCAATACAGCCAGCATCGTCACTTGCAAATACAAGCTCCAAAAGCGAAACGCTCCTCAAAATTTTTGCTTCGTCATAACCCAAATCGCCAGATTTTATTTAGGGCATAAGCACAAATAGATCTGGCCACTCCAAGATCCTAAAACCATAGCCTAGACACACGAAGGCATTGCAACAAGTGAATAGACAGATTCAGCATGCGACCAAGGGTAAAAGGATAAGCTTGCATCACCTTGTAGGGGAAGGAGGAGGAGGTGTGGTTTCTTGACCTTGGTCGGCGACCTTGACGACCTGGGGGGAACTCGCCGGCCTGGATGTGGCGGTGAAGAGGCGTGAAGAGGTCCTCCACGGCGACAGGCTCCGCGACGGCATCAGAAGGTGGTTCACTGAGGGCGGACGCGCCGGGGGCGGGCTGGCGGGCGGGGAGCGGGACTGGGGGAGGCGGGGGCCGACGCGGCGGCCGGGGGGCGAGCGCGGATGGTGTGCTATTGGGCCGGAGGCGGCGGCGGTCGGGCGAGGACGCGGGGGGTGGGCGCGGGGGAGGCGGGGGCGGACGCGGCGGCTGGGGGGCGAGGGCGGACGGCTTGCTGGCGGGCCAGAGGCGGCGGTGGTCGGGCGCGGACGCAGCAGCGGTGGCTGAGGCGTGGGCGCGGCCAGCTGCAAATAAGGTTTTGGCAAGCGGTGGGATATGGCGCCCCTATATTCTTGCTATTTTTGTCGGCTTCTACTAAGCTCGACAAAAATAGGATTATATTTTCGTCGGCCAATGGAAGCTGACGAAAATAAACTTAAGTTTTCGTCAGTTTGCACCAGGCCGATGAAAATACTATTATTTTCATCGGCTAAACATAAACCGACAAAATTAATCTGTTATTTACGTCAGTCTTTTTGGGCCGACGAAAGTAACATAGACCGACGAAAACAGTGTAGATTCCTGTAGTGACATGTCATCATTTTAGATGAACACATATGGCTGTAAAAAAAACAAAGTAAAATAATTAATCCACAGCTATAGCGATCGATCTCGAAGCATTTGAAGCAATCTTATGAAACTGGCACTACAAGAATCCAGTTTTGGGGAGAGTGTGAAAATACCCAACCGAGTGCACACTCGGCGTAGATGAAGCCTATAGTGAGTGTACTCTCATTTTAGATACCTCTCGGACAAAGAATCCTATTCCAAGTGTACTCTCGCAATATATGAGATCTATCTCGAGAGGGCACTCGAAATATGACATTTTTGTCCACGTAGGACACAATAATGCGAGGGCACACTCGGTTTAGATCACATGTTGCCATGTCATCAAAATGAGGGGTATCTATTCCGAGTGGGCACTCGGCCTAGCTCATGCGGCATTAGGGTTTAGTTGTAGGGAGCTGCCACTATTTCGCGAGAGGGCACTCGGCATAGCCAATGCGGCATGTTTCCCGACAGGGCACTCGGCAGATCCCATGCGGTGTGTGTCCCGAGAGGGCACTTAGAATAGTCCGTTAGGGTTTAGTTGTAGGGCGCCGCCATAATGTCCCGAGAGAGCACTCGGCATAGCCCATGCGGCATGTGTCCCGAGAGGGCACTCGGCATAGCCCGTTAGGGTTTATTTAGGGCACCGCCACTATGTGCGAGAGTGCACTCGGCATAGATCTAGCTCGAGAGTGCACTCGGTGCAAAATCTCTTCATTAGACCATTGGGCACACACCCAGCCCGATCCAAACTCACCCGATCAGGCGCCGCTCGCAGACGCCCCGGTCACCGCCCTCCTCTGCCGCCGCCCCGGCCACAACCCTCCTCTGCCCCGGCCTCCTTCCTCTATCGCCGTGTTGACCTCCTCCTCTCGCTTCGCCAGATCACCGCTTCATCTCGCGGCTGCCGCTTTCTCTACTGCGCCGCCCACCATCAGCCCGGCTGCCCGCTTCTCCTTGCTGCCTGTCCCGGCCTCCCTCCTCTCCTCCTTCGCTGCCGCTTGGCTCGCCCATCCCTGCTCTGCGCTTCGACTCTCCTCCTCCTCCTCTTCGCCGCTTAGGTCTCCGCCATCTCGCCTGCTCGCCGGCCTCCACCGGCCGCCGCTTTTATCTGGCTGGCGCCGCTTATCTCACTACCCGGCCGCTGCCGCTTTTGTCTCCCGGCGCCGCTTATCTCATCGCTTGCCGCTATCTCATCGCTCCCACTGCGACGCCTTCCTTCGCCGCCATCCCCATCGCTTCGCCACGGCCATCGTGACGCTCTCCTTTGCCTACCCGCCGGCCGCCGCATGCCTCCCTCCCCACCGCCAACTGGCCGGGGCGGGCCTAACTGACGCTCGCGACCGCCCGCTGCCCTAACCGTCGCTCGCGATCTTCTCCCTACTTACTTTCGGTTTTATGTAGTTTACTTTCGGTTGTATGTATGATAATTTTGATTACCGTCATACATTATTGAATGCGATTGCTTTGGGTGCTTTCTAGGAGAGTCCCCGAGAGTGCACTCGGCATAGCCTTGCTCTTGTTCTGCCATCGGAACAATGTAAGTTAATGAATGCTAATTTATGCTTTACTTTTGGTATTATGTATATTTGTTTCATTATGGTTACCAATGTGTATGCTGGGCTTGGGGGAGCCCGCTCGTCGTCCCGGGCCGCTAGGGGTACCCATGGTACGAGTACTCGTCAATAGAGCTTCACACTTATTTATGTTGACGAAAATATTTTTTTTTGGGAAAAAAGGAGAAAGGACCTGAACGTAAGGGACTTGGACCTGTTTGTTACATTTTTGGACATGATCGCTATCTCGAAAAATTAGAAAAGGGCTCGTTCGAGATTTGTATTTATCGCGCGGAGGGGGGGTTTCATAAAGTAACAAACCAGGGACTTGAACATAATTTAGAAACGATTTTCTTGCCCTCACATAAAATCACGAAGGATCTATCTGTAATTTATAAGGACCTATCTGTAATTTAAAGAACAAGGAGGGGGTTTTGCAAATTGCCAAAGGGGTGACGTGGAGGGCTGGTTGGCCTCCATTTCCTTCATGAATAATGGTGTTAATAAGGACCTATCTGTAATTTAAAGAAAAGTGAGGGGTTTTTTTGCAAATTGCCAAAGGAGTGACGTGGTGGGCAGGTTGGCCTCCATTTCCTTCGTGAATAATGGTGTTAATATTTGCAAATTGCCAAAGGGGTGACGTGGAGGGCCGGTTGGCCTCCATTTCCTTGGTGAATAATGGTGTTAATATGCATGGTCTAATGATATCATTTTTTTTCTTAAATTTAATGCTTTTTTTTAGTTTGTGTGTACGGTGAACTTTGAACTTATGTTACGGGACGAAGAGGGTATTGTTCTTGTTTCAGTTTGGATTATTGGCTACCGCGAGTTCTGTATATGTTCAGTAATTCTCCACCAAATCCCATATCATGCCTGAAATAACCTCAAAATTTCAAAACGAAATTCAAATTTGGATTTATTTGGCTTTATTTGGAGTTGATTTCGATTTTTGCCGTTTTTGGAAATTTTCCGGCGCTTCCCGCTTTCCCTTTTCGGCAATCCCGCTTCCGCTCTCCACCGGCGCTTCAAGCATGCTGGCGCCAGACTGTGCATCTTCCCTCACCCGTGAGCGCCGCCATGGCGCTTTTGCCGCCGCTGCCGCCAAGGCTGGCCAAGGCCCCATCGCTTCGTGACTGCTGGCCATTTAGCCCGTAGGGCACTCCACCGCCGCCCTAGCGCCGCCTCGCCCCGTCGCCGCTGCCAAACTCGCCATGATTGGAGCCGAAGACCTAGCTCCTCTCGCCGCTTATTTAAAGCCTCCTCCGGCCGCCATTCTTGGCTCCCAGAGCTCGCCGCCTCCTCCTCCGCTGCTTCCCTCTCCCACTCTCACTCCGTGCTCTCTGTGCCGACTCCCGGCTTCTTCCCTGCCTCCGGCCGCTTCCTCGCCGCTAAGCCGCCAGCCGCTGCTCGGTCTCCCCGAGCCCTCGCTTCTAGATCCTGGGTAACCCTCCTTTCCCCTTTGTCCTGCACCCTCGCCTCAATAGCTTCCACCCTCCTTCCTCGCCTCCGGCCATACTGCTGCCCGCCGCCCACCGCCTCTCCTCCCGTCAGCCGACAACTAAGCCCCCACCGCCACCAGATCCACTCCGCCACTACCGCCGGCCCACTCAGCCTCCTCTCACTCACAAGACTCACTGCCCCACCTGGCTGGCCCCTCGCTCGCCACCTGTAGGCCCACCTACGCCTCCTCTCTCTCGCCGCCGGCCCGCCAAAGTACCGTCAGAACGTGGGTCACATTGGCTCTCCCCGCACGCTAAGCTCCGGCCGAATCCGGTTTGAATCTACCAAAGGAACGAGAGCTGCTCCCATTTTTCATTTCGTATTTTAATTCCAGAAAATCGTTTTAATTCTTTTTAAATATCCAAAAATACCCCAAAAATACCCAAAATTATCCGAGAGTCCAAAAATGCCCCAAAAATACTTTTCCGAACCGTTTCGAGCCACTGAGTCCAAAAATGACCTCCGTTTCGCCAAACCAAGTTTCCAAAATTCCAAAAACGCCCCCGACCCATTTTCCGGCTATTTTCTCTCCCGATTTTCTCTTTTCTTTTCTCTTCTTTCTTTTCGTATTATTTATTGTTTATTTTATGATGTTCGTTTACGATAGAACCAATGCCCGAGCAGTACCAACCCCCGGAGCCGACACAGAACAGAGCAATTCCTTGGGACAGGAGCCGGATCCGCGTGAAGCCGAGCTCGACTGCACCAACTCGGAACTAGGGAACCCCTCCGCCTCGCAAGGCAAGCCGTACACCTTTGAACATGTTGAACCTATTCATGCCTTATTATAGTTAATTACTATTTTCTACCGCATTACTTTGCTGTATATTGAAATAATGCAAATCTGTCTAGTTTAGAATGACATGATACTTAGCTAATGCCGATTTGCTCATGAGACTTCCTTGAAAATTATTGAACCTAATTATATCCTTGTAACCTTAGGTTAATTAATATTACGGTATTAATTATTATTATCCTGTTAGTTTAGTCAAATGCTTTTGAGAATGGAAATAAAAGGCTGCCGAACCGTTGGTTCGGTTATGTTTGGAAAAGTGCTACGGTTTGGGGGACAGAATTGGATAAATCCCGGAGAGGATGAGTTCCAATCCCCGGCTGATGATTAATGCCATGGTTGGTTGTGGTGGCTGGTACAGTTGGTACCGGATGGGTTTGTGGATCGGAAAAGGCTTGGTCTTTGGCAATGTAAGGATCATAATCCCCTTGAGCAAAGTAAATAACTTAAGAACTCGTTCAACCACAGGTTGGGCCGGTCAACTTCGTTGGCGTGACCCAACATAGCTCGGTACATTGTACTTTCCCTCGGAATACCTATAGGAGCAGGGTTACCTTCCCAGGTGTGGGAGATGGTCCAATGATTATGGGAGTGAAACGAAAGTGTGCACGAGGAAACTGTGGCATTCGGGTTCACAACGTAGGTGCCACAAGAAGCGGGACCAAGCACTCCACACCGCCAAGTGGGGACCCCGGATAATGTGGAGCAAAACTCTACCTGATAGGGATCAAGAGGGAAATGTCCAACTAAAAGCTATGATAACCTCGATCCGGCCGACGCATTTAAGTTGCGTGTTAAACTCGAGTTGGCATTAACGATCGTGGAATCTTGTGGGTAAAGTCAACACCTCTGCAGAGTGAATAAATGGTATTCGAATACTCCGTGCTTCCTGTAAATGAAGATAAGATTAATTGGGGTGAATCCAGTAACCTAGATCAAGTAGATATTGGTGAATGTTTTGAGAATGTGGTTTAATGGTGATTTGGTTTAATGGTGATGACTTTGTGAATGGAACCCCTTGATTACTTTTATTATGGATTGTGTTTTAACATGTTAAATGATGTTACAAATAAAACTGCATCAACAAATACTTTAACCTTGTTCCAATATTGTTCTACACCCTTGCATGTAATATTCGGTGTTTTCCGTGCGACTTGTTGAGTACTCCCAGCTCACTCTTGCAACCCCGACCCCTCTCGTAGTTTGAAGAAGCTGGAGCGTTCCAGGAGTGCGTAGATGGCAATTTGGTTTTGAGGTCTTAGTCTTTTGCTCAGGCCTGCCTGTGTGGTGTTTTGCTTGTAAGTTATTCGGGCCCTGCTGCGCCCTCTTCTATAAAAACCTTGGCCGTTAGGCCTTATATTGCATAAAAATGTTGGAATTTGACTTTTGCCTGGCAATAATATGCTTGGTTCCTGGCAGCTAATCATCCTGGGTAGCTGTCGAGGCGTACGGATCTGCCCCTAAAAAGGCGGGCCGTGACAAGTGGTATCAGAGCTTTGGCTTGACCATAGATTAAGACCTTAAGTTGGATTAGGAAACCTTTCAAAACTTATTTTGATATACAAACAAAATGAATTTCGAAAATATAAGTATTATTGCTGTCTCCTTCTTCCCCTGCTACCTTGTCTTCTTTAAAGCTTCTTATCCCTCCCGGTCTTGTTTTAAAGTTTTGCCTACCCTTCTAAATTTCAAAATCCCCGCCGATCTTCGCCAGCAGCTTGGGGATGATGCCTTCAGCAGTAGTTAGACCGTTAGTCGTAGAAGTTGTACCCTTCTTTGTTTTAGGCTTTTGTAATGTAAAATGGGTTATGCCGAACCTTAAAATGGTTTTGTGCATGATCCATGTCTTATAAAAATTGCTAAGTTCTCTATTCTCTGTGATTTTGATTGCTTAAACTATCTATATATCCCCGTCTAATTCAAAGGTTCCCTCAATTCATATGAGCCCCATCTCTTCTTGCTATTCTCACCATATGCCCTAAATTCTTACTCGTCTTTTCGCTTTCCTCAAAACCTGCTGCAGGCCGAAAGAAAGTCGATTGAGACCATGGCAGATTTTGGATCAAAATTCCTGCATGACTGAAAGCAGAAATGAAGAGTCAGTAAATCGCCCAGTCAACGTAGCTCAATTACTGACCATAATGGAAAGAAACAGACAACAAACGGAAAGGCACCATACGCAGCTATTGGAAAGAATTTTCGAACGGCTAGTTGAAAAGCCTCAAGGACACACCCAAGGAAATCAGGACAGACAAGAGGAAAGTACAGCAATGGGACATCTGCATGAATCCGACCACTTTACCAGTGATATTCCCAAGGAGATGGACCCTCAAGCTAGTAGGATAAAAGAATCTTTGGAAGAATTACAGAGGAGCCTGAAGTTCCACACCTCAGCCATAAAGGACATGTCGTCAGTAATGGACAAATGGATAGCAATCGAAGAAGCCCGGAATGAATTAAAAATAATGAAAAAGAGAAAGAAAGAAATTCAACAGACATGGAAACCGACTCCCACCCAGATCGGAGGAAAGACCTCAGACCTCACCCAAGGATTCCCTAACAAAAAGCATTCAAAAGAAAAAGAGCAACCAACACCTGCGAAACCTCAGCCCAAATCAGTTAAGTGCTACAACTGCAATGGAGACCACTTCGTCCGCAATTGTCCCACGAGGTGGGATAAATGCTATCATTGCAGCATGATGGGACATTTCAGACGCAATTGCCCAAAGAAAAGTCTACCGACCCTGGTAGCCCAGACGCGAGTGATAGACCCTCACCTCCACCAACCGACAGCTAGTGACCCGTTCACCGCAACAGCAGAAGCAGAGATACCCAAGGAATAAGATACAAGATAGGACAAATGAAAGACACCAGCCGAAGATGTCCAATCATGTCACCGCCAAAGGAACAACAATCGCAACAAGTACCGTTAATAAGGAATTGCTGGAAATTCCAAGCAACCGGAAGTAGACTAATAGCCAGATTTGAAAGTGGCAACTTGGATATGGAGATCCAAGGGATAAAAATTTGGATCAACTTGTACTATCAAGAATGTAAGGTTTGAACAATATATTGGTAATAAAGAAGTTGTTTTTGACACATGAACTGTGCGAATGATGAAAAAAAAAAGTGACTACTGAGTTAAATAAGATTTCTTCCCCATGACACATCACCACTGAGAGGTGGAATAAAAATGATCTCAACAACCAAGTAATGATGGAATGAAAGCAACCCATGTCAGTGACAGGAGTCAGAAGTTTTCTGAGAATAATAGGACAAGAAATTAACCAAAGAATATTCCAGAAATAACCAACCTTTAGCTCAGCACCCCTAGGATGGCAGCCCTACAGATGAACACAACAGAGTCCGAATAGGCAATAAAGGAAAATAATTGGACTTGAGTTCCAACCTCAAAAATCGGAATCATCCAGAAGAAAAGTGAACATGATGGCTAAGGTTTGCACAAGAAGGAACGCCATTAAATAATTTAAGAAAAAGGACACGTTCCCAGCTAGAATCGAAAGTTGCGGCTAGGACCGCGGACAGTGTTAGAAAGGCCAGAAGGCTTCCTTGAAAGACAGACTAGTTTATTGAGACAAGGATATAAGAGGATTGATTTTGACAAAATTCACCCACCCAAATGGTCGACGCTCTACTAAACGCAAGGATATACCAGTGTTGAAGAAAGGAATACTGACAGAAAGTAATGAATAAACACGTGGTTGGATTTGGATGTAAAGTATATCAGAAAGATAAGATGGACCACCAAAATAATAGCCAGACTGCCACCACCACTCACAGTGCCCGTATATAAATGGGAAAGGAAAGAAAAGACCTTGCCGCCAGGTTACCTAAAGAATCAGCAAGGATTGACGACAGAAGGAACATCACTAATGGATTGACCTACCAGGGAGATCTCTTGGAAAGAACCATTTAGTAGAATTAGATTCAACCCAGATTGATGGACCACAAAGAATCCCCGAGTCAGATTGCGAGCTAGTTTAGCTCAATGTTCAGGGAAAGTCTGAATAAGGCTACAAGGACAGGTTTGAACTTTGACACAATACTCCACCCTCCGCCAGGTAGACAAGCAGAGAAGAAACGACCAAAGTCTGAAGGAAATGTCAAGAACTTACGCTCTAAACACTCCCAATCAAGCCACCTATTGCTGTCCCCGAAAGCCTCCACACCACCTCGGTTACCAAGATAGCCAGACATCACGGAAGGAAATACCGAACCCTTGGGACAGAATAAAAGACTAAGATTAAACAGCAGTGGGACCCAGCTCATTCAGGATACAGAAGTCCGTGAAAGAATCACCACCAATAAGTTGAGTGCAAGCTCCAATGTAACAGGAAGGTTACACTGCTCGAAGGGAATTTTGTCAGAAAAATATCAATCATCAAACCCCGCGCCATTTTGGATAAAAGATGAGGAGTTAAGACCGGATAGACTGGACTGTACGAAGATTCTGACAGAATCAGAGGAATGGCATGCAAGTTACAGTTGGTTCAGGATTTGTTTGGAAATTCACAGTATGCCTCAGAGAGGACATTTCCATCAGCAGTCAGGACAAGTGCTACCCAAAGGATTTGAATTCCCAGTACGATTCTCCATAAGAGAACGGTCAAGATCTTGGAAATCATGGAGAGCAGATTTTTAAGACTATCAGAATTTACCAAGTACGGTGGAAGAATCACGTACTCAAGGAAACCTTGGAAAAAGGAATCAGGTTAGTAGCAGCAGTTTCACAACCTTTCTCCCAGGAGGAATAAATCTCGGGGACGAGATTTGTTTTAAGGGGGGTAGGTTGAAATAACCTCAAAATTTCAAAACGAAATTCAAATTTGGATTTATTTGGCTTTATTTGGAGTTGATTTCGATTTTTGCCGCTTTTGAAATTTTCCGCGCTTCCCGCTTCCTTTTCGCAATCCCGCTTCCGCTCTCCACCGGCGCCCCGCACAAAGGCGCTTTCGCGTGCATCTTCCTCACCCGTGAGCGCCGCCATGGCAGCTTTGTGCCGCCGCTGGCCGCCGCTGGCGCCTGGCCCCATCGCCCGTGACCCTGCGCCGCTCTAGCCCGTAGGGCACTCCAGCTCGCCGCCCTAGCGCTGCCCCGTCCCGTCGCCGCTGCGCCGCGCAGTCCCCTCGCCATGATTGGAGCCGAAGACCTAGCTCCCTCTCGCCGCTATTTAAAGCCTCCTCCGGCCGCCATTCTTGGCTCCCCGAGCTCGCCGCCTCCTCCGCCGTTTCCCCTCTCCCACTCTCACTCCCGTGCTCTCCTGTGCCGACTCCCCGGCTTCTTCCCTGCCTCTCGGCCGCTCCCGCCGCTAAGCCGCACTGCCGTTCGGTCTCCCCGAGCCCTGCTTCTAGATCTGGGTAACCCTCCCTTTCCCCTTTGTCCTGCACCCGCCCCAATAGCTTCCACCTCCTTCCCGCCTCGGCGCCTGCGCCGCTCGGCTCGCCGCTTGACCTCGCCCTCCTCCCGTCGGTGACAACCAAGCCCCACCGGCCACCAGATTCCACTCCGCCACCTGGCCGGCCCACTGCAGCCTCCCCTCTCACTCACAGCACTCACCGGCCCCACCTGGCTGGGCCTCCTCGCCGCCACCAGAGGCCCACCTGCAGCCTCCCCCTCTCTCTCCGCCGCCGCCCGCCGCCAGCGGCCGTCAGAACGTGGGCGCCCATTAGCTCTCCCCGCACGCGCTAAGCTCCGGCCGAATCCGGTTTGGAATCGACAAAGGAACGATGAGCTGCGTTCCCATTTTTCATTTCGTATTTTAATTCCAGAAAATCGTTTTAATTCTTTTTAAATATCCAAAAATACCCCAAAAATACCCAAAATTATCCGAGAGTCCAAAAATGCCCCAAAAATACTTTTCCGAACCGTTTCGAGCCACTGAGTCCAAAAATGACCTCCGTTTCGCCAAACCAAGTTTCCAAAATTCCAAAAACGCCCCCGACCCATTTTCCGGCTATTTTCTCTCCCGATTTTCTCTTTTCTTTTCTCTTCTTTCTTTTCGTATTATTTATTTTTTATTTTATGATGTTCGTTTACGATAGAACCAATGCCCGAGCAGTACCAACCCCCGGAGCCAACACAGGAACAGGAGCAGTCCTTGGGACAGGAGCCGGATCCGCGTGAAGCCGAGCTCGACTGCACCAACTCGGAACTAGGGAACCCCTCCGCCTCGCAAGGCAAGCCGTACACCTTTGAACATGTTGAACCTATTCATGCCTTATTATAGTTAATTACTATTTTCTACCGCATTACTTTGCTGTATATTGAAATAATGCAAATCTGTCTAGTTTAGAATGACATGATACTTAGCTAATGCCGATTTGCTCATGAGACTTCCTTGAAAATTATTGAACCTAATTATATCCTTGTAACCTTAGGTTAATTAATATTACGGTATTAATTATTATTATCCTGTTAGTTTAGTCAAATGCTTTTGAGAATGGAAATAAAGTATCGCCGAACCGTTGGTTCATATGTTTGGAAAAGTGCTACGGTTTGGGGGACAGACTGGATAAATCCCTGAGAGGATGAGTTCCAATCCCTACCGATGATTAATGCCATGGTTGGTTGTGGTGGTCGGCACGGTTGGTACCTGATGGGTTTGTGGATCGGAAAAGGCTTGGTCTTTGGCAATGTAAGGATCATAATCCCCTTGAGCAAAGTAAATAACTTAAGAACTCGTTCAACCACAAGGTTGGGCGGTCAACCGTTGGCGTGACCCAACATAGCTCGGTACATTGTACTTCCCTCGGAATACCTATAGGAGCAGGGTTACCTTCCCAGGTGTGGGAGATGGTCCAATGATTATGGGAGTGAAACGAAAGTGTGCACGAGGAAACTGTGGCATTTCGGGTTCACAACGGTAGGTGCCACAGTAAGCGGGACCAAGCACTCCACACCGCCAAGTGGGGACCCCGGATAATGTGGAGCAAAACTCTACCGGATAGGGATCAAGAGGGAAATGTCCAACGAAAGCTATGATAACCTCGATCCTACCGCACGCATTTAAGTTGCGTGTTAAACTCGAGTTGGCATTAACGATCGTGGAATCTTGTGGGTAAAGCTGAACACCTCTGCAGAGTGAATAATTGGTATTCGAATACTGCGTGCTTCCGGTAAATGAAGCTAAGTTTAATTGGGGTGAATCCCGTAACCTAGCTCAAGTAGATCTTGGTGCATGTTTTGAGAATGTGGTTTAATGGTGATGTGGTTTAATGGTGATGACTTTGTGAATGGAACCCCCCTGGATTACTATTATTATGGATTGTGTTTTAACATGTAAAATGATGTTACAAATAAAACTGCATCCACAAATACTTTAACCTTGTACCAATATTGTGCTACACCCTTGCATGTAATATTCAGTGTTTTCCGTACGACTTGTTGAGTACTCCCGTACTCACTCTTGCAACCCCGACCCCCCCTCTCAGAGTTTGAAGAAGCTGGAGCGTTCCAGGAGTGCGTAGATGGCAATTTGGTTTTGAGGTCTTAGTCTTTTGCTCAGGCCTGCCTGTGTGGTGTTTTGCTTGTAAGTTATTCGGGCCTCGCCGCGCCTCTTCTCAGAAAACCTTGGCCGTTAGGCCTTATATTGCATAAAAATGTTGGAATTTGACTTTTGCCTGGCAATAATATGCTTGGTTCCTGACAGCTAATCATCCTGGGTAGCTGTCGAGGCGTACGGATCTGCCCCTAAAAAGGCGGGCCGTGACAATGCCCTTGCATGTTTGCAACCGTCTTGTGGCCCGGCTAGTTGTTTATTTCTGCCTTGACTGATTGCTTAGTGGTTCGACGCATCTAACTCGAAAAATAATCACCCACGTTGGTACTACTAGGAACCATCTCTCTCCGGCGCCCTGTTCCTGACCTTAACTGACTAAATTTTCGTCGCCTCTGCACTGTGAGAAGCCAAAAGGCAACATGGATTTTGCATTGATGCAATAAGCTCATCTAATATCTTAAAAACCTTGACTGATGAAGCAGTTTTTTTAGCTCTATTTTAGAGGGCCCAGTTTGCAACCTGTACGATACATTAAGTTTAGTCAGACAGTGGTCTGCTAACAATTCTCAAAAGGCTATTGGGCATGTATGACAAAGTTGCAAGATTCGTGTATCGCTTTACCAGCAAATCGGCCATCTGGTCAACATGCACACACGCACGTTTTAAGTTTCTTGGCCTATTTGGCAGACGATGCTCTAGCTAGGGGCAGCGGCGGACCCAGGAATTTTCTAGAGCCCGAGCACGTTTAAAGAAGGACAACAAGTTCACAAACTATTTATTGAGCTAATAACAAGGGACCAAATCACAGAAGGAAGTTTCTATCAAGTAGTAACTGGATTTTTGTTAAAACCAGATGTTATTAGCTCGGTCCGTTGTTGAATTCACGGAAGGACACTGTATTTTTTCGTGATCTGGACTTTTGTTATATGGGCCTGAGCCCGGGCCCGGGCCCAGGCTGGCCGGGCCCTGGGTCCGCCTATGGCTAGGGGTGAAAAACAAATCGCAGTGTGTAACCGAGGAAAGTTCATTGCCTGTTGAGTACACTGCCCTAGTACATTTCTTAATTTATGTAGGGATATCTGTTTGGATTTAGATCAATGTAGGAGAAGGAGAGCACCCTATGCTTCGGTGTCTTGTGGTTTTGGTGGGGAAGATGCGATAGATCATTGTTTATCACATGCCATTTGATTATAACTCCTGTCTCCGAAACCTAATATTCCGTGAAGTTTAGGGCCTGTTTGGCAACATGGTTTTGCAAAACTATGGTTTAGGAATTGTCATGACATAAAAACCATGGTTTTACCAAACCCTATTGAAACCATGGTTTTTCTTGGAACTCCCAATTGTTTGGCTACAAAGTTTTTGGTTGACAAAGTCTTGGAACAAGAGTTGTTTTGGCACTAGCACTCAGAAAAATTTGCCCAAGACCAAAGTTTCTAAAACAGAGAAAAAACCATGGTTTTGTGGAAACCATGGTTTTTAAAACAGAGTTTTTTGAAGGGCTACCAAACACCTCTTGGTTTCTAAAACAGAGTTTTTCTTCAAAACCATGGTTTTGTCTCGAAACTATGAAAAAACCTTGTTGCCAAACAGACCCTTAGTGGCTTCACAAGTCTAACCTTCTGCCTGGCTCACAGCTTATGCAAGTCCCGTACTGTCTCCTTTACTGCTGCTGATTACTATACAAGTTTGGCTGGTTTGACTATTGGAGGCTCATCATCCAAAGCCGACATGTACATTCTTTGAAGTAAGTCGTCAAAGATTTTTTTTTTTTTTCAGTAGTTCTGTCCAGGGGACAAGGATATACAGAAGACATGCAGAGTGAGGTCAAGACGGCATGAGATACTCTTGCTGCCCTGGTCATGATCCCAGGTCTAAGATAAAAAAAAAAAAAAAAAAAAAATCAATGAAAAATCTCCTAAAAAATCACTAAATTTATAGATTAGCCCACAAATAGTTAGCCCAGCACAAGGAATAGACCTGGCTCCGCCTTGTCTATTTACTGAACAGGACAGTAGTTTTCCTCATTCCGTTGATCAGAAGTTACTGTTCAAGAGTACAACCGTATAAGAAAGCAAGCATACGGACTCTCTCATCGCAGACGTGCAAGCATTCGATGATCAGTGCTGCGCAGACAGTGTCGAGGCCCCAGACATCTCGGTACAATGTACTACTACATGTGATGGACAAGTCGAAATCTTTCAGTATAAGAATCTGCCTGTCTTGTTAACGGCAAGTTTCAGTGAGCGAGAGAGATGGGGAGAAGTATCAACCGGAAAAAGGGCTCGGAAAACAACTCATAATCGTATCTGCTTTTGGCATAGAAATGTAGCCGACCTCCTGACCAAACTGTGATGGATACAGGCACACCCTTTTGTAGAACATAGAATATATTCTTAGTTTAACCCATCAAAGCTTAAGTGGTTAGAGAAAATGCAATCGATGCACAGCTGTTTACTGCTACTTTGCAAATAATAAAAAGAAAGAAAACGAAAAGTTTTCCTGGAGGCAATTGCAGCAAGAAGAAAGGGGGGAAAAGTGAAATGGGAAGGTGTGTGTATAGTCACGGAGGCCCATCCATAGTTAATCAAGATCGGGAGGCCCATTAATAGTTAATCAAATAGGGAGGCCCATCCGTAGTTAATCAAGATCGGGAGGCCCATTAACATGTTGTGGAGGGTAATACAGAACTAGAGTCTTCCCCCCTCGCGATCTTGCCGCCTGCCGCCGCCGTCACCAAAAACCCTCCTACACCGCCGGCCGCCGCAGCCATGGCTTTCTCCTCGCGGAGAACCCTCGCCTCCAGCCTCTCCCACCACTTCACCCGCCGCCTCCACCCTCCCGTCTCCCATCTCCTCCCCTCTCACCACGACCACGCCGAGCACCCCTCGTCCTCCGCTCCGTCCCCTGCCCAACCCCCGCCCTTCCCCTCCGCCCTTCGCCGACCGTCGAGATCCCAAGCCCTAAGCTTCCCCCTCCCCTTCGGCCTCCACCTCGCGGCCCACCGCAACTTCGCCACCTCCTCCGCCACGCCCCCCTCTGCAGCGGAGATCGATGTCGCGGCGGGCGTCCTCTCCGATGCCGCGGCCTCGGTACCCCCCGT
Organism: Rhipidocladum racemiflorum; assembly: GCA_036346355.1. Classification (NCBI taxonomy): domain Eukaryota; kingdom Viridiplantae; phylum Streptophyta; class Magnoliopsida; order Poales; family Poaceae; genus Rhipidocladum; species Rhipidocladum racemiflorum. The sequence goes on along the minus strand of CM070573.1, from coordinate 85,567,999 downwards.
CCCGGCGCCGTTCCCTGGGGAGGTCGCTGCCGCTGCGGCCGACTCGTTTCCCACGGTCGCCGCCCTGCAGCACCTCGTCGACGCCGTCCATTCACTCACTGGGTTCAACTGGTAAGCCTTGTTGAGGCAGCGTTAGGATGTCGAGTTTGTTCGCATAACGTGCAAATAAATTGCATTTTCCCGCATGGGCAACGTGTAGGTGGGCTTGTATTGCGCTGACGGCAGTGTTGATACGGACAGTGACGATCCCCCTGCTGCTGAACCAGATGAAGTCCACGGTGAAGTTAAATGTAACGAACGCGTTTTAGACTTTTAGTAACTTCTGTTGTCTGTCTAATGCTTTCTTGTATGGACCTTCTGTTTATTTGTGAGGTATTTTATGAGAAGTAAAATTTCTTAAGCTTACCAAGTTTGAACCCAAGGTCATGTTTGGCAAAGCTCCAGCTCCACTAGATCCGTGGAGCTGGGTATTTCTAGCTCCACCAGATTCGTGGAGCTGGAGCTGAGTGTTTACGTATCCAACTTTGACCCTGATCATCACTCATTGATTACCAAATTTTGGTTGTAGACCTGTAGCTGAAGTTATACAAATAAACAGTATATCGTGCAAATGAATTTTCTGCGAGGCCCGAAATATGCTATAGGAAGTCATTCTATTGCTTTCAAATTTCTAAGAGGCCTGAAATAAGTTATACGATTGTCCTTTTGTTATGCACTCTTTGCTTGTTTGAATCTAGCCACGTTATATGTCTTCTTGGAGTTATTGCAAGATAGTTAGTTGAATTTCCTTCTTTAAAACTCTTACATTATGCAGGCAATGAGGCCAGAAATTGAAGCAATTAACTTGGAGATGCGAAATGTAAGATTGCTTTATTTGTTCAGTTCAGTTTGCATTCTATGTAGTATACTTCTTTTGAGCATGTTTGTTGAAGAAACCATAGTTGTATTAAATTGCATGCAAGCGCACATGTAATATAGTTTTTCTATCTGCAAAGCTACCCATGTAGATTTTTTTTTTTGAGATACCGTGTTTTGCATTTGTTGCTTCCTTTGTCCCAAATCATACATTGCTGTGTTTTGACTGTTTGGGAGGCATAGAAAGGTGAAATGCCCTTGTTACTACGGTTAGTTACCCTCTACCATGTTTACTAGCTAGACATATAGTCAAGGCCATTACCATCCTTTTACCCCTCTGCTAGGCCATGTTTGTCAAAGCTAATTGTAATGAAACAAACAAGGTATGATGCTAATAAATAACGCAAAGCATATTTGTATATTGGACGACACTTATGTCACGCTTTACGGAAGGTCAAATTCTAGTTTTGTTCAAGACACTTTACTTTGTACACTCTTAATGATATAGCCTTTCATATTTATTTCCTGCAGTCAACTGATCCACAATCAATGCTTGAGGGGAAACAGAAATTGGGCAAGCTATTCATGAAGTATGCAACTTTCAATGGTTGAGTTTTTTCCTGGTGAAATTTGATGGATGATAGTTTTCTTTCATCATTCTTACAAATGTTATGTGTTTCAGTGCAATTCTGCTAACTATAATAATTTTCATTGGTTGACATTTTTCCCTGTTGAAAATTGAAATTGGGAGTCAGGTTTTTTTTTTCGTGTTGTCATGTTTACAAATGCTATGTGTTTCAGCGCAGTTTTGTGAACTACTCATTTTATGCTTAGATCTGCGGTTGTTCAAACTCAACAATGGTCCTTTCATGACTTGGGCTCTATGGAAGTTCCTAGATGTTATTTTGGGCATTACCTTATTGGACATTATATGGTTCTTGTTATCATCTGTGATCTGGAAGTGCCTCCTTTTTTTTCAACATTTGTGTGTCTTACAAAACTCGACTTTGCCACTTTAACCTCTAAACTTTTTTCCTTTTTTGGCCGTACAAAATGTATTAGAGATATCACTTCTTTGTTTTAATTCTTGGCTGTCTTCCTTCAGGCATGGTGTTACTCCCTTTACACCACTAAAGGGTGTTTTCATCCAAGCACCTATATTCATAAGCTTTTTCTTTGCTGTAAGTTCGCACCACTTACTTGTAACTTCTATAATTCTAACTAGCATAGCCATATTGTCATTTGTTTATAATACTCCCATCTAGCAAAAACATTTACCTGTTCTTTAACTTATTGCATCTTGTGTTCTCTGTTTCAATTGTAGATATCAAACATGGTTGAGAAAGTTCCTTCTTTGAAAGTAGGTGGAGAATATTGGTTTACTGATTTGACAACTCCTGATGAGCTTTTCATCTTCCCGGTGTTGACATCACTGACTTTCTTGGCTACGGTGGAGGTATGCATGTTGGCCAATGCAATTCAGACATCTTATGTGTTATTGTATAGTCAAGAAATTAGTGTTTTTTCAGCTCAATATGCAAGACGGCATGGAGGGAAATCCTATGCTGCGAACAATGAAGAATTTCTCTAGAGTAATGGCTGTTTTGACTGTACCATTTACAATGAGCTTTCCCAAGGTATGAAGTACTCAGATTCTTAAGTTTTCATAATTCATATACTCAAAGAGCTCTTTAGAAAGTGAAATACAATCAAGAATTTCAAGAAAATAAGCTAGAACTATATCCGAACACCCAAGAGCTCTGCAGAAAGCGGGATGTTTTGCAGCGAGTCAAGTGTAATACAATCAAAAGGAAATTGAACTCATTTAGAGCAAGAGCTGCATGGTTTCATTTTCGGCATCATAGAAATCAGGGTCACTGTTTGGCTCTGGTTTCTTTGGAATGAACCGACGAGACTTTGGAAGGGAATGCAGGTCCCATGCAATGACACTGACATGGCCCTCTCCAATGTTAGCACGTCCATCTCGCTAGGCAATGGCCAGCTAGCTAGGTTCTGAACGTCAAATTGACTTCATGGCACGTCGCCAGGAATCATCGCGCCTCACTGTTCCAGCTCGTTCGTAGGAGGAACAATATGGTAGAATTTGAGTTATCCAACAACAACTGGATGATCCCGCTGAGAAAAATCTCGACGGACATGCAGCTGCAGGAATTCCTCAGACTTTGGCAGCTCTTGCAGGGGGTGCACCTGCATCCAGAAAATCAGGATGTGATCACCTGGCGTTGGACCTCCAATGGGCTTTACTCAACAAAGTCAGCCTACAGGGCCCAATTTTTTGGATCCACAGCTGACCAAAACTACCCCTTAATCTTGATGTCAAAAACCCAAAATAAATGTATGTTCTTCGCTTGGCTGCTGCTCCAAAACAGGCTTCTTACTGCAGATAATCTAGCCTTGAGAGGATGGTCGCACTGTCCAGTGTGTTGTCTTTGTGGTTCAGGGGAAGAATCGGCCAGTCACTTGATGATCTTCTGCCCCTTTGCAAAGCACGCTTAGGCCCTCTTATCCGTTAAGTTGCAAATCCACCTCTTGCCTCATGCAAACCAGGAAACGGCGTAGTCTTTAGCCGCATGGTGGCAAAATTTGCATGCGGACTTCCCCAAAGAGCTTCGCAGGGGTCTGGACGGGATGCTTATCTTTTTCTTCTGAAACATTTGGAAGGAGCGCAACGCCCGCATCTTCAACGATCATTACTCTACGGTGGCAGATGTAATCCAGAAAACGATTCAAGATTTCTCCTCTTTCCACCTGGCTAGGAGACCGGTCTCCTCCGAATAGCCCCAAGCCTTGCACGGTTGCTACCGCCCCACTTCTGGGTGGTTTTTGCTTTCTTAGTAGATGGTCTCCTCCCCTAGCCCCCGGTGCTAGCTCTTCTCTCTTTTTGTTTTTGTTTTTGAACCCGCCCTTTTGTATTTGAACCCCGCTCCTCATCTTAATTGATTCGGCAGAGCTCCTGCCCCTCTTTCGAAAAAAAAAATCAGAGTCAAAGTTTGACCAAATGAGGTCTGGGCCAATGTGGCATCAAAGTTTTGTTGGATCTTTGAGTAGTATGACTGCTAGGAATGTGAACGCTTTATAAACTTCTAGATGGAGAGTGGACTTGAGAAATAGCATTTGAGACTTAATTTTGTGTTGGAGGTTAAGGTTAGTATTGTTTAGCACATACTATATAGCTTGTGCGATGCAGAGGACATGCGGTAACGGGCATTTAGTAATACCAAAATTTTGTGCCGGTAGTTTAGTTCCGCATCCCCCCTAATAGATGTTGATATATCAAATATACGTAGATATGTTTCTTCTGTTTGCAGCAATGGATTAATATATGGTGGAACATTAAAACCACAACATAAATATATGGTATTTATGTTTTTCTTCTGTTTGCCTCTAATATACTAATTTCTTCTACAGGCAATTTTCTTTTACTGGGTCACATCGAACTTGTTCTCTCTTGTCTATGGTTTTGGTAAGTCATTTGCCAAGCTTGAGATTCCGCATGTGTTCAAACCCTCTGTTGTCCTAGTCTCATTTCCTAATATGTACACACTCCTATCATTTTTTTTTTCTCAGTTATACGGAAGCCAGCGGTAAGGACTTACTTAGATCTTCCTCCCATGGAACCTCAGCCTACACCTGCTGCACAACTGCCGACCTCTAACCTTTTTGCTGGACCCAAGTCAATGCCTGCAGCTGATTCTCCGCTTGCAACTGGATCTGAGCGATCTAGTTCTGCGCTAAGCGATCGGATCAGAGATCTTGAAATGAAGGCTAAGTCTAGAGGCGAATCTCAAGAGTAACAGCCAACATGTAAATTTTGGGCACATGAACACTAAAGAAGCACTCCTTTTGGCATTTGTAACTTGTGCTGGGGGCAAAGGATACCCACCGCGTACTTATATTGTACCGAGATTTGACTTGGACGGACGAGACGGCTGTCATTTTTTGAGCATTTGTGGCCACTACCATTTGTAATGAATAAATTGGAGTAATTTTGGCATGTAAAATCGCTTTATTTACCAATGGAACTTGAACTTCAGCAGCTCAGCGATAGCCAACCAGTGTTTGTTTGATTAACCATAGTGATACTGCTTAGTGTTACTTTTGTACTTTTTGGTTGGCATTCAAAGCTCAAATGGAAAACGAGCTTTCAGCTGCAATCAGGGGAACTGTTGTTGAGAGGCAATTAATGCGACCGTTGTAATGTTTTTATGATTACTGCCACGTCGTCTCTTCTATAAATGTGATTTTTTTTTTTTTTTTGTCATTGGTGGTAAGAGATCAAGTAGGATCCCTATTATTCTGACACGTGGTTGAAGTCTTGAATATAGCGAATCTCAAAGCCTTTCCCGTTCTCGGATGTCTTCACCTGGGCCCAGGCGACGCCGCGCCTCCTCCCTGCTCTCCTCGTCTGCAGCGAGGAGCAGTGGTCTCCACGCCTCCTTAGGCTCTCCCTTTCTCAAATCTTCGCTGGTTGCCATGGAGCCGCCCAATGTGGCCGCACCACCTCAGGATGCCATCATCGATCAGCACCTGGCAGCTATTGCGCAATGCTGATGATGTTGGGGTGAGCCACGAGATGTGGTACACCCCCAGCCATTGCCCAATACTGATGATGTTGGTGGTGAGCCATGAGATGTAGTACACCCCTCTAAGGGCGCGATGCTCCTTGGTCTTGCACGTGAACAGGATGGTGCCGTGTCCTTCGATGTTGACGTTTGGTCCGCCCCCAAATTTGATGACGCCAAGGATGCTAGAGTCGAGCTCAAAGAAGACTGCACAGGACCCGGTCATGTAGTTCGTGGTGCTGGTGTCGAGGTACCACAGACCGGCGTCACGCTCCTCCCGACCGAGCTGGGCGAAGGCCTTTGCCTCGACCAGCCGTAGTGGTTTGGACGCCAGCAGTGGGGAATCGGAGACGATGCACTCCCTAGCCATTAGAGGTGTGGGCTCATTGTCGTCGGTTTGCGTCACGTGAACCTGATCTTCGCTTCAGCTTACGACAGTCCTTGGCCCAATGGCCAAGTTTGCTGCCGTTGCGGAATTTGTCTCGGGATACATCGTGTGTGCTGCCATCACGGCCACCGCCATCACCTTTCTTCTCGCGCAGTTTCCCGCGGCATTGGTTGCTTCCCTGGTATTTGTTGGTGCTGGTTGACCCTTTGCCTTGTCGTCGCTCCTTCAATCGTGCAATCCATTCCTCCTCAGTGAGGAGGAGTCTAGAGCCGGTGTCGACTGAGCCAGAGGAATCAAGGCGGTCCTAGCCTCCCAGTGACCTCCTCAACTGACAGAGTTGAGAGACCAAGCAAAGTTTCAATCGAGAGTGCGATTTGCAAAAACCTGGGCGGTACGACGCGGAGAAACTTCTCGACGACCTTCGGTTCTTCCATCGTCTCGCCAAGGATGCTCAGTTGGCTGACGAGCCTACTGAGCCGCATGGCGAATCCTTCAACTGTCTTTTTGTCTTGGAACGCCACGCACTCAAAATCCTTGCAGAGCTGTTGGGCCTTCACCTTGCGTACACGATCAACGCCAATTCGCATCGTTTTGATGGTGTCCCATGCCTCCTTCGCGCTCGGCTTGATGGCGAGGGTGGAGATCATTTCCACCAGCACAGCACAGAGAATGGCCTCTTTGAAGGTTTTGCCTTGCTTGTAAAGAGAACAGAAGCTATTACAAGGAAAGATTCCAAAACAAACAAGGAACGACTCAAAACTAAAAAAGGAATGACTTAAAACCAAAAAAAAGTAATGCTCCTGCACTTGCCATGCTTACACGAAAACAAAATATGGAAACCTGAATGAGCTAGGATTACGTAACAAAACTTTTAAATAATAATGCGTAGATCCCAAATGTGAATTACCTATGCATATCATCGCTGAGCTGAAGTTTTTAGGGGCATGAACCAGCGAGGTCTTTGTGTCACTTTCAGATTGACATGCTAATTGTTCATTGCAATCACGTTAGATCAGTGAGATATTTTTTTTCTCTTTTCCGAGAGAGAGCTGTAAGATCAACGTTTATGCGGGGAGAAATGCTCCCTATCCCAGTTTGTTTTATGTGATTGTGCTTAAGCGAGTAAGTATAATATATGTACGCAATTAAATTAGGAAAGCAATTGTCTCCGGCAGCTGATGCGTTTCTTTAGTCCTTTCCTTTTTTTTTTTGGTTCATCTCTAATGAGTCACGGCATGAAAATTGCATTCACCTGCTCGTCGAGATGTGATCAACTCATTTTTTTTGCTGATCCACAGACAGGAGAGAAAAGCTAGGACCAAAATTCAGTTGACTTTTATGGTTTTTTGCTGACCAAGTAAATAAAAGGAATTAATACAATTCGTGGCGAGCTAAAGTCTAAACAGTCAGTCACACACGCTCGCTCTGCTCCTTATTACCAGATGTTTTGTGACTGTCTAAAAAGTTCGGCATATAAACGCATTGCTTCAGTTCAACCCATTTTTTATTTGTTTATCTCCAAATTCAAACAGAGGGGTAAAGTAAGCCGTGCATGGCTCGTTTATGCCCCCGTTTGGAGCTACTAGTAGTTTCTTTCGCGAATCCTACCCAAAAAAACAAAGAAAAGAAAAGAAAACACTGTTTTCTCTAGAAATCGTTCGAAATTCCTACGTTTCAATTCAGGCGTATCCAAGCATGAAAGCAGCCATCGCTTGCCTTCGCAGATAAAATATCCAGTGCCAAGTTCTGGCTGCCTCCCATTCTGCCGTGCCAGCCGGAGTAGGTAAGTAGGCACTCTTGCTTGCAAGGGCTCAGTTTGCCATAGGGAGTCGGGGAGGAAGAAGCGGTCTAAGACTATCTCCAGCAGTTTCCCTTCAACCTCTAAATTCTTTCACGAACATATTTCAAATGCTCAAACGGATTTCCTTTGTGATTTCTTTCGGACGGGATTTAAAGAGAGAATATGAATAGAAAGGGATTCCCTTCGCGGTTCCCTTCACAAATTCATTCCAAGAGAAGCTATTGGAGATGGTAGGAAATAAAGGAAATGAATATGGGGAAGGGAATGGAATGAAGGGAAATTGCTGGAGATGGTCTAATCTTACCGAATTGACCGAACACGTTTCCACGTCGGCACTTGCCATGCCAACGAGGCAAAAGACGTACGTGCTACTCCATCGGCAGTTGGCCTGTCCAAAACCTCTGCAGTTAAGGCCGGCAGCAACTGGTTTCGTAGCGTGAGCAATGACACACGCACCATGGTACGTTGCAGCTCATGATTCATCCACCGACTCCTTTTATATGTGGACGAAATCATCAGCTCGCGTTTCAGCCCTTGCCCAATTTTCCTGCGAGAATATTGGCTCGAGATGAGGGCCTTGCTTGTGATTTTCGAACCATTCATGGTATGCGAATATCTAAAATCGCTCGATAAACCGATTAAATTTTTTAAAAAAAATCCAAAAAAATTTATGCGACATAAATATCGCGATAGCCGGTAAAAATTGAGAGAAAATCGCCTACAAAATTGCCTCTAAGAAACATTTAATTGATCAGTTAGAATTGAGATAAAATTGATAGGTTTTTTATTTTTTTTAAAAAAAAATTGGATTTCAAAATATGCGATTTCCAGTGCTTTTCGACGAAAATCGTTACTAAACTAGAGACGATTTTTGATGTGATTTCGTTAAAGTGAACCATGCTTGAGTCTCGCTTTGTACGTATACCGTTCTCAGTTCTCAACTCTCACACAGCAAGCTAGCTAATGGGTTCAGAATTCTCTTGAAAGAAAAAAAAATGGGAAAAAGGCTAGAGAAACATCAGTGTGTTTATTTATTATGCAGAAAGAGAAAAGGAAAGCAGCGGGACCCTATTTGTGAATGATTGTATTTGTATGTGATGTGATCTGCTCCAGGATGCAGTAGTAATAATGAACTGAAAGCACGAGGAGAGCGTGATCGATGCGTTGACAGTGGGAGGCGGCTTGGCTTGGATATCTATAGCCAGAAACTTTGATCATTCATAATATCATGCGTGCTAGTGCTATATTATTTTCCATGAGAATTGACCACTTGATATGCATTCAGAATCTCCCATATATAAATATACTAGTTATATGCCTGTGCGTTGCTACGAAAAACAAAATTGATAACGAAAAATAAAGATTAAAAAATAAAAAAAATACTATTTCATAAGATCAAACATCTATCTTTAACGCTTCGTTTCTTGCAAAAGCTGGCTAATTAAAGCAACGCTTCGTTTCTTGCGTAGGGCAATTAAGCAGGACAATTAATGTGACGTGGGAAGAAACTCTCACTTTATATAGTAGAGATAAATATATATATAGTCTGTTATTGCTCACCAGCAACTCTCCAGCATTGAATTAGGAGATGTCTATCTCAAACAAATTGCTGTGGCTAGAAATGATGTTCACGCCATTACGCACGCGCAGTTCGTAGTGCGATCTACCCATGATTTCCAGACGCATGTTAAAGCAATCGAGTCGAGTATTCTTTGTTTTAGCTTTGGCTGCGGCTGGTTGGCTGCCATGATCGATGCCTGCGCATACCGCCATGTTCACGGACGAATGCTTATTTATTCCTCCGCAAGAAAAGCAAAGGGAACTTGCTTCTTTTTTATTACAGGCCGCCCAACGTTGTTAGAATTAATCTTGTAGTTTGAGTTGTTACATATAGCAGACAGAACGCAAGGAAGAGATCTAAACGATGTTGTATGCAATAATTATTCAAGATGTTGATGAGTTGCGTGAACGCCATTTTGCAAGCTTTGTGTGTACAGTGCAAGTCAAAGTTGAGTCCGCTTGCAACACGATGTTGGGTTCAGGACGTTAAAAATGTGTGTTCGCCGTCCAAAGTCTAGTCCTAAAGTTGAGTCTGGAACGTTGAAGAGGTCAAAACTCATGTCCGTCGAAGATTTTTTTGATCAAGAGGATATCAATGACCGTCGAAGATGAGGTCAAAACGTTGAGGAGATGTATTCGCCGTCTTGAATTAAGTAAATTTAGTTCGGGGATGTCGAGGAGGTGTTCTACATCCTGTATCGAATAAAACTTGGATAAGTCGTAGTTGAGATTGACTGTCTTGATAAGTTAGAGTTATATTACAAGATTAAGGGGGTAACAGTGTAAGTTTAGTTGGAGTTTGAGTTGTTACATATAGCGGAGAGAATGCAAGGAGGAGTCCTAAACAAGAAGAAGTTGTGTCGCTGTCTCGACATGTATGTGCGCAAGTCAGTCGAGTTCGCTTGTCGTACGAGTGCGTATCCAACTTGATGTCTGCATACATGTATTAGCCGGATCGAAGAATGTGCAACGTTTGGAGGTGGAAACCGACCAGCCAGGTGCTAGAGGATCTCTGGGAAAAAGAAGATGGCCATATACAGAGCATACATCTCGCCGGTTTTGGCGGAAATGAGGGGGCTTAGGGCATGTACAGTAATATAGATAATAGTTGTCTATAATATATCTCCACATCATCTACAGACAGCACCAAAAATAACTCATACAATGGATCGTCTATATAGCTGTCTGTAATGATCTCTTATTCAATTAACAAGCTGTCTATACAATGGTACACAACATGTGAAGCTGTCTATAAGACTGTCTATTAAATAGTAGACAACAGCTTTCTCTCTCCTTTTTCTCTCTCCTCCACGTCACTTAAAATCTTATATAACATCTCTTATAGACAGCTGACTGTGACCATTTATACATGCTCTTAGCATGTATTCGTTTATGTTTTGTCAAATGGAAATAGAGGCGGGCGTAAATGCCGTCGTCTTGGCCGGCAGCCCATCGTGCCAGTGAGCGGCAGTGCCGTGCCACGACGCCCGTCTTGGGCCGATTCACTTTTGGCGAGCCCAAGCCCGGCCCATTTGCGCTCCGTGCTTGCTTCGTGCCGTGCCGGCCCAAACCCGACCCATTTTTACTATTGTGACGAACAAAGAAATAAAACAAATCACTACTACTAAATATCAACAATAAATGCAATGCTTGAAGATGCCCTGAATCAACAATATCTGCCAACTTTTAGGTCTTAATCCGTGATTTCGTGCCCATTCGTCTGCCGTCAAGACGGCCCGACCAAACAAAGCCGTCGTCGCCGTCTTGTCTGCCTGGTCGTGCCTGGTTCCGGGCCCAAGACGGTGCTCTGATTGCGTCTTGCCCGACCGACCCGAAACCGTGCCGTACCGTGCTTTGCACCATGCCATACCATCGTGCTTCGGACCGGCCCAAAGGAGCCCGGCCCAAGTGCCCACCTCTAAATGGAAAGCTCCCTTGGTCTAAAAAACGAGGAATGCCCGTGTCCGTCCAAACTACGGGAGTGGGTGACTCACCAACTCTCAAGTCCCCATGCATGATGCATCACACACGCATCGTCCCCGGCCGGCCTAGCTACCTTGCTTTTAAGTTAACTAGTGTGAGTGTGTGACCACTGCGAAAGGCTCAGCTAGAGAGGGCTGGGCAGCAGCAGCACCACGGCCGCGCCTCTCGTCGTACAAATAATCTCCAATCCATCCATCGCCATTTCGATCCGCTTCGCCACCCGCGCAAGAAAAAGGGACGGAAAGGGAAGGTCCGGGCATGTGGGTGACGTCGATGCCGCAGGTGTGGGACGAGGAGGGGAGCCGAAAGGGCGGCGGCGGCGGCACGGCGCCGCTGCTGGGGTCGTTCGCGGGCTGGCTGTCCCGCGCCGTGGAGCCGCACGCGCCGACGGTGTGCGGCACGGAGGGCGGCCCGCCCGTCACGGCGCCCAGGCTCAGGCTGCGCGACGGCCGGCACCTCGCCTACTGCGAGGGCGGCGTGCCCAAGGACAAGGCGCGCTTCAAGATCGTCTTCTCCCACGGATTCACCGGCTCGCGCGAGGACAGCGTCCGCGCATCACAAGTACGTATCCCCTGTCCTGTCTACGCCGCTGCATCTTACCGTCTCCGCTTCTTAATTTTCGGCATCTGTTTTTTTTTTTTTTTTTTTGAAGTGCTTCTATGCTTATTGTTTTAATATCAGTGTAAATTAAGGTCAAATCAAACTGTCAAATACATTTTTTACAAGGAAAAGATTGTTGGTTACCCATGATCAGTACAGTAGCTTGGCTGAGATAAATTCTCGGGCGATAGAAGATCAAAATTGTCGGTGCGCACAGCTGAATGAACGGAAGGAGAAGTTGGGTGTGAGTGAGCTGGTGCGTTTGGCGGCGGCCAAGGAACACCATTGTTTGTTGTTGAGGTAGCGCTTTCTCGCTTAATTTGAGCAGCCAAATATAAACCATTCGTTTATATATGGTTGGTAGGTTGCGGTCAGTTGCAGCAGCTGAAACGTAGAACCAAGTTACTGTTACCGAATAATCTCACCATTAGCAAAGACAAGTCATTAGCAGTTCAAAAACAAAAGCAAAGATAAGTCATCCCGTCGGACCCCAGAGGAGATACATTTTGCTACTTTCTAATTGCTAGTTGACGTGCTTGGCATCCCTAATCATTAATCATAGGATTCTTGTCAAGAGAGCAAGCTAGATGAATGGAATCTGTTTTATGAGCTTTTGCTTTCGCAAGCTAGATAGATAATTCTTCCAGCACATGAAGATGCGTACCAGTGCATCTTCCTCACGCATTATCCCTCAATTACATATGGGAGGTTTTCAAGGCTCCTCAAGCATCCACCTCACTTCCACCTTCTCTCTCCTCTATTTTCCGAAAAAGTCCTCCGTTTTTTTAAAATTACGTATAGGTCCTTGTGCGATTTTCTGTGAGAGGAAAATAGATTTCCCCGTTTCGCGTTTAGGTCTCTCGTTCGGTATTTTACAGGGAGACCCTCCATTAAATGCGAATAGCGAACGAGCCCTTTTCTAATTTTTCAAAATAGCGAATAGGTCCAAAATTATAACAAATAGGTCCATGTGCTTTACGTTCGGGTCCTTTTTCCGTTTTGCCCGGAAAAAATGTTTTCGTGGTCCGTTTTTCCTCCGGAGCATGGAAAAAATATTTTCGTTGCCCGTTTTCGCTCAAAAAATTTTTTCCTTTCTCCGTTTTGCTCGGAAAAAATGTTTTCGTGATCCGTTTTTTCTCCGGAGCATGGGGAAAATGTTTTCGTTTGCCGTTTCTCTAAAAAAAAATGTAAATCCGTTTTTCATCCGTCGTTTATCCGTTTTTGTTGGAAAAAAATAGTTTCGTTGTTCGTTTTCCTCCGGGCATGGGATAAATGTTTCGTCGTTTTTCCTCGTTTTTGCCAAAAAAAAAACACAAATTCGTTTCCGTTCACGCGGCGTGCGCCGCGTGGGAAAAATATTTTCGTTGCCCGTTTTCTCTAAAAAAAAAGATTCCTTTCTCCGTTTTGCGTGAAAAAAAATGTTTTCGTGATCCGTTTTTCCTCCGGAGCATGGCAAAAATGATTCCGTTTACCGTTTTCTCTAAAAAAAATGAGAATTCGTTTTTCGTCCGTCATTTATCCGTTTTTGTTGGAAAAAAATGGTTTTGTTGTTCGTTTTTTCTCCAGAGCATGAGAAAAAATATTTTACGTCGTTTTTCCTCGTTTTTCTACGAAAAAATTGTTCCATGGTCCGTTTTTTATCCGAAAAAAACACAAATTCATTTCCCGTTAACGCGCGCGGCGTGCGCCGCGCGTACCATCCTAGTAGTATATTACTGGCCATGTCCGTAGGCGTTGCTATCTGGACTGGAGTAATGGACAAATGGCAGAGCCTAAGCTTCTGAATTACCTAAAGTGTCATCTAGTTAACTTTGTCTTGGCCTAAAATTTTAACCGGATTCACCGGTATCTTCTATGTTAGTACTACTAAGTTCAAGACAGTCCAGGTTAGGTATTGAAATACAGGCACTTGTTTTTCTTTTCTGTTAAAGGAAAATAAAATGGTACTCCACTCCACTCCATCTCCATGTTCATGTGGACACCTGCTTGCGACAGATCAGAGGCTCATACTTATGGCTGAAATAAATATTAAATAGTCGGCTGGTGGTGGTGTTGAGTACTTTTAGTTTAGGAGCTACTAGTAATTTTTCAGAAAGAGTCGGTGTGGCACTTATCTATTCTCCATTGTGCATAGTCAATACGCTCAGGCCAACCTATGAACACCATAACTAATAAACCTACGACGGAAAAAAAAGATATCCCTCTTCTTCTGAAAATATAAGAAGAAGAATCCGGAGGAGCGGGTGGAGGCTGCCTCTCTTGCGCCGTGTAAAAACAAGAATCGTTCCACTTTGATTCTAGAATCAGCCAGGAGGAGCGTGAGGTGTTCGATAGAGCTCCGGCTCCTCTAGACGAGAATCCGGAAGCCAGAGCTCTACCGAACGGGTCCTAACTCCTACTGTCGCTGTGGACAAACAGTATAATCTAGGTTGCAAATAGAGGGGTATTTTCTGTTCCGAAATGACTTGGATATTGAATCGTTGGAATAGTAAGCTTACCATTCACTTATTCAGCGTTCCTCCGTGTTAGCAATGCCTTTTATTTCTTTAGAGGTTCTTCTATATTTTTTTAAAAAAAATGTTATATAAATATTAAAGTATGAATAAACGGTATATGATGATTACTTATACATTCATTTGCTTTAAGATTTATGCAACTTATATTGCTTTAGAATTTATTGGTTTTCTTTCTTTCTTTTGCCACCTCCTTGACCCCAAGTGCCACCTCCGACTCCCCCTCCTTGACCCCGAGCGCCGCCTCCGACTCCCCCTCCCCACTCGGCCCCTCGAGCCCGATGTCCCTGTCCCTGTCTCCGACTCCGCACTCCCGCCGACGTCCCTACATTGAGCCACTGGAGCCACTACCTGGAGAGCTGGTCCCTCGCCTTTGCTAGCCGAACGTCCTCTCGTCTTGCTCCTGGTTCTTGAGAAGATCAAAGATCAAGAGGAGTTAGAATAGAATAAAGAAGAAACGGAACTTGAAGCCCAACCAAACAAGCCCTTAGTTAACCAAACCTTGGAGTGGCAGACTCCTCCCCAAGTCCCTAGTGATCACCTTCGCATCCTCTTTCGGCCGATCTTTTGGTTTGCCTCTGTTTGATTCCCAAAAGCAGTTTAGCCACGAGCGTGTGCGAGTTGGCATATCAACGAGTAGCAAACACGTCTCGGAGGGAGTAGAGTACTCTGCTGCACAATAAAATGTAGCATGTGTGTATGTAGCCCTTTGTACTTTTTTAAAATTTTGATATCTCTTTCGAACAAGATTATAAATTTAATCATCTTTTCGACCATATAATCATCAGTAGACGACATGTATCACCTACCACACTCTTCTATGGTAACAGGTGTCAGCACCATATATACCATCCTATCAAGTTCAAGTACTGAGACACATACCTATTGGGTTCAAGAGCACAGGTAATGTGTCAGGTCGCTGAGCACGGCATGCTCTTGATTACTTACCGCAACGGACGTTGTTGCCACGATCTTGATCACTTATCGAGTTAAAAGGAGCGCGAAGAAAAAATCATTATTATAGGTCCTGTTTGTCAGAGCTTCAGATCCCAGTTTCACTTCAATCTAAAATTTATAGGTTAAAATAAAATAAATTAAGTTTATATTTTTATTCTAAAATGTAAACAAGATAGCCTATATAAACATTCTTAATATACCTATAACTCCAACTTTATATATTTGAGGAAGTTAAGAATATTCAGGTCCATCAGATTCATGAGCTCTATCAAACACCCCTGTAAGACTATCTCCAGCAATTTCCCTTCATTCCATTCTCTTCCCTATATTCATTCCCTTTATTTTCTACTATCTCCAACAGCATCGCCTTGAAGGGATCTCTCTGGGATTGGAGAGAGAATATGTTTTTAAAAGGATTCTCTCTCCGAATCCCTTCTGAAGAGGAAGGCTGAAGGGAATCCGCTGGAGCATTTTAGATCTGTTCGCGAAGGGATTTGGAGGCTGAAGAGAATCCGTTAGAGATAGTCTAATATTACTCGAACGTAGCTAAATTTGAAAAACAAATGTGCGAGGGCCCACGTAAGGCCAAAGCTTCGTAAGCATGACCACGTCCAAGTAGAAAGGAGGACGCGTACGTACGTACCAGGTGCTTCCCACGACCCGCTCGTTGGTGTCCGGCCTTGCCATCTCAACGCGCCTAGGCAGCTCTTCTAGAGAAGAGCAGTAGGCTGTCAAATCCTCCAGGGGAAGAAACGGCGACGAAGGCTGGATCACACGTCACGTTTTTAAGGCGGACAGGGTACTCCCTCCATTCCAACCCGATTCACAACCAGCGAGAAGCCCAAGCGCGTGCTCCATCGCCTCTCTTCGCTCGGAGGCTCGGGAGAATGGAGCTGCTGTCCAAGGCGGCGCCCATACTGAGCTGCGGCGCCAAGAGGGGCGGGGGAGGCGCGGGGGCCCCCATGGGCCCGCTGGTGGGCGCGCTGGGCAGCTGGATCCACCGAGCCGTGCAGCCGCCGCCCCCGCCGCCGCGGATCTGCGGCACGCCGGGCGGCCCGCCCGTGACGGCGCCGATGGTCCGGCTGAGGGACGGGCGGCACCTGGCGTACGCCGAGTCCGGGGTGCGCAAGGAGGACGCGCGCTACAAGGTTGTCTTCTCCCACGGGTTCACCGGCTCCCGCCTTGACACCCTCCGCGTCTCGCCGGTTAGTCCACGCTTATCGGGTCCTTCTCTGCAACTTCTGGCCACTTATGGGTTGTCACCCTTTGTTTTCTGAGAAAAACGACTTCAGTTTTAGCTGTTGCTGGATGCTGTGAGAATGTAGCCTTACAACGGAATCGATTTTTCAGTGGATGGAATGGGGAATATCCATTGAAAAGATTGTAGCTTTTTTTTTGGGTGTTCTGAATCTCTCTTTGTTTTGTTACTCTTTCAGAGTACACTGCGTGAATGTGCAATTTGTCTGATCAGGGAATCAGATGATTCAAAGCGAGAATGCATGTGTTTGGATTGGATTGCAAATTTACAATTCCAGAATTTCATGCTTGATTGATTTTACCTGCTCAATTCTTGTTCCCATCTCTCAACGGCTGGCAACTCTTTCCAACGTATTCATTAGCCTTTTGTTCTCTTCAAAAAAGGTTACTTTTGAAAAGAGGCACGGTGCAATCACTAACAATGACAAGCTGAAATGCAAAAAGGAAAACCATCTGCATATATAGCATACATGCTATATACATGCTATCTACAGGTTGTTTAATTGTTTCGGCCTGTCAAATGTCAGCGCAAATTTTTTTACTTGACCATGTCATGTGATGAACGGTTCCACTGAACATTTTCCCTCGATTAATTTTGTTTCTTCAAAAAACCCAATGAACACTGTTATGTTCAGTCTCCAGACCCCATTGCCTATTCACTTTGCAGTGTGTCGGACAATAACGGGTGAAGCTAATGCGATTTTCAGGAAGTGGCTGAAGAGCTCGGCGTGTACATGGTGGGCTTTGATCGCGCCGGATATGGCGAGAGCGACCCGAATCCCAACCGCTCCGTGAAGAGCGCCGCACTCGACGTGGAGGAGCTCGCGGACGCACTAGGATTAGGCCCTAAATTCTACGTGATCGGCATCTCCCTCGGCTGCCATGCCGTCTGGGGCGCCCTCAAGTACATCCCCGGAAGGTGAGTGCCACTTGCGTCCAGTACTATGACGAACCAAACAGCCGCTTGGTTTGTGCCGAAACGAGAGGAGTGTTTGACAGATGGGAATCACTCTGCACGTACAGGATTGCTGGGGCGGCAATGATGGCGCCGGTGGTGAATCACTGGTGGCCGGGGTTCCCCGCCGACCTGGCCGCCGAGGTGTACAGCAAGCAGGAGGTGGGCGACCAGTGGGCGCTGCGCGTGTCGCACCACGCGCCCGGCATCCTGCACTGGTGGATGGAGCAGAGCTGGCTGCCCACCTCCACCGTCGTCGCCGGCACCACCCCGCTCCCCAACAAGCGCGACGCCGAGATCCGCAGCAGCATGAAGGCCGACGGCACGTTCCAGCGGGTCAGCCTCCGTCCCTTCCAGCGCTACCGTAGTGTTATTAGTTCGTTACTCCTCCGATGCACGGCACAGCCGTGGCTTCTGGTTCACCAAGTCTGAACATTTTTCGCTTGACGTTTGCAGAAGAGGGACTTGGCGACGCAGCAAGGCATCCACGAGTCGTACTACCGCGACATGATGGTCATGTTCGGCAAGTGGGAGTTCGATCCGATGAACCTGCGGAAGCCGCCGTGCCCCGTCCATCTCTGGCAGGGCGACGAGGACGGGCTGGTGCCGGTGGTGTTGCAGAGATACCTCGCCGGCCGTCTCGGCTGGGTGAACTACCATGAGCTCCCTGGAACCGGGCACTTCCTGTCTGCTGTTCCCGGGCTAGGAGACACCGTTCTTAGGACCCTTTTCGGTTGAGCATACACAGCACTATAGCCAATCAGAAGCAGCAGCAGCAGCAGTTCAGAACCTAGGGTGGTGCTGGTGCTGGAGTATAGTATAGTAGTGTTCCGGCACGTTAATTTTATTCTAATGCCGTTCGTTATTCGCTGATTAGCAATGAAATTCGCGCCGGCGGGGTGACCCCGCAGAACGAGAAAGCGATACCATGTTCATTTCTTTCTTTTGCGCCTTAAGTTTTCTGTCTTAAGATCTAGGGGGCCTGCTGCCCAAGTGTTCATCAACCCAAGACATTTCTGTCCATACAAAAACCAGCAGCGGCACATGGTGCGGTGCAAATGCAGCTGAAATAGCCTAAACAAAACTACTGAAAAAACAGGCTGAGCTATCAAAAATAATGATGGCCCAAATCCACCTCAAAGGTTTCCGTTTCGCACTAAAATGCGACCATTCACAACCGATAGAGTCAAATTGAGTAGAGAATATTGTGGTGGCCCGCATAATTAGCCTAGAATAACAACAATAACATTGTCATCACATCGAGTTAATTACATGAATATCGGCATAGTAGCTAACAAAACATCGGGCGACCTGACGCTTTATCAGTTACTATACCGTATTCAAAGTGTTGTAACAGAATAATAATTAGAGAATGAAGGGATATATATTACATTCCAAGCCACGCAGGGCTACATGTCCATTATATAATTATACAACAGATCCAAGTACAACAAAATATATCTTACAACAGTCTCATTACCCTAATAACCGTCCAAAATGAGAATATTGTCTACTAAACCCCCTAGTCCTCCTGGTAGTGGTGGTCGCCCCCTTGTAAGTCCTGATCTTGCGCATGACCCTCACCTCACTCCTCATGGGTGGATTCATAGGACTCACCTTCTAAGCAAAGGGAGATTTAAATAAGAGTGACTACAGGTGTACTGAAATAACCTGATCAATTAATAGACTAATTGAAACAGTAAAAACGATCAGTTGATCATCAACAGAATGGTTAAAAATAATAATAGTGAACAAACCATGTGATTAAATTAAATTAATCATCAAATAATTAATAATACAAATTAATCAATACAAACCGAATATGGAAAATTAAGTTACAACATCAAAGAATCTCAATTACAATTTTGAATTACAGTTACATGAATGAATATTACATCCCAAAAACAAAAAGAATACAAGAATGAAATTATAAAGCTTTAGTGTTCTTTGAATTCCTAATTTTTAATCCTACATTGGAAAATTTATACATGCATTAGATTGAAACCAAAGCAATACATTAAATTGAGTTATAGATTGCCGCCAGCCTGGTAAAATTTGTATCACTCAATGAGATACCATATATTGTCTTAGGGCCAATTCGGTACCTCTTACGATTTAAATTGCATCACTCAGCATTTTACAAACCTGTTTAAGAAATGCTTCCAGTCAAATAGCAGATTTTGCACAGTAAACATGGATAAACTTGGAGTACTGTGCTTTAGGGATATCACACAAGATCATAGGCTTCTTTCAAAAGCCAGCAAGCCTCAAACCTTCTAAGCTAAGTTACTAGGATATTGCTCTCACACTAGAACCCACAAGCTCAAGGTAAGCCAACCACCAATAACCAGTCATGTAAGCACACAATCAAAGAGCAAGCGTTCTGATGACTAAGTAGGTACCAGAAGATCTCAAGCATTAGGAACTAGAAGACCCCAAGCACTAGTAAGTAACAAGGGAGCCTGAAGCTCAATCAATAGACCAACATCAAGGAGCAAACTCACATAAGGCCAATAACATAGGAGCCAAAAGTCAAGAGGAACTAGAAGGAGGCAATAGCCACATCTGCATCCTCTACACTAGCTTAACATTCACAGCCACTGCATTTTCATTCTTTGAAGCCAGGTATTCATCCATTTCCGCTTTACCAGTAATATTGTCATAGTATAGTATTAGCCAAATAGAGTAGAAATGAAAATGATAATAGGATATTAATGTAGAAGAATATGACAATAACTGGTCTTAGTAGCTACAAACATAGGGGTTGCACCGTATGTCCCTATTAGGTCACACATGCCCCCCGACACACTGTAAGTTAAGGGTGTTGCCACGACGCCATCCAACCTGTTAATTTGCTAAATCTTCGTCATAGATCAATATGGCAACATCATAACATAAGTAAGCAAATCAGGAAATCAATTTCCTCAATCATCAGTTCATAGTTATCCACTAGAGAAAAGTAGTAGAAAGGGTAAATAAAAGGAAAAAAGGGGGGAAGAGCTAATAGTGAAATCTGGGTTCCAGCTGATGGGGCCATGGCGCGAGCACACCGACCATGCGGTGAGGGCGACGGCCCAACACGCATCGCGAGGAGGCAGCAAACCCAGGTTGTGCTTCAGCCGAAGGCCAGAGAGGAGGGTTGTGCGCCCATGAGCACAGGCGAGGACACGGCCTGGGGTAGCCGGCGCCGTAGCAGTGAGTCGGTCGGACCAAGAGCAACGGCTGCACGGGAGTGGAAAAGGAGAACAAGATGGGGAATGGAGTGAGAGGCTAATGGGCTGTTTGGTTGCCTTCTCTCGCGAGCCTGGTCCGTTCCACTCAGTAGAGTGATGGGATCTGAGATCTGTGAGATCTGAAGGCGGTGTTTGGTTGAGTGTTTAGGAGGCAAGTATTTTGAAATTTAAATATTTTGAAATTTATATAGCAAGTGTGGTCTAGTTTTGTTCGAAATGTCGAGAACCCATTTTTGAAATCGGTTCGTAATCGGAGATGCTAATCAAAAGATATAAACAAAAGAAAAA
This sequence comes from Rhipidocladum racemiflorum, assembly GCA_036346355.1. Classification (NCBI taxonomy): domain Eukaryota; kingdom Viridiplantae; phylum Streptophyta; class Magnoliopsida; order Poales; family Poaceae; genus Rhipidocladum; species Rhipidocladum racemiflorum. The sequence continues at coordinate 85,547,026 of CM070573.1, read as the reverse complement.
AAAAAGAAACTTACATACCCACGTGGCACCACATGCATGGTTGTGATGGTCCTCACTTGTGAACACGAGGCTGCATCCAGAGATACGCCCATTTTCTACGTATCTCCGTGAGGCCAGAGTGCATGAAGAATCTTGCATCCAGAGAGCCAGGCTCAAAACTAGATGCAGGCAACCAAACACGAGAAAAAAGCAAGATTCTGCATCTGTAGATGCAAATCTCTGTGCATGCAGGCAACCAAACAGCCCATAAATGAAGAGGAAGAGAGCCAGGCAGTAGTGAACCGAAAGGCTAAGGCTCTCTAGCCAATGAAATAAGGAAAAGAAAGAAAAGAAATAAGAAGGGAGAGAGAAAGATAGGAAAAGTGGAAAATTTTTCTAAAATGCGTAAAACTGGTTATCTAGCCGCAAAAAATAATAATCATAACACAGTTCATACATTAATAAGTGTATAAATCGACTACAGATAATAAATGATTAGAAAAATAAAATAAAGAGAAAAGAAAAGATAAAAACAATATAATTTAAATTTTAGTAAATCAGCTAAATTTATAAATATCTGTCTCTATTAAACCTTCAAAAACCATTTAAAATGGTTAAAATCTATTGAAAACACTAGTTTTAGTCGGTTGATTGATTTAACAAAGTGCGACCGCATAAAATTGAATTGAGCTCTAAATATCATAAAACTAATCGAATAAATCTTAAAATAATGAGAATGGCACATTGGGCACTTTAAAACATACAAAAACTTATTTGCCACTAAATATGGTATTTATGTAATTTCAGTAAATAAATTAAATCGGACCGCGAATCAACAAACGGGTGAAGACGAATATTTCAATCAAAATCCAGGCAAGCTTCCTTAGTCCATATTTATGAAATGGTTTTTACAAATATTTGCGAATTTTACCAATGCATGGTAAGATTTAATTTAATTAAAATTTAAATTGATTGTTGGATAAATTGCGAGTGCAGTTGGAATTGGTATTTCGACTGAACCGACATGCGAAGTCGGGGTGAGTTGTTAAATGGTGGGTGGAAGGTGCCATGTTTGATGTTGCCGATGGGGCCCTCTACATAGGGGTATAATATAAGGTTAAAACCACCACACTCAGGCAATGAGTCGTATTAAATTGTATCAACCATAGTGTGTGGGAAACAACTAGAAAAGGTTGTCCTATAATAGTGTTTAACCTCCATATTGGGTAAGTAATATGTATTAAACTAGGATTGTCGGATGCCCAGTAAAGTACACGTTTGATAACCAGTGTTGGTATTTGGTGCTATATTTTAAAGCTATTGGGTGAGTATTTCTGATTTTCGTGGCGGAGATCAACTGGCTACCCCAATATCTTAGTAACACTAATTCGTGTTATAGCACAACTGGTAAGTGGTCAAAGGATATGAGTACCTTTGGTATTTTGAAGAGGTACAACTGGCTAACCCAGGTCTCAGTGCCATCGAATCAGTATAGAGTACAACTGAAAGGGGCCAGGGTTGGAGATTTAAATGCCAAAGTAGTGATAAATATTCTGGGTTTTCAACCGAGGTTGAGTTCACTATGGGTAAAGTAATACAAAATACACAGGGTATAAAATCATGAATTCATGTTCGTCTCTTGGGCTAGGGGCTACAGAAGTTAAACCTGCCTCATATACGAGTGCTAGTAGAAATCTTACAAATAAAAATTGAAACTCAAAATTTTACTAATAAAACCTATTTTGGATAAATGGATTTGAGGTATGGAATCGGTGAGGGTTCTGAATGATAAAACTCATAAATACATATTTGATATTAATGCTTGCTGAGTACATCTCGTACTCACTCTTGTATAATTCCCTCTTTACTTAGATTCTGATTGTCATGTAGGCTCCAATGAGGAGTGAATGGATGATCACCCGTAAGACCAAGGTGATGAGGAGGCGAAGAATGACCAAGAGGATTAGGTGGAGTAGTGGACCCTATAGCAGTGGCACTCGTTCTCTAGGGTAATTAGTATAATAAATGTAATATTAAACTTTTGGTGTAAATTATGTAATAAGATAGGTGAAGAACTGCAAGATGGTGCTGTGTATATGGAATGTAATAAATTTTCTTTGAAGTCTCTAATTAGTGTTCTACTGCAGCACTTCGAAATGGCGTATTGATTAATAAAACATCGAGCTTACTCGATGATTTGTTAATTAAATATGTCTAGATCAGAGTAATTAACTCGAGATTAATGGTAAAACTAAAGTCATTATCTAGGGTTACTTATGCGAATTGCCACATGTATTCAGCAAACATTAATAATAAATGCAATATATGAATTTTTTCCCTTCATTTTCATCTGAAACTCACTTTCCCTCACTTTCTAATTTTTACTTAAAGTAGGTTTTTGATTTTCTTTAAAGGTTGGATATTTTAATTTAGAAATTGACTATTAGCACTCGTATATAAGGGAGGCTTAGTTTTTGTAGCCTATAATCCAGGAGACAGGCATGAATTCATGATTTTAACCATGCACAGGTTTGTATCACTTTACCCGTAGTGACCCCATCCTGTGAGGCCCTAGAACGTTTATCACTAATCCAGTATTAAATCTCCAACCCTATTACTCGAGAGAGAACACCTATCCCAGGTTGTCCCACACTCACAGCTAATAGTTGTACCCCAACCTTACGTCGGCAGTAACTCTATCCATGATTTCAAATATACTGCCATTACATTCGCTTTTCTCTCTGGGCCTCCTGGCATATCCCAGATTGAACTAGTATTTTTCTTACCCAATGTGGAGATCTAAATACCTTCATAGGACAAATTTTTCTTACCGATTTCACATACTATAGTTGATACTAAAATTACGGCTCAATGCTCGAGTGTAGTTGTTTGTCCTTATATTCAAGTCTACGTAGAGAACTCCACCGGCAATAAACCTTTTTATCGACACCCTCTGCCCACCATAAATAATCATACACCACACGCACTTATCATTTCCTCAGTTCATTCCAACTATCAATTCCTCAATTCATTCCTCAATCCATATTTCTACAGGGTTCTGCAGATTTTCTACACATCGATTGGAGCCCGAACCCAAGAATTTGCGAGAGATCTGTAATAATTTTTTTGAGAGAGATGTGTAAGTTTGTATCCATGGATTTGCCGTTGCTGATTTTCATTTTTGCTTTGAGGAACGTGCGTGTGCTGATTTGCAGCCGTTTTTTGGCATTCGCAAGCCCACAGTTCAAGGCCGCAGGCGCAGCCCAATTATGAGTCTCGTTGGTGTTACCTGCTTGGATGGGCACAGCCCGTTTAACGGGCCCAACAATGCTAGCGTTTCGCAGCTTCTCGATTGATCTTCCTTCTTTTGTTCGCAATCTGCGCCATGTAAATTCCATCGGCAACTTGTGGGATCTGATCGCCTCCACGGGAGAGACCAGAAGTAGGGATGGCAATCAGGTGGGTACCTCTTGATACTACCGTTTCATACCCAAACCTAAATCCAAATAAAGTGCCGCCCACCCAAACCCATTAAACTTTTCGGGTATAAATCTGTACCCATGCCCAAACCCAATGGGTACCCGATACCCAATGGGTACCCATGGGTATCTATAGCAACAAACAAATATACCTGGCCGTAGTCGCCGTAGCCACTGGAGGGGGAGGGCATGACGCAACCGAAGGTGGAATCGAGGAAGAGGAAGCGGAGAGGGCAACCATACCTGGTTGGAGAGGGAAGGGAGGGGCCCATCAGCGCCATGTAGTCGCGCAGGCATGACAGTGGGATCGGCCCTCCCACCGGTAGCACCGCCATGCGGATGGGCGACCCCAAGGAAGAGCGTGGGGGATGGGGCCAAAGGGAGAGGAGGAGGCGGTGGCGGGAGGGAGAGCCGACTACCGAGAGGGAGGGGTGCGCGAGGGATTGCGGCAGGGGATTCCAAAGGAAGCGAGAAGATTGTGGCGGCAAATTAGTGAGTTAGGGTTTTGATTTTTTTAATATTATATATATATTATAAAAAGTGAGGCCCGTTTGTCATAGGATACCCATCGGGTACCCATGGGTATAAAATGATACCCACATCCATCCTGTGACCTTATCGGGTACCCAAACCCGAAAACCCATGGGTTTAAAATGCTACCTGTATCCATCCTTATCGGGTCGGGTACCCACGGGTACCCAAACCCATGGGTAAAACTGCCATCCCTAACCAGAAGCGGAGCCCATGCAACAATTAACGATTAATTGATTATTTGCTACAAAATTGATGTATATTTGATGATTTATCACGTCATGTCTCACTGACATTTACATTCAGGGATCACATATCAGTAAGACATGATGTGACAAATCATTAAGTGCAAACCAACTTTATAACAAATAATCAAATCTCCTGTGCTACAGTGGCGTGGCCGCTCGGTGAGGGATCGAAACGACGGCGCGCCCGTTTCTTGCGTGCTGTTTACATAGTTGGTGCCCAATGGACACTACACTGGACAACAATCGTAAAGAATCGGAAACAAAATATGTTTCCCCTACCCGTCGATGATTTATAGACTGCATGATGCAGCTAGTCTGGCTGGCGCCATAGCATCGTCACAGAGAAGTTAATTAGATTAAGATCTCCATATAGAATTAGTAGTGGCACGCACCAACACGAGAGACAAAGCAGGTCATTCCAGCCGCCCAGCGCAACCAGCCAACCAGCAGCAGGCGGATCATTCCAACTCCAATCACAGTGAGCTAGCAAGCACAGGCAGCTAGGCCGCGGACGCGAGAATCGAATCCCCATCGACGGACCAACCGAACCCACCGCCACCGGTCCAGTATCGACAAAAATCCGTCTCGCCACGGCCACCTACTACTGGTATACGTATACCCTCCTTCCTCCCCGCCCCCAAATGGCAACCATAGTTACTAGATTCGTTGTAAATTCCCGTAAATTATGAATCGGATCCATCGTACTCGAACAGATTTATGATACATGTTTTACGTTCGTAGTGAAAATTAGAAGAAGAAGAAGAGGTGATGAACCTGAATCTAAATCCAGTATCACGACTCAAAGAGATGGCATTTTTTTTTATATAACTACGGTGGCAACATGAACGCAGCTGCCAACCCACTCACGCGACGCGACGCGAAAAGAAGAACAAAAGAAGGCGCGAGCGCGCATGTGTGCAACCAACCCGAGACGACGAGCTGCCAGCGCGGCCGTTCCGGCCTCTTTCTGCGCTGCCGGCAAGACGACACCACCGAACGAGCAGAAGAAGGAACCAAGCAAGCCGCAATCGCCTGTGAATTGGTTGGGCGTTGCTTCAAGCAAGGAGGTGGTCAGGTCTGAACGAAAGCGGTCGCAGCTAGCCCCAAGCTAGAGTCCACCTCCTCAGATCCACGAGCACGTCGGTTTCTATCGCCCTTGGCACCTCCTACGGCAGGAAACTGCCTGTCTCTGTCAGTCTGTTCCCTCTCTCCGCGAGAATTTAGGTATGTTTGGCAGAGCTCCAGTTTCATTAGATCCGTATATCTGGTGGAGCTAAGTATTTCTAGCTCCATAAGATCTGTGGAGCTAGAGCTATGCATAGCATAGGTATATAAGTGTATTTATGTGGGTCATCTTGTTTATATTTTATAATAAAAATATGAACTTAATTTAATTTATATTAGTCTACAAGTTTCAAATCTGAGATGAGCTAAAATCTGGAACTCTTGGATGTATACGTAGGCCGTTTCCCCCACAAGTTTCACGAGCCCATGAACATGCCATAACCAGACAGGATGGTCTTGCCTTTTTCTGTAAGGAAGCTTAGCATGCGAATTGCTTACAACCTGTCGGTGCCAACCAAATTACTACTGTATTGGAATCGCAGAAAGAGCTAAAGAAACCGAGTGGCTCTAATTACTTTAATCATTGCACAGGTGGACTAGTACTCCCATTCTTCTCTGGAAATTCCCAAAAGAATTCTTGTGGGAGTGTAGCATCGATCACTACTTTGAGATCTAACCCCGTTTTATCTTCCGTGAATTAAACAAGCAAATAGAATATCCCCGCTAACTAGCTTCCATGATTGATCGGATGCACTACCGTCAAAATGTCAACAGTAGCGTATTATTATTCGTTTCGGTCCTAAATAGTTGTTGTCTTAGATAAATGTGCGCTCACTTTTAAAAGTTTAACTGTTAATATCTTTTCAAATATTAAATTGGATATATGAAAATCGTATGGGTAGATTTAATTCGAAGAGTACTTTTATAATAATATAATTTTATTGGTTTTATAAATATATTATAATAAAAATTAGTAGTCAAAGATATACAATATTTTGAAGATCATATCGATATCCAAAATAACAACTATTTACCAGCAAAGTGAGTACCACTCTGAGAGAAAATGTCATCACCGAAGAATTTAGTGCAGAGCTGTCCGAACATTCCACACGGTTTACACACGCAGATGCAACCATACCCTGTTTCCAACAAATTAAACGCACCGCGCCGTGAGCCGTCCCGCTCTCCAGCTTATTTATTCCCTCCATGCCTCTCCGGTCTCTCGCCGTACTCCTCACCGCCTCCGATTAGCCCACGCTTCTGCCTCACTCCCCGGCCGGCCACTACGCGCGCCACACGAGATCGAGGAGAACCCAGGCCACACTCTAGCTTGGCAAGGGCAAGTCCATCGATCGAATCGGCGTCGTCCAGTCGTACGTGACAAGTAGTAAGTGTTCTAAGTAAATTAGCTAATGGCGACGCGCGCGGACGTGGAGAAGGGCGCGCCGGCGAGAAAGGAGGCCGGGAAGGTGCCGTCGCCGCTGTACCCGCAGCACGAGGGGGAGCGGGAGTGGGTGCCGTGGATCGTGCCGGCCTTCCTCGTCGCCAACATCACCGTCTTCGTCGTCGTCATGTACGCCAACAACTGCCCCGCCCACACCCCGCCCAGAGACGGCAAGTGCGTCGCGCGCTTCCTCCGCCGCTTCTCCTTCCAGCCGCTGCGCCAGAATCCGCTCCTCGGCCCCTCCTCCGCCACGTGAGTAGTGCAACAAGCTAGCCTGCCTAGCTACCTACCTTCCTTACACTCTTTCTCTCTCTGTTAACTTGTCGTCACCGTCGGATCCACATCCCGGGGCAGGGCAGGCGAGTACTGCCCAGGCTCTCCGGCGATGAGCTATGGAGGTGCAGTGCAGCTCTGCCATCGGAAACATCGTAAAAACGAAGCTTTCTCGAGCAATCTTCATCCTACACAGTCAATCGTAGTGATAGTCTCATTCCGTTCTGTCCCCTCCGCAACATTTTTAGTCTGAGGTAAATTGAATTCGCCAAGTTCAGACCCAGAACCGAAATGACCCATACAACCGATGGATCAAGATTACTTAGGAAAAATAGGTAGGACACCACTTCGATCACACTATTCTCACACAGTGGGGGACGAACTGAGCTGGATTTGTTTGTATTAACCGGGACATCACCACAGTCCCATATATGCATGGGGTTCTTTATGAGATGAGATCAGATGGAGCCTGGCCTGATCCTGACACCTGTATTAATTTGCTCTTGTTTTTGCAGACTACAGAAGATGGGAGCCCTTGTGTGGGACAAGGTCGTGCATGGGCACCAGGGATGGCGCCTCATTACGTGCATCTGGTTGCATGCCGGCGTTCTGCACCTGGTGGCCAACATGCTCAGCCTCCTCTTCATTGGCCTGCGCCTAGAGCAGCAGTTCGGATACGGTAAGTCCGTCTCACCTGTTCGATCGCAGATTGATTGGAGCATTGAGTTAATTTGTGACTCATGGATTGCCCATGTTGATCCCATTGTTTGATCGCAATCTGAGTTGCTGTCTCCTGCGCTGCTGCAGTGAGAATTGGAGCGATCTACCTCCTGTCTGGGCTCGGCGGCAGCGTCCTCTCCTCTCTATTCATCAGAAGTCACATCTCCGTTGGTGCCTCCGGCGCGCTCTTCGGACTCCTCGGAGCGATGCTCTCGGAGCTCCTCACTAACTGGACCATTTACACAAACAAGGTACGCACTTTTTAGTTCTACATCCACTGATTAAGCAGTAATACAAGGGAAGTTCCGGCGTCTCGAATTCAGCAATTCTGTCGATACCGCAGGCCGCGGCTGTGATGACGCTCCTGTTCGTCATCGCGGTGAACCTGGCGCTCGGCATTCTCCCTCACGTCAACAACTTTGCGCACATTGGTGGGTTCCTGACGGGCTTCCTGCTCGGATTTGTGCTGCTGATGCGCCCGCACTTCGGCTGGATGGAGCGCTACAGCCTGCCGGCGGGCAGCCCGTGCAGCTCCAACAAGTACCTCGTGTATCAGTGGGTCCTGCTGGCCATCGCGTTGGCCCTAGCCATTGTCGGGTAAGCATTGCCGATCTCAGATACCATGCTGCTTTACGTTTAAACCGGTGCTTACCGAGATCCAGCGGCGGCGGAACTAGAATTTTTTTTTACGTGGATGCGCTCTTCACGCGCGCAACTCTACAGTCTTTATAATGGTTTCGCAACGTCATAAATCTAATACATATATTCAAAATCTGCTAAAAGTAGAATACAAATAGTTATAAGATCTTACAAATCCCGAATCACTAAAATCAGAATCAATTCAATTAACAAATTTTATCGATTAAAAAGGTGATGTCCTGATATTTTTCAAAATTTAGAGGTGCCTGTGCATACCCGACATCCCACCTAGCTCCGTCCCTGCCAAGAATACGTTCAGTCGTTCACCGAATGGATCATTCTAGATCACCGTCACCAAATCGACCATGTGCGTGCATGTAATCCTACTTCCAGTAGTCGAGCGTATATTATCAATTCTTATTCCAACAAATATCGCCACTTGAAGGACATAAACACTAGGCTTGTTTCACAGCACTAGATGGGATATGTACTTTTGCCTTTGGTGCCGCACAAGTCGACATGCATTGGCAGATTTGATGCGCCAACTCGCTGTCGATACGGTGGGCGGCGACGCCGTTCTTGCACCCGGATTCTAGTCTCTCATGAGAAATGGCTGGAGCCAGAGTAGCACGGTACGAAGACAGAGCAGGACACTACCTCTCTCTTTTCTTACATAGCAATTAGAGTATCATCATCAAGACTGTAGTGCCTAGCTGGCCATCTTTCTCTCTTCCGATGTAACGTGCCTGGGTCGCTTTTTTTCTCCTCCAACCTTACTAGCTAACATGCACCTTGTTGGCAGCCACGCTGTAAATATTCTGCCGTATTTTGTGCATCTCAACCACTACGCGGTGCTGTTGGGTTTCTGTCGGTGAAGCAGGCAGACGCACGCCATGACCGAACTCAATTCTTTCCGTGCTCTGTTTGTGTTTAACCTTTGCAGGTTCGCGGTTGGTACGACGATGCTCTTCCGCGGGGCGAACGCCAACGACAGCTGCCACTGGTGTCACTACCTCAGCTGCGTTCCTACCTCGAGATGGACCTGTGCCAACTGAGCAAGGCCGAGCATGACCAAAGTTTTCCCTGCCATTTTTCGTGCATCCAGTTTGGTGCTGAATACATGTCACGTTTACCTGTAGATAGAATCAAAGAAAGGACTCGCGATCGATCGCATGCTCGTTTTGGGGTCTCTCATCTCTTGTTCATTTGATTCATGGTCTGTATTGCAATTATTATCGAAGTTTGGAATCTCTGATCTGTCCCTGCATGATTGCCTCCAAATCTTACGTATCTTTGAAACCTGTGGGCAAGCAATGAGCTACAGCTTTCTTCCTCCTCACACTGCTAGTTGCCTTGTAGATTTTCGGTATGGCCTGAGGTCTGAACTCATCAGCCTTGATTGGCACACGTGGGAGATTCCATATGGCCAACTGGATGGTAATATAAAATTTTGTGTGCGATGCTCTATCGCAGATCCACATTAATAAGTTCAAATGAGTTAGAGCATCAAATAAAGCAGTCAAAATTGCATACAAGAATGCAACCAACATGCCAACCACCACATACGCACAACGTTGACATTCCGGCCCCGTCATGTGTGTATGCGGGACTGCGGCAGAACGAGTGTACATAGAAACACAACAAAAGTTGAAATGTCCAAAATCTTGTGTTTACCACCTCTAAGCACTTAAGATTTTAGTTTTTAGATCATAGCTTGGACTCAAAATGCATGACAGATCGGTAATCATATCTCCAGATGCTTAAATATTTATAACCGTTTACGTCAGCAACATATCCAAGACGAAACGTAAAATGTGCATTTAAACAAACTTGACTGCTCGGCCATCAGTATGATTCATCACCGAAACCTCTCCATGGGCCATGCAAGGTCCAAAACAAATATTTCCAAAAGGAGAAGCGGACAGCCATTTTTCAGCAACAGTGATGCCCAAAAGTTCACGTCTTCCTTTGTCCAATCCTTTGGTTGTAATCATGTTTGATAAGGTTAGCTCTCAGAAGCATAGACTTAACATCTCTCTCAAATTCATTGCCAGTTTGGAGGGCACGTTGGAAAGTTGCATTTCTTTGGTCAGCATGCCTTGCATAAAGAATCTTGTTGTGGGAGTCTATTCGAGCCTGCAAAAATTTCAGATAGAAGCAACACAAAAAAACAAGCAGAAATGGTGTTCAGGTATCTTAAAATTATCTAGGTATGTAACATGAGATATCTTAAAAGTACCTGTATTTTGTTCTCGGTGATAAGTGCAGCCAGTTCTTTCTCCAACATGGACACAGACGTTTTGAAGGCAGTAGCCATGGTGTTAAGATCAACAGAAATAAATGGGAGTGTGTACTGTATGATAGCTTTGTGGCGAATATCCATGTAAAGAGTCTGTACATGCTCGTGCAGATGAATATCCAGTAGGAGGTTCGGCTTTAGCTTCTCAAGATGCTCCAAACATGATCCATAGCGACTGGATTAAGAATTTTCATGGTTAGCATATATAACACACATCAGTTGAAAAAAATAAACTGCAATCTACCAGTGTATGGACAAATGTGTATTCTTGAAAAGGCTGGGAATCCAACTCTGGAATGAAAAAAATGCATTATCCATAGCTTGAGCATGAGTGGTTTAGCCAAGGACGTACTATGCCTCATTTTATTAAACAATCAGACTTCGATGATATTTGAGACAAAGGCCCAAAAGCGACATTAATCTACAGTTCTACACCATGTAGTACAAAATGAGGTATGAATTTAAAGGAAACAATCATCCATATGCTACATCGATACAAAAAAATTATACCGCGCAACCAACAGAATGTGATACAGCAAAGATCTTTTTTATCACACAATACACCGATGCTTGTAGTTTATGGGAACAAATCTGTAAGGACCCACTATATTAACTAGTTAAATAATAGTATTAGTGGTTAATGAGGTTATTAATTAGTGTTCTTTGTTAGTGTAAAATTTAAAAATGCGAATAGAACGAATAGAAATAGAAAAGAGGATTGCCGTCAGACCCGCAGGCGAGGTATTGATCACCGAGATACCAGGACCACTGTTGGGGGCCGTGTCGGTACCTCTCGCTAGACCGGTTCATCACTCGGCAATCCGTGACTTACCTGCTCGGATTGCGGGTATCCGTTGCAGCTCTTTAACCATGAGACAACCCAGTGAACCAAGAGAATAGTAACTTTTACCCAAGCCAACCGATCACCGCCACTCACAGCCAACCCAAAAGCAACCGAGCAGCACAAAGCAATGCATTGCCTCGGCCAGCGACTCGTGGCAGCAAGGGAGGGCACGGCTGCCACCCGTCCCTTTCCTTCCCTTTATAGCCAAGATTCTTCTTTCCTCGGCTCCCAGTAGAAGCCAAGAACCAGAGCAAGCAAACACATTCCAGTCCAGAGAGCAACCGAGAGCAGCACGCCACACTTCCTGGGTTCACGAGAGAGCTCGAGAGAACCAAGAACCGGCAGGAGCAAGAAGCAAGAAGAGGAGCCCAAAGCCGAGCAAGAAGCCTGAGATCCCCAAGCCGAGCCGAAGCTAGAGGGAGAAGTCCACAAGGTGAGTAAGGAGAGCCACAAGACGCACTGTAACCAGGAGATCCCCAAGCCGAGCAAGAAACCTGAGGATCCCCAAGAACAGTAGCACGTCATCTTCTTCCCTCAACCGAACCCGAACCAAATCCCTCGGTGCACAAGCCATCCTTAGTAGTAAAGCCACTTCTTAGTGCACACCGAGTAGATCGAGTCGTTCGTCGTCTCAAGAGAGCTCTAGGGTTGCATAGCCTCTAGCTTGCCGTCCCTCTAGAACCCTCTTACATCATTGACCCAAGTTTGCAATCAAGATTAAAATCAAAGAGTAGAAATGCGAAAATCAACTAGAAGAACACAAGAATCATAGATCGAGTAATGTCTGCTTCTCTCTTTGGCCATTAGAGAAAAGGAGGATGAGGGGATTAGAGGTCATTTACTGGTGGAAGGCGATGAGAGTGAGTGGAGGAGAGGGCAAGGCCAAGCTTCCTCGGTCATGGGGAGCAGTGGCGGGCGAGTGAAGAGGAGGAGGGATTCGGCAGAGAGAGAGAGAGAGAGAGAGAGAGAGAGAGAGAGAGAAGGAGGAGAGGAACCTGAGATGGAGGCGAGCGGCGGCGTCGCCAGAGAGGCGTCGCCAAGGCGAGTGACCAGGAGGCGAGAGCAAGCGAGGAGGCGACGAGGCGGCGGCGTGGAAGCGAGGAGCCGAGTGAAGAAAGCGCCGACGGGAGGAGAAACCAAAGAGAGCAGAGCTAGGAGGCTTGACCCACGTAAAAGAAGAAAGGAGAGGAAAGAGAGAAGAAGAAAAGAGGAAAAGAGAGAAAAGAAAAAGAGAAGAAGAGAAAGGAAAGAAAAGAAAAAGAAAAGGAAAGAGGAGAAAAGAAAAATAAGAGAGGAAAAGAAAGAAAGGAGAAGAAAAATAGGAAAAATAGGAAATTTCTGTCTTCCGTGCATCCGCGCATCCGCGTAGGTTAACTTGCCGTATTCATATCGTAGGAAAACTGTATTTGATTTCTAAAAGCTGCGAGTTAGTAGTTAGTAAATGTGTAAATTGTTAATTGTTGTATTAATTGAATTGCCATGTTCATTGCTGCTAGAATATTATGGATCGGGTTAAGTCAGTGGGTTTAGTGAGTAAGCGTTGTCCGCCGATTCAGATACCGTAAGGTTCTTTGTGGGTTAATTCCGTAGAGTTGATACGTTGTATTTGTCAGTCCGAATCGAACCGGTTATACCAACCACCTCTGTATTCGAGCGAGGCCGTACTTGCAAATCCTACTTGTGCAAGATTTCCTTTGAGCAAATTTCATTAAATGTTTTCAACTTGATTTCAGTATTATTACGAGTATCATTCATGCATTGCACACTTTATATATAATTTGAAAGTACCCGATTGAATATGGATGGAAATGTGGTGTGGTGGAAATGAAAGTATGGATGATGATGAGGTGTGGAGTGTGTTGGCAAGTCCAGCTGATGGAGCAGCTGGCTTGTGTTATTTATTATGTTGGTGTGGTGTTAATATGGTGGGTAGAGGGGGCCAAGGTACTTGGAATGTGGCCGGTGGGACCCTCTACATAGGCTATGATGTAAGGATAAACAACTACACTCGGGCAATGAGCCGTATTTTCAGTATCAACCATAGTGTGTGGATCGACCAGAAAATGTTGTCCTAGGAAGGTATTATGATCTCCACATTGGGTAAGAGTAGATAAATACGCTGGCGTGTGAAGTCGGGTATGCTTGGAAGGCCCAGTGAGGACACAGATGGTTCTTTCGTGCTATATATGAATAAAGCCTTGGGTTGAGTATCGCTTGTGCTACTACGGTAGCCTGGATAGTTCGATACAATCTGATAGCCATGGCCGTGGGATGGCCTAGTGAAGGAATCCGCGACTCGGGTAACAGGGTTGGAGATCTAATACTGGACTAGTGATAAACATTCTGGGGCCTCTCGTGCTAGGGGTCACTATGGGTAAAGTGGTACAAACCTGCGCAGGGTCAAATCATGAATTCATGCCTGTCTCCTGGATTGGAGGCTACGGAAGCTAAGTCTGCCTCATATACGGGTGTTAGTAGTCTCTTGAATTAAAATGTGCAACTCTTAAAGAAAATCAAAACCTATTTCCAATAAAAATCAAATTTTGGGAAGGAGGTAAGCTGGATTTGGAAAAAGGGAGGAAAAACTCATGTATTGCATTCTATACTATTACTTGCTGAGTACTCTGTACTCACTCTTGCTAACTCTCCCCCTGCTAGATATCTGTTCTGAGGGTCAAGCTTCTGGTTGGGACGTGGATCCCAATTGGTCCGACCATGAGACTTGGAGTGAGGGCCACCATGAGAACCAAACCTACGCTGAGGACTACCAGGGAGAATAGAGTCTTTGAGTATCTCAGGTTACACTACGTCGGTCTTTTGTGTAACTAGTAGTTATGTCTTATGCTTATGTTGTACTTGGATCCTGTCTAATTATGTATCGAACTTGTAGCCCTGCGTGGCTTGGTTTGTAATATATTTACATTCAGTCTCTAATTATTGATCTGTTGCAACACTCTGAACACGGTATAGTAGCTAATAAAGTACCGGGACGCCCGTTATTTTGTTAGCCACTATGCCGAGATTCGCTTAATTAACCTGGGGTAATGGCAGCTGTTGCTAATTACCCGGGGCTAATTGGGCGGGTCGCCACAGGTGGTATCAGAGCAATGGTTACGAGAACCACGCAAATAAATAACTAGAGACTGATAGGGAGACTAAGTAAAACTAAAAAGACTCTGCTATATGGCAATAAGTATATGGAAATCCTCACCTTGTCAACTAATAAGTGCCATGTTTAGATTACTTATTTTGTTAAGTGGCCACCAATAGTAAGTAAATCCCCTTTTAAGAGGATAGAGGCTTGAGTGTAGTTCCTAGTTGTATGGGGTCTTGTGTGTTGTAGTTGTAATGCTATTGTGGTAGAATTGCTCTCTTTATGTAATCAGCAAATTGCACTTGCATCTTTAGCGTCGCATATCATCATGGTTAATATTTCTGAATATAGGATGATAGATTAATTGCATTGTTGTAGCATCAGTTCTAATCGTGATCAGTAAGTTAATTGCAACTACTTGTTCATCTCTTTGCATGTCATCTTGATTTATTGTTTGCATGCATACCTAGAGTAGTAGGTTTGTAGCATTGTTGTTTTAATTCTTTAATTCCTACTAGTATGCATAGGATGCACTGCATAAGCATGCTAACTTGTCGCCTTGCATTCTTTGAACCGTAGAGAACCAGTTATGCAATTGTGATGTGCTTGTGTATCTAAATAGCTGAATACAGCGCATAGAACTAGGAGCTAAGGATAGGAAAGGCTCCCGGATGCTGAATCCGTGGCGTACTTGGATATGCGAATCCAAGCGTGGCGAGCACGTAACTCGAAGAATCCTTGGTGCTTGGGCATCAGGGTTCTTTACCGTTTTCCTGTCTTGTTTTGATTTTGCGTCAAGTTCTTCTCTAAGTTTCGTTGTGGGCTCGAGCGTGTCAGTCTTGATTAGTTCTTGGTGCATGTGCACCATGTTTCTTTATCGTTTCCTTACTGGATCTTGTTCGCTGTGTTGTATTGTTTCCTGGTTCCTTTTTCTTTCGCCTTATTTGCTTCTTTATCCAGTGTTTTGTGTTTTACCCCGAGGCGATTAGGTAGATGGTATTGTATAGTTCCAAAAGGGAGTGGCGATTGAGAGCGAGTTCTCTGTTTCTCAACCCTTTGCTTAAAAAAAACTTGGCCCTAAGACCTTCTAATTACCACAATACTTCTCGTCTTTTAATCAAACTGCTTGTAAAGGTTTTAGATCACCCTTGCCATTAATTAGTCAGACTTCTTTCCATGTGAACAAGCTAGCATTCTTAAGGACATCACTCTTTCTTTAGTTATATCTATAGTTCAAATTAGGGAGACTCTTCTATTAACCAAAGGTTTGTGTTAAGGGTAAACGTTTAATTAAGTTGCACCCTGGATTCCTGGTCTTTTGCAGGATGTCGAACCGCGAAGTAGAAGAACAAGATTTGATTTTGAGGTTAGGTGCTACCCAAAACCAACCTCAAGGAGTAGAGCCTCCACAAGCACCACTCCATGACCTCAACCAACCATTTCCCTGCACCATCTAGGCAGCCCATCACCTTTGGGAGGTCTAGCTAATGCAACTAGAGCTCCAACAAACCCGCACTCCACTAGAGAGAGTCCTCGTGTGCATAGCCACACTCAAGAGAGCCGTAATCAATTTCTAGAAGCCCTTGTCACCAACCTCACCCCTGCAACTCCACATTCTACCCGACACGTAACCACCTTGGGAGATTTCCTTCAAACCCGCCCACCTACCTTTGCTAGATCCAATCGAACCATTAGAAGCGGATGATTGGCTCGAGGAGATTGAGAAGAAGTTGACTACTTTAGGTCATCGGAGGAGAGAGTACAGTTTGCAACCTACCAGTTAACGGGTCTCGCGGCAACCTGGTGGAAAAACTATTGCCGCACCCATGCAGGAGATCAACCCGTATCATGGGCAGAGTTCACCAAAGAATTTCGCGCCACCCATGTTCCTCAGGGAGAAATGGATATAAAGAAGCAAGAGTTTTGGGATTTGACGCAGGGAAATAAAAGTGTTACAGAGTATTTGCATAAGTTCAATGAGCTATCCAGATATGCCCCAGAGGAGGTAGACACGGAGGCTAAGAAAATCTATAGGTTCACCAAGGGGATGAATTTATATTTGAAGTTGCATTTGGCTACTCACTCGTTCACAGTATTTCAAGACCTAGCCAATAAGGCCATCAGAGTGGAAAGCATACAAACCCAAGTGAATGAGGAGAGGAGAAAGAAGGCAAGATTTGATACTCCGACATTTACTTTCAGCTACCCAACACCTTCTAAACCACCATTACCAAACAGAAGCTCTCCACAACCATCTGAGATGTTTGCATCTTCTCAACATCCCATTAGCAACCTATCAAATCCATCTTTAAGGTGTTGCAATAGCGGAGGTCCGCATTATGATAGTCGTTGCCCCAAGTACCCATCAAGTGTTACAATTGCGGTCGGGAGGGACATAGGAGGTACGATTGCCCAATTCTCATCGGTCGATCGCAACAAAGTGCTTGAGGACACCGCCAAGTCGTGCACCATCGGTTGGACATACCAAGGAGGCCCCGGTGCCATGTCATCTAAAGGATCTAACAAGGAGCACCAACAAGAAGATCCGCTCAATTGAACTTCGTCTCGACAAATGCAGGTGGATGGAACCACCAATGCGAGTGCAGTGTATCTCCCATTTAACCATCCAGGTGGTGCAATCTTAATTGTTCTCGAAGCCCTCTACCTAGTCGAGCGGATTTGGGGACGAAATCCCTTTAAGGGGATAGGATGTAAGGACCCACTATATTAACTAGTTAAATAATAGTATTAGTGGTTAATGAGGTTATTAATTAGTGTTCTTTGTTAGTGTAAAATTTAAAAATGCGAATAGAACGAATAGAAATAGAAAAGAGGATTGTCGCCGATTCGCAAAGCGAGGTATTGATCACCGAGATACCGAGACCTGTTGGCCGATATCGGTACCTCTCGCTAGACCGATTCATCACCCGGCAATCCGTACTTACCTGTTCGGATTGCGGTATCCGTTGCGACTCTTTAACCAAAGAGACAACCCAATGAACCAAGAGAATAGTAACTTTTACCCAAGCCAACGATCCTTTGCCACTCACACCAACCCAAAAGCAACCGAAAGCAAAGACAAGAATGCATTGCCTCACCAAAGAAGACTGTGGGCGGCAAGGGAGGCACGAGCGCCACCCGTCCCTTTCCTTCCCCTTTATAGCCAAGATTCTTCTTTCCCTCGGCTCCCGGTAGAAGCCAAGAACCAGAGCAAGCAAACACATTCACCCAGAGAGCAACCGAGAGCGAAGACGCCACACTTCCTGGGCCACAGAGAGCTCGAGAGAACCAAGAACCGCAGGAGCAAGAAGCAAGAAGAGGAGCCCAAAGCCGAGCAAGAAGCCTGAGATCCCTGCCGAGCCGAGCTAGAGGGAGAAGTCCACAAGCGAGGAGTAAGGAGAGCCACAAGACGCACGTAACCGTGAGATCCCCAAGCCGAGCAAGAAACCTGAGGATCCCCAAGAACAGAGTACGCGTCATCTTCTTCCCTCAACCGAACCCGAACCAAATCCCTCGGTGCACAAACATCCTTAGTAGTAAAGCCACTTCTTAGTGCACACCGAGTAGATCGAGTCGTTCGTCGTCTCAAGAGAGCTCTAGGGTTGCATAGCCTCTAGCTTGCCGTCCCTCTAGAACCCTCTTACATCATTGACCCAAGTTTGCAATCAAGATTAAAATCAAAGAGTAGAAATGCGAAAATCAACTAGAAGAACACAAGAATCATAGATCGAGTAATGTCTGTTCTCTCTTTGGCCATTCGAGAAAAGGAGGATGAGGGGATTAGAGGTCATTACCAAGGAAGGCGATGAGAGTGAGTGGAGGAGAGGGCAAGGCCAAGCTTCCTCGGTCATGGGAGGCAGTGTGGCGGCGAGTGAAGAGGAGGGAGGGGGATTCGGCAGAGAGAGAGAGAGAGAGAGAGAGAGAGAGAGAGGAGAAGGAGGAGAGGAACCTGAGATGGAGGCGGCGGCCGCCAGAGAGGCGTCGCCAAGGCGAGTGACTGTGGAGGGCAGGAGCAAGCAGAGGAGGCGACGAGGCGGCGGCGTGGAGCAGGGAGCCGAGTGAAGAAGCGCACGGGAGGAGAAACCAAAGAGAGCAGAGCTAGGAGGCTTCGGCCACAGAAAAGAAGAAAGGAGAGGAAAGAGAGAAGAAGAAAAGAGGAAAAGAGAGAAAAGAAAAAGAGAAGAAGAGAAAGGAAAGAAAAGAAAAAGAAAAGGAAAGAGGAGAAAAGAAAAATAAGAGAGGAAAAGAAAGAAAGGAGAAGAAAAATAGGAAAAATAGGAAATTTCTGTCTTCCGTGCATCCGCGCATCCGCGTAGGTTAACTTGCCGTATTCATATCGTAGGAAAACTGTATTTGATTTCTAAAAGCTGCGAGTTAGTAGTTAGTAAATGTGTAAATTGTTAATTGTTGTATTAATTGAATTGCCATGTTCATTGCTGCTAGAATATTATGGATCGGGTTAAGTCAGTGGGTTTAGTGAGTAAGCGTTGTCCGCCGATTCAGATACCGTAAGGTTGCTGTGGGTTAATTCCCGTAGAGTTGATACGTTGTATTTGTCAGGTCCAGAACCGAACCAGTTATACCAACCACCTCTGTATTCGAGCGAGGCCGTACTTGCAAATCCTACTTCAGGCAAGATTTCCTTTGAGCAAATTTCATTAAATGTTTTCAACTTGATTTGATATTACGAGTATCATTCATGCATTGCACACTTTATATATAATTTGAAAGTACCCGATTGAATATGGATGGAAATGTGGTGTGGTGGAAATGAAAGTATGGATGATGATGAGGTGTGGAGTGTGTTATAAGTCCGGTGATGGAAGCGGTGGCTTGTGTTATTTATTATGTTGGTGTGGTGTTAATATGGTGGGTAGAGGGGGCCAAGGTACTTGGAATGTGGCCGGTGGGACCCTCTACATAGGCTATGATGTAAGGATAAACAACTACACTCGGGCAATGAGCCGTATTTTCAGTATCAACCATAGTGTGTGGATCGACCAGAAAATGTTGTCCTAGGAAGGTATTATGATCTCCACATTGGGTAAGAGTAGATAAATACGCGTGTGAAGTGGGTATCTTAGGAAGGCCCAGTGAGGACACAGATGGTTCTTTCAGGCTATATATGAATAAAGCCTTGGG
Source organism: Rhipidocladum racemiflorum (assembly GCA_036346355.1). Taxonomy (NCBI): domain Eukaryota; kingdom Viridiplantae; phylum Streptophyta; class Magnoliopsida; order Poales; family Poaceae; genus Rhipidocladum; species Rhipidocladum racemiflorum. The sequence continues at coordinate 85,527,269 of CM070573.1, read as the reverse complement.
TTGAGTATCAGTTGTGCTACTACGGTAGCCTGGATAGTCTGATACAAGCTGATGGCCATGGCCCGGCGGGATGGCCTAGTGAAGGAATCCGCGACTCGGGTAACAGGGTTGGAGATCTAATACTGGACTAGTGATAAACATTCTGGGGCCTCTCGTGCTAGGGGTCACTATGGGTAAAGTGGTACAAACCTGCGCAGGGTCAAATCATGAATTCATGCCTGTCTCCTGGATTGGAGGCTACTAAGCTAAGTCTGCCTCATATACGGGTGTTAGTAGTCTCTTGAATTAAAATGTGCAACTCTTAAAGAAAATCAAAACCTATTTCCAATAAAAATCAAATTTTGGGAAGGAGGTAAGCTGGATTTGGAAAAAGGGAGGAAAAACTCATGTATTGCATTCTATACTATTACTTGCCGAGTACTCTGTGCTCACTCTTGCTAACTCTCCCTCGCTTAGATATTTGTTCTGAGGGTCAAGCTTCTGGTTGGGACGTGGATCCCAATTGGTCCGACCATGAGACTTGGAGTGAGGGTCACCCGCAGAACCAAACCTACGCGGAGGACTACCAGGGAGAATAGAGTCCGAGTATCTCAGGTTACACTACGCCTCGGTCTTTTGTGTAACTAGTAGTTATGTCTTATGCTTATGTTGTACTTGGATCCCGTCTAATTATGTATCGAACTTGTAGCCTGCGTGGCTTGGTTTGTAATATATTTACATTCGAGTCTCTAATTATTGATCTGTTGCAACACTCTGAACACGGTATAGTAGCTAATAAAAATGCCAAGGACCTTGAGATTATTTTGTTAGCCACTATGCCGAGATTCGCTTAATTAACCTGGGGTAATGGCAACCGTTGCTAATTACCTGGCTAATTGGGCGGTCGCCACGTGGTATCGAGCAATGGTTACGAGAACCACGCAAATAAATAACTAGAGACCGATAGGAGACTAAGTAAAACTAAAAGACTACGCTATATGGCAATAAGTATATGGAAATCCTCACCTTGTCAACTAATAAGTGCCATGTTTAGATTACTTATTTTGTTAAGTGGCCACCAATAGTAAGTAAATCCCCTTTTAAGGGGGATAGGGCAGCGAGTGTAGTTCCTAGTTGTATGGGGTCTTGTGTGTTGTAGTTGTAATGCTATTGTGGTAGAATTGCTCTCTTTATGTAATCAGCAAATTGCACTTGCATCTTTAGCGTCGCATATCATCATGGTTAATATTTCTGAATATAGGATGATAGATTAATTGCATTGTTGTAGCATCAGTTCTAATCGTGATCAGTAAGTTAATTGCAACTACTTGTTCATCTCTTTGCATGTCATCTTGATTTATTGTTTGCATGCATACCTAGAGTAGTAGGTTTGTAGCATTGTTGTTTTAATTCTTTAATTCCTACTAGTATGCATAGGATGCACTGCATAAGCATGCTAACTTCTTTGTCTTGCATTCTTTGAGCAAGTAGAGAACCAGATTATGCAATTGTGATGTGCTTGTGTATCTAAATAGTCGAATACAAATGAGCGCATAGAACTAGGAGCTAAGGATAGGAAAGGCTCCTGATGTCGAATCCGTGGCGTACTTGGATATGCGAATCCAAGCGTGGCGAGCACGTAACTCGAAGAATCCTTGGTGCTTGGGCATCAGGGTTCTTTACCGTTTTCCTGTCTTGTTTTGATTTTGCGTCAAGTTCTTCTCTAAGTTTCGTTGTGGGCTCGAGCGTGTCAGTCTTGATTAGTTCTTGGTGCATGTGCACCATGTTTCTTTATCGTTTCCTTACTGGATCTTGTTCGCTGTGTTGTATTGTTTCCTGGTTCCTTTTTCTTTCGCCTTATTTGCTTCTTTATCCAGTGTTTTGTGTTTTACCCCGAGGCGATTAGGTAGATGGTATTGTATAGTTCCAAAAGGGAGTGGCGATTGAGAGCGAGTTCTCTGTTTCTCAACCCTTTGCTTAAAAAAAACTTGGCCCTAAGACCTTCTAATTACCACAATACTTCTCGTCTTTTAATCAAACTGCTTGTAAAGGTTTTAGATCACCCTTGCCATTAATTAGTCAGACTTCTTTCCATGTGAACAAACTGCTGTTCTTAAGGACATCACTCTTTCTTTAGTTATATCTATAGTTCAAATTAGGGAGACTCTTCTATTAACCAAAGGTTTGTGTTAAGGGTAAACGTTTAATTAAGTTGCACCCTGGATTCCTGGTCTTTTGCAGGATGTCGAACCGCGAAGTAGAAGAACAAGATTTGATTTTGAGGTTAGGTGCTACCCAAAACCAACCTGAAGGAGTAGAGCCTCCACAAGCACCACTCCATGACCTCAACCAACCATTTCCTGCACCATCTAGGCAGCCATCACCTTTGGGAGGTCTAGCTAATGCAACTAGAGCTCCAACAAACCTGCACTCCACTAGAGAGAGTCCTCGTGTGCATAGCCACAGCTCAAGAGAGCCAGAATCAATTTCTAGAAGCCCTTGTCACCAACCTCACCCCTGCAACTCCACATTCTACCCGACACAGAACCACCTTGGGAGATTTCCTTCAAACCCGCCCACCTACCTTTGCTAGATCCACCGAACCATTAGAAGCGGATGATTGGCTCGAGGAGATTGAGAAGAAGTTGACTACTTTAGGCTGTCCAGAGGAGGAGAGAGTACAGTTTGCAACCTACCAGTTAACGGGTCTCGCGGCAACCTGGTGGAAAAACTATTGCCGCACCCATGCAGGAGATCAACCCGTATCATGGGCAGAGTTCACCAAAGAATTTCGCGCCACCCATGTTCCTCAGGGAGAAATGGATATAAAGAAGCAAGAGTTTTGGGATTTGACGCAGGGAAATAAAAGTGTTACAGAGTATTTGCATAAGTTCAATGAGCTATCCAGATATGCCCCAGAGGAGGTAGACACGGAGGCTAAGAAAATCTATAGGTTCACCAAGGGGATGAATTTATATTTGAAGTTGCATTTGGCTACTCACTCGTTCACAATATTTCAAGACCTAGCCAATAAGGCCATCAGAGTGGAAAGCATACAAACCCAAGTGAATGAGGAGAGGAGAAAGAAGGCAAGATTTGATACTCCGACATTTACTTTCAGCTACCCAACACCTTCTAAACCACCATTACCAAACAGAAGCTCTCCACAACCATCTGAGATGTCTGCATCTTCTCAACATCCCATTAGCAACCTATCAAATCCATCTTTAAGGTGTTTCCATTGCGGAGGTCCGCATTATGCTAGTCGTTGCCCCCAAGTACCCATCAAGTGTTACAATTGCGGTCAGGAGGGACATAGGAGGTACAGTTGCCCAATTCTCATCGGTCAGTCGCAACAAAGTGCTTCAGGGACACCGCCAAGTCGTGCACCATCGGTTGGACACAGTCAAGGAGGCCCCAGTGCCATGTCATCTAAAGGATCTAACAAGGGAGCACCAACAGCAAGATCCGCTCAATTGAACTTCGTCTCGACAATAAGCGGTGGATGGAACCACCAATGCAGTGCAGTGTATCTCCCATTTAACCATCCAGTGGTGCAATCTTAATTGTTCTCAAGCCCTCTACCTAGTCGAGCCGATTTCGGGGACGAAATCCCTTTTAAGGGGGATAGGATGTAAGGACCCACTATATTAACTAGTTAAATAATAGTATTAGTGGTTAATGAGGTTATTAATTAGTGTTCTTTGTTAGTGTAAAATTTAAAAATGCGAATAGAACGAATAGAAATAGAAAAGAGGATTGTCGGATTGACAGCGAGGTATTGATCACCGAGATACGTGACCTGTTGGGGCCGTATCGGCACTCTCTCGCTAGACCGATTCATCACTCGGCAATCCGTGCACTTACCTGCTCGGATTGCGGGTATCCGCTGCGGCTCTTTAACCAAGAGACAACCCGGTGAACCAAGAGAATAGTAACTTTTACCCAAGCCAACTGGGCCACCGCTACCACGCCAACCCAAAAGCAACCGAAAGCAAAGACAAAGAATGCATTGCCTCACCAAAGAAGACTGTGGCGAAGGCGAGGGGGCACTGGCCGCCACCCGGCCCCTTTCCTTCCCTTTATAGCCAAGATTCTTCTTTCCTCGGCTCCCGGTAGAAGCCAAGAACCAGAGCAAGCAAACACATTCACCCGTAGAGCAACCGAGAGCAAGACGCCACACTTCCTGGGCCACAGAGAGAGCTCGAGAGAACCAAGAACCCGGCAGAGCAAGAAGCAAGAAGAGGAGCCCAAAGCCGAGCAAGAAGCCTGAGATCCCCAAGCCGAGCCGTGGCTAGAGGGAGAAGTCCACAAGGTGAGTAAGGAGAGCCACAAGACGCACTGTAACCAGGAGATCCCCAAGCCGAGCAAGAAACCTGAGGATCCCCAAGAACAGAGCCGCACGTCATCTTCTTCCTCAACCAGAACCGAACCAAATCCCTCAGTGCACAGCCATCCTTAGTAGTAAAGCCACTTCTTAGTGCACACCGAGTAGATCGAGTCGCTCGTAATGCGTCTCAAGAGAGCTCTAGGGTTGCATAGCCTCTAGCTTGCCGTCCTCTAGAACCCTCTTACATCATTGACCCAAGTTTGCAATCAAGATTAAAATCAAAGAGTAGAAATGCGAAATCAACTAGAAGAACACAAGAATCATAGATCGAGTAATGTCCGCTCTCTTTGGCCATTAGAGAAAAGGAGGATGAGGGGATTAGAGGTCAGTGGACCGGAAGGCGAGAGAGTGAGTGGAGGAGAGGGCAAGGCCAAGCTTCCTCGGTCATGGGGGAGCAGGCGGCCATGAGTGAAGAGGAGGAGGATTCTGGCAGAGAGAGAGAGAGAGAGAGAGAGAGAGAGAGAGAGAGAGAAGGGAGAGAACCTGAGATGGAGGCGAGCGGCGCCGCCAGAGAGGCGCCGCCAAGGCGAGTGACCAGAGGGCAGAGCAAGCGAGAGGAGGCGACGAGGCGGCGTGGAAGCAGGAGCCGAGCAAGAAGCGCACGGAGGAGAAACCAAAGAGAGCGAGCTAGGAGGCTTTGCCACGTAAAAGAAGAAAGGAGAGGAAAGAGAGAAGAAGAAAAGAGGAAAAGAGAGAAAAGAAAAAGAGAAGAAGAGAAAGGAAAGAAAAGAAAAAGAAAAGGAAAGAGGAGAAAAGAAAAATAAGAGAGGAAAAGAAAGAAAGGAGAAGAAAAATAGGAAAAATAGGAAATTTACGTCTTCCAGGTGCATCCACAAGATCCGCTGTGGGTTAACTTGCCGTATTCATATCGTAGGAAAAGCGTATTTGATTTCTAAAAGTCATGAGTTAGTAGTTAGTAAATGTGTAAATTGTTAATTGTTGTATTAATTGAATTGCCATGTTCATTGCCGCTAGAATATTATGGATCGGGTTAAGTCGATTGGGTTTAGTGAGTAAGCGTTGTCCACGATTCGAGATACCGTAAGGTTCTTTGTGGGTTAATTCCTCGTAGAGTTGATACGTTGTATTTGTCGAGTCCAGAATCGAACCAGTTATACCAACCACCTTCAGATTCGAGCGAGGCCGTACTTGCAAATCCTACTTCGTGCAAGATTTCCTTTGAGCAAATTTCATTAAATGTTTTCAACTTGATTTCAAGATTATTACGAGTATCATTCATGCATTGCACACTTTATATATAATTTGAAAGTACCCGATTGAATATGGATGGAAATGTGGTGTGGTGGAAATGAAAGTATGGATGATGATGAGGTGTGGAGTGTGTTATAAGTCCAAATTGATGGAGCACGGTGGCTTGTGTTATTTATTATGTTGGTGTGGTGTTAATATGGTGGGTAGAGGGGCCAAGGTACTTGGAATGTGGCGGTGGGACCCTCTACATAGGCTATGATGTAAGGATAAACAACTACACTCGGGCAATGAGCCGTATTTTCAAGATCAACCATAGTGTGTGGATCGACTTAAAAGGTTGTCCTAGGAAGGTATTATGATCTCCACATTGGGTAAGAGTAGATAAATACGCTGCGTGTGAAGTCGGGTATGCTTGGAAGGCCCAGTGAGGACACAGATGGTTCTTTCGTGCTATATATGAATAAAGCCTTGGGTTGAGTATCGCTTGTGCTACTACGGTAGCCTGGATAGTTCGATACAATCATAGCCGCGAGCCGGCGGGATGGCCTAGTGAAGGAATCCGCGACTCGGGTAACAGGGTTGGAGATCTAATACTGGACTAGTGATAAACATTCTGGGGCCTCTCGTGCTAGGGGTCACTATGGGTAAAGTGGTACAAACCTCATGCAGGTCAAATCATGAATTCATGCCTGCCTCTGGATTGGAGGCTACTAAGCTAAGTCCGCCTCATATACGGTGTTAGTAGTCTCTTGAATTAAAATGTGCAACTCTTAAAGAAAATCAAAACCTGCTTTCCAATAAAAATCAAATTTTGGGAAGGAGGTAAAATTTGGATTTGGAAAAAGGGAGGAAAAACTCATGTATTGCATTCTATACTATTACTTGTCGAGTACTGTGACTCACTCTTGCTAACTCTCCCCTGCTTAGATATTTGTTACGAGGGTCAAGCTTCAGTTGGGACGTGGATCCCAATTGGTCCGACCATGAGACTTGGAGTGAGGGTCACCCGCAGAACCAAACCTACGCGGAGGACTACCAGGGAGAATAGAGTGCTGAGTATCTGTGTTACACTACGTCGGTCTTTTGTGTAACTAGTAGTTATGTCTTATGCTTATGTTGTACTTGGATCCTGTCTAATTATGTATCGAACTTGTAGCCCTGCGTGGCTTGGTTTGTAATATATTTACATTCAGTCTCTAATTATTGATCTGTTGCAACACTCTGAACACGGTATAGTAGCTAATAAAGCAGGACGCCTGTTATTTTGTTAGCCACTATGCCGAGATTCGCTTAATTAACCTGGGGTAATGGCAGCTGTTGCTAATTACCCGGGGCTAATTGGGCGGGTCGCCACAAAATCCTATTCTTGTCACAGGGTTTCCACAATTGGAAAAGGATCCCATAGCAAAAATGTATATTTTCCTCATACTGCAATAATATAGAGAGAAACAAAATGTAAAATACATTATGCAAATCCTATATATATTCTAACCGTATATGCTACAAGATCAACAAGTGGAATCATCACCCTGAAAAGATGGAAATTTAAAATAAAACATAAGAAGCTGTTATAATAGAATCCTACCTTGAATAAAAATCATTAACCAGCTCCCGTACTTCAGGCACCAGCTCCAGAAAGTTACGGAAGTTAATGTTGTCGATAACTTTGCTCTGTAACAAATGTATAATCAATCATAAATTAAGTACAATTGTGTACACAAAAAACACCCCACAGGAAAAAGAAGAAAAGGTGAACCTTCAGGTCTGAACGATCAAAAGAAGCAAGTGCACAAAGGGCACCATAGACAGCCACATCTTGCGGAGCTATGACTTCAGAATAGTTGCTTCCTAGTTCAGGTCCTGTCTCGACAAACTTCAGGAAAAGGCACAAGTTTCAGCAAAGAAAACTATGTACTAGGCAAAAACACAATAACTAAGCAATTAAACACTTCACATTTATGGAAATCCCATTTTCTGAAAATGAGATGTGCGTCAGCCATCAGATGTTTCAGAAATACAAGTTCTGGCAAAGAACTTTCGTTACGTATTTCTTCTGAGCACGTGTAACTAAAAAATTATATTAGGTTCAGGTTAAAGTACAAGACAATAATGCTAGCTACCAGGAGATGTCTGGGAGAATTTGGAAATGTTCTCAAGGTTGTCCATAGAGTGTTTAATCCGCAAGTGACTATGGTTACTTGCAGGTTTTGTTTACAATGATTCAATCATGGCAACTTCACAAAAAGTAAAAGAACAAAACAAAGAGCAGTGCTTCTATGTTCTTCCTTCTAGTACAAGTTGCACAAATCTTGAAGCAAGCGAAGGGGTAAGTAATCACCATCTACCCTTCATTCATGCTTTAATAGTTGTGCAACTTTTAAAAGGAAGAGCATAGAAGCACTTCTCACAAAACAAATCATCCAATTTGTTTAATCGGATTAGAGCCAGCAATTGAGGCCTTTCACTGATACCTTTAAACAAGTGTGAGCTAAACAATAATTACTGATAGGCTGATAGCATATGAGAAGTACTACACAGATCTAGCAACATATCAAACATCAATTTTTCAAAACAAAAGTGAAACTAAAGTTTGAAGCATACAGATGATTTACAACAATCAATATTATCTCCAGAATATTGACTTAAAAGTTTACAGGCCTAAGGAAAGCTCAGCACAAGGGAGAAAAAGTAACAGACGAGGGTATCTGGAGAACTAACCTTACGGGCAGCAAGTTTGTACTTCTTTGTTTCCAAGTAGGCTAATCCAGCAGCGGCTCGCAACTTCGCGACAATGATAGGATCCAAAGAGTCTGGGGTTTGCTCTGCTTTGCTGACATAGTTGGAAACATGTGTAAACTGTCCCAACTCAATGCTAACCAGAATCACATTCATACACATCTGAACTATATGCTTGGAAGTGGTACAATAGTCGCGTGTCCGGATATAGCTTTTGAAGGCATCTGAAAGGTGGCCATGAGCATAGTAGAAGTCACCAATGTCAGTGTAACCCATTCTGATGCTCTCTTTGATCAGGTTGGTCTGCAGTTAGGGAGTCAACATAAATGCACAAAGTCATTTTTTGATAAATATACCCTCATGGGCTTCACCATAGAACAGCAGTATGCCCAACAAGGCCACAATCCAACATACTACTCAAAAGTCAAACACCAGAAAACAAAGAAACATACAACAGAAATGGAAAAACTTTGATAGGGTAAACATTTTCAATGCATGTTGTGCCTATGTTCCACACTACCTCTCTTCTCAAACATAGTTGTTTTAGCCTCATGTGCAGAGATTAAACCAGTGGCAAGCTTAAAGTCCTCATCCTTACACTCAGCCCAAAAACCGGAAGCTTCGGCGGCATGCCCAGAGCACTCATGCTCACCACCCGCATTAACAATGCCAAAAAGGTAAAGATCTGCAAGCACTGCCTCGCCCTCATGGCCAGCTCCTGCAAGGGCTGTATGGTGCACAGCCCTGGGGGTATCTCATTAATATTGGAGCAGATAAAGGAAATAGTGAATAAATGTTCCAATCGAGTAATAAACTCACACAACCCTAACCATTCCACTATTCCTACTAATGCATAAAAGCATATTAGGCATGTTTCACATTGAAATCCTAGAACTTCACTTATGTTATGGACCCTGGCAGCATGGTTGACTATAACAGTGATGTGCCAAAGAGAGGGAAGGCACGCCACCTAAACAGTGGAGGAAACAGAGGCACAAGAAAACAATATACTGACAAGCTGGGTTCATGCCCCACAAGCAATGAAATGGGCGAGTAGTAGAGGGTTGAGTTGTTTTGTATGAACTGCATGTAAATCGTGTAACATCTATGCGTGTAGCCGTGCATGAGTCCGTCTTGGCACTGAACCAAGGACAGGGTTTAAATGTAATAGATCAACTGCTCAGAGAGGGTAACAAAGACAATGGTTAAACGAACTGGAAATTGATCCCCTTCTCCCCCGTATTTACCATCTAACTTCTTGCTTCTTCTAACCCAAAGCCACTTGATCTAAAACAACACTTAAGGACAAAGGGATTATGTGCTGAGTAATCGTGCACGATTCATGTAGGATATCAGCACAAATGACTGTACAACACCTAAAGTTCAGCACAGCAGCCTGATCAAACAAGCTTTTTCATCAAATTACACCAAGCAAATAGCAACAAATTAAACTGAAAAGTGCTAGCTAACCACAACATTTAATCTCTTATCACAGCATAGAAAAGCATGCACGTACAAGGAATTCTATGCTTGCAGATAGTAAGCCAATACAATAGAGACTAATGGAAACTAGAAGTAAGGCCCAGCATTCACAAAGCAAAATCATAGTGCTCCACAGAGTAGGCGGTGCGTTAAACCAAACACATTCTAGGTAACAATAAACCAATGAGGACGTGCCATTGCCTCAGTGTCTCAAACCGACCACATCAGAAGCAGAAACTAATGCCAACAAAGTAGTAATTTGACTAATTTCAGAGAAATAATCCGAAGATAAAGATTAGGAGGTAGGGTTTTCGCACCCTGTAGCCGTTGAGCTCGCTCTCGAGCTTCTCCTTGCGCTGCTCGGCGCGGCGGTTGACGGCGTCGACCCAGGCCTGGTCAAACGCGTAGCGCGAGCCGAGGCGGCCGTTGATTTTGAGGGCGACATCGCGGTAGAGCATCGTGTCCTCGCCCTTCTTGATCTCGTCGTACGCCATCCGCAGCGCCTCGAGCTCCACCGCCTCCACCCCGCACCTCTCCGCGATGAACAGAAGGCGCGCCAGCCGCGTCCGCCCTGAGTACTGCGCCGCGTACGCCTCCACGTCCAGCTGCTCGGCGGAGACCGGCGCCGGAGAGGTCTCCCCGCCGCCCAGGCCGTTCGCCACGGCCGCGGCGGCGGCGGCCGGGACCTCGCCCTCGACGTCCATGTGGTTGGGGATCGGCGGTAGGGTTCGGAGCAAAACCCTAGAGAGAGAAGGGAGCTGCAGGCGGCGGAAGAGCAGAAACGTAGAAGCGAACGGGAAGAGTGCTCGGCTTGGAAATAGACCGATGTCATGGGTACATTGGTAAAATTACATTGGGCTGGGTCTCGTAGCCGATTTCGGCCCGTGATTCCTGATCCGGCCCATTAATGGCAGACCAAGTTTGTACTCCGCTAGTGGTACAAAAATAGCCTCTTTTGTGTTCGATACTTTGATGACAACCGCCTAGGCTGGAAAAAAAAGCTCTTGAGCTGGCTCGGTGGTTCGTTTCAAAATTGTTCTGATTATATTTATTTTTCTTTTAAAATAAAAATTAGTTGATTTGGAACCAGAGTCAACTTCGGCTCAGCTCGTTAGGTTCGGCTCGTTAAGCTCGGTTCGAAGTTGGGTCTCAAACAATACAGGAGACTATAATAAATAAGAATAAATCAGTGTCGAAGAAAGCTCGAAAAAAAGTTCAACTGGCTCGTTATCCACCCCTACTACCGCCCATTGTTCTGTATAATTAGATTCATGCATGTTGCCCCGTCGTGCGAAATTTGATATAAATTTTTTTTCTGAAAAATAACCGACGTAAGGATCTAAACGCAGTTTAATTTTTTCGAAGAGACTTTTGGCGAAGAGGCGACATGGGCGGTTGGCTGCTCCATAAATATTCCAGGCATAATAGATATATTTTCTCGGAAAAAAACGGAGAAATTATCTTTTTTGGCGAGTTTAACACTCTATACGTTCACCGATAAATAATACATGTTTCGAAAAATACTATAGATCGAGTTGCAAAAAAAATATAGAGATGCAGCTCCACACATATCTCTTATTTCGGAAAATATTAGGAATCGAGTTGTGTTCCCTTGTAATAAAGTCGAAGGTCCTTTTCGCAAATATCCAAAGGTGATGACGTGGATGGTCCGGTTGCTCTCGGTTGTGTTCCCTTGTAATAAAGTGTATATGAGTTCAGTGGCGCTTCATCCATGTTTTCGGTATAAATTATATAATTTTTAAAGAAAATGAATAGATTCTTTTTGTCGACGATTGGGGAGCAGGCCCCCGCCGAGCTTACTTGTTGGTGGAGGGACCAACTGTGACCCCTTCTCACGTGAGGGATTACTCAAAGGGATGACTCACTGGACTTCAACGAGCGTGGACACGTTAGCTTACTCCCTGGTTCGGGCCTCTCAAGAAAGAGATAATAGCCCTACTCCGGCTAGTGTATATTCTTGCAATGTATCTCGAGCGTATGTCTCTTGTCTTACAGCCCGTCATGCGTGTTGTGTGTCCCTCATGATGGGGACGCTTTTATAGCTTACAAAGGATCGAACTCCATGACCCCACTACCCGCACGCTTGGACCTCGCCCAAACGTGGCAACCGGTGGATCCTATCTTTCCGCCACGCCCCACGGAAACGTAACGGGCTAGCGGAAGTTACGCCGGGTGGTTATTCTCACCGACCCGAGACCACGTAAGGTCGGCCGATGGCCGGCACCGAGCTCGGACATCTTACCGAGCCCGAGCTCTAATCGACCGAATACGTGGCATTCTAGGTCCCGCCCGAGCCCGAACTCGGAATCGCCTAATGCGTAGCCTTCCGTGTTCTCGAGTAGACCGCCCAGGGTAACGACCTCTGGTGGCTCGGGCGGAGCGAGCTTGGTCGTTGGTGGCATCCGAGGTAATTTATGGAAATTACCCGACTTCTCGACAGCTAGCCCCGAGGTTCAAGTGGGAAAAGGTCTAAGGAAGGCCTTCCCCTTGGGCCTACCGTTCTACGAGCATGTCGGTTCTGCCGCGGCGGACAACTGCCGCGACCAACGAGCTATTAACCTTCTCCGGGAACGAGCTTGTTCCCCAGCTCGTCGCGCTTCGAGCGAACAGAAGTGGGCCCCTCTCAACGGTTCCTTCTCCTAAGCCTGAATCGTCCTTCTGGGAACCGTCTTTTCTGGCAGGACGGTTTCGATTTACGCGCCCACGTGTCGTTTCCCGGATGGCGAACGCCTCAACTGCCCTCTGTGCCTCTAGGGCTTCCTCGACCATAACGGCGGGAAGTCCTTTTGCTTTCCCATTTCCTGGAGGAGTTTTTAAACACTCGAAGAGAAAGCCCTTAGACTTACTTGGCCGTTTTGCGATCGCTGCGTCTCATACCCCTCTCCGCTTTGCGCTCATCCTTCTCCTTGATCATCTTTTCCACCCTCATGGCGAGGTTCGGCGCCAAAGAAGCTCGACAGCGCAGTCGAGATCCTCCAAGAAAGCGAGGTACGCCGACGCCGGCAAGACATGGAGAGTCCCTGGCGCCGAGGAGAGCCCATGGCCGGAGGAGGAGATTGTCTCCACCGAGCTCTACGCCATGAACGGGCTCCGGGCCCAAAGTGAGTTCGCCGAGGCCGTGCTCGCCTCCTGCGAGTGCGAGATCGCTCACCTCCACCCCAACTCCATTCTCATCATGGCCATCTTCACCCATCTCTGCGAAGGGTTCGTGGGCGTCGAGCCCACTCGATCTCTTCTTCCACTTCTACACCCTTTCTCGCACCTAAGACGCCGCAGCCACCGCCTCTACTTTCCGCCGCGACCTACCGACCATACGAGTACCCGAAGCTTCACGCTCAGGACTCGGTGTCGGGTTGGGCCGACTCTTGGTTCTATTTGAGGAAAGCGGAGGCGGCACGCTTTCCTACTCCGTCGGAGGTCGCGCTGCCGAGACGCCCCGCCCGCTCGTGGAGCCCGAGGAGGAGAAGATCCTCATGACGATCAACGAGCTCACGTGCACTGGGCCGGCCGGACGTTACCCGACTACGCCAGGAACCGGATATCACCCCTTAGGAGGAGGGAGCATCCCTTCTTCAAGGTCGAGGTGGCAGGACATCACCCGAGTCACGCTCAGTACGCTATCGCCCCGACCTTCTTTTCCGAGCGAGAGGATGCCCCTTCTCACGACCTCTCCTTCTACGGTATGCAGCTCCGCCAGAGGACTGGGTGGATGCGAGGGTGTCCGAGATGTTCGGCACCCCTAAAGGCAAGGAAATCATTGAGGGCCGCCAGATCCCGAACAACGTCCTTAACCGGACCGAGGCGGTAAGTCTTTAATTCAGACTTCTTATTTTGTCCGGACAAGTTTTTCTGGGGGTCTTCCGACCTCATTTTGAGTTCTCTTTCTTTTCCTTTGGCAGGAGAAGGTTGCCCTCGAGGTCGCCGTGGCCCAACTGGGATCGCAGTTGGCGGGACAGGGTCGAAAGACCAAAGGACGGGCAGGTCGCAAGCGCCGCCCGATCTCCGTCGCCACGCCCTCCCGCCTAAGCGTCTGTACGCAGCGCCCCGGCCGACGCCACCCCGCCGCCAAAGACTTGGAGTATGCCGACGGCGGAGGTGAGCGAACTTAGATTGTGGATGGATGAGTACACCGAGACAATCCCGAGCCGATGGCTTGTTTGCGCCAAATTGTCATACGGGCGAAGAAGGAGGCCGCAGCCGTGGGCCGGCCCAAATACGGAAGGTCGAATCGAGGGCGGATCGCGGCCCTTCAAAGCGAGCTCAGCGGTGAGCTCGAGCTCGGCCCCGAGGACCGCGAGGAGGAGAAGGACGAGCCGACCGCCCCTTGGTCCCGAGGTCCCGCAGTCGCTCGCTACGCCTCAACCGCGCCTAACGCCGACCATCTCCGAGGTCGGCTTGGGGAGGCCGACCTTCTGGCCGCCAGGGCCGACAAGGCGCGCGAGGACATGGCCGCCCTCTGGATCGCGCCGGGCTCGGCTAGCGGACGCCGAGCGAGGTCGATCTTCTACTCCTCTTGTTTGTCTCTTTCCTCCTCGGCACCACACTAACCCCACATCGTCTATAGTGGGTGTGGCGGTGATGCGGAGTTATGGGATTTTCAAGCGATGGTCGACGATATTCTTGACCTCGTGCTAGAGAGGAGCTCGCCAGCCGCCGAGGTCGCCATGGGCGACGAGGCCGATGTGGGAGCTGGGCGCGGAGGCCCGGCCTCCACTGCCGCTGGTGGCGACGACGCCGAGGTGGGGAGCCACGTCCGCGAGCCCCGGGACGGGAGGTCGTGTCTCCGAAGAGGAGGCACGGAGGAAGATCGCGGCCGCCGATGCCCGAGCCGCGATGGAGGGCATCCCCACATCATAGTCGTGAGTCGATGGTGATGAGCAGCCGAAACTTCCCGCGAGGATTCTTCCGGCCAATGACATCATCACCGCGACTCTCCAGGAGATCGCCGAGGTCTCCCCCCGGGCTCACGACGTCACGCCGGGTCCCAGCGCCGGCCCGGCGTCAGGGGACCCCAATCCTGGCGGGAGCTCGTCCGACGAGGAAGGGCCGGCTACCTCACGGTTGGGAGACGAGCCCGGCCATCGTAGGTGAGCCGGGCGCCTTCCAGCGAAGGGATCTGCCGGCACCGAGGTCGCTCCAGCCGAGACCGACCTCCCGGCCGCCGACCCTGTTCTGGGCTGACTCGTTTGGGGACGCTGCCGCAGCCAAGGGCCGGTGTCGACCCGGTGTCCCCGGTTGCTCCGTGGCCGTAGACGCCGAAGGGTGGAGCCCCGGCGCAACTCTGCCCGGGAGGAAGAAGAGCAGGAGGTGATCCTCGCTCTTGAGGCCGCCCTCTCCAGAGGCGAGGTCGCCCCAGTGGCAAAGCTCCTTCGCCCTCGAGGGACGGGGAGCTCGGGCTCAAGCCTCCGCGCCCGATCAAGGAGAAGGGATCGAGGCGGAGATCCTTTGCCCGCCCAGGGAACAGGACGAGACGGAGGACCCGCCGAGATGTTCCAGCCAGGGCCGGAGGCTCGGCTTTGTTGGGTAAGTACTCGACTCATGTGTTTTTATCAAAAAAAAACTCGATCACGACCTGAAATACCTTGTCGCGCAGTCTTGGAGTCCACCATGAAGGACTTCCATGCCGCCACCGTCGCCGAAGTTGTCGCTAAGCACCAAGCCGAGCAGACGCCAAGATCGCGAGCTCGAGCGCCGTTGCCGAGCCGACATCTTCTCGAGGCCGAGATCCGGCGGAAGGTGGAGGAGTCCGTGCACGAGCTCCAAGAGCGCCTCGACCGGAAGCGAGCGTGCAAGGCTCGGGCCTTGAAGCCACGCAGTGGCGACCTTGCGACGCCGCGCCCGGCGCCAAAAGGACAATCGACCAAAGAACGGAGGAGTCCAGCGACTTCGACAAGCGGCAAGCGAAGGTCGAAGCTTCGCCGGCCGGGTGCTCGACCTTGAGTCCGAGCTTGACTCGGTGCGGGACGAGCTTGTCGCTCTGCAGGGCGAAGCGTCTTGCGGGCTCTGTAATTTTCTTTTTCTGTCTTTACCTTAAAAAACTTAAGGGGAAAACCGCCCGATTGAACATAGAAAGAGCGTTTATCTATCTCTAAACGCTTTTGTTGTTTTGTCCGAGATGATAACGATTTGTTTGGTGTCGTGGCTCCTTGTTCGCTTACTTACTTTACGCGACTTAGCGATCAATCGTACTAGGAGTAGCTACCTCGCGTGAGAGTCGCACGAGGTCGTGGCCACTTGGTACCCTATAGCCCCGCCGCCGACGAGGTCGTGGGCGTGATGCACGACCTCGTTGGCGGAGTAGAGTTCTGCGGGGACCGTGTGGCTCTTAGGGTACGGTATGCGTCGATGCCGCCGGCCGACTTGAGCTCGGAACCGCTCGTAAGGGTGTCCTGTGCGAATCTTTGCTTGCGGCGGAGGTCTACCGCGAAAGATGGTCGCCTTACGAGGAAGGAAGCCCTTGAGGTCGAGCTCTTGTCGTGACGGCAGTTTTACCCCGACGACCGACCTGCCCCTGACACTTTGTCTGGGTCGAGCTTAATCGTAGAATTTTTTGCGGAGGTAAAGGAGAAAGAGAGAGAAAGAACGAGAAGACGAGGTGACAACATTTATTAAAAAGGTAGGCGAGTGTGGTTAGACATGGAACTTACGCAGTTGGTCGATGTTCCAAGTGCTGGCAAGTTCTCGACCATCTTCCATCGCGAGACGGACAGCCCGGGCGTCTGTAGAGACGGCAGTGTAAGGACCTTCCCATCTCGGCGTTAGCTTGTTGGCTTTTGATGTGTCTTGGACCCGTCGCGTAACGAGATCGCCGATGTGCAAGGTCCTTGGTCGTAACGATTTAGCGGCGTGCTGCGGAGAGCTTGCGTGTAGACCGCGGATCGCAGCAGACCTGCTCACGAAGTTGCCTCCGCGAGGTCGAGGTCGAAGGCGCCGCCTTCTGCGTCGATGCTATCGGCTAGGTTCACCCTTGGGGATCCTAGGACAACCGGCGGTAGGACGGCTTCCGCGCCATATACGAGCCGAAGGGGGTCTCGCCAGAGCTCGGCTCGTCAGGTGCGGACCGACTGCAGGACGGGAGGTAGCTCATCCACCCAGGCCTGACCATGCCGACGAGGCTCTTAAAGACTCTCTTCTTGATTCCTTGGACGATCTGCCTGCTCGCGCTCGGCCGCCCCATTGCTCGTGGGTGGGCCACGGATGCGAAGCATATCTTGGTCCCGACCTCCTCGCAATAAGCTGAAACACCTCGCTTGTGAACCGAGTGCCGTTGTCGGTAATGAGGCGACTTTAACGCCAAAGCGGGTTACTACATTATTGCGGAAGAACCTTTTAGCCGCTTTGTCGAGATGGTTGATATAGGCTCGGCCTCGATCCATTTAGTGAAGGTGTCGATTGCGCGAGCAGTATTTACAACCCCTCCTTCCTGGAAATGGACCGAGTATGTCGATGCCCCAAACCGAGAACGGCCAGGTTAGCGGCATGGTCTGGCAGCGTATGCTTGCGTGGTGGACCTTCCGAGCATGGAATCGGCAAGATCGGCAGGAGGTTACCATGGAGCGCTGGCGTCGGCAGAGCCGTCGGCCAAGAGTAACCTAACGGAAGGCTTTGCTCACCAAGGTCCTGAAGGGCAGTGAGCTCCACACATTCCGTCGTGGATATCCCCTGAGGAGATATTTGCCTTCCTCTTGGGTGATGCATTTGGAGAGGACTCCAAGTGCACCTTTGCATATAAGAGTCCTTCGACCAATTTGTAGGTCGAGGAGCGTCTTATGAGCCGAGATTTCTCGGCTTCCTCCTCGAGCAAGGTCCCGTGAGCGAGATCTTTGGATGAATGGCGTCATCCAACTCGCGTCCCCGCCGAGGAAGGAGACGGTACCACCGTCTCGGTTGCCTCCTCCTTGGTGGGTATGGAGGGCTTGTAAAGGTGCTCGACGAGCACCCGGCCGGGCGGGAAGGTGGCGGAACCGACCTTCGATAGATGGTCGGCCAGGGCATTGTCCTTCCCGGGAATGTACAAGACTCGAAGTTTTTGAAGTACTTCTCCATCTTCCTTACTTCAGCCAGGTAAAGCGCCATTGAGTCATCGAACACCGATACTCCTTGTTAACCTGGTTGACGACCGGTGCGAGTCGCCCTTCGCGATTAGTCGTTGGACTCGAGCGCTTTGCATGCCCGGCCCGGCTAGCGCACCTTCGTATTCTGCCGCATTGTTTGTTGCGCCGAAATGTAGTTGGAGGCGTCTTGGATCCGCTCCCCCGAGGGGATTCGAGGACCACTCCGGCCCGAGCAATCGTAAGCTCCTGGATCCGTCGGCGCATGACCCAGCCGGCCGTGCTCGGTGGTTGGGTTCGGGCTCGGCGAGGCGGGGTTTGTCCATTCGGCCAGAAGTCCGCTAGAACCTGAGACTTGATCGCGGTTCGCCGAGAATTCGATCTCGACCGGCGAGCTCCATGGCCCATTTCGCGATTCGTCCGCTATGCGTCTCGATTCCCGAGAATTTCTCTAAGCGGGAAGTTGGTCGACTTGGATTTTGTGGGCACTGGAAGTAGTGTCTTAACTTCTTCGAGGCCACGAGGAGCGCATAAAGGAGTTTCGGACCTCGGGTAACGCTCCTTTGGTCCGTGCAAGACTTTCGCCGACGTAGTAGATCGGGCGCCGCACCCGCCCCGTTTCTACCGTTATGACGGCGCTTGCCGCCTGGGTGTGGCGGCCAGGTAGAGTAAGAGAACCTCTCCCGATCTCGGCGTGGTCAAGACCGGGGGCCTTGACAAATATAGCTTTAATTCTTTGAAGGAGCGGTCTGCTTCCTCTGCCCAAGCGAAACTGTCGTGTTTCCGGAGCGCCTTGAAGAAAGGCAGCCGCTGCCTCGAGCCGCGAGATGAAGCGACTTAGAGCCGCCATCCTTCCGGTCGAGATTGCACCTCCAGCGTACAAGCGGGTGGCCGATGTTCTCGATGGCCTCTATCTTCTCGTGGTTGGCTCCGATTCTTGCGGACCGATCATGTAGCCGAGTACTTTGCCAGCCTTGACCCCGAACACACATTTTTCAGGGTTCAACTTTATTCGATGTTTATTGAGGTTATGGAAAGTCTCCTCTAGATCGGATACATGGTCCGAGGCCATCTTGCTCTTGACGACTATGTCGCCTACATACACTTCCGTGTTCAGCCTATTTGGTCCGAGAAGGTTTTCGCATGAGGCTGGAAGGTCGCTCAGCGTTCCTTAGACCGAAGGACATGGTCGTGTAGCGAGAATGTGCCAAAGCGGCGTGATGAAGGAAGTTTTCTCCTCGTCGTCGGGCGATATGTCGATCTGGTGATAGCCTGAGTAGGCGCCCGAAGCTCATCGCCTCGGAGCCGGCGATTCGCGTCGACCAACCGGTCTATCCGAGGTAGCGGAAATTGTCCTTCGCACGCGGCATTCACCGTGTGATCGACACACATGCGCCACTTGCCCCCTTTTTCATCACGATAACCGAGTTGGCCAACCAATCGGAATGGTCGACCTCCCGTATGAAACCGGCTTTGAGGAGCTTGTCCAGCTTCCTCTCGATGATGGCTTGCTTCTCCGGGAGAAGCGCCTGAGCTTCGCCGCACAAAGCTTTTGTCGTGCCGAATCGCTGCTTTGTGCTCGACGACCTCCCTTGGGACTCGGGCATGTCGGACGGTTCCCGAGCGAACGTGTCCGCACTTCTCCGAGGAAGGTCACGAGCTCGAGTTCCTATTTAGGGTCCAGGAAGCCCCCGTATGCGACCTTGCTTGGCTCGGCGTCGCCTGTATGGATGGCCTTAGTTTCTCCTTCGGCCTGGAGGGCACTGGCCGGGAACTCCTCGGCTCTTGGTCGGGTCCGCTGGGCAGCTGCCCGACCATGTCTAGAGCCTTCTCGCCGCAGCCTAGGCCGCCGGGCTTCCTTTGACCGTGATCACGCCGGCCGGCCGGACCTTCAAGCATTGGTACCGTGATGAGTGGCGACCATGAATTTGGCGAAGCGCCGCCGCCCAGGATGGCGTTATGGCCGACTACTTGAACGTGATCGATTCGTTCGGAAGTTGCTCGGATTGCCGAACGTTATCGGCAGGGCGACCGCCGAGCGGCCTGACCGACGTTCCGGGCACTATTCCGTAGAACGGGACCACCAAGCTTTTGATCTTGGAGCGAGGGATTTGCATCTCGTCCAAGACCTTGGCGGATATCAGGTCCAGGGAGCTCCCGCAATCCACAAGGACCCGACCTACCGCGGTGTTGCGATCGTTGGGTTAACGACCACCGAAGCCTTTGGGGTTTTGTCAACCCAGGGCGCCGTCCTTGGAGAAGTTGATCGGCAGCTCGGACCACTTGAGCTGCTGGACAGGAGGCTTCCCCTGAGTGACACGAAGCACCTCGCGGGCGGCCTCCTTTAGCTCCCGACGTGACCCATAGGCGGCGGAGCCCCCGAATATCACGGCGATGTGATTTCTCGGCTCCTGGTACTCCATGTCCGTGTCTTCCTCCTCGGCGGGCTTCTTGCCCTTGACGTCTCCCTCCTGCTCTGGGAGCGTAGGCATGGGACCCTTGCCGCTGTAGAATTGCTCCAGGCGGGAGGCCCATGTCCTGCAATTCCGCAGGTCGTGCCCGTGTGCCTGGTGGAGCGGGCAAAAATAGGCGCTAGCCCGTCGCGTTGGTCGCCGCGGTCTTGGTCGTCCGGTTTTGCTCGCGGCTCACTGGCCGAGTCGGCCTTTCCCTTCGCGGCCCCTCCTTTATATGATTGCGAGGTTGGCCGTTGTCGTTCGACGCCGCCACCATGTGGGAGACGGAGGGTTTTTTCTTTTTTGATTTTTTCTCGATCGAGCTCACGCTCTTTTCGCTTGACGCCTTCGAGCCCGGCCGAGGCGGCTTTCCTCGTCGGCCCGGCTTCTTCCATTGGGCGGCCTCGTCGCGTTGGCATAATCGGTCGACCATGCGGAATGCTCGTTGGCTGTGATGTCCGGTGAATTTCGAGGTCCTGAGTGAAGCGTCGTCTCGGACCCGAACTTGAAAGCCCTGACGACCGCCTCATCCGAGATGCTTGGGATGGAATTGCGCACTTGCATGAAGCGCCGACGAATCGGGCGCAGGTCTCGCCCTCCGTCTCAGACGACGCTCAAGGTCGCGCTCCTTCCCGGCGGGCGTAGCGACTCTGGAAGTTAGCTCGGAGAAGTGCTTTGCTCACCGGGCCCAGACTAGATCGAAGTTTTCCTTCGGTTGAATAGCCACGTCGAGCCGCCGGCCCAGGATCAGGCGTAGTTAGCCATGACCCTTTCATCACCCCCGGTGGCTAGAATGGCCGTGGTGTAGATCGAGAGAAACTCGTCGGGGTTCTGAGTCCCGTCGAATCTCTCGATGTGACCCGGCTTGAACCTTGTCGGCCAGGTCACACGTCGTAGCGACGGTGCGAACGCCCGCACTAAAACGGATCGTCGGACGGTCACCACGAGCGCGGCGGCCGGCGATCCCCACCACCGAGCCCGAGGTTAGTGGGCCCAGCGAGAATATCTCCCTACGCTGTAGGATGGAGAGTGGCAGAAGAGGAATGTTCGGCCGGTTACGCCTGCGTGGCTCGCATTCCGCTGGTCCCGAGGAGCCCCGAATTGCTCCGGTGCCCTCCCGAGCCGGCCAAGGCCATGGCCGGCCACTCTGGTGCGGCGTGAGTCGTCGGGTGGAGGCGCTGACGCCCGGCGGCTGCGTTCCTGTGAATTGCTCACGCCCTTTTCTGAGGCTTCCGCCGCTTTATGTCTGCGGCGATTTCCTCGAGGTCGCTGCCACGGCCGCGCCCATGGCTTCTAGGTCGACTCCGCCAGAAACTCTCTCGAGGTTGCGTACCACCGTGGCCAGGGCTTGAAGGCGTTCCCGCTCGAGGAACGCGGTGACGAGCTCGTTGCGTCGCCGTGACGGCCCGAGTCCCGTGACGCTGCGTGGAAATTCTCACGATTTCGGCCGGTCTTATCGGTCAGGCCACCTCGGACTTGCCGCGTAGTCGCCGTCCGATTCAGAGTTGCCTGCAGGTGCTCCTTGGCCGCCTCGTAGCGGTCAAGACGCGCTCGGCCGGATTTGCTCCGACATTTCGATCCTCCTCCGCAACGAAGACGTTACGGGATTGGGACGGATCGCGAGGGGACATCACGGTGTCTCCCGTGAAGCGGTCCCCTGGTCGAGCTCGAAAAGGTCCGGGATGTCCGCACCATCGTAGAGCTCGCCATACTCGCCGTCCGAGAGGCGCCGAGCCGAGCGAAGAATCGCCCGGCGGCGGTTTCATGAGAAGCTCGGAACCGTCGTGATTCCCAAGGCCGGCGTTAAGCGGCCCCATTGTCGAAGAATCGCTTGTCTTCTTCCTCAATTCCGGGCGCCGAGGCCCTGGCGATCTTGGGAATTTGTCATCCTCCGACTCCTCACGAAGGGAAAGTCGGTCCCCACGGACGGCGCCATTGTCGGCGATTGAGGAGCGAGGCCCTCGCCGAGCTTACTTGTTGGTGGAGGGACCAACGGTGACCCCTTCTCACGTGAGGGATTACTCAAAGGGATGACTCACCGACTTCAACGAGCGTGGACACGCGATTTACCCTGGTTCGGGCCTCTCAAGAAAGAGATAATAGCCCTACTCCGGCTAGTGTATATTCTTGCAATGTATCTCGAGCGTATGTCTCTTGTCTTACACCGTGCATGCGTGTTGTGTGTCCCCTCATGATGGAGACGCTTTTTATAGCTTACAAAGGATCGAACTCCATGACCCACTACTGCACGCTTGGACCTCGCCCAAACGTGGCAACCGTGGATCCTATCTTTCCGCCACGCTCCCACGGGAAACGTAACGGGCTAACGGAAGTTACGCTCGGGTGGTTATTCTCACCGACCCCGAGACCATGTAAGGTCGGCCGATGGCCGGCACCGAGCTCGGACATCTTACCCGAGCCCGAGCTCGGAATCGACTGGAATACGTGGCATTCTAGGTCCCGCCCGAGCCCGAACTCGGAACTGGCCGGAATGCGTAGCCTTCCAGGTTCTGAGTAGACCGCCCAGGGTAACGACCTCCTGGTGGCTCGGGCGGGAGCGAGCTTGGTCGTTGGTGGCATCCGAGGTACTTTATGGAAATTACCCGACCCCCCGACACTTTTATTTTTCTTTTTTATGCTTTTGGTCCTTTCTGCAGCGTTGGTTATTGCTAGTCTGCTGAGTATTTGCATCTGTTTCAGGTATTACATGTTCAGGAGTTTATCATACTTTTCTGCTTCTAGCAATATACATATAAACTCATAGTACTTTTGATAATTACAGTACTATTGCTGCAATATTCTCGTATTGGAGTGGAAGCTGCACAATATGTCACCTATCGTTTCAGCAATAATAACTTTTTGGTTACATAATATTAGTTTCGCGACAAGTTTGTGCATGGCAAAATTGAATGCTACCGTGAATAGAAAACTAACTATTGCATAGGAAACTTGGTACTACCGCCCTGCTAGCCATGGTAGTACCGCTCCTCCGATCAGTACCGGAGCTCAACCTCTAGAGCACCTTCTCTGGGAAATATGTATCTGCAACGAAATCCCGGTACTATTGGACTAGCTGTAATACCGACCTACACAAGCGGTAGTACCGACCTCAAAAAAACCATTCAGAGAGCTTCTGAAAAATAACTACCGGTTTTCAGAGGTTGATAGTACCGCTTTTTCGGTAATACCGTCCTTTGGTGCGGTAGTATCGTCCTGGCGGTACTATAGCCCTCACAACTATGGTATTGCCGGCAATACAGAGAAAGCAAGATTTTCAACAAAATCATTTTACAAACTTTCAAAGATTAATTTTTTGAGCCATGTGATGATCAACACGTGATCACACCAGTTTGCAAAACACATTTGTAGACACAATTCACATGCTCCAAAGAATCTTAATTAATTTTTTTTGATTTATTTACAAAAACATATTTCCCAAATAAACCGAGAACCTTTGAATTTAATCCTTTTAGCCATATTTACAAAAACATATTTCCTAAATATACACAGGCAGGGCTGACGCGGGGACGTGCCGGTTCGACCAGCGGAATCGATCACGACGCCTGGGCCAGATCAGCATAGAAATGCACGTCTTTCTCCCATTTAATCTCTACTAGCCAGAATGTGCGGCGCATGCCGCACCGTGTAAAATTTACTCTATTTTTTTCTAAAAAAACTGTAAGAAGACCTAAACATTTTTTTTTCAGAGCGATTTTAACACTCTACATGTTCACCAGTGAATAATACATTTTCCGAAAAATATTATAGATCGAGTTGCAAAAAAAACTACAGAGATACAGTTGTATACATATATTTCTTATTCCGGAAAATATCAGAAATCGATTTACAAAAAAATAGAGAGATTGAGTTGCACACATATTTCTTTTGACGAATTTAGTTAACACTTTACTATTACCCGTCAACCTTCTTTTGTCGAGTTTAACACTATGCGTTAACCGGGTAATAATACATGTTCCAAAAAATATTAAAGATGCCAACCTTCTTTTGTCGAGTTTAACAATCCATGCGTTCACCGAGTAATAATACATATTTCAGAAAATATTAGAAATCGAGTTTGGAAAAAAGTCTAGAGATTAAAGATCGAGTTGGGAGAATAAATCTAGACATAGAGCCGTACACATATATCTGTTGATGAAAATATTTTTTCCGGGAAAAACGAAGAAAGAACCTAGACATATATTTCTTTTGACGAATTTGGTTAACACTTTATCATTACCCGACTAACCCCCTTCTGTCGAGTTTAATACTCTATGTGTTAACAGGGTGATAATGCATGTTCCGAAAAATATTAGAGATGTCAACCTTCTTTTATCGAGTTTAACACTCTATGTGTTCACCGAGTAATAATACATGTTTCAAAAAATATTAGAGATCGAGTTGGTAAAACGTACACATATTTCTATTGATGAAAATATTTTTTTTCGGAGAAAACGGAGAAAGGACCTGGACGTAAGGGCCGGTGACCTGTTTGTTATATTTTCGGACTTAATCGCTATTATGAAAAATTAGAAAAGGGTTCGTTCGAGATTCGTATTTAGCGGGGGGGGGGGGGGGCTTTGCTGTAAAGTAATGAACCAGGGACCTAAACGTAATTTGAAAAAGTTTTTTTTATACTCACAAAAAATTGCAAATGATCTATTTATAATTTACAGGGACCTATCCGTAATTTAAATAACATAGAAGTTTTTTTTTTGCAAAATGGCATGGGGGGTAAGGTGGATGGCTTGAGAGGGCTCCAATTCTTTCCAACATAATAGATGGAATATCCGCATAGAAACAGTGAAAAGGCAACACGTGTTAACACGAGGCCATAGCAAATTTGAAAGCGTGACAGATTCACTGCTAAGGTAGAGAGGTACGCAAATAGCTTTCGCTGCTGTCTCAATCGTAAACAAAGTACTTTGCAATTTTGTTCGCACGGACGTGAAGTTGCAACAAAATTAGAACATGCTACATATCTTGTGCACATATCCATCCTGTGCACATATGCAATAATTAAATCCGAGCCGTCCAGATCCCATCCAACGGTGGCTCTATCAGGGTGGAAATTGTAAATCTGTGCACATTTTGCAATTTCCACCCCGATGAAGTCACCGTTGGATGAGATCTGGACGGCTCGAATTTAATTATAGCATATATGCACAGGATGTATATGTGCACAGGATATGCACCCAGGACAAGGGTGGGAAAAAAAAGAAGGCAAAGCCGCTCCGCCGCGGAAGCCGGGGGGCCCTTGACCGTCGCGTCGGCCGGCCTCCACGGAACAACCCACAAAAACAAGCAGCCGGCGCAGGGAAACGCAAAGAAAAGCGCCCCCGGAAGCACGGTCGGTTTCTCCTTCTCCATCGCTTCTTCTACCCGTCGGCATCCTGCCGCACCCTAGACCGAGGGAAGCTTGCCATCCATGGAGGAGTGCTGCGGTTGGGACTTCCTGGAGTGGGTGGGCCCTGACACCTCCGCCTGCGTCTTCCGCCGCCTCGACGACCCCGCCGACCTCGTCCGCGCCGCCGCCGCCTCCCGATCCTGGCGCCGATTCGGTACGCCCCTGTCTCCTCCGTACACGCGCTCTCGCACCCTGCATCTTTCCAGCAAAATCTCACCTGCTCCGGTGACCGGCGAGTGTGTTGTTGCTGAGTTCGACGCTTTGGGATTTTTTTTCATGCAGTGGTTGATAACGACTTCTGCAAGAACCTGTGCCTTCGGCTATGCCCCGAGGTCGGCAACTTCACCCGCGTGGTCGAGGTAAGCAGATCGCTGCCGCCGCCTACCACCGCGCACGCGACCGAATCCAGCCATGACGCAGAGCTCAAGAGCCGCCAGAGGGATTACAGGATATACTCCTACCTCAGCGGCGCCCTCGTCTCCACCAAGCCTTCCATGGACTGCATCCTACGGTGCATCGGCGCCTCCAGCACCGACAACTTCCCGCACGAGAGCATGGAGAACACGCTCGAGCCGCACGATCGGGTCAATCACCGGCCCTCCTACTGGTCGAGCGGCGGGCAGGACGACCCCGATGTGCCGGAGAGCTTGACATACAGGCTCAACTCTGATATATGCATCATCGACGAGATTAGGGTACGACCATTCAAAGGTACAGGTCATCTGATTTAGGTCGTGAGGTTTCTAATGCCCTTTGTTAGATTTGCCTTGTCAGGTGATTGATTATATACTTCTGTTTCAAATTGCCAGCGTATTTTCAGTATGGCCATCCTATATACTCTTCAAAGTCGGTGCGATTTAGGATGGGCCATTCCAAGCTTCCTCGTGTTTCGGAGTCGTTTGTCACGGATGAGGATGATAACCAGATGGCAATTGCCGATGAAAATTACGTGTGGACTTACACTTCGCAAGAATTCCCAATGTTGCAGGTGAGTTGGGGGCTTCTTTTTTTATTTTGATGACCTATCTACAAACGACCAACTTCTAGTATGATAAACTCTGTATAGTTATTTTATGGGGTGTTTGGCAAAGCTCTAGCTCCACCAAATTCTTAGAGTTGGTGGAGCCAGGTATTCCTAGTTTCCCCAAATTTACGGAGCTGGAGCTGTGGATTTATGTCACGACCTCTAGCGAATGACCGTTTCGAAGAGGAGAATTCAGACGAGCAATGGGGAAAGGTAGACTTGAAGGAGAAGAAAGAAGGGGAAAGCAGGAAGATACAGAGGAATAAGTTTCATTTTCTTTTTCATGTCCTTTCTTTCTCTTCAATTACATGGTATATATATAGTCATTATAAGTCAGGGCCACAACCTGACAGTTTACTAGCCCACTCTATACTCCTCTTTTTCCAAAATCTGAAATACTATTTCTTAACACCTTTTGTCGCCAACCTTCTTCTCTGTCTTTCTTTCTTTCTCTGATTAGCAGACCTTCTGATGAACCGATCTCCCGCCGTTCGTGACAGTACCCCCCCCCCCCCCTGGAATCACTGCTTGTCCCCAAGCAGTGGTAAAGGGAAATTTGTGCGCCAAGACGTTCAAATCTTCCCAGGTAGCTACCTCCGAGGATAAACCTTTCCACTTAATCAGGCCCTGCACCACCGCAGAATTACCCTTTTTAACCAATCTCCTGTCAAGTATCCCTTCCGGCTCGGTTGACTGAACATCCAAGTCAGAAATTTTTGGTAAAGTAGTAAAGACCGGTGTAAAGTCTGGTGTATAGGTCTTGAGTTGTGAAACATGAAACACTGGATGAATCAAACTGGTTTCCGGTAAATTCAGCTCATAGGCAGCATTTCCAATCTTGCTCTTCACTGTATATGGACCAAAAAACTTATAAGCCAGCTTGGGGTACGGACGGTTCACAAGTGAAGATTGTGCATATGGCTGTAACTTCAGGAGTACACGCTCTCCAACCTGGAACACTCGTTCCTGTCTGTTTCTATCTGCTTTTAGCTTCATCCGGTTCTGCGCCCTCTCCAATTGCCTTTTTAACAGTTCTTGATGACTCCCTCTTTCTTTCAACAAGTCAGCCACCTCTTCCACACACTCTTTTGGTTGCATTGGTATGACTCCATAACTGGGCTCTGTGCCATAAAGGGCTTGAAAGGGAGAACAATTCAAGGAAGAATGGAAGGTCGTGTTGTACCAAAACTCGGCTAAAGCCAACCAGCTCTTCCATTTTCCCGGTGTCTCATGGACTGAACAACGTAAATACATTTCGAGGCATTGATTCACTCTCTCGCTTTGCCCGTCCGTTTGTGGGTGGTACGCCGTGCTGTACTGAAGCTTAGTGCCCAATGCATTAAATAACTCCCGCCAAAAAATGCTAGTGAAAATCTTGTCGCGGTCTGAGGTAATAGTCTTGGGTATTCCATGGAGTTTGACCACTTGTTCTAAAAACAGCTTAGCCACCTTTTGTGCTGTATATGGGTGTCTTAGCGGAATGAAGTGAGCGTACTTGGAAAATCTATCAACCACCACCATTATGGTATTGCAACCATCCGACATGGGTAAACCTTCAATAAAGTCCATTGTCACCTCTAACCAAGCAGCGTCTGGAATGGGCAATGGCTGTAGCAAACCAACCGGTCGAGATCGTTCACCTTTCGCCTTTTGACAGACTTCACACTGCTTGACAAACTCTTCTATATGTGTCTTCATACCAGTCCAGCAGAACAATTTTTTTATGCGCTGATAGGTGGTAGTAATACCTGAATGTCCTCCGACTGCTCCTGAGTGGAAGACTGAAATCAGTTTAGTTTGCAAATCCGAGTTACTGCCAATCCAAATTCTTCCCTTGTGTCGAATCAGCCCTTGGTGTAGAGAATATCCATGTTCATCTGGACTTTTTACAGCGAGCATTCGCAAACGCCGGTTGGCATCCTCATCAGTCATATAAGAATTAACAACCTCTTGCAACCAAGCTGGTTCAATACTAGAGATGGTGTGGACTTCCATTGGGTGATTGACTCGTGACAATGCGTCAGCTACTACATTGTCCCTCCCTTTCTTGTATAAGATTCTGAACTGCAATCCCATTAAGCTCAACATTGCTTTTCTCTGCATATCCGACTGCAAGGTTTGTTCTTCCAAATAGCATAGACTCCGATGATCTGTACGAATCACAAATTCTTGGCGTTGTAAGTATTGCCTCCACCTTTCTACAGCTAAAATCAGCGCCAAGAATTCCTTTTCGTATATTGACAGTTTTTGGTGGATTGGACCCAGTGCTTTGCTAAAAAATGCCACCGGATGCCCTTGTTGAGTCAACACTGCCCCTATTCCTTGATCACAAGCATCAGTCTCTATTTCAAACTCTTGATTAAAATTGGGTAGTCGGAGCACTGGTGTCACAGACATAGCTTCTTTGAGCTTCAAGAAAGCTTCCTCAGCCTGTTCATTCCATCCGAAGGACCTTTTCTTCAAAAGATTTGTCAATGGTTTAGCTAGAATTCCATAGTTCTTCACAAACTTTCTATAATAGCCTGTTAACCCCAAAAATCCCCTTAACTCGGTGATGGTCCTTGGTCTCGGCCACTCAAGCATCACTTGTGTCTTCTTCGGGTCAGTGGATACCCCACAATCAGATATTATGTGCCCGAGGTACTCAAGCTGCCTTTGAGCAAACGAACACTTCGATCGTTTTATAAAGAATTGTTGCTCTTGCAACGTATGCAGCACCTTCCTCAAATGCTCAACATGATTAGCAAGGTAAGGACTATAAACCAATATATCATCGATAAAAACCAAAACGAATTTCCGTAAGTAGTGTCCCAACACCGAATTCATCACACACTGGAACGTGGCCGGAGCGTTAGTGAGTCCAAACGGCATCACTTTGAATTGGTAATGGCCGTGATGGGTTTTGAACGCTGTTTTGGGCTCATCTTCCTCTCTCATACAAATTTGGTGGTAGCCCGACCTCAAATCTAATTTGGAAAAGTACTGAGTGCCCGCCAATTCATCGAGTAATTCATCAATTACGGGCATTGGAAATTTATTTTTGATAGTTAGATCATTCAAACGCCTATAGTCAACACAAAATCTCCATGAACCATCTTTCTTCTGCACAAGCAAAACTGGGGATGCAAATGGGCTCATGCTAGGTGTGACGATTCCATTCTCCAGCATCTCAGCAACCTGTCTTTCAATCTCGTCCTTGTGCATCGGAGAATATCTATATGGTCTAGAGTTCACGGGTGTGGCTCCTTGTATTAATGGTATTGCATGATCATACTTCCTCCGGGGTGGCAGCCCCTTGGGCTCGGCAAACAGGTCATTATAAGTGTCCAACACTGCCTTGATCTCCTCTGGTATAACTTCCTCCTTCGCCAGATTCCCAGCTTCAACAACTGCCAAGGCCCAGATTTCATTGCCCTTCCTCCATTTGTTCAATTGCTCAGCCGTCAATGATTGGAGTTCATTACTTTCCCTCTTCTGTATGCCATGAAGTCGAACCTTCTTGCCATGTAATTCAAACTCCAGAAGTTTATCTTTCCAATCACACACCATGGGACTGTATCTTTGCAGCCACTCCATTCCCAAGATAGCGTCATAAGCACCTAGATTTAACACGTGAAAAGTCGGTCTTAAAGGTGTGACCTTGGATCCACCATTCCAAATTCGGTGCCCATCTGTTGCACTTCAACCTTTCTCCATTCGCTATCTTAACCTCCACAGCTTCCTTCGGCTGAGATAAACTACCGATCCGGTGTAAAAATTCCGAAGTGACAAAGTTGTGAGAACTCCCTGAATCAATCAAAATGAGCATCATTTGGTTTCTTACCAACGGAATTATCTTCAGAGTCTCCTTTTCTTCCGCTCCGGACTAAGCATTCAAGGATAAGGTGCAAGGGTCCTCTGCCTCCAGTTCAGCAGTTTCTATTATGTCCAACATTTTATCAGACAGTATCTCCTTTTGTTCTTCCACATTGATGGTTTGAAGCTGAGCTTGAACTTTCTTTCGGCATTGCAGATGATGGTTCGGTTCATATTTTTCCCCACATTGATAACATAGCCCATTAATTCGGCGGTATTCTCTCAGTTGTCTAGCTTTCCACAGCTCTCCAGTACCAGTCTTTGGAAGAACTTGGTTGCCTTCAGACTTGTTCACTACTAGACCCCTTGCTTTCCAACCTTTGTTTCCATCCCACACTTCCTGCTGCACTTGGGCCAGATATGCCGCTCTATCAACCGAATCAGGCACCATACCTTGCACTGCACCCCTCAGTTCGGGTTTCAGCCCTTTTATGAACTGAGACACAAACAGTTCTTCCCCATAATGAGGGTTGTGCATTATTAATTCAAATATAATCGCATCAAACCTTTCCTTGGTACTCTTTCACTGTGCCACTTTGTCGAATTCCCACCAACTCACTCATAAGTCTCCTATGATCATAAGCTCCAAATTTTTCTTCCACTGCCTGTATGAATTGTTCCCATCCTCCCAACTCATTTCGAGTTTTGTACACCTGCATCCACTGAGCAGCTCGTCCATCCATGTGCAACGCGGCAGTCAACACCCACAATGCTTCTGGTATATTGTAGATCTGAAAGTAGTCAACACATTTATCCCTCCAGATTCTTGGTCCTTCTCCATCAAACCGGGGAAATGAAAGTTTGGGCAGTGTACTTCTGTGAACTCCTCCAACCTCTCTCTGACTTTGATTGCTTCCCCCAGGCACTTCTCCCAGAATTCCCAGCGAACCCCTTGTGCGCATTCCCCCTGATGAGGTCGATGGTTCCTCTTCAGGTCTCTTCCAACCCCCTAGCGGCGCTGGAGTGATCGCAACTCTTCCCGCTGGCGTTTCTTCTCCGATGCAGTGGTTTTCCCCCGTTCTTCCCATCGACAGTCGCGCCACCACTTGTGCCAAATGCTGCTGATCCTTCGTGGTTTGCTCCACCGCTTTCGCCGTCAGGTCAGTCCTCGCCACCAATTGCTGCTGCGTAGCGTCCATCACCTCCAATCTGGCGAAGATCAAATCTAGGCTCTCTCGAAGCCCCAGCAGATGCTCTTCCGCCCGCCCTGCCACGGTTTCCATCGCCTCCAATACGAAGCGCGTTTGCGCCGAAGGTTTCTGGGGAGCTGTGTTGAATCTCTGTTTCCACTCTCGCCGGTGCTCGGGATTTTACAGGGAGTCTCACCGATCGCTTGATCTGAAGAGATCTCTCCCAAACCTCACACCAGCGTCGCCCTTCCCAAAACGCGATCGCGACCTGGCTCTGGGGAAGTCGCGCTGTTGGCGATACTGACGAAGCCAAACAACGGCGGGTGGATCAAGCCGAGTCAACCAGGCTATTCGGAATTTCACAGAGATCGTCAAGAACTGATCAGAACCAGTTCTGAGTTCTCCAACCGTCACCTGGGATTTTACAACTCAAGGCCGGATCGAACGAAGCTCTGATACCAGATTTGTCACGACCTCTAGCGAATGACCGTTTCGAAGAGGAGAATTCAGACGAGCAATGGGGAAAGGTAGACTTGAAGGAGAAGAAAGAAGGGGAAAGCAGGAAGATACAGAGGAATAAGTTTCATTTTCTTTTTCATGTCCTTTCTTTCTCTTCAATTACATGGTATATATATAGTCATTATAAGTCAGGGCCACAACCTGACAGTTTACTAGCCCACTCTCTATACTCCTCTGTTTCCAAAATCTGAAATACTATTTCTTAACACCTTTTGTCGCCAACCTTCTTCTCTGTCTTTCTTTCTTTCTCTGATTAGCAGACCTTCTGATGAACCGATCTCCCACCATTCGTGACAATTTATTAAGAGTGTTTAGGTAGGTCGTCTTGTTTACATTTTAGAATAAAATTATAAACTTGAGTCATTTTATTTCAGTCTACAAGTTTCAGCTCTGAGGTGGAGCTGGGATCTGGAGCTCTGCCAAACAGGGCCTAATTTTGCCTGTCGTGATCAATTGATTCGATTGGAAGATATATAAAGTAGGGAATTGCTAAATGGCACTTGAGTGTTTTTTTGGTTTGTCTATAGAGTACTCAAATGTGAGGAGGGGAAGCAAATTGATTCCATCAATTAGATCTAGATCTGAAGGTTCAAAATTTGAGTGTTGTTTAGTAAGAAAACACTCAGATTCTCCCTACAAAGTATACGTGTATCGCTTTTGGCAATTCCTAAATAGGTGAACTTGGCAAGTTGTTTGGGTTGTTCTGTGTGGGTAATCATTTTTTCATTGGAAGTCAGCTGCATCATTGCATTTATCAGTATAAGAAGCTACACCAACATCCAGGTGTACATAGCAAAATTTTGTGGTGTCTGAAATCAGCGTTTCTCATGCCATTATTTTGTAATGTCACTATCAAATATTTAATTTTGGAGGTTGTGATCCCTTCAGTGCCCATTCTCTTTACAAGCTATTGTGAAGTGCTATGAGATTCTGTGGCGACCCGGGTAATTAGCCTAGGGTAATTAACCTCCACATGGGCATTACCCTGAATCAATTACACGAATCTCGATATAGTAGCTAATAAAGTACCAGGCGTTCTAGTACTTTATCAGGTATCATACCGTGTTCAGAATATTGCAGCAGAACAATAATTAGAGACTGAACTGAAATATATTACATGACTTACATATCCAGTACCATAATCTTACAACGGATCTAATTACAGCAAAAGTATTCCACAGCGGTCACACTCCCTGGTGACCGCCCAAAAGAAGAAACCTATCTACTACAATCTTCTAGCCTTCTTTATTGTAGTAGTAATAGTAGTAAGCATCATCCTGAAGTCCTGGTTCCTGCACATCACCCTTAGTCCACGCCTCAACAGTGGATCCATCAAGCTCGCCTTCTAAGCAAGGGGGAATTATACAAGAGTGAGTACGATTGTACTCAGCAAGCAATAATAGCAATTATAATGATATGAATTTCCTCTCACTTTTCCACAGAGCTTTCCTTCGCTTAAACTTAGGTTTTTATTGAAATTAGGTTTTCTTTAAAGGTTGGTCACTTTTATTTTTAAGATTGACTACTAGCACTTGTATGTGAGACAGACGGATCTTCCGTAGCCTCCAGGAGACAGGCATGAATTCATGATTTTTTAACCCTGCGCAGGTTTGTATCACTTTACCCATAGTGACCTTCCGAAGAGAGGCCCCAGAATGTTTATCCCTAATCCAGAAATAGATCTCCAGCCCTGTTACCCGAGTCGTGAACTCCTTCGCTAGGTAGTCCCATCGACTCGCGGCTAACAGTTGTACTCCGACAGTCAGTCGTTGGCAGTAACTCTACTCGTGGCTTCAAATATACCGCCATTTCCTTGGGACCTGTACCCCCACGGGTCTCCCGGCATATCCCAGTGGTACGCGCCCTATAAAACTTACCCAATGTGGAGATCTAAATCCTTCATAGGACAACATTTTCTGACCATTTCCACACTATGGTTGATACTGTAATTACGGCTCAATGCCCAAGTGTAGTTTGTAAAATCCTTATATTCTATCCTATGTAGAGGGCCCCACCGGCATGATAATCCTTCTCATCGGCGCCCTCAACCCACCATAATAATTATACGACCACGGATCCTTTCGTGAACATGCCAAAACCAATTCTTTCCGTGTCACATGGCACCAAACCAATTCATTTTCTCAACCACTGTTTCAATCGCATCCAATTTAAGATTTTTGATCTAATATAGATTTTTCATGCATGGATGATACACAATTATACGGAAATCAATTTAAAAGACTTTAAACAAACATGGATCAAATGGCTCTTGCCTGGAGTAGTACTGAAAGGTTCGACCTCGCTCGAACTGCTGGGGGGAAGGTCTGGCGTGTTCGACTCGAGACCTGACAATTATTAGAGATTACTACGACAATTCAACCAAACATGCTACGGAAACCTATTCTCTACAGACAGCGCCAATCTAACTAAAACCCGTTAACTAACCCACATTTCCATTAATTCACGGCAACCAATTTAGCAATTACAATTAGCACAATTATTATAACTTAACCAATTTTCTACCTATCCAACCGCAGCTTTTAGAAATTAAAATAGAAGTTTTCCTACGGTTTACATTATAGCAATTTAATCTACGAGAATCGCACGAAAATAGCCAGTTTTCTATTTTTTTTCTTTTTCTTCCCTCTTCTTTCTTTTTCTCCTCTTTTCTTTTCTCTTATTTTCTTTTCTCTTCTCTTTTCTTTTCTCTTTCCCCTTTTTTCTTTTTCTTTCCTCTCTTTTCTCTTTTTCCTCTCCCCTTTTCTTTTCTCTGCCCGACGCCTACCCATTCGGTTGCCTTTGGCCGAAGCCTTGGCTTCTCCTCCCTTGGTCGCTCCTCCTCCAGGCCGACCGCTCGGCTCCCCCAGCGGCTCCCGGCACATGGCTCCTCCCCGACGCTCGGCGCCACCCGCCGCCGCCGACCTCCACCCGGCTAACCTGGTCCCCTCTACTCCCTTCTCTCCTCTGCCTCTCTCGGCCAAACCCTAACTCGGCCTTCTCCCTCCCCTACTGGCCGAACAAGAACAGATACTACTTGATCCATTTTTCCTGAGAGCTTCTATTTGGTTCTTGCATATTTTACTTGCTGCTATACTTTTGATTTGCTATCTGGTCGGTGATGCATGCTCTAGAGGGACGGTAAGACAAAAATCTATGCAACCCTAGAGTTTCTGCTGAGACCACTAGGAAGTAGTACTACTATTGCTACTAGGAACGGCTGTGCATCTGAGATCGGTTGGGAATGAGGGCTCGGTGCTGTAGAGGAAGTAGAGGTGGTCGATGTTCCTCTCTTGGCTCCTTTGTTGCGGTTCACCGTCTCCTCCTCGCTCCAGCTTGCTCCTCCGG
Organism: Rhipidocladum racemiflorum; assembly: GCA_036346355.1. Classification (NCBI taxonomy): domain Eukaryota; kingdom Viridiplantae; phylum Streptophyta; class Magnoliopsida; order Poales; family Poaceae; genus Rhipidocladum; species Rhipidocladum racemiflorum. Next base: position 85,491,668 of record CM070573.1, on the reverse strand, counting down.
TTCAACGGCTCTTGGGGATCCTCCAGGCTTCGGCTTGTTTTTGAGCTCCTCCTTCGGTTTGCCTTCGGTGGTTTGTTCTGGAGGTTCTTGGTTGGAGAGGAAAGAAAGGAATGGAGAGGCTGCCTTGCTTTTGCTGGTGAGGGAAAAGGTTAAATGGAGGCTGGTTGCTTGCTCCTTGTGACCGATGGGTAAAAGGGGGGGTATGGCCCTAGCTCACTTTGCTCAATGTGCTGGAAGGCTGGGGGGATGGACCTCCTGTGCTGGGCTTGTGACCGGTCGAATGACTAGTTTTACCAACTCTCCCCTCCTCATTTACTGAGTTACTAAATGCACTCTCTCCCAATGACCGCAAATGCTACGGACACCCGCAGTCCGACAGGTAAGTACGATTGCCGAAGGATGAACCCGGTCTAGCGAGAGGTGCCGACTCGGCCCCAAAGGGTCTAGTATCTCGGTGATCAATACCTCGCCTGCGGGTCTGACGGCAATCCCCTTTCTACTTCTATTCGTTCTATTCGCAATTTAAAATTTTCGCAAACAATTTACGTTAATTACTATGCTAATACTCTCTCCAGTTTGGAAATACTTGTCGTTTTAGATATCGACACGGTCTCCAAAATACAACTTTGACCATTAAAAATTATTGCATTTTATTTATAAAATGCATTGAAATTATAATATTTTGAAAGCTCTTTTCATGACAAATCTATTTATGTAACTTTTATGTGTTCAATCCAAATGGTTTAAAAGCTATTTATAGATAAAGTTCTAAAACTTTGACTTAGGACAACTCCAAAACGACAAGTATTTACAAACTGGAGGGAGTACTATTATCTGTTTAGTTGATTTTCTAGGGTATTACAGATTCCCATCCAGTTCAGGTTAATTTGAAAAATTGCCAAATTTGGAAAAAAAATTGTTGATGTGATCCTTTGGAATCCAGTCAGTTTGTCATCTATCCTTTGGAATAATTTTAGTTCTACTCCTAGTCAGGGTTTATTTTTGGGCATGAATTTAGTGAAGAAAATGGCAATTTACTCCATAAAAAGTTATTCTCATGGCTGCCTAGTATAGTAGTATTTGACTGGTTAGCGTGCAAAACTACGAAACAGTTAAGGAAACGGTCTGGTGCTGAATACCCAGCATGTAATCTTTTCTTCTCAGCTGGACACATTATGTATTATGATATCAGATATTCGGGGTAATCGAATGAATCAATACCTCAAATGTATAATATAGCAAACTTACTGATGCCATAATTTTGTTGTGATAGGAAAATGTACTACAATCCTTCAAGCTCCCCCGCCCAGTCCTTTGCATTGGTGGTGTAGTGAAGGTTGAACTGTTGGGCAGAGTACAGAAACAAGAAACAGATGATAGGTATTACATATGGTGAGTTTATTATCAATGCTCAGCTTTTTAATGTTGATTGGTCTCCTGATATTTGTTCATATAGTCCTCTTCAACAAAACATCAAAATGGCATCATTTCCTTTTGTGAAAAAAATGGCAAGATGAATTATGCAAATTTGGAGTATGGATATGTTGCCTCAACTTTCAGGGTAGAACTAGGAGCGCACAGCTTACTATTGTTCACTGCACCTTGAAGAACAAATTCGTGCAAATCAGGATTCTATTTCTACTAAATGATGATTGTCCTGCAAGTTTGTTGTAGAACTCAGATCTTTGTGGCATTTGATGTTGTTGTGGGGCTTGTGTGCGCAACATGTAGAATGTTCACTTGTCTATATGTTAAGTACAAACACATGGAAATGATCTGAAGTAGAATCTGCTTTGTGTATGTGCTTGAATGTTTGTGTATGCCCAGTTCCAATGCTGATAATCTGTTTCCTTTTTGCATGTTAAATTGTCAACAGTATCTGCCATGCTCAAGTGATAGGGCGTTCACTTTCACCAGTTTTCATGGTTGACATCTCTGATCCTTCTGGTTATTCAATCCTCAAGTACTTGCCGGGTGCAAAAAACCTATACGCAGAGGACGCAATGCAAGATGATGCCAGGGACTCCTTGGAGTGGCACTCGCTTGTTGCTAGGTACAGGCAGATGAGGCATTTAGCGATAATGAATGTGCTTCTTGGACCTGTACAGATCATGGATGAAGATGATGTAGGTGGTGTCTCCGACCATGACCCATTGGCGTAGGCCTCCTTGCTGGACTGCTGCTACAAAATCGCCGTGTTTTTCTTTACTGCTTGTAGTTACCGTTCCTTGCGAACATCTCTGAAGCACTATGTAACCTAGTCGAGGAAAGGCAGCTGTTCTGATCAAGAGCAAAGAGCTAGGAGTTGTTGTCATGGTTTACAACTCTGCTCAATCTTGATTGTGTTAATAATAAGCCATGGTCTGTTCTAGATTTCATTGTTGGTCGGTTGACGTTGCTTGCTGGTGGATCGATGAACGTTATGGCACGCTATGATACTGTATGCTGATTGTACATATGCTGAATGTAATCTGCTCAGTGGTCGTGTATGTAAGGAACACCACATCGATAAAAAAAAATTAAAAAAATAGGGCACCTTCCTTCGATAGTTCGATATGGAATGTGGACGTAAGCAGAAATTTCCGTGCTCGGCGTCGGTTTGCACGAACCGTGGCTGCTGTCTACCGGCACGGATCGCTGCGCACCCAGTTGCCATTGGTGAGGTCGAATCCCAGCCGCACGTTTCGATCCAACGGTTCCCCCAAATCATGGTCGTGGTAGGGCAACGCGACCCGGGTGCTCCTCGCCGCTGCGCAACCGCCGGCGCGGCCTCCCGGTGCGCGCGCCGTGGTATCCAGTAGCTAAGTCGCCGCTGCCGAGCTCTTACCCCGTCGAGCTTGCCTGGGCTAGCTGATAGCTCAGCTCAGACTTCCACACGGAACCTTGGATGCCTCGATGGTGTTCGATGAAACGCCACATTGGTGAGACTACGGTGTCATCAGTTGGTTCTGCAGTGTCCAACTGGTGGCCATCGCCGCTAATGGGAGGGAGCAGGCGAGTGTTGGTGACGCCCGAGCGCTTGTCGCCGGCAGTGGCCAGTTCACCAATCACCACGTCGGTGCTATGGACCTATGGTGCGTTACTTTCCTGTACAGGTTGCTTTGCCTCCTTGTTGATTGTGAGTGTGTTGGTAAACTAACATCTTAAGGTACGCCACAACCGGATGGTTCTAATGCCAGATGCCGATCGGCTTATGCAATGCACTTGAAATCAGTATCCCGTATACGCAATTATGCACTGATAATTGCATTTCGCATCAAAATGGCAGAGAGAAATAGTGCTCAACTGGCCACTACAACAAGAGATTCACACTGAAATACTGCATCCCTTCAACTTGAGTGTCCTTGTGAATGTGATCCTTCTGATGGAACTGAGTCGTATGCTCAGGGTTAATTTCACCACTCCTCTATTCGTTAGCTTAATTGTGGTGACAATCGTTAACTCTGTAGCTGCTTCCCTGAATTTTCACAATGTATGTTTCGGCTCCCCCCATAATTCCCCATAATTCCTTCTTGACATAATTTTGTTCACTGGGTAGTATCGGCATAAGAAATTTCAGTCATCTTCTACGGAGCCGTTCTTTTCGAAACTCGGCATCATGTTCATAGGCTCGTCAGATCCGCCTTGCTATTGTTACTGTTTCTGAGTCTGAAGTTGGGAAATAATTTGATCCCATCACCCCTTATTCATAAACAGCCAAAACTTGAAGTTCTCTTGATATGTGAGATAGTTGTTTCCTACAAGAACTTCTCTAAACCATAAATCAAGTTCTGCAAAAGATATGAATTTTTCAGTAAAGGGCCATTGTCTCATGTATAATATAGAAAGTGTGGTGGGGTTACCTTAAAGCGTATCACTTTCCGTATTGCCAGAATTAGTCCTGGCATGAGGCATTGAACATTTGTAACATCATGTCTTAAGGTGTAAATCTGTAAATGTTGGTAACATGGTCAGTTCAGCTGTGTTCCAATCAAGCATATTATTAGATCTTTAATACCTCCCCGGGTCCTGAGAAGTTGATTGATGTGCTGGAAGCAAGGCCTGGAAGAACCATACTGTGCACACGCACTCCATCTTCTCCAAGTATCTGACCTCTTGCCTTTCCAAAAGACTAATCCGTCAGTTTGTGAACATAATTATTGCTGTTTGTAAGTTGTTGTAGAGGTGAAAAAAGTGGTTACTCTATATATCACGGATTAGAATGGAGTGAACAGAATGGAAGGGATTGTTTCGCTCTTACTCTACAAAGATAGAATCGCAATATCTTTTCCTCACACTTACTGGGTTATCAGATTCCATATCTTCCCTGTTGTATATCTGTCCAAGATCTGATATGTTACTTGCAATCTGTATTGCATCTTGTGACGGCAAGTCCTGTCAATGTCAAATATTAGTGTAGCAATCTGTGTATTCCTGATAGCACATATCGACAAGAGTAATTCTTTTGCTGATGCATACTGTTAAAGTTTGCCTTTGGCATTTTTCCTTGAATACGAGATGATACAATGTTAATTTTGGAAGGCATACATATCGATATCACGGTGAATGGAGATGGTTTGACTTGTGAGGAATGCTTCTTACTGATGGGTTAGGCCTTGATTCAACTATCTCAACGTTGTCGTAGTGGAATGAGGCCTGGATAGCAGCTTGTTGAAGGAGTACCGAGCCAATCGATAGTGTTGGTGCGACCAAGCAACCCTAACCATGAAATCAGGATAAGGTTTCATATATGAAGATCTTGGTATGGTAAATTTTAGAAATAACGCAATGATGATAATTTTACCATGCTTGCCTTGTCGCAGAATGCTGACAGCTCAGTTACTGTCTCTAACTCAATTTTTGGAACATATACAACACTGCTTAAACCAAATGCCGCTGCCTGCGTATAAACCATTTTTTGGTGGACAAGCTGTATTAGATTTCATCTCTCAAGTTTTCAGGAAGAGGTAGCCGAATCTAAAGCATTTATATAAGGAACATGACATGGTTAGTTCTTGATCTGACAAATTAGCTAATTCATTCTGTTGCGGAATTTAGCTTAAATTCAATAGATAAAAAAGCTTATCCTGCATTTTCCTGGATGCCAAATAACGCAGTATGTAGCTCATTAACATATGATTTTAGAATGGCATTACATTTCTTTCTATCATTTTTTGGCCTACTGAAATGCATCATTGAGGTCCTGGAATGTACATTGGGACTTTTGGATAATTATGAAGCACATACAATTCTCAGATCAATCAATAACGTATCTTGGATGACTAATAAGGCAATAACGTATCTTGGATGACTAATAAGGTTATACTTTGGACAGAATTCAGTAATGTTGTTCTAATGTTTCATTTTTGAGTTTTGAATGTATTTCATTGGTGTTTCATTTAGATTTATAATTCAGTACGTCACAATCTTACTTGACAATATAGCTTAGTTTTCTTTTTCCATCTTGTAGGTGGATAACGTACCTGTTTGACATTGTCATAAACGGTTGAAGGTTCACTAAAATCAACAACCACACCAGTTGCTCTGGACTGTAAGAACAGGAATTTGCAATTAGCAAAAGGTGCACCAAAGGAGATGAGAAATTTACAGTTTACAACGAAGAGGTCTATACTTGTGCTATGGAGCCCAGAACCATTGTGAGATCATTGAGAACCGGAATTTCCAAGGCTTCTTCCATGCCGCTTATCTAAAGAACAATGCCGGCATTTAGCAATCTATTTAGCTAATACTATGTTCAGCTACCCTTCAATAATCACAAAGGGGATGAATTAAATGAGGGTAGACAAGTCATTTTCCACGTCTCCTTGTTTTGTGTGAATTTAGCTAGAACTACAATCATTGTGAAACGGAGGTAGTACAAGGGAAACGGCGCATTGAATGGATGGTGAGTACCTCTCCTGCATCTTGGCCTATGAACTGAGAATCTATGGCTCCTGCAAGCTCCATTCCCCTTGCCCTACTTACTGCGACAATTGCCGTCCTCCCAATTTCTTTTGTGGCACCAACGATAACAACCTTTCCACCATGAGCACGCTTTGCCCTCAGAACAAAGTCGCAGTGCTAGATAAGAGCGTGACTTCGGTAGAACACCAACTATATAGCTGTACCTTGATTGTGCTCTGAGATGGCGGCATCTGCATGGAGCAGAAGACCTTTGCTGCATTTCTCATGGCGATCTTTCCGCATGCTCTAACGTGAATAGAGTGGCATAAAGCAGCCATACTTTTGCAGAGGATAGAGCTAGAAGAGCAAGGGTGGTTCAGGTAGCTATGCCCTCTCGAGGTTGTGTTTTCCCTCTGACCTGAGCTATCTTATCTTGTTGTGAAAACACTGAGTGAGTGGCCTGAAATCATTTGGCTTACTATACATATTATCAGCCTCTTTGGACCATCAACTATGGCAGTATGGTTAACAAATAATGCCCCTTTTAACGTCGGAATTGCATCAATCGCGCTAGTGTTCAATGGCTGCTATATGCAGGTAGTCTATGGCGTGCTGGAATCTGGAAGGGTGCACCGTGCAGGTCAGGTAATGACCATTGCCCTGCTGTTCACGCCATGGTGGGTGTTGGTCCATGGTCCAAAGTAGGCTTCATCGGAACGGCCGGCCGAGCCCAACAGCAGCGTGGTGACAAAACGCAACATGGACGCACGAACAGGCTCAAAATTGCGAAAACCGAGCTATATCTATGGCTCGGCAAACCGGTCGGTAAATCGGTCTAATTTTAAAAATTTTAAAAAAGTTATACGATGTAAATCGATTGAAAATCGGTCCAAAAACCATTTTCAGTGACAAATCAATTGCCCAGTCGTCGATTTTCGGTGAAAACCATCGATTTAGAATTTTTTTAAGAAAGTTTGATTTCGAAATCTTTCGGGTTTTTTTTTATGGTTTGTACTGATTTTCAAGCCCATTCGATTTGGTAAACCCTGCGTATAGTGATGGCAAAATTACCCGTGGGTTTGGGTATCCTGGGTACCCGACCCGATGGGTTCGGGTATGAGTTTGATTTCAGACCCGCGGGTTTCAAATTTCGGGTTCGGGTTTGGGTTTGGGTTCGGTTCTGCATCCGTGGGTACCCATGGGTATCCGAATTAATTAATATAAATTAAAAATAATGGAAAGTTAATTCAAGATTTTCAAGCATCGTTCGAGATGTAAGATGCGGTAACTTTCATGATTATATACACCATATATTTTTCCTTTAAACATAGAAATTACAAATGAATTGATTGACAATTGATGGTTGAAAATTTGATTGCGAGGTGAATTTAATTTCGGGTTTGGGTACCCGATCGGGTTCGGGTACCCATCGGTTTCGGGTATGAGCGTGGGTATGTACCCGTGAGAGATTTCGGGTTCGGGTTCGGGTATAAATTTCGGTTTAGGGACCTGTCGGGGGGGCGCACGCGAGAAGCCGCAAGGTAATAAGCCGGTAATCCAAACACTTGTCACCATGTTTTTGAGCATCGAGCGTTGCTTGCTCTTCTACTTCTAGTCGTCTTCTCTCCCACTCGCACCCTCGCAAAGCACACAAGCGATTACACGAGAGAGAGAGAGAGAGAGAGAGAGAGAGAGAGAGAGAGAGAGAGAGAGAGAGAGAGAGAGAGAGAGAGAGAGAGAGAGAGAGAGAGAGTTGCTGCGCGTTTGATCGCAGCTCTGCTCTGGCTCTGCATCTTAGCGATCGCCGTCGTCGAAGGGGGAGAAGAACAAACGAGGAGGAGGAGGCGGAGGCGGAGGCGGAGGCGGAGGAGGAGGCGCAGACGTGTCGGCCGGAATCGGTAACATGGCTACTTGACTCTACACGATCTGATTAGCTTTCCCTGTTCTAGTTTGACAACATTGCCATACGTAGGCGTCTGCGTCGTAGAATCTACTGCTACAGCTCGCGCGTTGCTTTAGTTTTCCTTGGGCTCCCTTGTTTGTTCGTCTTCCAAGCCAAGTATCCGCTTTTGCCTCCACCTTTCTTAGCTTTCGATATATCTCTCGCCTGCTTATCTTATTTGCAAGCAACCCACTGCATTGGAAGCGAACCAAATAGTGGTTTTTCGTTTCTTTTTTGGAAAAGAATATTTCTTCGGTGACTCGCAGAAGGCTCCCTTTCTAAGGATTCTTACTGTAAAACCTTTTCGAGTGAAGGGCCACTTAGGCCATCTCCAACAGCATTCCTCAAATTTCATTCCCTATATCCTCATATACAGAATTCCCTATAAAGATTCCTTCCCTATATCTCTTTCCTCTCCAACAGCATTCCTCAAATCTCATTCTCTATTTTATCACTCCTATATTATAATGATATTTCATAATCAATATATGAGCCACATTTAATTTTTAGCTGGAAAAATTTGACCTGGTATTTTTAATTGCAGAATTTAAAAATTTCATTCCTGGCCATCGAATTCATTATATTGTAACGGCAATATTGTAACGGCTATATTGTAACGGCTATATTGTAACGGCTATATTGTAACGGGCTATATTTTTAGGCTATATATACACAAACATTTACACTTCCAATCCTTGCCCCATATCCGAATGTTCATTATCTAGTATATCTCAATGAGTCAGTCGTAACTTAGTTCAAGATTTTCTTCTCTCGATTCATCGCCGTCGTTTGGATGACGACGATGAATCTCTTCTACAGTGATATCTAGCACAAAGAAGTTAAAGATAAGTGTGTGAGTGGTCGACTTACTGGGTTCTATTGTTGGCCATCAATACATACATCGCAATAGAGAGGGAAGGGCATGCCAGTCGCATCGAGACTATTTTGCCGATCCTCCTGGCCTACGGCCCAACTTTCTTTCTGCATGAGGTTTATGATGAGAAATATTTCAATTGTTTGTATTTTTGATCGATCATCTTTTCTATAGCTCATTCTTCTTTTCTACAAGCAGTTTAGTAATGAGTCGCCACCTATTTCTTCGCATATTGCATGTCAGAGAAACCCATGATGATTATTTTGTTCGTAAAAGGAATTGTGCCGAACTATTGGGTTATCTTCTTTACGTATGCAACCGCAGATTCCTGATGATAGCTTATGGAGTACCCGGGCAGATGCTATTGATGATTGTCTACTGATTGCGCAAAGTACGCCATAGAGAGTCTTAAAAGGTTTGTGCGAGCTATTATTGTCCTCTTTGAGATGAGTATTTGAGATCTCCAAATGAGAATGATAATCGCTAGATTACTTGCAATCGCGAGGAAAGAGGTTTTCCGAATGCTAGGAAGCATAGATTGCATGCATTGGAGGTGGAAAAATTGTCCTACAAGATGGCAAGGCTTGTATACCTGGCATGTACACAAGCCAACACAATTCTAGAAGCCGTTGCTTCACAAGATCTATGGATTTGGCATGCCTTTTGGTTTACCAGATCTCACAATGATATTAATGTTCTTCACCTGCTCTCTCCTGTCGCAGTTAGCTAGTGAAGGACAAGCGCTAAGTGAATTACACTATCAACTGGCCACAATTACACAATGGGGTACTATCTCTTGTCGATGGGATATATCCCGACGGGCAACATTTGTGAAGACAATACCATCTCCTCACTGAATAAGAAGAAATATTTCTCCCAAGCTCAAGAGGCAGCCAGAAGGACGTGGAACGAGCCTTTGGAGTTCTCGCAACTCGCTTGCAGTAATTGTTCGAGGTCCAAAGACGCTTCGGGATCAACAAACACTCAGAGATATCATGACACCTTTGTGTCATCATGCATAACATGATAGTTGAAGATGAGCGAGACGGAGGACCACTTTGACTATAATTACGAAGGAATGGGAGAAACAAGCTGGTCACACGAGCATACGCTCGAACTCTTTCATTTATTCAAACTCATCATTCCATTCTAATAGGGAAACTCACCACCACCTACAAAACGATCTAGTGGAGCACTTATGGCAACGTTATGGAGGGGTGTAATTTCATTTGTTGTAATGTATTCAAACCATTCATCTATGTATTCAATCATTCATCTATGTATTCGGCCATTCATCTATTGCAAAACAAGAATGTCGGCCATTATTTCAAATCAACCATCAAGCAAGAATGCATTGCAATATGTAAGTCCATAACCTAAGGAATGAGGGACAAATCAATAGTTCTTAAGCAAAACAAACAACCTTGGTTCAACTCCGACCTATTACATCTTCTAGCTATTATGTCGCTCTGCAAGCTCGTAATATTGTTTTTGTGCCTCAAAGGCAAATGAATTTAGATCAATGCCTATAATTCTTCCTCCTCGACATTTTCTTGAATTCAAGTTCATTTTTCTTGAATTCAAGCCTCTTTTTCTTGCTCAATTTTGACTTTTTCTTGCTCAATCTTCGCTTTGTTCTTAGGCATACAATGCCTCATATCGCTTCATCTTTCTTCCTCTCTTTTATAATCTCTAGTTCCTCTTTCCTTTCTAAGATTTTCTAATGCTTCCATGTAAAGATTAGTTGTTGAGCAACTTCTTTACTCCTCGACGTAATCGTTCTTTCGCCGCCTTAGGTCCAATTGGTCTGCTTAAGTGATCATTTTCTGCATTAGGATGGTCCTCATCAAGATGAATTGCATTTGTGCTAACAGGACTGGAAGATCCCGGACTTCCGCTACTAGATGTCTTTTGCTTCTTCTGAGATAACCGAGCACACCACTTAGGATGGTATTGCAAAGTATTCCAAAGAATGTAAGAATGCGAACGACGCTTTTCTTCCTCATGATACAAAGTTTTAGCTTGCATAACTGCACAACCACACAAACAATATCTATGAGAACAACATCTACAAATAGGAAAGGTACATAGATTATGGACTAACCTTGTCCTCGCTTCGCTTAACCCGCTTTGATTTCGACGCCAATCCGATCATGACACCTACAAAACTTGTTCATCGCTTCTGAATAATGTGCACCATCGATGTGTAAGTGAAGCCTGTGGAGCGATCCGAGGTGAAAGTCTTGTACTCGTGGGAAGTAGTCATGAATTCTTCTCCAATAAGTGGCACGGATTGTTGGTTCCTTTGTATTGCATCAATACTAACATTAAGCTACGCGAGACCAACAAATTGTCTTCTTCCTCGTAGAAATTTTTGATCTTCTATTGTTTGCTTTTATTTGGGGACTATCCGTAGTTAATCGTGATGGTTGTGAACCAATTGACTTTCCCCTGCGGAGTAGGTTCGTAACTATCCCAATCACGAGTGCATCCCCTCCTCACTCAACAGATTTATATAGAAGCCATCCATAATTTCTATTCTGACAACAACAAAATTTATCAAGTTAACAAACAACATTACAATATCTTAACAAGTTAACAAACATCATTACAATATCTTAACAAGTCTTAACCAGTCTTAGCAACATTACATCATAAATAACAAGTCCAAACTAGTCTTAGCAACATTACATCATAAATAACAAGTCTAAAACCAACTACCAACATTACATCATACATAACAAGTCTTAACATTAATACAAGACTAAAACCGCCCGTAATCATCACTATCAATTTCGATAACCCTCATCTTCACAATACTGCCGTCATCACGCTTATCCTGGCCATCACTCGTAGTCATAGGGAAGACACAACCCAGGGTCTACATCCTCTCGCAAGCTCTACCTCATCTCTTTGCATCGCTCATGTGATTCTATGGCAACTTGCTCTAAGTCTGCGAGCTATAGTTTCGATGTCCATCAAAAACGCTTATTGAGTTCATTGGCACATTGACATGTGCTAATACTAAAATTGTCTTCCACAATTTTGTTAAGGTCCAATGCGGTTTCTATTTGTTTTATCATTCATGACAAGCTCATTGAAGCTTCTCCGATCCTTGTCCATCTACACATTGGAAGCAATATACAATAGCCTTAAACTACACATTACAAAGAACTATACCCCAATCATACATACGTAAACACTAGACAACAATGTGCAATTTGGCAAATATGTACTAAATCAAGTAAAAACTAGGAGTTGCACCTTTTTCTTTCTAAATTTGTATGGATAGGTTGAATGTACTTTACTGTATTTCTAAATGTATGACATTCTATATTTAATCACAAACTTGTAGGTAGAAGATGCAAATGCTAAAAGTTAGGGCTAACTTATAATGCTATTGATGTAAAACATATAATGCTTGTAGTGTGATCTTTCGCAATGTCACAGTATGCCCGAATGTAAAAGAGTATTGCTTGGCAAAGAAGGATTATGGGTATACTACACATTGGCAAAGGTGATCTCTCGCGAATGCTTGTAGTGTGATCTCCTGCAATGCTACACATTGGCAAAGAACCTAACCTTCGCCTGGCTTAGCAAGCTTTTTCTTGCTTTTAGAGCAGTCGCTGTGCTTGCTTGGCAAAGAAGGATTATGGGTATACTAATAAACACATATTCTGCCCAAAGAAGGTTAGGTGAGCAATAGCTTGGTCGGGCAAAGGATCCAAACATGCCCTACAACTAGCATTGATTGGTCGTGATGCAAAATTGATAGTATGTTCAAATCGAAACGACCTTCTCGATTCCTTTTAAAATTTTTCACCAAGAGATATAACGTGACCTCCCCTATTGCCAGATCTCAGATTTTGGTCTTTGGATACTTAAAAATTTACCTAAAGCATTAGTGACTATTGTGGTTCATATGTCTGCTTTTAAATTTACCGTAAAGCATTAGTGACTATTGCAGTAAATTTTATATTGTCGGAACTAACACCGATAAAACATTATGGAGATTACTCAAGATTGATAGAATGGAGCCATCGTGAGCTCAACATAGATGAGGGTTCTACTGTACTCACCGGTGGAGTAAAATTTGTGACAGAGTGTTATGGAATCATCTGGGTAAATTATCCCATCTTTCTATGATAATAGTTTAATGGAAAACATATGCCAAAATTTTACAACTACGCGATCAATGATAAATTTTCCGTGATGTGTTTCATTAAGTTCCTCGGGCCTTATTACATGTTAATTATCACCGAGCAGAGAAAAATTGGGGTCAGATTTGGCCATCCGCTTTACCTAAGTCACTAAGACTGCAATGGTTGAGTTATCAAATTCCAAGATGAGGCCAACATTTCTTAATTCCAAGGATGAGAATGTAAACACGCCAAAAAAGAGGCTAAAATAATCTCCTATTCACGCCGCTTCCTCCTCCCGTAAATCGAATGTCACATGCGTAATCCAAGGGTGAGGAAATCACTCACCAACCAGAGGGACTACATACTCGGCCTTCTCACATCCATATTGCAAGGGGAATGCACTAGTACACCTCAACGAGGACGGCTGAGGAGAGGCAAGAGGGATTTACCCAAGAACGAGGACGGCTGAGGAGAGGCAAGAGAGGGATTTACCTAAGAACGAGGATTTGCCGGGCGACGACAATGAAAGCGGTGGCGAGGACTCGAAAGGGCGACGAGGACCGCTGCCGATTTAGGGCGCTGGCGACGACGACGGTTACCGCGAGAGGACTAAGCGATGGCGACGACGAGCTGGCGAGGATCGGAGCGGCGATGAGGGCTCGTCGAGGACGAGTCGCGACGAGGACCGGACGACGATGGCGCGGCGACGACGAGGCTCCAGATCTATCGCCGCCACTGTTCCTCAATCGGGCGCTGAGCATGCATCGTTGAGTCGCGATGGGATCGGACAGAGCGATGGGGAACGGAGAGAGAATCCCGAAATTTCGAGATTCTCTCTCCGTTCTGTAAATATGGGGAAGAAGATCAGTAAGCTGTTGGAGCAACCACACTAGCGAGCTACAGTGCTAGAATCCTCATTTCTACGGATGAGGAACGGGAAGAGGAAGCTGTTGGAGATGGCCTTATGGAGGAAACCCAGTAGCCGCCCGCCGACACCGACGGTGCTAACGACGCCATATGCCTGAGCTGATACACGTAATCTTAGACTATCTTCAGTGGCTTCCCGTCCCCTTCAAATCCCTTCGCGAACAGATCCTAAATGCTCCAACGGATTCCCTTCACGATTCTCTTCAGAAGGAATTTGTACAGGAATTTCTCTCTCCAATCCCAGAGAGAAATCCCTTCGAGGGGATGCTGTTGGAGATGATAGGAAATAAAGGGAATGAAAGTGGGGAAGGGAATGGAATGAAGGGAAATTGCTAGAGATAGTCTTAGGCCTTTGAAACGAAGCATCACAGTAACATCTTAGGGCATGTACAATAGCACCATTTCACTCGGCTCTTAGGGCCTGTTTGGCAACAAAGTATTTTCATAGTTTCTAGGTAAAACCATGGTTTTGAAGAATACCATGGTATTTTTGGCAACATGGTGTTTGGAAGCAACCCAAAAAACTCTGTTTTGAAAACCATGGTATTGCCAATACTATAGTATTTTTGGAGTATTGAAAACTCCACTTAAAGTGGAGTTTTGGGCTTTTGGTGCTGGTGTAGAGAGTGAGAGGTGTCAATACTTTGAAAATACCATGCAAAAGACTTTGTAGCCAAACAGTTTGTAGTTCCAAGAAAAACCATGGTTTCAATGGTGGTAGGTGAAACCATGGTATTTATGCCAAAACAATTTCTAAACCATGGCTTTGTAATACCATGGTATTGAAAAACTTTGCTTCCAAACAGGACCTTAGTTTGTACTCCGTATACATTAATTTTAGTCTATGGATAAGAGTGAGAAAAGAAGAGAGAGAAGAGAATCAGCTCTTATTTAGTAGCCAGCTTTGCACAGAAGCATAAATAGATCAATTATTGTACAGCATCTAGAGATAACTTTTAGAAACAGTTATTATACAAGATGACTTTCAGGCCCTGTTTGGGGGGCTGCGCTTCAGCTTTGGGCCTAAAGCCCCCCCCAAACAACCCAGCTGCAAAGCGGCTGCACAGCTAAGCCATAGCTGAAGCACCCCTAAAAGCCACAGCTGGTAGGGAGGTGCTTTTCAGCTGTGGCTTCGCTCGACCGTCTCCCCGCTCGCTCTGTGTCCCCCCTCATCCCGTCGTATCCCCTCTCAGTCGCTTCCTTGACTCCCTCTGGCTCGGGCACCATCTCTCCAACTCCCTCCTCACTCAGGCCCACTCGGTTGCCCCCAAAAGATACAGCTGTAGCAGCTGGTTTGCCAAATGACATATCAAGAAAAGTCACAAATGCTACCACAAATGGCTTTACACAAAGAAGCCAAAAGCAGCTTTTCAGCCCAGCCGCAGCCTCCCCAAACAGACCCTCAGTCTACTATTAGCTTGTAGTGGACTTTACTATTGTACGTGCTCTTCCACGCCCTAGCAATCAGTTTTCGTGCCTTAGTGCCACGTACGTGCTCTTAATAGGTGCAGGGCCAATCACCGAGTGCCAAGTGTCCACTTAAATAAAAAAAAATATTAACAAGAGAAAGGTCAGTGCGCAATCCCATCTTCTCTTTACTTGTGTTTCCCATCTGCGCCTTGACCTACGGAACATTTGCATTCAATTTGAAGCACAGAAATATTCTCAGATCGACGACTCCTTGCCGATAGCCATGAAAGAGCGCAGCTTTAGTAGCAGCTCTCGATTCTATCGCCTGATTAGATCTTGTCGGAGGTACTTGCCGATCAAGTACTATACGTCGAGTCCGACAACTACATAGGTGCTCGATCTGATCTTGTGCTTAGTCTGATCGCTTTGCCTTGAACGCAATACTAGCATCAACAACAGTGTTCGACCTCGCCGGCATTGGCGACTCGCCAAGCTCCGATCGATGACAGCCGTTTCATCTTCACCATCACGGTGAGCCGTGGTGAGCAGTTACCACCCAAAAGATTCTTTGATATTCCTACGGAATAACACTATTGCATAGGAATTTTGGAGGAAAATAGACATGGGCTCCAGCATCATGTTCCCTTGCTTTGTGCCATGAAATCCTGTATTTTTCCTATGTAGCATCTTTAACGTCTCTTTTGGAACTTTTTCATATCCTTAGTTTCTGTAGGAATCCAGGGGATTTAACCCTCAATTTCGGCGTTTTTTCTTCTTATATTCCTGTATTTTTCATTCTTACATTTCAAACAGGACCTTAGCGTTAGTACGACCAAATGTGCTGGCCTGCAGGGTGTACTAGTCCACACGATTTTCGTATTGTAGGAGTAGGAGCCATCGATCCGATAAAAAAATAACATTTCAATCTCAACCTGCATCCAGAATTGGTTGATTTCTTCCTAGTCGAATGGTACTACCTGAGCACAATCTCAAAACTTTGCACTATCACACACGGTGATACAGTTTTTTTAAAAAAACAAAAAACAAAACTTGCATGCAGTGTACCTTTAAGATTTTTGAAAATTTTAGATATACCCTTGTTAATAAAGATGAAATGTGTTTAGATTTCAATACGATTTGATAATACTTAAATGGCTTAGATAATAATTACATTCTATGGGCCTGTTTGGGAGAGCTCCACTCCACCAACTTCACCATAGAGTAGCTCCATCATAAAGTTGAAGTAGGGAAGTGAGGTGTTTGGCTTGCAAATTAGATCTAGCTTCAAGAATAGATGGGTTTGATGTGGATACCCATTTGTGCCCTTGGATGTTGAATGGAGGTGGGTAATTACCTCATATGTGTAACTAGTGGCAAAGGTGGGTAATTACCTATGAACTTCACGAGTGGGTATGAAACAGTGTTTCTTGGAGTACCCCTTGAGGAGCTCCACAAAAACCATGAAGCAGCCCCCTAGATTCGCATTTTTTCTGAAGTCGGAGTTCTGTGTAGCTGAGGTGTTTGGCTACATGAAGTTGGAGTGGAGCTGAAAATTGAGGAGCAGAGCTCTCCCAAACAGGCCCTATAGCTCATGGTTGCTAACTTTTTTTCTCATCTTAGCTACCAACCATATGGCACAATACATTTAATATAAAATATTTTGATCTTTTATATATTATACAAACTTTTTCATCTTACAACTAAAAAACTGAGTCTTTGAATCTCTATTCATTTATGTTATTATAATCATCACGATGAGTGCAACGAATCTTGACCACTATTTAGTATTTGTGCTAGAACAATAGGATAATACCGATCAATTATATATTTATCTCTACTATTATAAATCAGCAGTTGGTGGCAGTGGTGAGTTCTACTCACGTCATTAATTGCCCTGCTTAATTGCCCTACTTAATTGCCCTACGCAAAAAACGAAGCGTTGCTTTAATTAGCCAGCTTTCGCAAGAAACGAAGCGTTAAAGATAGATGTTTGATCTTGTGAAATATTTTTTTATTTTTTAATCTTTATTTTTCGTTATCAATTTTGTTTTTCGTAGCAACGCACGGGCATGTAACTAGTAATAATTTATTTATCAATGTCACAATTTTTTATTACTTCAGAGATATATGATAAATATTTTGATTGTATATAAATTGTTGCATAATGTATAAAAAACATACCAAGATTAGAAACTAATATATTGTTATCAGTGAACACTATTTTTAACTGTTATTATAACTAATAATTATTAGAGTAGTGCTTTTATGCTTTTTCTCCTAATACAAGTTGCACAAATCTTGAAGCAAGCGAAGAGGTAAGTAATCACCATCTACCTTTTATTTATGCTTTAATATTTGTGCAACTTTAAAAAAGAGAGCATAAAAGCATCTCTCTCATTATTATTTATGTAATTCTGCGTCATTAAATATTAACAGTGCACTCTTAAGGCCATGTTTGGATGGGCTAAAACTAATTGTTAGCTGGCTAATG
Source organism: Rhipidocladum racemiflorum (assembly GCA_036346355.1). Classification (NCBI taxonomy): domain Eukaryota; kingdom Viridiplantae; phylum Streptophyta; class Magnoliopsida; order Poales; family Poaceae; genus Rhipidocladum; species Rhipidocladum racemiflorum. The sequence continues at coordinate 85,473,999 of CM070573.1, read as the reverse complement.
GCTAGAGCTAATTATTAGGCAGCTAATAATTAGCCCATCTAAAATTAGCCTAGGACTGTTTGGATACATGGCTAATGGTTGGACTAATTTCTTAGAAAAGTCAAGTTTGCCCCTCATAACGGATTGGGGAGCGGATGCACGGGTGAGGAAGTGAGGATAAGACCAGCGCGAGGGTATTTCAGACTTTTCCAACGTGTTACCTGCTATTAGCCCAAATTAGCTCCCTCCCACCAACTAATGGACTAATTGTTAGCTGAGGGATTGGCTAAAAATTAGTCCACCTATTAGTCTTCCTGTTTGGATAGACTAGGATTAATTTTTAGTCAGCTAACAATTAGTCTAGAGATCTAAACATGGTCTAAGTCTTAACCTAGATTTTCTGGTTTTGTTGCAATCCGTGTCCTTTTCTGGAGGGGGCATACCAGTAATTTCGTACTGGGCAGGCGTGATAGCTCTCAGGCAGGGACGCCTCGGTCTCGGTAGCCCAGCAGAAGCGAAGCCTCGGGTGCCTCGTCCAGTCGTACCCGCAAGGATCCAAAAACATCTGGGCACGCTGACACGTGGGCCCCGCGTGACGGGCTCGCCTTTGGATGGTGCCCGCGCCACGCGCACGCGAGGGAGCCGAGCCCGACCCGATCGATAATGGGATTCGATCGGTGGAACCCGATGCGCCGCGCTTGGGCTCCTCCGGTTTCGGTTCCCGGGTCGCTGATTCGGTTCAAGGTGCCGTCGTCGCTCGGTGGGCTGACACGCTAGGCCCACCACGCCTGGACCCCTGTAGTATTACGTGGTCGCCTCGCCTCGCACCATCCACATGTGTGCCGCGGTTGGCCATTTGCCACGGCGCCCCACTGGCGCTTGCTTTTGTTTCATCGGGAGCGGCTAACCGTTACCCATCGCACCATATATAATGCACCAGTGTTGCGTGTGATGCCGTGTCGTACAAAGTTAGATCTATTTTTTTTCCTAAAAAAAGTAGGAGGATCTAAGTGTTTTTTTGGTTCTCTTGTTTTTCTTTCTGAAAAAACACGCTTGGTAGGAACCGTCGACGAATTGGTATAACGGGCCTTTTTGAAAAGAAAAAAATTAATAATACATGTTTCGAAAATATCAGATTTTGAGTTGACAAAAAAATATAGAGATAGAGTTGTGCACATTTTATTTTGACGAATCGGGTTTTTCTCGGAAAAAACGGAGAAATGATCTTATTTTGCCGAGTTTAACACTCTATACATTAACCGGGTAATAATAAATGTTTCGAAAAATACTATAGATCGAGTTGCAAAAAAACTACAAAGATACAATTGTACACATATTTTTTCCTGAAAAATATTAGAGATCGAGTTACCAAAAAAAAATACAGAGATAAAGTTGTACACATATTTCTTTTGACGAATGGTTAACATTCTATTATTACCCGGTCAACATTCTTTTGTCGAGTTTAACACTCTATGTGTTAACGGGGTAATAATACATGTTCCAAAAAATATTAGAGATGTCAACCCTCTTTTGTCGAGTTTAACACTCTATGTGTTCACCGAGTAATAATACATGTTTCGAAAAATATTAAAGATCGAATTGCAAAAAAAAAAATTTAGAGATAGAGCTGTCAACATTCTTTTGTCGAGTTTAACACTCTATGCGTTCACCGAGTAATAATACATGTTTTGAAAAATATTAGATATCGAGTTGCAAAAAAAAGTCTACAGAGCAATAACACAAATTTCTGTCGACGAAAATATTTTTTCCGAGAAAAACGGAGAAAAGACCTGGACGTAAGGGACGGTTACCTGTTTGTTATTTTTTTGGACCTAAGCGCTACTCGAAAAAATTAGAAAATGGCTCATTCGAGATTTGTATTTAACGTGATTTTTTTCGTAAAATAACGAATGAGGGACCTCAACGCTATTCGGAAGAACACACGGGCTATTTTAGAAAAAACGTTTTTTGCCCACATAGTTTTGGGGGGGTAAAAAAATGCTGAGGGCTTTTTTGTAATTTTACAGAGACATTCATAATTTGAAGGAAGCCAAGGGGTTTTTTCGCAAAATGCCAGGGAGATGACGTGGCTCTTTGGTTGCTCTCCAAATTCTCCCCATATAATAGAGTTGATATGTGTGCTATCACCTACGATATCTATTCACCCTAAATCCCCGAAAACTCAAGGACTTTTTCATCAAAAAATCTGACAGGTTTTTTTGGGAAAAATCCAACGTGGCATGCCCGTGAGGCCGACAAACCCACGCACTACAAGATACAGTAGTTAATGTTATGATATAGATAGAATCCCAGTTCAAGTATAGAAAGACTATGTATTTGTAGGCGGATTCGAATCTATCTTTTTGTTGGTTTTGTTGTATATTGAGCACTCTCTTATACAGAAAGAATCAATCTAATAAAGAGAGAACTTTACCCCTATATTGTGTGCTCCCTGTACTTTTTTTGTGAATTCGATGGCGTGCTGTTGATTGACCGCGAATGAACAACTACGTTTTACAACACGTTACGAGCACGAAGATATACAAGGCTGAAGCCCTAAATCAATCTACAAGCATATGTCGTTCTATATTCTTTGCAAGTAGATCAATTTTATTTTCTTAATACTAATCACAGATTAATCTATTGTTGATCTGTATGATGCTCATTCGACATATCGATCTCATCACACAAAGACGGAATTGCATGGATGCATGAACTAACACACGATGTTCTACCAAGGTGAAGATCGTCTGTCTGCATCCATCTACACCGTATCGAAATCATCCGGCTACAAGCAATTAAATATACTACGAGCCCACGTAAGTTCAAGCTCCATAGGTGGATTGCATTTAAGAAATCTTTTGATCTCACAAATCATCGCAACAAGATAACAATATAATTGCACATTGTATTGTTCATCAAATCGATAAAACAAAAAAAGGAGGAAGGTGGCAAATGAGATGCTGGCCACGGCGCCAGGGCTTGACCTCGCCGCCAGCCACATGGCGCACGTGTGGCCTCCGCACCCTTAGCCCGACGCCGCGCCACACCCATGACTCATGCACCGACGCGTCTGGCTACATCCCTTACGCGCCAGTAGCGCCCGTTCACATACTGCGACACTCTTGCTCGGCCTGAAACCACGGGCGGTCGTTGAGGGCCGCTGGCCACCGCATCGCCGACACTCGCCGCGGACTAAGATCGCCCTAACAGCGCCGCTCACCGCGCATAGCCATAGCCAACGATTCCCCACGCCCGAAGCGTGTACAACGGCAACTCCCCACCCCCGAAGCACGGACGATGGCGCCTTCCCCACACCCGATGCACCGCCATGAGGCCCATGCTCGGTCCCATTGGCAACGACCGTGTCTTGCGCCCGATGCGCTGCCGTGCCACCATCGTCAACGCCCGAAGTGCCGGAAGCGCCCGAAGTGCCGTGCCACGGGGGTGGGCCATGCCATGCCGGTATGACACTGTAGCACGTGGCGTGCTGGGCCTGAGACCAGAGCACGATGGGTGGCACGGCCCGGCACGGCACGGGCAAGACGGCCGCGGCAGGGAAGTAGGAGAGAAGAGCTGGGCCACGTGGGGGTTACTGGTGCCGTGTCGCTGTCATTGCCGAGCTCGCCTCGACCCCTCCGCCGCTCGCTCCCGACGTTGTGGCCCGCGCGCACGCTTCTAACACCATGCCGGCGCGCCTCCTCGCCCGTGGCCCGCATGGTTCGTGCCGCCTTGGCTATTGCGGGCCCTGTGGTCGCTCGTCTCCCGTAACCGCTGTGTCCCCATGCACCCATGATCTTTTTGGAGAAAAAGTACTGCTGGGCTTTCTACGTATGACCATCACTCGTTCTCTTGTCGGCAAATGAGCGAGAGAGATGGAGGCAACAAGCGAGAGAGAAATTGAGAGAGACGGTCAAGAGGGAGGGAGAGAGCCGAGAGAGGGAGCAACTGGCGAAAGAGATTGAGAGTGATGGAAGAGAGGGAGAGAGGGAGAGGGAGAGAGCAAAAGGCGAGAGATAACTGAAATAGATTGAGCATCGTGTGTCTCTGTCTCCTTTCCTCTCGTCGCAATAGTGTAAGTGGGCCTGGACCGACACGACACGAAGCAGACACAAAGCATAAATGAGTTGTGCCTAGGCTCGCTGAAGGCGAGTTGGGCCGACCAGCCTGGCACGGTAGGCATGACGGGTCATCATGGCCTGGTACGGTTTAGGCACGAAGCACAATGGGTCCGGGCTGGCACAGCACGATGCCCACCTCTAGCTATACCTACGCTATAGTTTTTTTGACCCAAAACACGAAACTACAGATCAATATTCCGCTATATTAGCTACAAGCTCTATAGCTAGCGAAAGTTCCGTTATTTAACGTAGCTTGTAGCTTGTGATAGCTCCGCTATCCTATATATGTACCCATAAACCAAAATATTGGTCCTATTTTAGAATCTAACATTACTAACATACTCAAATGCATCTCTTATAAGCCTAAACTATGAAAAAATTAGTAAAATATATCATCTCGCCATTTTTTTAATAATCCAACATTCATATTTCTCGATGATTAAATACTTGTTGTTAAGAACATTAAGATATAGTTATCATTTATGGTTTTGAACATGTATTAATATATTTGTTGATTTCAGACTTAACTCATATTCTTATTATAAAAATATTAGTATCTTTTAAAGTACTATATTTTTATGATTTGTTTAGATGTGACTTGTATTATATACATATTTAATTTTTCTAATTTTTTAATACGAGAAACGCGATGAAGGATAGCTTCCACGATAGCTGCAATAGTTTTTTATGTGACCTTACTGCAAAGTCGCGAAAATCACGATTTAATACCTTGGAAATACAAGAAGAAACTAGCAGTAGTGTCAGCGTTGTCAAATGAAGTCTTAGGGATTGTTTGGTTTGTTTTCAATGATTGCTAATGCTTATCTTTATTTTCTTGCCAAATTTTGATCAAAATATTGACAACCAATGTGGTGACTAAATTTTAGCATACTAATTTTTAAGTAAAATTTTGTTTAAAAAATTTATGATCAAACCAAATACCCCTTCGTATCTTATCCCTCTTACCGTTTGCTTTTGCTGCTTCCCAATGAATAGTCCTCGTTCTAGTTCTACTAGTCTACTAACAAGTTACGACCTTGCTGCTAGTACTAAGAATATCTTCAACAATTTCTCTTTATTCTATTCCCTTCCCTATATTCATTCCCTTTATTTCTTACTATCTCCAACAGCATCCCCTCGAAGGGATTTCTCTCTGGGATTGAAGAGATAATCTGTTTCTAAAGGGATTCTCTCTCCGAATCTCTTCTGAAGGGAAGGCTGAAGGGAATCCGCTGGAGCACGTAGGATCTGTTCACGAAGAGATTTAGAGACCGAAGAAAATCCACCGAAGATAGTCTAATGTTGGTAGTTCTCGTTGATATCCTTACTAACTCGTAGGGTATTGGAATATTGCCTAGCTCTGTAGGTACGCAGTGGCAACTGGCAAGTAGGGATGAAAACGGATCGGATAGTTTCCGACCGATCCGGATAATTTTCGGATACGGATTCTGTCGGATCGGATATTTGTCGGATAGTATCGGATCGGATACGGATACGGATATTTTTTGTCGGATACGGATACGGATTCGGTAGCTCACTATCCGTCGGATACGGATAATCCGGATAGTGATGGATCGGATATCCGGATAGTGGGCTGGGCCAAGCTACTCTTTTGGCCCAAAAAGGTTACTAAATTTTTAACTTGTTTTCTAATTTAATTAATCCATAAATCAAGTTTTAATTATTAAAATTAGCAAACTAGCTCCAAAAATTATGAAATTTTTTGATAAAATTCCTAACATAGTCTATAATTTTTACAAAAATTATTTTTAAAATTTATTGTATTTTAAATTTTCTAAAAATTTAAAAAATATTGTCTTTAATAGAAAAATATTTTAAATAAGTAGCTAAAATGCATAAAAACTCATAAAATACATAATTTATTATTTTAAACATAATTTAACAAATAATACAAATCTTGGGGTCATTAAATGTAAGTGTTATATATGTTTTCTAGAGATATGGTAATTAAGTATTATCAAACTTTTTGTGTATTCTATATTTGTTTCCATTTGTATCTCTGAGCAAGGATCACCTTTATTTTGTGTTTTGATCTACATGTATGATGGATTAATCATATGTACATGATAAACTAAGTCTTACATAATTTTGTTTGCAACATATTATCTAACTATTGTCTAAGTGAATGAAAATGCTTATATTTATTCAATTTTCAATAATGTTTTAATCAAATCAACTAGTTATGTGTTTTCATTGATTTTTTATGTACAATCTAAGGGATTATCATGTTTCGATAAATATTCGTAACCGTATCCGATTCGACTCGTATTCGATCCGTATCTGTATTCGACATTATCCGTATTCGTATTCGTATCCGGACTATCCGTATTCGTATCCGAATCCGAGAAAAAATATGAAAACAAATATGGTAGAGCTATTATCCGTCCGTATCCGATCCGTTTTCATCCGCAAGTGGTTCTGATAACTTGTAAGACTGTGCCCGCCTCTGCTTCGGCAAGTACCATACCACTACTGGTAACATGCAGTAGATTTTATAAAATTCCATCTTGCCCTTCGTGCCGGTCATTCGTCGCATTCCCTCGAGTCCAAACCCGTTCTGTCCTAACCTGATGTGATTAATCAATGCATTAAAAGCTGGTCAAAGAGATGTGAATTCCGACAGGACATTTCCACCAACCAGTAATCTCCATTCTCCACTGCCGCCATGGCATGGCATCCATAGTTCCATACCGTAGCTCGCAATTGACGTTTCACCCAACTAAGATCCCGAGAGAAAAAATAAAAAAGAAGTTTGGATTTTGGTCGCAGGTACCTTTCCACACTGCAATGGCGAAATGCTGCTCATGCTCGTATTTGTTTTTGCTTAGAAAAAACGAAGGAGGATTCCTTCCTCTGCCCTCTCGTTTCTTCTCCAGCGTTTGTTCCCTTGTTTCTTTTAGAGTCTTGCTTCCTTCTTTTTAGCCTCCGTAGACTCAGCTGCGAGCACTCTCAGTCTCAGGTCTCGACCACTCCAGATCACGAGCACTGGTGTCGCGGTGCCCAAGAAATGAATCTACAGAGCCATCCGGCCGTGGCCGGTGATGAGGCGGGGGAGCTGCTCGGGCGTGTGCAGGGGATGGTGCCGGCGGCGCTGCACGCGGCGAACGAGGCGGCAGGCTTCCCGGGGCGGTGGAAGGCGATCGCCGCCAGGCTGGAGAGGCTCCCGACGTGCCTGTCGGACCTGTCCAGCCACCCTTGCTTCGCCAAGAATGCGCTGTGCTGCGAGCTGCTGCAGTCGGTGGCCTCCACGCTCGCCGAGGTGGCCGAGCTCGCGGGGCGGTGCCGGGAGCAGCCGAAAGCCGGGAAGCTGCAGACGCAGAGCGCCATCGACGCGCTCGCCGGCAAGCTGGACCTCAACCTGCGGGACTGCGCGCTGCTTATCAAGACTGGCGTGCTCTCTGATGCCTCGGTCGCGCCTCCTGCCGAGGTTGCGTTGGGGACGGCGGCGACGGCGGACGTTCGGGAGCTGCTCGCGAGGCTGCAGATCGGGCACACCGAGGCGAAGAACCGGGCGGTGGACTGTCTTCTCGAGGCTCTCAACAAGGACGACAAGAGCGTCCTCCCGGTGCTCGGCCGCGCCAGTGTCTCCGCGCTGGTGCAGCTGCTCACGGCGTCCTCGCCCAAGTTGCGGGAGAAGACCGCCACGGTCATCTGCCAGCTCGCTGAATCGGGCAGCTGCGAGGGCCTGCTCGTGTCAGAGGGCGCGCTGCCGCCGCTCATCCGTTTGGCCGAGTCCAGCAGCCTCGTCGGCCGTGAGAAGGCCGTCATCTCGCTGCAGCGCCTGTCCATGTCACCTGACATTGCCCGCGCCATTGCCGGCCACGGTGGCGCCCGCCCACTGATCGAGATCTGCCAGACAGGGGATTCCATCTCCCAGTCCGCCGCGGCCGGCGCGCTCAAGAACCTCTCGGCAGCGCCGGAAGTGCGACAAGCACTGGCCGACGAAGGAATAGTTCGTGTGATGGTCAACCTGCTGGATTGCGGCACTGTGCTCGGCTCCAAGGAGTACGCCGCCGACTGCTTGCAGAACCTCACGTCGGGCAGCGACAGCTTTCGGCGCGCCGTCGTGTCGGACGGCGGGCTGCGCAGCCTGCTCCTCTACCTCGATGGTCCATTGCCACAGGAGTCAGCGGTGAACGCGCTCCGGAACCTCGTGGGTGCTGTCTCCCCCGGCAGCATCGTCTCACTAGGCGTGCTACCTCGGCTGGTCCATGTGCTCGGAGTCGGGTCAATCGGAGCGCAGCAGGCGGCCGCAGCGGCTGTCTGCAGGATCTCCACCTCGACGGAGATGAAGCGTTTCGCCGGCGAGCACGGCTGCATGCCGCTGCTCGTGCGCATGCTGGAGGCCAAGTGGAACGGCGCACGCGAGGCCGCCGCCCAGGCCGTCGCCAGCCTCGTGAGCTACCCTCCCAATGCCCGGGAGGTCAGGAAGGACGAGAAGAGCGTGCCATGCCTGGTGCAGCTGCTGGACCCGAACCCTCTGAACACGGCCAAGAAGTATGCCATCTCGTGCCTCCTGTCGCTCTCCGCGAAGAAGCGGTGCAAGAAGTTGATGATCTCGCACGGCGCCATTGGGTACCTCAAGAAGCTCTCCGAGATGGACATCGCAGGCGCCAAGAAGCTGCTCGAGAGGCTAGAGCGCCGCAAGCACCGGAGCCTTTTCAGTAGGAAGTAACAGATGTAGCAATTAGCTTCACTACTTACATGTTCCATTGCCAAATTTCTTTTTTGATGTAACCTGTATAAAAAAAATCATGTCCTATTTCAGCCTGTGAAACGGTTGTCGTGCAAGTGTTTATGTCAACTGAATATATTGGGTTGTAATATATGTTGGGTGATGGATATGTTGGCCAGTTCAGGAGCTTCTAACTTTGAATAAGTTAATATTGTTCAGCGCTGAAATTGAAATGAATGGACTGAATGGTAGTACTCTGTACTCTTACTGTGATCATTTTAATAAGTTGATCTATTTTTTTTTTTGTACCAAACATTATTTATTGTCGAAATTCGTAAGGGGTTTGACTAAAAGTAAAATGGTTGCGAATCTCCCCTTGATTCAAACTGAGAATATGTTTTTGTGATGTTCTTTCTGACTAGGAATAAGGCTATTTTACATCTCTCAGCTTTCTAAAAGGTTTAATTGACATGCTCAACTATAAAACAGGATATTTAACTCTTTAAATTTCTTTAAATTTACAAAATCGGGTTAATTTACACTATAGACTGGTTTTGATGATCTGTATCCCACTTTCGTCATATTGATAGCTATGTCATTGAGTTTTGGTAATGAAGATCCAATTCAAATGTTTTGACATCAACATTATCGATCTTTTTCTCACCTATTTCCTCTCTATACATTCTCTTTCTCTTCTCATTACATCAGCAAAAATCGATGACATAGCTGCTAATATAACAAAAATCACCTTAAGTTGGGTCCCTGCTATCCAAACTGCTTTAAGGTACAAATCGATCTGATTTTGTAAGTTTATAATGCTAAATAATGATTTTATAGTTCGAGGTGTTAAAATGAACTTTTCAGAAGACGAGAGATGCAGAATAGACTTATTACTTTTAGCGATACAATCGGAACTCTTATTGAAATAGCTTTGTTGTCTGTTGTTCTGTGACTTTCTAAAATTTGCCAATCAAATACTTATTCTTCGGGCAAACATATCCAGAGCTACTGGCCGCTGCCGTTTGTTCTCCGTACAATTTTGCTTTTGTTCTGCTCTGAACTGAACTGACACACTAAATATTCAGAAGAAATCGGAGTAGTGATCTTGGTCGTTCACTTTGTTCTTCTTGTTATACTCTTCTTTGCTTTTTTGTTGCCGTTTGTCATTGAAAACCAATAGAATCCATCGATGAATGTCAGTTCCACGAGTATTCTGTCCTTCTGTCTTTTTTTTTGCGGATTACACAAAACCACCGGAAGAAAAGTAGAAAACAATTCCACGTGTTCTTAAAAAACAGAGAGTTTTTACCGTTTTTAGATGGTACCAAAATATACATTAGTCTAGTACCAAGAAGTAACAAAAATTTAAATGGTGGAAATATCAAAAGGTACAAGAGTTTAAGGGTAATTTAGTGGTAGCTCATGGTACCTCCAAAGAGGATAAAATATGTAAAAAAACAATGCCATTAGGTTTTAGTACTATTATCAGCGTAGGAAGAACTCTTTTGAAAAACGGCCGACTCAACCGATTAATCGGTGACTAAATCATCACGAATAGTTTAATCTGAGTGCAATTAATGCAGTTGAATGATTAGTTGACCGTATAATCAAATTAATCGCCCGTTTTTTTATTAATCATCTGTTTTTCCTATTTAATCACAAAAATAGCTTACTTTTATTCACAAAGTATGATAAATTAGTTTATAACATTTTGCCATAGTGTTCATAATATGTACCTGTTGGATGAAGTATAAACAATAGAATGTAAAACATGTTTTTGTAGAGTAATAATTTATAATAACTTTGGGTAACTAAAATATTTTTAATTAATTCTAAATATAAATAAATATATTAATAAGAACGTATAATCGTCCGTTAAATTCCAATCAATCGACCGTATTGCAATTAATAGATTAGAGGTACCATGTTCAAACGCATACCGTTTTTCACAACCACCAAGAAGACTAATGTGCTGCTTTCCCATGCTATGGTTTTGGGGCTTCCCGGCCTTTTTTGAAATGGACTAGTTGTGTGCAGTTATCTCGTTGTCGTGCTTGTTTTTCTGAAGCATTTATTGTACTACCTTCCCTCATTTTTTTTTACAAAACTAGCTCTTGTGCCGGAGAAATTGCAAAAATAGCCCCCTTCGCCATCGCGGTAGATCTGACAGGTGACACGTGTCACTTGCCGCGGTCTAGTACTGCCACAGCACGGTGGCATGCGATCGAGCGGAGAGGCGCGGGGCAGAATGGGTCTCGGGAGGCGTGTGGGGCTAGGGGACACGTGGCGTGTGGCGGGGTCGACACGGGCGAGTGAACATGGGGTCGGGAGACATGTGGGGCACAGGTGCACGTGGGGCCGGTTGTGTGGAGTTGTGTCCAGGGCATGCTTACGTGGAAGGATTTGCTTCCACGCTCTCTTGGCGCGGAAGGTTGCTGCCACGCTTTCCCGCCGTGGAAGAACCTTTCGCGGTACCAGACCACGATAGGTGAAACTTGTCATCTGTCGAGCCTTTCGCGGTGATAAATGGGATCATTTTACTTCTCCTGTACAAGAGCTATTTTTGTTAAAAATAATCGAGGGGAGTTGGTACAGTAAATGCTTCTTGTTTTCCATGTTTCTGTGGATGGCACGACGAATCAACGACATCAGTACATCATCAGAGCAATAATTGAAGTGCCATGGGCTGGCAGCGATCGATTCAAACTGTGTGCAGCGGGCTCGATGAGACTTGGTACTGGCCCTACTATTCTCTTCGGCGGCATGCTACAGGGCACACGATCCATCCATACAGCGAGTCAGAGCAGCGCACTCGCAGATCACGCCTTGGATGCAACAGCGCAAACGAATGGAAGGTACTAGACTGCTAGAGCCTGGCAAGAGCCAACTGCTCGTGCGCCGCTGACCGAGTGCAGCCGGCCGACGGGCGCGGCGAGTGAATACGATGAGCTCATCTGACCAACGAGGTCGCGCACAGACTGACAAAAGGTGTGCATATCTTTGCAGCACGCAACGCGGTCGCAAATTGCTTCTGAACAATTATGTGTGTTAAAAGGTGTCAACCCTGTTGGCATTGGCATATAATATAATTATATAAGCACTAGACATGAACACACAGAAATGTTCATAGCTATTCGGAAGGTACCGCGTGAAAGCATAAACCGTACAGGCAATTGGCAGCATTCTATGCTGCTATGTAGGCAGGGTAATCTCACGTTCCATGCTCAAGTGCAGCTTCCGGCGATGGCAGCGTTTGCGTCGGCTATAGACGGCAGCATTCCTCATGCCTTCGCTTTGGCCGGGGGAGCACGAGAAGGAAGTTGCTGCAGAGCAACGGGTTGCGAAACTTTAGAACACCCCCTAAAAATTCTTCAAGAACATTAGAGCAGATGGAAGGCGAGGGGGGGTTACCTGATAGCAGGAAATGAGCGAGGTCACGAATCCAAATGCCCCTGTTACCCTTGGAGTGACCTTCTTGGGTGACAGCTGAAGGAGCCCTATGGCCACGACCACATCCATGGCCGCCTTGACCAAAGCTAGAAGCCGTTCATCTGACTGTTTCATCTTGTTGCGATACTGCTCATTCTACAAACCATTCATCTTGAGTAAAGATTAGTTCTATGCATCCATGATCAGTCGGTGGCGGATATGGAAGCATATGTACCTCGTATTTGTCGGCACCCTTCAGCTCCCTCGAAAGCTTCCTCATTGATTTTGATAGCCTCTTAAGCTCTCCGAGCTGCGCAATGGCGGCCACATAATCAGTGATTCATGGGTTATAGGACGCTAAAAGCACATGCAATGGAAGTACGAATACCTCAACTAAACCTGCAAAGACAGAAGAAGCCATCCAGCAGTACAGGGATATCCTGGCAATCCGGTCCGTGCGCTCCTTGTTCTGCCGCAAGAACACGAAGTCACGTTTATTAAGAGTACATTAACGCACAATGGACCATCAGGAGGCAAAGCGAGTAAGACGCTTAAAATGTTGACAACCTTGTATATCCCTGATCTTCCTACCCATACAAATTGATCCAGGAACAAGAACGTCGAAAGCAGAGCATTTTTGGACTGCAATTGCAGAGACCAGTGGTCAACAGATAATCTCTACTCAGAGTCAGAGGTGTTCTTCTTTGATGATAAATGCAGTTAAAATACCTTTCCAAGCAGGATCAGTGTAAGCGGAGTCCCTTTAGCAGCTGGGCTGATAAGAGCATGCAGATCATTGACCCACTGCAAAGCCAAGAACAAAAAGACAAGCATAAGCTGCAAGATACACTGAGAGAACTGGTGTTTTATATCAGCGAAGAAATTATCGATGTGACCTGACCTTGAGAAGCCGAAAAACTTTGCGAGCTAAGGTGGTCGATTTATCAACGTTTTGTGCTGTGCCAGGTTGCCCGTTGCTCAGAAACTTCGAACCGTATTGAATTGCCCTGCAGATCTTGTCCCTAGCCTCGGCTTTGTTCAGGTATAGGACAACAAGACCGAGCTCTGCTCTTGTGGCATCTAACGAGCTCATCTTCCTATCCTGAAGTAAAGTAAGAGGAGAGGCACACAAATTCACAAAACCAAAGGCACAGACGAAACATTAATCCCCTACTTGTGATGTTGTCTCAGTAATTAAGCAGGTGTAGTTTCTAAAAGCAAAAAAAAAAAAAAAATGGAAACAAGGATAAAAGTAAGTAAGCAGGCCTGGAAATGTACTGATAACCTAGCTTCTGATACAGCAGTGCATTGAATCAATATGAAGTAGCATAGCATTAGTTCTGAAGTAGCACGTCTATCTACAACACAAGCTGACAACACTAACCCCGAAACATCACTGGAATTGATGAACCAAGAAGCAGGAAAAAGTTCAATTACCTTGCTAACAATGAAGTAGGAAGGAGTGAGATGGGAAGGAGTGAGAGAACAAAGTGAAGGGGTGGATAGAGAAGGGACGGCTACCTGGTTTTTGCCGAGAGCTTCGTCGGCTGGAGTTGCATCTTCGGCTACTATTTCACCATTCGATTTTGTGTGGATTGAGATGAGATGACTCGTGGAGGGACGGGGCGCGCTCTCCCTCTGCTATGAGACAGTTTTGGATTCTAGCGCTCCCTTGCGTGTGGCCACAGGAAGTAACGAATTTAACCACGAAATCGGTTGGGATTGCAGTGGCATGTATGGTGTTGCGATCTGTATAATTAGCTCAGGATAACCATAAATATTATTATTATTTTAAGATAATTATATAGATCTCGGCATACTAATTAATCAAAATATCGAGCGCACACGATGTTTTATCAGTTAATACACCATGTTTAGAGTAGAGCAACTGAACAATAATTAAAGACTGAAATAGAAACTTATTGTGTTCCATTGCCACGCAGGGCTACATTAATTATACATAAGATATAAATACAACTTAAATATAATACAAAAGTACCAACTATCCTGATAACTGATAAAGCCAAAGTACGATCTACTCAACATCCTAACCCTTCTGGTAGCCTACATCTTTGTATATTTGATTCTAGGGTGACCCTCACCCCCTGCCTCGTAGGCACCCTTGGGATCCAGTTTGCCACTTACCACTAGAGCAATTTTCTAAGTAAAGAGGAGTTAAGCAAGAATGAGTACAAAAATACTCAACAAACATTAATAAAAAAAATGCATTATATGAGTTTTCTCCAAAACCATTTCATGAATCCTTCCTCAATCCTTTTTTTCAGAAAATAAGGTTTTATTAGGAAAGTTCTGTGTTTCCTAGTTTTTAATTATCAAACATGTTACTAGCACTCCTCTCAATTAATCTCATATCAACTGTTCCCCAACTTTAATGCACATCGGCGGAACTCCTAATACCAACTGTACCCTAACTTCAATACACATCAGTGGTACTTCTAATTCTAACAGTACCTTGACTTCAATACACATCGGCGGTACTTCTAATCAGGGTTTCAAAAATCGTGGAAAATCGCGAGATAATCGGGAAAATCGGGCGTATCGGTGGGGTAAGGAAAGCAAAACCGCGAGGAAAACCGGTGGAATTCAAATTTGAATTTAAATTTTTTGGAAAATTTGGAAAAATTTAAAAAAAAGCTAGCTAAAATTAGTATTAATAGGGTTTTGTCATTTGGGATAAAATTTAGATAAAAAACCGACTTTCTGGTGCATTTTTTGAGCTAAAACCGAATATAGAGAAAATAAAAAATGAAAATCACTATTTAGTACCACAGTATTGGGCTGAGGCCCATTAGCACACATGGGCCCATTAGGTATTTTTGAAAGTGCATCTAGGCCCCTAAATTGGTTTTGGATGATTAATGACAAACGATTATACAGGACTAATGTCTTCAATGAGTTTGTGAACAGGTAAAAGAGTAAATGTGAGATTCTCTACACATGCTGAAGGAAACCTCAAACGAATTCAAGCGAGTAAAACGGCTTCGTAATTTAATTTTTCTATGCTTGTGTCGAGAATGTCGTACTATTAAGAGGATGCATCGTATGATCTAGAGTAGTCTCTATGCTCGATGAATGTTACTTCAAATCTTTTTGAGATTCTAAGTCATCGTGGCATGCACCGAATGTGTTTTTATCTAAGTTCAAGTCGGACATTCGATATTACATAAGTTCGATGTGACCGACATTCTGATGTGCATGTTTGCTTCAAATTGACGTAGAAGATGTATCTGAGTTCCGATATTTACGATCGGAAGTTCGATACGTTGTAAAGCTTTCTAGGTGCTCTTCAGAAAGATCGGAAGTTCCGATATTTAACATCGGAAGTTCCGATGTGTTCTAACCCGGCAAAAGAGCTCTTCGATTGATCGGACATTCCGATATATTGATCGGACTTTCCGATGATTAAGCTCGAAGTTCCGATGTTGATATCGTATAGTCCGATGTGGACTTAGAAGCATTTTGTCAAGGGCATTTTAGAACATCAGTTCATGTTGATATCGGAGTTCGATGCATCTTGTGTAAACACTAAAGTAAGCCTGAAGTTCGATTATTTGTACATATTTCGATATTCGATGTTGATATCGGAAGTTCCGATATGCAAATTGAGTGGGAGTATAACTGGCTAGTTTTTGCAAGAAACTATAAATACCCCACCCTCTCTCATTTGAGGGCTACACACTCTATTTGGCGAACTCTAGTACATTGAGCCCTCTTTAGTCTACTTTTGAGCCCTCCTCTTTGATCTTAGAGATCATCCAAGGAGTAGAGACTAGAAGTGAGATTTGGAGCTAGAGTGAAAGGAAGTATCTTCCATCTTGAGCATTAGAGTGTTCCTCCAAGATTGATCAACGTGCATTTGTTACTCTTGAGGTTGAAGGACTCCTAGACGGCTAGAAGCGTGCTCACTTAGCTCCCAAGGATTGTGGGTTGCCGTGAAAGTTTGTGAAGGCCGGCTCGCCTCCAAAGGAAAGGAACCAATAGTGGAACCAAGCCTCAAGTGTGACCGAGGTTTGGGAGGAAAGGGTTGGAAAAGACCCTGGCTCTTTGGAGCTCTCAACGGAGACGAGGATTCCCTCAAGAACTAACTCGGATCAAATCCGCCTTTGTCTTCTTTACTTAAGCTGTCTCCTTATTCAATCGCTTTATTGTTCTTAGATTGTTCTCAAGTTTATTACTTTCATTATTAATCGTCTGTAAAAAGTCGATCGGACATTCTGATCGAATTTCGGAGTTTCGATTATATCTAAGTTCCGATTCAATACCTGAAGTTCCGATACTCTTTCCGCCGCGACAAATTTAGTTTAAATTTTAAATTGCCTATTCACCCCCTCTAGGCAACTTTCTCATCTTTTCAATTGGTATCGTAGCCGAACCTTCTCGAAGGCCTAACCGCTGAAGGAACGTGATGGCCAACACCGGATTGAAGGTTGTCGGTGTGGAAGAAGATAGTCCAAAGGTCGACATGGAACTCCTGCGAAGACCAAGGAAGGTGACACTTCAACGCGTCATGCTAGGAGCTCAAATTCCTTTTAATTACTGAAAAATTAAATACTTCTTCTTCGCATTCCTATATTACCAGATTCTCCAAGCGTGCACCTTTTCGATGGCACGACTATTCCGCTTTGGAGGCACAAGATGAAAATGCATTTGATGTCTCTCCATCCTAGTGTTTGGGAAGATTGTGTGTATAGTCTAGACATGCCTAAGACTACATGGAGCTTACATCACAACAAGAACAGAACATCCACCGAAATGCTCAGCCGCAAGTGTTTTGCTTGGAGCCTTGAGTCCCGAAGAATTCAACAAGGTTGATGGTCTAGAAGAAGCAAAAGAGATATGGGACACACTCCAAGTAGCTCATGAAGGAACATCAAGTGTAAGGAATCAAGAATTGAGTTACTTGAAGGAAAATTGGGGAGATTTGTCATGAATGATGATGAGACGCCTCAACAAATGTATGATCGCTTGATGATCCTCGTGAACAAGATTGTGAGGGCTTGGAAGCAAGGATATGACGGAGCATGTCGTGGTGAAGAGGATGCAAGAGCCTTTGTCTAAGAATTCGACTCTCGTAACTCTTATACGAGCGAAAAGACTTCAAGAGGCTCACTCCAAATGATGTGCTCGGAAGGATTCTTTTCACATGAGCTCATGGAAGAAGAAGCAAAAGAAGTTAAGAACCTTGCCAAGCAAAGCTCGAGCTCAAGACCGGGGCTAAAATTGCTTTGAAGGCAAGTAAGAAGGAAGAATCAACATCAAGCGATGATGAGGAAGATGAGAGCGAGACGGAAGAAGACTTGGCTCTATTTGTAAGAAAATTCAAAAGTTCCTCAAATATGACGTCAAGCAAATACAAGAAGAACTTCAATGACAAGTCAAGGAGAAGAAGAAACGAGAAGAGGGCTTTGCTATGAGTGCGGTGGAGGTTGGACACTTCATCATTCAAAGAAGAAGAACAACCCAAATGAGACCCAAGAAGAATGAGTCGCCAAGAAGAACAAGACGTAAGAAGAAGTACTGGATGAGCTCACATTGGAGAAGAATGGGATTCAAACGACTCGACTCGAATCGGACATCGATGATGAAGGAGTCGCCACCTCGCCATAGAAGCCACTCCATGACCGACAAAGTCGCTGCCTCGGGAATTGAGCGACAACGACTGACTACTATACGCGCCTATTTGTCTTATGGTAGGCGCAAGGTAATGGCTAAAACCAAACCCCCTAGTAGTGATAGTGAATTAGAGAGTGATGATGATGATGATGCTCTATTTTGTGATTTGAGCAACCGGCTATTGCTAAGATTCATAAGCCTATTGAAAAGAATAGATAGTCAAGAGGAAACTCTTGAGAAGCAAGAAGAGTTGCTAATTTGTGAAAAGAAGAAAACTCTGCTCTCGAGAAGGTCCTCACTAAAAGAAAAGGAGACTATTGAATTGTTAACCAAAAGCTTGATTTGGCTAATAATTCAATTGAAATGCTTAAGGGTTCAAATGAGTCATCAAGAGAATGTAATAAGTCCGAAAA
Source organism: Rhipidocladum racemiflorum (assembly GCA_036346355.1). Lineage (NCBI taxonomy): Eukaryota > Viridiplantae > Streptophyta > Magnoliopsida > Poales > Poaceae > Rhipidocladum > Rhipidocladum racemiflorum. The sequence continues at coordinate 85,455,727 of CM070573.1, read as the reverse complement.
CAATCTCCAAGCTCTTGAAGTGCAAATTGAATCTCTTAATGATATTAGTTCTCCAATTGATGATTTACAAGTAACATCTATTCCTTCCACTAGCAATGGTTGCTCTCGTTGCTACAATGTTGATATTAATGCTTGCACTACTAACTCCCAATTCATGCAGAAGTATTAAAAAGCTAAAACGAGACTAAGTGCCTTGGTAAGGCAGTTTGCCATGAAAACCTATCAATCCAAGGATGCCTTATATAAGACCATAAATGGTCGGGAAACAAAATAAAGAAGGGCTTGATATGATAAGAATGAATGCAAAAGAAATGACCGTGTGGTGGTAAGAGGTAAAGAATGCATCCAGTTTGTCAAAGGAAATGACAAACAACCATTGACCACCACATATGTCATCAAGACCGGCAAGAATCTCAAGAAGCATCCTCAACATCATGCATCTTATTCTATTCACTTTGTTTATATGTTGAAGAGAAATCACCGTGGTAAAGTGATTGCTCATTTTGTCTGCGTGTACAACTCTAATGAAAAGAGCAAGAAGAAGGTGTAGGTACCAAAAGTTTTGATCTCTAACATGCAAGGACCCAAAGGATTTGGGTACCTAAAAGCAAAGTCTAATGTGATCTTGTAGGGAGTATACCTCCTGGATCAAGTTGGTGCTTGATAGTGGTTGCACAAACCACATGATGACCGGAGAAAAGAGAATGTTTTCATCTTTTGATGAAAGAGGATCACAATATGAAAATATTGTGTTCTGTGACAATGGTAAAGGTAGAGGTAAATGGGATTAGGTAAAATTGCTATTTCTAATGATCATTCCATTTCAAATGTTCTTCTAGTTAAATCCTTAAATTACAATTTGCTTATCCGTGTCGCAACTTTGCGAGATGGGATACAATCGCTCATTTACTAATGCCGGTGGTGACCGCTTTAGAAGAGACGATTCCTCAATTGCTTTTAAAGGATATTTGAAGGGTAAGCTCTATTTGGTTGATTTCAACTCAAATAGCGCTTAAACTTCAAACATGCTTAATGGCAAAGTCTAGCATGGGGTGGTTGTGGCATCGCGGCCAGCCCATGTTGGCATGAGGAACTCGACAAGCTTCTAAAAGGTGATCATATCATTGGACTAACGAATGTTGAGTTTGAGAAAAATAGGATTTGTAGCGCCGCCGTCTAAAGCAAGTTGGAGCGCCATCCATCCGCGAAGAATATCATGACAACGACAAACCATTGGAGCTTTTACACATGGACCTCTTCGGACCCTGCTTATATAAGCACGGAGGTAACAAGTATGGTTTAGTTATTGTTGATGATTTCTCTCGCTTCACGTGGGTATTCTTTTTTGCAAGAGAAAGTGAGACGTAAGGATAATCAAGAAGTTTGCATAGAGCCCAAAATGAATTCGAGTTGAAGATCAAGAAGATTCAAGCGATAATGGAAGCGATTCAAGAATACTCAAGTCGAAGAATTCCTTGATGAAGAAGGGATCAAGCATGAGTTCTCTCCATACTCCCTCAACAAAATGGAGTAGTAGAAAGGAAGAACTGACTTTAATCGAGATGGCAAGGACAATGCTTGATGAATACAAGGTTTCCGATCAATTTTAGGGCTAAGCCGCCAACACCGCTTTGTCATGCCATCAACCGATTATATCTCCACAAAATATTGAAGAAAACGGCATACGAACTCCTCACCATGTAACAAACCAAACATCTCATATTTCGTAGTTTTTGGTAGTAAATGCTTTATCCTAAACAAGAAGCCTAAGAACTCCAAATTCGCTCCTAAGATCGATGAAGGTTTCTTGCTAGGATATGGATCAAATGCTCACGCTTATCGTGGTTTTCAACAAAACTTCCCGTTGTGTTGAAATAGCGAGACGTGACATTTGATGAATCTAACGGCTCTCAAGTAGAGCAAGTTGATTTAAATGTGCTAGAAAATGAGGAAGAACCAAGCATTGCAATCAAGAAGATGGCAATAGGTGAAGTGAGACCGCAAGAAAAGGTGGATCAAGACAATTCATCTACACAAGTGGAGCCTCCCACTTCAACTCAAAGTCAAGGCATACCTCAAGGGAGTACAAGCAAACTCGTGGAGGATGCTCAAGATGAAGACCTTGAACCAATCCAACAAGTCTCTCAAATGCCACATCCTAGGGGTGCATCAAAGTATCCAAAGAGACCACCCTCGATAACATTCTCGTGACATTCAAAAGGGAGTAACTACACGCTCTAGAGTAGCTAACTTTTGTGAATTTTACTCCTTTGTGTCTACTTTGGAACCTTTGAAGGTTGAAGATGCACTAAGAGATCCTGATTGGATAATGGCTATGCATGAAGAGCTTAACAACTTTGTTAGAAACAAAGTATGGTCACTAGTGGAAAGGCCTAGTCAAACGTGATTGGAACCAAATGGGTCTTCCAGAACAAACAAGACGAGAACGAGTTGTTACAAGAAATAAAGCTCGATTGGTAGCTCAAGGATTCACTCAAATTGAAGGTTTGGATTTTGGTGAGACTTATGCTCCCGCTTGCTAGACTAGAATCAATTGTATATTGGTTGTATTGCTACTCACCATGATTTCAAGCTTTATCAAATGGATGTCAAGAGTGCTTTCCTAAATGGTCCAATCGCGAATTAGTCTATGTTGAGCAAATCACTGAATGGAGGACCACAAGAACCCCACTCATGTATACAAACTCCATAAGGCGCCTACTGGCTTAAGCAAGCACCTGTGAGCATGGTATGAATGTCTTAAGGATTTTCTTATTAAAAGGGTTTCAAATTGGTAAAGTCGATCCTACTCTTCACAAAATATGTTGATAATGACTTATTTGTGTGCCAAATATATGTCGATGACATTATATTTGGTTCTACTAATAAAAGCTTTGTGAAGAATTTAGTAGGTTGATGACGAAGAGATTTGAGATGTCAATGATGGGTGAATTGGAAATTCTTTCTGGATTTCAAATCAAACAACTCAAGGAAGGGACGTTCCTATGTCAAACAAAGTACATCAAAGATATGCTCAAGAAATTTGACATGGAGAATGCCAAGCCAATTCATACACCAATGACAACTAACGGTCATCTTGGTCTAAATGAAGAAGGTAACCCATGGATCAAAAAGGTATATCGATCCATGATAGGTTCATTGCTTTACCTTTGTGCATCTAGGCCTCGATATTATGCTTAGTGTTTGTATGTGTGCAAGATTTCAAGCCGTCTCAGAGAGTGCCACCTAGTAGCCGTGAAAAAGAATTCTTAGATATTTAGTTCACACACCTAGTTTAGGGCTTTGGTATCCTAAAGGATCAAAATTCGATTTGATTGTTATTCGGATGTTGATTATGCTGTTGCAAAGTGGATAGAAAAAGCACTTGAGGACTTGTCAATTTCTAGGTAGATCACTAGTGTCTTGGTCCTCAAAGAAACAAAATTCAGCTTGCTATCTACCAGCTGCGGGCCATACATTCGTAGAAGTTGTTGTGCACAATTGTTATGGATGAGGCAAACCTTGAAGGATTTTGGTTTTGTATGAAAAGGTACCACTCTTATGTGACAATGAGAGAGTGATCAAAATAGCCAACAATCCCGCTCAACACTCTCGGACCAAGCACATAGATATCCGACACCACTTCCTTAGAGATCACTCTCAAGGGAGACATAGATATTACCTATGTGAGAACCGAAAAACATTGGCGACATCTTTTGCCAAACCTCTAGATGAGAAGCGCTTTATGAGCTTAGAAGTGAGCTAAACATCCTAGACTATCTCGGAATATGTCTTGAAAAATTGCACTCATTGATTACTGCTAACTAGCTCAATTTCAAAATAAAATGATTGAAAAAGTTATTGAGTGAATTTCAAAAGCTTTTAGTTGATCTTAATCTCGGATCAATTCACTTGTAATCATAGTTTTGATTGCTTGGATGCTCATCGATGACAAGTGGAATGATCCTCCCTAAGTTCATATGACTGTAGTTTTCGAGACTTCACTCAAAATCCTTGTATCTTTCTCGTCAATTTGGAAAATTCAGCACATCTAACATCCGATCCAATCATCGGACTATCCGTGTCCGGTTATTGTTCCACATGGAACTTCCGATATTTTATCTAACATCCGATGTGGGCTCCGCACTTAAGCGCCCCGTACCCTTTCTTTTTCTCTTGTCCTTTTCCTCGTGTCTCTTTAGCCTCTCCTTCCCCTTTTCATCTTTGTCGTTATCTGAGTTTCCGACCTCTAAACTTCCGATCTTTGCTTGGGAAGGATTGCATCTTGAAGAGGACCTCATCTCCGGCGATTTCTCCGTGTTCTTCAGCGAGGTAAACCCTAGGGCTCAATCCTTCCTTTTGGATCTAGGCGCCTTTTCGAGAAATCGTTACTGAACTTGTTCATCTATTCCTTTGGTTCAATTCTCACAAATATCATTCCTTTCATCGCTGGTTTTTGAGAAAACGTTGTGTTGATCTAGATCCGCTAGACATCGGACATTCGATCGAAAATATCGGAACTTCCGACCAATGTCGGAACTTCCATGTGAAATCTGAACTCCAACGTAATGAAAAATCAATCCAATGTCAAGCTTCTCTCATTAGCTTAATCGATTCCGCTCTTGTCCTTAGAACAATGGATCCCAGTCAAGGTGGTTTCGGCACTGCACTGAGCAGCGGTGGGCTCCAAAAGGCCAAGGCGCGCATCTACAGAACAAGAACCAAAAGGGTCTGTGTAGAGGAAGAGGTGGAGGCGTGGAGGACCAGGCATCAGTTCTCCATCCATCTCCCTCCTGCCCAGCCGAATGTACTCGAGGGGCGCCATTGCCTTCTAGAGAAGGGCAAAGCGTGGCAGAGCTTCTCAACTCTGCCTGCACTGCCAATTCCAAAGGCTCAGAGCAGAGAGGAATCCTCGCCTCAAGAGGAAACCCATGAGCTATAAAGGAAAAGCCGCCAAAGTGCGAAGCCGAGAGCAGAACCCCAGGCAGAAGCACGTGTCGCTTCAATCGACTATCGCCTGGACCTTCTTTGCAGATTTCTATGAATCTATCATTCTGACAAGGAAGAATCCGATCCATTCTAATGCAGGGGTTGGACGGGATTACATGGCCAGCACTGATGATGCCACTTTCACAGAGGTCATTGCACTTTTGTGAAAGAACTGGGACTAAAAGAATAATGAGTTTTCAGCATGATTGGAATATTGAGATCATCGCCGGGCCTACTCCACTTTGTATATCTCCGTGTGACGAGTCTCCACCTTGCATTGGATGACGTAAGGAGTTTGGTATGGAGATCTCCTATGTCAATTTTGCTCATTGCCTTGATTCAATCCAAGTCATCGCCTGACAAAGATCAGATTCACAATGAAGCCTCGCTTCAAGGCCTCCAACCTCGAATTTTTTTGTATGACGAGGATGCAGACTTTGAGGAAGGAAGCACAAAAGGCATGAAGCCGTTCTTGCCTGCCTCAACAGGCTTTTCAGAAGACGCCGGCTCCCAAGGAAGGTGACGCCTCTCACATTCAGCTCTTATACAAGGAACCTCGAGTAGAATGCGAGTTGGGCAGCGTCTTTTGATGTGTTTGATTTCATATGGAATGAGATCCGCTGACACCAGAGTCGAAGAGAAGGTCGTGGGTATGCTCCATTCATCATGCATATGATTGAGCACATTACTCACCCATTTTGAGTATGATACCAAGCACAGGAGTGCAAGATCGCGATCAAGGCTCCCACTTCGGCTGCTAGGCGTGCTTCGACTAGGAGGTGCTGCTACCTCCTCCTCCACAGCCTCCTCCGCCGCAGCCGCCAAGGATCATCCTCTCAATTCTTAGCGCCTAAAGTCCATCTTTGTCTCCGCAAGGCAATGCAAGAGCGCACAAGAAGAACACCAAAAGACTAAAAGACATTCGTGAGGCATCTGAATCTGAGTGTTCAGAGGATGAGGAGCGAGTGAGGAGGTTGAAGATCCTTTTGCTCCGCCGCAAATCAGATGAGTCCGAGGATCGATGAGGAGTCCTGGCCTGATGATGCTTCCGAGAGCCTGACTAGTCTTTTTTCTCTCTCTCTCCTTGTTCTCCTTTCCGGTGCTTGATGCCAAAGGGGAGAAGAGAAAGAAAGCTTTATCAGCTTTTATCATCCTTCGATTAGTTCCTTTCCAAACTTTGTTATCATATGAACTTGGGACTTGTTACGCTTGATAGTATGCTTTACTTTATGCTCCTGGTTAATTGTCTCTATGAATTAATATTAATGGTTATTCAATATTTAGCTTCCATAAGTGCTTATTTCATTATATACTCAGTTTTGGGGAGCTCTCAAAATTTGCTTTTAAAATTGTGCTTTTGCGATGTTTTCCTATCCTTGCACATCTTTAGGGGAGCTCAACCAATACGAAATTCTATTAATATCCTTTTATCTGTAGCTTTAATCTGTTGTCATCAATCACCAAAAAGGGGAGATTGAAAGTGCATCTAGGCCCTAAATTGGTTTTGATGATTAATGACAAACGACATTATACAGACTAATGTCTTCAATGAGTTTGTGAACAGGTAAAAGAGTAAATGTGAGATTCTCTACATGCGAAGGAAACCCTCAAACGATTCAAGCAGTAAAACGGCTTATCAGAATTTAATTTTCTATGCTTTGTGTCGAGGAATGCCGTGATTATTAAGAGGGATGCATCGTAGATGATCTAGAGTAGTCTCTATGCTCAGATGAATGTTACTTCAAATCTTTTGAGATTCTAAGTCATCGTGCATGCACCGGAATGTGTTTTTATCTAAGTTCAAGTCGACATTCCGATATTACATCGAAGTTCCGACCTGACATTCAAATGTATGTTTGCTTCAATCGTCACGTGAGAAGATGTATCGGAAGTTCGATATTTACGATCGGAAGTTGATACGTTGTAAAGCTTTCTAGGGTGCTCTTCAGAAAGATCGGAAGTTCGATATTTAACATCGGAGAGTTCATGTGTTCTAACCTACAAAGGAGCTCTTCGATTGATCTGACATTCCGATATATTGATCGGACTTTCCGATGATTAAGTCGGAAGTTCCGATGTTGATATCGATAGTCCGATGTGGACTTAGAAGCATTTTGTCAAGGGCATTTCGGGAACATCTAAGTTCGATGTTGATATCAGTTCCGATGCATCTTGTGTAACAAAAAGCTCGAGTTCGATTATTTTGTACATATGATATTCGATGTTGATATCAGTTCATATGCAAATGAAATTAGTATAACGGCTAGTTTTTGCAAGAAACTATAAATACCCCACCCTCTCTCATTTGAGGGCTACACACTTCATTTGGCGTAACTCTAGTGCACATTGAGCCCTCTTTAGTCTACTTTTGAGCCTCCTCTTTGATCTTAGAGATCATCCAAGGAGGAGGACTAGAAGTGAGATTTGAGCTAGAGTGAAAAGGAAGTGTCTTCCATCTTGAGCATTAGAGTGTTCCTCCAAGATTGATCAACGTGCATTTGTTACTCTTGGAGGTTGAAGGACTCTAGACTATTAGGGCGTCGCTCACGAGCTCCTGGCAAGGATTGTGGGTTGCCGTGAAAAGTTTGTGAAGGCCGGCCTCGCCTCCAAAGGAAAGGAACTAAATAGTGGAACCAAGCCTCAAGTGTGACCGAGGTTTGGGAGGAAAGGGTTGGAAAAGACCCGGCTCTTTGGAGCTTCCTCAACGGAGACGTAGGATTCCCTCAAGAACTCAACTCCGGGATCAAATCAGCCTTTATCTTCTTTTACTTAAGCTTGTCTCCTTATTCACTGCTTTATTGTTCTTAGATTGTTCTCAAGTTTATTACTTTCATTATTAATCGTCTGTAAAAAGTCGATCTGACATTCGATCCGAATCGGAGTTCATTATATCGGTTCCGATTCAATACCTGGAAGTTCCGATACTCTTTCCGCTGCGACAAATTTAGTTTAAATTTTAAATTGCCTATTCACCCCCCCCCTCTAGGCAACTTTCTCATCTTTTCAATTTTATGACTACCTCAGCCAATTCCGACCAGCATTTGTAATCATTGAGCAAGCAAACCGAGTGCCTGAAGCTCCCCTCGCTGCCAGTGCTGCCTCCGGCCAGATCTCGCCGGCGACGGCTGTGTTTTCTCCGTTGCGACGCCGAAAATCGCCAGGTAAGCCCCGATTTTCCACCGATTTGGCGTGATTATCGGTCGCTTTGCAGGTCTCCGGCTGAGATGCGATTAACTGTATGTTTGCTGCGATTTTCTTCTGATTATACGTGATTTTCGGCGATTTGTTGCGATATTGTCTCGGCAACAAGGTAGAGCTCGTCGGGGTTTCTTTGCGGTTTTCCCGATTTATCGCGATATTCGGAGATAATCGGCAGTAATCGGTTTTTGTGCTATTGAATGCAAGTAGCCTAAGATGTAGCATGTTTTGAAAAATATCTTGTAATAAGCAGCATATATTAGCATATAGACTGTTGTAGTTTAGTTATCTTGTTGATATAAATTATTAACAAATGCATTTTTGAACTAGCAATCTCATGTATTGCTATGTAATCCTGCATGTAATGTAATCAATTGCTATGTACTACACATTGTTGCTACCACAGTCAGTATACATTTACTATTTTGTATCCAGGGTTTCCTAGTGCTACAAATATTAAAAATATTAAGTTGATGTAGGATGCTTGTTGTGATCTTAGCTACCACAGTCAGTATACATTGTTGCTTGTTGTGCTATTGGAAAATATGTTGGATGTTAGATGTAGTAAATCGTATATGCTAGATGTAATATGTTTTGAAAAATTCCTTTGTAACCTAGGATGTTGGATGTTGTAAACCTACATGCAGTATATTTGTCAAAATTGCTTGTTGTGATGTTAACTAATTATTTGTGAAAATTGCTTGTTGTCAAAATTGTTAGCATGCCAAAAAGTGATTAGAACCTAATTGTCAACAAGGTCAGTTGTCAACAAGGTCGGTCCGGCGAATGTTGTGCAAATTGTTATAGACAATGGTGCGAACTACCATAGTGATTATGTAGGTTGAACATGGCATATGTCTGACAATGAAAGGACGATGGAACATTCTTTTTTTCTTGACAAATATTGCTTTCAAATGTCATATGCCATTCATACTGAGCTGTGAACTTATTGGATTGATATGTAAATGGTATTTCAAACGAATTGTTATATGTTGAGGTATTACTGCTGCATTACATTTTACAACTTGAGTTTGACTAAAATATAGCAAATGTCATGCCAAAAATTTGTTCTATTTTTCCATATATATTCCTTACATTTTTTTGATATTTTTTTGCAATTTTACGAATTAGTTTTCTATCTCTACCGATTTTCCTGATATTTCCTCGATAATCGGTTCTTATCTTCCGATTTTCTTAGAAAATCGACCGATTTTCCTGCACCGTCGCTATTATACCAACCTTCGGCTTTCAAACGGTTTGATTCTAAATTTCATCCGGTTTTTCACGATTTTCTACCGATTTTCGCAGAAAATCGGTACCGGTGGATACTCGAATTTCCAATGTAAAAAGAGAAGGTGAACCCTGCTTCTAATATCAACTGAACTGTATCCCGACTTCAATGCACATCGGTGATACATTGAATTCTAATTGTTCCCTGACTTCAATGCACATCAGCGGAACTTCTAACTTGTACCCCGACTTCAATGCACATCGATGTACCTCGAATTCTAAGGACCCAGTGGACGTTGTCGTACTTCAAAATCTAAGACAGCCACGTAGCATACATAGTATGATACTGTTTGGATGAAACACCCTCTCTAGTGCATAGTATCATGCTACAGTATCCAAAACAGCATGTGTCTATTAAATTGCTGCGTAAACCAAGACGCGCCAAAGGAAAAAACGTGTGGAGAAGACACCATAGCCACCCCAGTGCGGTGTCGTCCGAAAACCAAGGTATTGGATACGGAGCCGGAGCAGTGTCTCCAGGATGATATCGCAATGCTCTCTCTCCTCTTTAACTCATATGCCACATCAGCAACCTGTCCTATGTGGCAAGTATTAAAAGCGGATGACACCATGCACTGGGAATAGCCTAATGGTGCTCCGACTTTAATGCACATCGATGGCACTTCTAATTTACCCCAACTTCAATGCACATTGACGAAATTCCTAACTGTGCCTGACTTCCAATGCACATCAGCGACGCTCCTAATTTCAACTGTTCCCCAAGTTCAATGCACATCGGTGAAACTTTTAATTCTAACGGTGCCCCGACTTCAATGCACATCAACGGCACTCCTAATTCTAACTGTACCCCGACTTTAATGCACATCGATGGTACTCATGACTCACCTCATATATATACTACCAGTTATACCCCAACTTCAATGCGCTGTACCCCTTTCATATATATGCATATACATCATCTTTTCATTATCAATTTAACTTTCCAACCACATCCAATTTAGGGTTTTTTTAAAAAAGTTTTCCAATGCATTGATGATAGCACATATAACCAAATACATTTGATTAAAAATTATATGATCAATGAAACTTGCCTGAGTGTTGGTAAAAGTAAACGTTCTCACACGATGGCTGAAGAAGGTCAATGGACGAATTGGATTTAATTCTTGAAATTATAAAACGGCTAATAGATTTTTGCATGTTTTATTGCGTCCAACCTTTCTTGAATCTTACTAAATTGGTATATATGTCATGCCCTTTTTAATTTTGGGGTATTCTTCATTTGATGCCTTTTTATTAGATGCATTTTAGTTTGAAATATTTTAATTTGTTGAATTTTAACATGACGCATTTTAACTTGGCTAAATTTAGTTTGGCGCTATTTTGGCTTGCCATATTTTAATCTACGTGGTTTATTAAAATTTTGGGTTGTGATTTCATCTTAGTAGTTGTATTATTTTCTATTTTTAATTACTATGGTAATTGTGGCGGTATTTAATTTCCCATTTAATCATTCATTTAAATTAGCTCTTATTCTAATTTCTGTTAAATTAATAATTAGATGCTGCGTGTTTTTTTTAATTATGATATAATTTGATGCAACTTCACTAGTCATATTTGAAGTAAGAAAGATTGGATCCATCACATTATAACTTGGCGTATTTTTGACCGTGCGTCGACCGAGGCATGATTTCCTTTATTCCGATCATTATGGTGGTCACTGGTCATTAACGATCTTTTTCACTGTAGGGTTTCTACCCCTTTACAATGGAGTATATTTGTGCACGATTTGCAATGCTAGGTTTATTTTGTTTTAATGTCAAATGATGAAATCCTAATTCGTGAGAGGTACCGATTAGCCCCGAACAATCTGGTGTCTCAATAAGCGTTTCCTATTCGCGGTTGGGTCTGACGGTACAAACTAAACCTTTTTAAGTTTTTGCTTTCATTGCTTTTCGGTTGTGCACGATTACATGGATAAGGAACCTTATGCTAGAATTTGTACACAAGAATGCAGACCAGCAAACACTGTTATGCAAATTGAGAAGTGGACCTCTCCATCCTGTTAATATTTGGGCCCAATCTGAGAAGAGCCACAGCCTAATCTGAAATGGGCCTATCCATCCTGTTAATATTTGGGCCTAATCTGAGAAGAGCCACAGCCTAATCTGAAAAACTTTAGGACCGAGTAGGACAGGCCCACGCTCGTCTCTCTGGGCAAGCCGAGCCGCGGTGGCAGCCAATCGAACTGCGCCGGGCATGCTCTCCGGACTCAGAGCGCGATGGCAAACGTGGCGCTGCTGCTCTCCGCCTCCTCGCTTCTCCCTCGCCGTCCTCCATCTCGGCGCTCCGCTTTCCCCCGAAGAGCGGCCTCCAAGCTCTCCATCAGTAAGTCCGCCTCAACCTCCTCCACCCACGCGCCCGCTCACCCCTCTCAAAATTGGGATTCCGCCTCACTTTCTTTACTTCGCCGGTGTGCTCGGTGCCGAAGTTTAGTTTCGCTGTGCTCCTCGCCGTATCGATGGCTCTAGGCTTCTACCGGCTGCGGCGTGGGCAAGCCAACCCGGGTAAGGGTAAGAGAGATGAAAGGTGGGCTGTCGAAATTTGGATAGGGATCGGGGTTTACTCGGAGTCGCGGCTTGTAGTGATTTGGTGGCCACGGATTTCCGGTTTCCGTGCCCAGTTCATGGCATTGCACTAATCGCCATGGGCATTTGATCATTTGCCCTGAAGTTGATGGATGTTTGATCATACGCCAAAGCTTCATAAGTTGCTTGATCATTTGCTTTACGATGTCACTGACATGCCGCCCTGGACCCGCATGTCAGTGAGACATCGTAGGGCAAATGATCAAATGCCCACCAACTTTGGGCAAATGATCAAATGCCCATCAACTTCAGGGCAAATAATCAAATTTTCCAATCGCGATGGCTATGGATGTCACGATGTGTTTTGTTTTTCCGTCTAACCGGTTTGGTGCAAATTGGCAGTGGCGGCGTTGGGCGATGACCCAATCAAGGAATGGATCCTTACCGAAGGGAAGGCCACGCAGATTACAAGGATCAGCTCCGTTGGGGGTGGCTGCATCAACACTGCCCAGCGCTACGATACTGACGCTGGCTCCTTCTTTGTGAAGACCAACAGGTGCGCTGAAAGTTTATCTTTTGAATTTAATCATTCATAATGTCGTGGATATGAATAAGCAGTGATGCTTTGGGTTATTGTTGTGACAATGATGGAATGGAAACATCTTGTTTTACGACAGGCGCATCGGTCCATCTATGTTTGAAGGGGAGGCTCTCGGCTTGAAGGCAATGTATGACACGAAATCAATCCGTGTTCCTTTGCCATACAAGGTGAGTGATGGCTCATACGGAGGAACATGTAAAAGTTGCACAACGCCTACAGCAGTGCATGATGTTGTAATGCGTGTGCATGACTGATACTGTGTTACACATGCACCATAGAAGCACCATTCTAGTTCTGTTGATCTGAAGGTACCTTGGAGTAGACATGCGTTCCTTTATTTTCACGAGTTGCCTGTGTCCACTTATCCTTCTTCAATTTCTATTCCTTATTCTCTGTATACCCGTTAGTACAGGTTGGATCGTTACCAACTGGTGGTTCTTTTATCATCATGGAGTTTATTGAATTCGGTCGTTCTAGGGGAGACCAGGTAACCTTATAGGCTTATATCAATTTACCTTATTTATATTGCAACCTATTTCAGTCCTTCATGATTAACAAACTGTTTGTTGTCAGTCAGTTTTGGGAAGGAAGCTTGCTGAAATGCATAAAGCTGCCAAATCTGATAAGGGCTATGGTTTCTATGTTGACAATACTATTGGAAGGTACCGCTAAGTGTTTGATGTAATAAAACAAGTTACCCCTTTTATCGCTAGAAACTGTAAGTCTGTCAAGACCTGATGTGCATCTGCTAATTTGACCTTGAATTCTGCCTCCATCTTTTAACTTTGATGAAACATGGCATGTTAATCAAGTTTTGTTTCTTGTTAGAAGTACTATGTTGAATTCTTGATCTTTCTAATCCACCTCTTCTTACTGTAGCACTACACAAATTAATACTTGGACTGCTGACTGGATTGACTTTTACTCAAAGCATAGATTGGGATACCAATTAGAGTTGGCATCACAACAGTATGGAGATTCAGCCATATACGAAAAAGGTACATAGGAGAAACAAGGACTCTATGCAAATCAAACTCCTGTGTTCGAATGTTTGGGTACATGCACATTATCATTAATAGGGTGCTCATCATTTCTCTCTTAATTCTAATATTTTCATCTTAGCTAACTTTTGCTTAGTGTGTTAAATTCTTTACGCACAGGTCAGCGATTGATCAAGAATATGCATCCACTTTTTGATGGTGCTGTTATTGAGCCATGCTTGCTTCATGGGGATTTATGGAGTGGAAACATAAGCTCTGATGCTAACGGAGATCCTATAATATTGGATCCAGCGTGCTACTGTAAGTAAAATCCACTGTTTCATGTCTCCAATTACAGACCATGATTAGTGGTTGCAATTACTCTCTTTTATTTGCTTTTCAAGGCAAATATACATTGTATACTTCTGATAATAATTTGCATAAAGTGCTCAAATTTTTAATGCGTTGTTGTTGATTTGTCTGGATTTCCTGAATGCCTTACATATCGCATTGTAGACAGTCATTGGGGAAAATTTATCAGTTCTTTTAACTGCAGATGGACACAATGAGGCAGAGTTTGGGATGTCATGGTGTGCTGGATTTGGCGGGGCATTCTATAATTCCTATTTTCAGGTATTCACTTCCTCACTTTTGTTCCATATATTTCTATGAGCACCAGCACATGCAGATATAAGAGTATGATTGTAGTAAGAACCCAGACCATGACAACTGTACTACTGTAATAAGAAGGTACCGTGGGTAAAGAAGGGTCTATTAGGAAATAGGAATACATTACTTTCTTATACTACCTAATATGCCGGCACATGCGTTACCATCAAATAGCTAGTAACTTGTAATCAAATGGGCACTATTTGAGGATCACTCCCACAAAATAAAAGCCCCCCACCTCCAGCTTTACTTCTTTAGCGCATCCTCCTGAGTGCTTGTCTTTCTCTCGCCCTATTTTAACTATGATGCCCTGTGTGGGTTGGATTACTCAATTCTTTAGTACTGTTTCGATGGAGAAATTTAATGTATATATATATATGCTTAACTATGATACAGGTGATGCCAAAACAGCCCGGCTTTGAGAAGAGGAGGGACCTGTATCTCCTCTACCACTACCTAAATCACTACAATCTTTTCGGCTCTGGGTACCGCTCGTCTGCTATGTCCATAATCGACGACTACTTAAGGGTGCTCAAGGCTTAGCTACTTATGCTCCTTGCATGAAAACTGAATGTTGCAATACACGTATATATCACAGGTTTTATGTATACCTCTCGACATGAAAACTGAATGTTGCAAATGTAACGATGATCCGCATAGCGCCGCTGCAAGCACGTTTGTTGCCGCTGGCAGTTCTGGGTCGGAAAACAAGGCGGGTGATGATCACCAGCGCGTTGTGGACGACGACGACGTCTTCGAGATGCCGAGGGGCTGATCGTTACATGTATACGGCTATACGGTTACTAAGGGTGCGTTTGGTTTGCTGTATCAAGTTGAATTGAACCGTTTCATACAGGATTTAATCTCGTTTATGCGTTTGGTTGATTGAACAAAACTATCTGGTATTGGATGAGATGGTACAGATTTCTAGAATATTTCTTGAAGATGCTGTATCGTTTGATACGGCGAATTCAATTGAACCGATCATCCAAGATCATCCTATCCATCCTGTATCATTCTATCCCATTCAGCCTGATACATCCAACCAAAAACAACCTAAACGAATGGATCAGCTACTCATAGCCAAGACAGCCAAGTTATATAGCGGAATATGATGCTACTGACAAACTTCTTCCAAAATTTTTAGTTGTCATGTACCTGTAATCCCATTTTCGTACTAGTAGCGCATTAAGCGTGTACACTACGCTGGAAAAAAAAAGTGCATGCGGTAAGCGCGTGAACTTCAAAATTCTACTACAGTATATCGAACCTCACAACTTTATTGTGGCACGTAGCAAGAATGCAAGATCCGTAGACAGAGATGGTAAATCTGTAGGCCTCGGCTCATGTGACACACTTAAGCAGTTGAGGATGCCAAGCCTCTGGGAGTCTGAACCACTTCGCAACTTGGCTTTGAAACCGTTTCAATTTTAAAACGTTTCAATTTTACAAGTTTTGCAAGGTCCGACGAAGGCAAACGACCAAAGAGCTAGAATCAACTTTGAAATTGCACTATGGATTGAGCCGTTTCAATTTTACACGTTTTGCGGTCTTGCACAGATCATTTGTGCCATTTGAGAGAATCAAAGAGCTAGCCACACAGGAAAATATGTTACAATTGATCTTTTTTCATATGCAACAATAAATAATCTTGTTGACCCTATAGATATAACTTATACATACTATGCATATGATAGTTGTATCTAAGCATCTATTTAATGCATTCTCTTACCTTTTAGAAACAACTTTAGAAGCAATACACTTTGAGTGCCTAAGATGTATTTCTATTTTGCACATAAACTAAGAAGACATTGAAAATCACTACAAGGGCATGTACAATAAGGCCACATCAGTTGGCTCTTAGCTTGTATTGCACACATCAATTTTGGCCTATACGAAAGAGTGAGAATAGATGATAGAGAAGAAAACTAACTCTTATTTAGTAGTCAGTTTTGCACGGGAGTGTAGGTAGATCATTTATGTACAAGAGAGAAGAAATAATTATTGCACAACATCTAGAGACAATTTTTAGAGACAGTTATTGTACAATGTGGCATTTAGCTTACTATTAGCCTGTAGTGGGTCTTACTATTGTACTTGCTCTAACACCCTTAATTATTATCACCAAGCACTATATTCAATGGATGCATGTAGAAAAGATAAAGTAAAGATATATGTTTATTAAGGGTATAGAAAGAACACATCACATTAATTTTATATTGGAATATGAAATACGCCATATTTATAGACAAGATCATTCAAAAAATATATCCTATAAACATGTACTGAGGAGTATATCCGTGACTTAATCACTCTATAAATATGGTCCTAAAAATTTTGGTAATTAACCACGATGGCGTTGACATGGAGTTGAATGTGCGTCATGATTAAGAAAATCGCACATCGACTGTGTAGCGACAGCGAATTCAAGCGGGGCTGTTTAAATTAACGACGGGAAGATATCATTGGTACCTCAGACGTCGAGCGAGGTACAGAGATCTTGGTAAAACTAAACTGTTACCACTATCATAGTGATTAACAGTCAACTCTTCGTGAACACTACCCGATGTAAGACTGCTCTTGAAAGGAACTGTATAGTAAACGCATTCCTTTTGGTTAACGATTCAAACCTCCCAAGAAATTGCCCCTGCTGTGCTGGATTGCACACTAAGCAACAGATAGTTATATAACTTATATGTACTGTCACGTGGAGCAGGCAATCCTATAATGCCATACATTGATCCTCACTAAATCCGTGAAGTTGGTGGAACTAGGGGTGCGTTTGGTTGCTTGGATGAGGTTGGATGGGATATAGCCATCCAACTTGGATGGGATGGAGCCATCCAGGCAGTTGTTTGGTTTGGTGGATAAGGATGAGCCAATTTTTTGTTTGGTTGGATGGGATGAGCTAATTTTTTTGTTTGGTTAGATGGATGAGCTAGTTGTAATCAATGTTTCAAATTTTGGTTTGATTTTTTTTTTGAACAAAATTTGATCACAATTTAAATTTTCTGACAAAATTTGAATTTTTGGATAAAATTTGATTTTTTGGACACATTTTGAATTTTTGAATAAAATTTGCATTTTCAAATAAATTTTTATTTTTGGACAATTTTTTACTAAAATTTGAATTTTCAAACAAAATTTTATTTGGACAATTTTGACCGTGTACACCTCTTCGTGCAGCAAACTGGATGAGCACATCCGGCCTTTTTATTTGAATAGCTTTATCCAGCATCTTGAGAGAATATTCCCAAAAACTGGATGACCATATCCTATCCATCCACCCATCCAAACAATTGAATGACTTCAAATCCATGGATGGCCATATCTCATCCACCCTCATCCACCCAACCAAACTCACCCTAGGTATTCCTAGCTTCACCAGATTTGTGGAGCTGGAGTTGTGGGTATGTTAAGAATGTTTAGGTGGGTCATCTTGTTTATATTTTAGTATAAAATTATAGATTTAAGTCACTTTATTTCATTCTACAAGTTTCAGTTCTGAGATGGAGCTGGGATTTGGAGCTCTGTCAAACAGGGCATAAGTGTAGTTATTACTAATTTTGTCCTCTCATGCAGCCATATCACCTGCATTTTAATCTAGCCGTTTGATTGAAGTTATGTGTTCCAGATCTGTCTTAGTGCACCCACCTTCACAACATCTAGCCCAAAGCTCAGCCACTTTCTACACCATTAGATTTAACTTGGTTACTTGGGTGCATCTCAAAACCAGATCTGCCTTAATGCACCCACCTTCACAACATCTAGCGCATCCACTTTCTACATCATTAGATTTAACTTAGGTGCATCTCAAAAAAAAGATTTAACTTAGGTGGCTCGGATCACCCAGCTCCATCCTATGCAAATCTGTTGTGAAAACACAGTTGACTTGACCGACTAGTGTGGCGATTAATCGGTGACCGTTGCTAAACCTTCATAAATTTGTGATAAAAGTGCAATTAACGCATCCGAACAATTAATTAACAGTATAATTTGATTAATCGGACATTTTCTAATTGAACATCCATTTTTCCGTTTAATCACAAAACAACTTACTTTTATTCACTACGTACGATAAATTAGTTTATAATACTGTGTTAGTGTTCGTAACATATACATTTTGAATGAATTATAAAAAATGAAATGTAAAACATGTCTGTTGTAGAGTGATAATTTACAATAATTTTAGGTAAATAAAACATTTCTAATTAATTTTAAATATAAATAAAATATATTAATAAGAATGTGTAATCATTCGCCAAATTCCAATTAATTGATTGTATCACGATCAATCACTTAACAATACCATGTCCGTTCGTCAAGCGCATACATTTTTTTATATAATATTGATGGCAGCTACCACAAAATGTGCTGTAATTTTCACTTCTCACCAAATTTACGTGTGCATATATAGCTGTAAATTCCACAGTAACACCTGGGGAATTCATCTGGTTATTATTATCTTTGCGCAACAATTGCCGGTTTGGTACTTGTCTAAAATGGAGCATTGATTTTTCTTTTCTGAATAAGACGAGCATTCATTTTGGACGCAGAAGCAGCCGCAGTCTACCGTACCGGTCGTTCAAAAACGCCGAACTGCTACGGACTGAGCGTACTCGGGTGGTTCGCTTGCTAGGTGAGCGTGCGGCAGGGTTCACCTTTTCGACGAAATTCGTCGAAAATCGACCGTACCGCTAGGGTTCGACATCAAAAACCGGTCGATAAACCGGTCCGATTCAAAAAAAAATTCAAAAAAATTCAAAAATTCGAAAAAATTTGCGTGTCAAAAATCGGTGGAAACCGGTCGAATTTCGTCGAAAATCGCTACCAAAAGTCGACCGCACAAAAAGTTCACCATGGTTTTCGATTTTCCATCGATAAATCGTCGAATTTCCATCGAAATCGTCGATTTTCGACGATTTTTGAATTTTTTCCAAAAAAATCTGGTTTTTAAATTTATGCGATTTTTACGATTTTCGGCTCGATTTTTGCGAATATCAAATTTCACTGTTCATTCGAAAATCGACAAAACGAAAAGGTGAACCCTGACGTGCGGTCTGTTCGTGTTCGATTCTGCTCGGACGCAGGTGTTCGATATTCTATTCGGTTGAAGTCTCAATCAGTAGAAAAAAATATATATATAAGTACACATATATGTACATATTCAGTTGAGCAGCTCGTTTCCGTGCTCCGAAGGTATTATTTAATGTGTGTAGCGGACACACACGCATGTTTATATGGTGTGTGCTTGTAAAGGCATGTACAATAAGACCATCTCAGTTTACTTGTAGTATATACATATCAGTTTTGTTCTATGTGAAAAAGTGAGAAAAAATGTGAGAGAAGAGATCATGCTCTTATTTAGTAGCAAGCATTGCACGAGAATATTGGTAGATTAGTTATGTACAAAAGAGAAGAAATAATTATTGCACAACATCTATAGCAAACCTTTAGAGATAACTATTGTACAAACCGACTTTAGTGCCTACTATAGATGATATGGATAAGAGACTAAGTAAATAACAGACTTTGTTATTCTCCCACTGCATCCACCGATCGAAAGCAGGGCCGGTCCTGAGTTTTTTGGGGCCCGGGGCGAAATTATAAACAGAGGCCCCCCTAACATAAGCATCAAGATATTTTTATACTACCATGTATCAACTAAAAAGATAATATTTAGTGTATTATAGAAATTGTTACCGATAAATAAATGTAAGTACAAAAATGAGATTATTTACCTCAAACATTTTGTAGAGATCATCTTAGGAAATATCTTGTAACATTTCTTGATGCAAAATCGCATCAAGACCTAACGGCTCGGCTAACCGTTTGACCATCCCGATGATCGCGATCGCCCGAGTACAATATCGCCGATGCCCGATGAACACGTCGCCGCTGCCTCCGATTTTGGATTTTTGGCTTTGCTCTCTTGTATCCTGACTAACCGAGATGAAAGATTTTACATAGGATTGAGGAATGGCAATTGGCAAATTAGTGTGATACTTACGATCAACATGAATACATAATTATATACTTATTTGGTTGTTCGGCCAATCGGCCCGCCGGCCGCCGGCACCTGATGATGGAGACGAGAGTCAAAAGATCCAACGCCAGCGCAGTAGCACCCCGGCGAGTGGCGACAAGAGTCACGACTCACGAGATCAAACGCAGAATTGCAGAAACGAGAAACGCCAGCGACGGTGACGGAGCGACCCTGAGTCCCTGACGTGATCAAGAAAAAGATCGAAGGCCAGCCGCCAGCTCCCCCGCCGCAATCGCATCAAGACCTAACGGCTCGGCTAACGCCAATGCCCCAGCGTTCCACATTCGTTTGCTAGATGACTACATTGACTAGATGAGGGCCATGAGGCATTGAAGCCCAAAACGAGTCTCGTTGGCTAGATGACTACAGACTACATGGGGCATTGAGTCATGGAGGCCCAGGTTCGAACTTCGCTGTTTCGTTCAGTTTGTTGGCTCGTTGCATGCATCATGCATGACAGTATTGGATATTTGCATGTATTGCCGGAGGCCAGGCGTACAACATTGTAGGTTTGGACTTTAGAGAATTGGAGGCCCGGGTTATTTGGGGGCCCGGGGCGGCCGCACCGCCCGCCCCGCCCCAGGGCCGGCCCTGATCGAAAGGCTATGCCCAATTCAAAAAGTTTAGATACATGTTTAAAAAGAGAAAAATAATACTATATTATAAAACATCTATTTAAGAGTTTAGATCTTCAATACAAATAATTAATTTATAAATATTTGTTTAATTTAAAAAAGTCAGAAGCCCGTTTAAACGACTGCTTGCTCCAATGCAAACTAGCTATCTTCGCTTGGCAACCTCTCTCATCCACCGGTCACCTGAAGCATCAGTGTAGGCGTCCGGGCGGAAGACTAGCAAAAAGCACCGGTGGCGGTGTCCTCTCTAAGAAGCGAGTAGGCACATGTGCATGCAAAAAATTGTACACGGTGTCAAGGTCAAACATTCCCTCTCTTCAAACGTCTGGTACAATAGCCTAACGCCCTCGGCGCCTCACTCTCGCTGGAAACCAGTGAGACGCCTCTAGCTTCAAGACACATCTTTAAAAGAAAATAAAGAGGCAACTCTTCAAGATTCGTCTTGGTCTTATGTGTGCATGTACGACCCTGTTTGTTTCGGCTTTCTCGTTGACTTATAAATCAAAAAACTTAAACCGAAACAAACGATTGATTTTTTGGCTAGGCTTTAAAAAGTCCAAAGCTTATGTATAACTATAAACCAAAAGATATGCAAGATGTGTTTTTTTTTTGTGCTTTCTGAATGAAATAACACTTTGCTACTAAAAGTTTCCAAAATTACCAACCAAACGCCATCATATATAAACCAAAAATTTCTTCCCCATCTCATTAGGGTATTTTAGACTTTCTATTAATAAGGTATACCATTCAATCCATCAATAAATTAGGATATCAAACAACATATCTTGATTTAAAAACAGACGATTTAAAAGCTCATTAAATTAAAAAACTAATTTTAAACTAAAATCCAAAACACCTCGACCGAAACAAAGAGGACCGTAACGAGTCGCATACAACCAGGTTTTTAAAAGTCGGCGTAGTGTACGGCTCTTTCTGCGTATATTGGAGACTCGCGAGCGTTACAGCGAGACCGAGTGTTGTATTATTCCTTCCTTCTCGAGGTGCTTAATTCGCTTCGTCATCCATATCTTTCCCTCCTGGCTATTAATTGGAGGTTTCCTGGGGAATATCTTGAGAGAGAAGTATCTGTGTTGGAGTTCTGGAGAGAGAGAGGGGGGGAGTCATGGCCGGAGCCGGAGGGGATGAGCAGGGGAGGAAACTGTTTGGTGTGTCCCTGACAGACAGGCCCAGGTGGCAGCAGTTCCTGATCTGCTCCTCGGGCTTCTTCTTCGGCTACCTTGTCAATGGCATCTGCGAGGTGACTTCTTCTTCTTCTTCTTGGAATTCACTAGTGATGAGAAAAATAGAATCCATAATCTGTATGAAAACCTCGCATGATTTTGCGCCTGAATTTGCCAAGTCGGAGGTGCATTTTCTTGCTGATAAGTTGAGTTGCACGGTAATGGTGCGATAGAAATGGTGTGGAGCTCACATACTCTTATCTTTTTCCTCGTTTTCTTCGTCATATGCTCATGTAGTTGCTTGGTCAACATGGTTTCTTCAAATTTTTGCATTCATTTCCCCCAAATTGTTTTCGTTATGTACATTTCCTGTCCGAAATTCTTGAGACGAAAATGCGGTTTTCAATTGTTTCCCTACCTTTGGCGTGGCTAATTTCTACCCTCCTCGTGCTTCAGGAATACGTGTACAACCGGCTGCAATTCAGGTGACCTTCCTTGCCTATCTTTCTGTACTGCCTACCCAATGATCACCTGCAATTCTCTTCTTGAGCTCTTTTACGGCACACTAAATTGAATATGAACGATTTATTCTTTTCGATCCAATGGACCAGATTAACTAGAGTTTACTTATACTTCACCACCAGATAGTAGGGTAGTAGAAACACTCTTAACAAATCAACGGTTAGATGAATTTTCTACTGCATACTATATGCTACCAGTATAATGCACGGTAGAATTTCTCTTCTTAAAACCTCTTCTGTATGCTGCAGCTACGGCTGGTACTTCACATTTGTGCAGGGGGTTGTCTACTTGGCCCTGATACGCCTGCAAGGATTCACGGTGAAGCAGATGGTGAATCCGTGGCGGACGTACGTGCGTCTCTCGGCCGTGCTCATGGGCTCCCATGGCCTCACAAAGGGCTCCCTCGCCTTCCTCAATTACCCTGCGCAAATCATGTTCAAATCCACCAAGGTTAAACCATTTCTCTTCAGCCTTGCCCATAAGCCCGGAACTAGAACCAGTACAAATGTCCAATGTGTTTAGCTGGCAATAGGAGTAACAAATATCCAATGTGTGCACCTGCACATACATGCTCTTGTCCCTTCTAATTTGTGTCGATGTATGGTACTTAATCGTAAAGACTTAATGCGTTCTGAAATTTGTTACCCTACTTGGAAATTTTAGGGGCACTTTCTGTTCTTAGATAACTCCAATACGAGAATCTGACGTCAGAATTGATGTTTGGTTAGGTGACAAACTAGCCAGATCAATCATGTATCTTTCTGCTTTTGAGGTTGGAATAGTACCCCTCTAGCTAAAATCAAAATAAACAGCCAAGCAGGATAGGGTTGTTGATAAGTACATTTTGAATCCTTCTTTCCTTGGTATATATGTTGATTTTTTTTCCTTCAAAATTTTGCTAATAAAAATTTAGTTTCGTGTCTGGTTAATTGACTAAGTTTTCTGGGATAAACCGAGTGCAGTTTTGTGGAGTGAACAATGTACTCCCTCCGGTCTTTAAAAAGCTGACGTTCTGGACATAATGATGGTCAAATTTACGAAATTTTGACTATCGATATATTTTTAAATGTTTAAATTGGATACATGAAAATTATGTAAGTAGACTTGTCTCGAGAAGTACTTTTATAATATTATAATATTATTGAGTTTTATAAATATATTATAACAAAAATTAGTGATCAAAATTGTATTTTGAAGACCGTATCGATATCCAAACGTCAGCATTTTGATGACTGGCGGGAGTAGTAGCTGTACTTCTGCAAAGGGTCCTGTTGCTTGTAGCAGACACTTCCTCGTTTCTTGTCCCTACTCCCTAGGCAGGCAATGCACCAGAAACCCATGTGAATGTTATCCTGTGTTTTGAAGCTTCCAATTGCTTTTTTGGTGACTTGCTGATAAAATCCCCAGTGAAGTTGAGGCACAGAAGAATTTTAGTTTCTATAATCGTGCACTTCTTATTTCCAACATTTTATAGCAGACGCATGAACCCTTTCACCCTGTCATTCAGGTTCTGCCAGTGATGATAATGGGAGCGTTTATCCCCGGTTTAAGACGAAAGTACCCAATCCACGAGTACGTGTCAGCAGTGCTGCTTGTTGTCGGCCTCATACTTTTCACACTCGCGGATGCGCAAACATCGCCTAATTTCAGCATGATCGGCGTGGCCATGGTCTCTGGGGCGCTCGTCATGGATGCCTTTCTCGGCAATCTGCAAGAAGCCATCTTTAAGTTGAATCCAGACACCACACAGGTAGGTACTCTATGTACAATCTGATGTCCTTCGTTTCTGCGAGAATTGAGAAAAAACACTGTCACTGAAGGCTTCTCCAATCTCCCTGATTAGATGGAGATGCTGTTCTGCTCAACTGTTGTTGGCCTGCCTTTTTTAGTGGTGCCAATGGTGTTAACAGGGGAGCTCATGACGGCGTGGAATTCATGCTCCCAGGTAAATAAAACATCTCTTTTCCAAGCTTTTTTTTAACTCAAGGTAAAAGCTCTGCCATTCACTGAAAAAGAGAAATATAGAGAGAAAGAAAACGATGACTCCTGGGGCACAGAATAGGACAACCGTCCTGACAACAAAAACTGCATAAAAAACCTGGAGCAAATTTGTCACAAGTTTTGCTCAGTGTATACTATTCAGTGTTTGATGATGCTTAATTTATCGCAAGTGGCCCATAAGCACCTTGCCAGCCCTTTTAATCATCATACACTATTTCAGAATATGTATAACCTAGATAGTAGGAAAAGAATCAGACTCTTTCTAGGGCCCTTTCATGAATGAGAAGTGCTTCTATACTCTTCCTTTTAAAAACACTGCATTCCTCTTTCTACTTCCTTGTAAAGAATATAATCTAAACACTGCATTCCTCATTCTAGTCAGAATTGCTGCCAGTGGCCAGCCAGTTAACTTGCTGGTGAGTGCTTGTCCCCTTTTTCCTGAAGAAGATTGACCTGACGTTACGTTCGCTGAACGCATGCAATGCAGCACATGTACGTGTACGCCGTGCTGGTGTTCGAGGCGATGGCCACGTTCGTCGGACAGGTCTCGGTGCTCTCCCTCATCGCCCTTTTCGGCGCCGCAACCACGGCCATGGTCAGTCAGCCCAGCCCTTCCGCCGACCGTATCTCAACTCAACACAGCGCGAAAGAAAGACGCGTATGGCACAATACGAACCAACCGCTTTAATTTGACTGCGCAGGTGACGACGGCGAGGAAGGCGGTGACCTTGCTTCTGTCGTACCTGATATTCACCAAGCCTATGACGGAGCAGCACGTCACGGGGCTCCTGCTGATATCCATGGGGATCGTGCTGAAGCTCCTGCCGGAGAACAAGGAGAACGGCCCGCGCAGGCAGGTGAGGGTGGCGCAGCATAGCGAGGAGAAGCAGAGCGAAATACGTGTAGAATAGGAGAGAACGCCCTTGGTATTATGGTGATGACTTCTGAGCGACCCAACCGAAGGCTGAACCGCTCAACGGAATGAATAATAAACCAACTTAATTGTATTGTTTGCTGTGGTAAAATTGTTTTGGGGGGTGTATGTCAAGGTTCCAAAGCATGGCGATAAGTAAGTACAGATGGATTGTTAATCTCTTTCTGCTTAGCGTTGTTGTTTTCTCACTTTTGAAAGGAAATTGTTTATGTAACTCTGCTGCGGTTTCTAAATAATGAGATCGGAGGGTTCGGTCACTACCTTCTCTCTCAAAAAAAAAGGAAATAGTTTATTTTATGAGAAGATGTCCGAGAATTGAATTGTGAGTGAAGCCCTGCCTCACCCATGGTGGCTATATATATTGTTGTGAAACTAGATTGTTCACCCATGCAATCAACGATACACCAATGCAAGCACACGAATAGAAGAATAAGAAGCACACCATACAAGGAGAAAACCTACTTTTTTATTAGATTGATTGATTCTGTACAAGGCAATAGCCTATATATATATAGTGGATGACCTCTGAAGATTAATTCGGATTCTTGCATCACTGGCGCGTCCATGGCAGGTGTCCTGTCCACGCTGTAATTCGCAGATATTTATATGGGCTGGCCGTAATAGCTATGCACTTGGTCCAGTACAGACCAGGGCCCGGGCTTTTATGGCCCATCTGGACTACCAAGCCCACATTTCGCACGAATTCACCGGCCGCGTCCTAGAACGGAAACAAAAGGGGACGCATCACTTGTACACGATGACGAACTGCCAAGACAATAGGGTAATGGACATTTCAATGTGCTACCGTCTCTAACGACCTGACGACTATATCTTACTAGATTATTACATATCGATAACAACATTTTTCTACTATTAGTCGCGTGATAAGTTGATCACGCGACTAAGAGTGTACACCGTTGAATATAGAGAGAGGCGAAAAAGCTGTACGTCAGTATTTATTAAGATTTGTTTGTAGTAGCGCGCTTTGACTCAACCAGATAATACTTATGTCCTAGGCAGCCTGTATGTGACTCAACCTCCTATTTATATTTCCTACAACCGCCCTTGAATGCTGTCACACATTCTCGGCCATTCTCTCTCTTCTTCTCTCTCATGGATGAATGCTGTCACAAATGCGTGGTAGAGCACGCCAAGAGGAGCTGGGTTATTGGCCTACGTGGAGGTCCGAGGAGATTAGCCGATGTGGCGCCGCACGATACACAATGAGGAGGCTCGACCAGAGAAACCTCAAGCAATGGGAAGGCTAGTCTTATTGGCTTCGCCTCCTCAGGCATGTGGGTAGAGGTGGGCACTTGGCTGGGTTTTTTTGGGCTGGCCTGAAGCATGGTAGGCATGGCACGGTTCAAGCTTGGTCCGACACTGTAGCGGGCCGTGCCAGGCCCGGGAACTGGACACGACGGGTGGCACGGCCGTTTGGGCCCGGCACGATAGCGGCACGTGGCCGTCGCCACTGCCCCTCTTAATCGTACATTTCTTGAAAATTCAAACTTAAAGTTATGGTTTGCAGGGGCGGAACTGCATATAGTTACTCGGTGTCACAGGACACCGGGTCAAAAAAAATAGTGTATATTAGTCTATATATAAAAAAAATTATTGTATATTAGTCTATATATATAGTATATGTGAACCCCCTTGATCTAAATCTTGTGACACCGGGAGGCAAATAACAAGCAAATGGTAAGAATAATAAGTTGTTATCACATATATGATGAAGTGGTGATTGGTGAACCCTGATGATTTTTTCTCTAGTTCTGCTCCTGATGGTTTGTCGGACCAGAAACTGTATTTTCAAACCTTCTGTGTTTACGGTGCTAGTCCCACGATCAGTCTTTAGCATATTGACGAGAGAGGGAGCAACGAGCGAGAAAGAAAGAGGGGTAGATATGGGCGAGAGAGAGAGAGAGAGAGAGGGAGGGAGCAACGGATGAGAGAGATGGGAGAGAGGGGGGGAGCAATGGGCGGGAGAGATGAGATAGAGTGAGCAACGGGCGAGAGAGGGGGGATATATGGGCGAGAGAGAGAGTTGAGAGATATGGGTGAGAGAGTTGAGAGAGAGAGAGAGAGTATGAGCAATGGACGAGAGAGAGAGAGAGAGAGAGAGGGAGAGATGGGCGAGAGAGAAGAGCTGAGAGTGAGAGAGAATGAGAAAGACATACGAGAGAGAGAGGAGAGAGAGAGAGAAATTAAGAGTAATGGGTGAGAGAGAACGACTTCTTGCAATGTACAACAGTACAAATCTTTGTACTAACTACTAAGGAGTATCATGCGTATCCGGATCCTTTTTATCTCGTCACAATAGTGTAAATGGGCTGGGCCTGGGATGGCCCGGCACGGTTCAGGCCCAAAGCACGATGGACCCATGCCGGGCCGATCCGACTCGGCCCGACGCCCACCTTTACATGTGGGCTATTTAGGTTCTTATTGCCAGAGCTCCAGATCCCAGCTTCACCTCAGATCTAAAACTTGTAGGCTAAAATAAGGTGAATTAAGTTTATATTTTTTATTCTAAAATGTAAACAAGATAACCTATCTAAACACTCTTAATATATCCACAGCTCCAGCTTTACGGATTTAGTGGAGCTAGAAATACCCAGCTCTACCAAATTCATGGATCTAATGGAGCTGAAGCTCTGCCAAACAAGACTTTAATCATCTCACGACTTTCCTATCTCTTGTTTTTTTTTTGTTAAAGGTGTGAATCGCTACCTCCTTCTGAGTATCTTCTGAAGGTGCATGCGAGCTGGTACTCCATTTTCAATGAGTTGTTAGTAATGATTTCTCAGTGAAGTTGCTACCCTTTTTCTTGTGAGTTACCTAGTCAAATTTACAGTGAGTTGCTACCACTTCTCAATGAGTTGGTGTTTGAATTTTTGGTGATGTTTGCTATCCCTCTGACTGAGTTGCTACTCGAATTTTCAGTAAAGTTCCCTACCTTTCTTAGTAAGTTGCTACCCGAATTTCTAGCTATGTTGCTATTCTTTCTCAATGAGTTACTACCCCCTTCATAGTGAGTTGCTACTTGATTTTTAAGTGAGTTGCTTCTTGATCTGACAATGAGTTGCTACCCCTTTTAAGTGATTTGTAAATCGAATTTTTGCTGAGTTTGGCTCGACCCCCAAAGCCCAGAACTGCCGGTGACCTAGGCACGATGACGGTTAGGAAGAAGATACAAAGGAAATAAGGTAGATGAAAAAAGGAGTGGGCCTTTGCCCTTTGCCGAAGCCCACAAGGCCCAATCATGCACTAACATTTAGCATTTACACATAAAATAGATCCAATCCATAATCAACTATCTCCAAATCCCTAAATCATAAACTAAATAGAGAGCTTACCTAGGGCACCGCCATGAGCCGCGAGGTGAGGAGGGGAGGAGAGGAGCGCCGTGGAGGGTAGGGACGCCAAGGAGGTGGATGGAAGGTCCGAGGACTGAGGAGGGCGATTTGGACGCTAAAGTGAGCGAGGACATGAGGTCATTTTGTTTGTCCGTCTGAGAACTAAGGAGGGAGGAGCCGAGGTGCCGAGTACTAGAAGCAAGCTGACCGTCGAGGAGGGAGTGTGGACTTAATCAACGGAGCAACCGAGTAAGTGTGTAACGGAGGGAGTACTGTGCTACCATGTCCGAGAGTGACTCTACTGTGTTGTGGTGGTGGCTGCTCTACTGTCGAGCGCTAACAAATATATTTTGTTAAGTGCTCAACTCTAAAGTCAATAGTTAACACTCCATAGCCTCGTTATTCAAACTAGTGCCTTAGTGGTATGCTTTTTTTATTTTGAATATTCATAATCGTTTATAGTTTACGATTGTATCACTAATTGCGCAAAATTTTGACAGAAACAAGGACACCTCGAAGTTTATTTTAATCCATGTATAAATCATGAACAACATCTGATAGATGATTGGTAACAAATAACAGGAGTATACCCTAGATGCATATGGAACCAGCAGATTAGAAATAAACAGTAGAAACATCATAGCGAGTACGTATTGTCTGTGTGTAGATGAAGTAGTAGCCGTTGCAGTCATCGCAGTACGTACAGTGTTGAAGACGAAAGTACGTTGATGCTGAACACGGCATCGAGCAGCAGCGCGCGAATATGGAGGAAGACAGACGTGATGAAGATTTTGGAGCAGTCGCGTCAAGCGCTTCCCAAAAACCTCATTTGCCCTCTCCCGGCGCAAGAACTCAAGGATGAATGGTTCTGGAGACCTGCTCTCCCGTTCGCTGGTGCACGCTGGCGTTCGGAATGGAGTAGACTAGAAGACAGCGCAACGAGAGAACTGGCAAAAACTCCCTATTTCAACCCGGCGATAGCAGCGCAGTAAATAAAGAACCGTGACCGAACGTTACTCGAAGACATGCAGTCGAGCGTTACTCGAAGACGTGCTACCGAGCATTACTCCACCGAGCATTGAGCAACCGAGCACCGAGCATTGAGCGACCGAGCAACCGAGCATTATCTCATACTGTAACCGTGATAATCCCAAGTAGCAAAAAGAATAGAATGCAAAGGGGGTTGCGCCTGCGCAAAACCCTAGACCAGATTTCGGCGGCCAATCACGCAGGTGCCGCGCGCCCGCCCCGGCGAGGCGAGCGCGCGCGTGTTCTCTCTTCCTCTCTTCCACATAGCTCTATCATGGTGGATCGAACTCTACTATTTAAGTTAGTATTCACCACTTTAGACTAGCAATGTGGGACAATTGTTAGTACACATACCTCCTCATGAGATGAGCCTTTGAGATTTTCTAGAATTATTCTCTCAATTAAATGGGCTTTGGCCCAAATAATCCAACAAATTCTGATATACATATCGCTTTGGATGCATATTCATATTTTTTTTACACATTTCTGTTAGCCAGGTACCTTACTTTATTGTATTTTGTTTTATTGTCATATTTCTCTTTTTATTTATATGAATTTGAATTGCACAAGATTATATTTCATTTAATTGTCTAAATTTAACTTAATTCTTTGAGCCTATCCTCTATTTTAATCCTAGTTTCGCCACTGCTGGGTGAGCTGTTACTCTATTTTTCTCTCTATTGTTCACTGGTTTCTTTGAAGACCATAGTTGCTACCTGATTTTTTCATAGGGTTGCTACTTTTGTTTTTGTTAGCCGTCCCGTAGGAGAAGGATAGGGAGGGAGAAGTAAGAGGGAGCCGTGGAGATGCTCGGGGCTAGATGGGATTTCGGATCAAATCCGGACGAAATTCAAAAACCAAAATTCAAATCCGTTTTTTTTTAACCAAGAAATCCGAAATTTCGTCCAAAAATCCTATATTTCGGTCCAAATCACCGAAATCTCGGCGAAATTTCCCGGTACTATCACATTTCAATTTTTTAGGGTTTTTTCAACTTTGCGGAAATTATGATCTACCGACTGTCCCACATGGGAAATAATGTGAAGAACCCAATCTGGTCAACTTTTATACAAATCTCGGTCAATTTTACCGAAATTTTGGTCTAAATCACCGAAATCTCGGCGAGATTTTAATGTAGCGTAGCACTTTAAAATTTTTTTAGGATTTTTTAATTTTGGCGAAGATTATGAAACTCGGAGGGGCCCGAAATCCGAAATTTCGCCGAATTTCGGCGAGATTTTAAACCCTGATGGGCCTAGCTTCGGACGCGGTAGGATATATGTGCTGAATTAGAGAAGGAAAGAATAGTGGAAGGAAGAGAGCATGTACCATAAGAAAGAAAAAAGAGGGCTGGTACTAGTGTCGCGGTCGCGCGTTGGTGACGTCCATTACATGTCGTGTCCGGATGGGACTTAAGTAACGTGGGTTAGCCAACGTAGGCAGCATATCATCCCGGCCGTGCAGATGGATCGAGCGGGAAGGACATGCCAACGGCGTGGCCTGGCTTCAGTGAGCACTAATGGCAGCCGCGTACGTAAATCCGGTCCTTCACCCTCGTCCTGCCCCTGCAATCCAAAGCAAAGCGGAGGATGACCGGAGAAAAAGCTTTTGCTGTGCGTGCTGTTACCTCACCGGGCAACTTTATGCCGCCTGCCGCTGCGAGCGCCAATTACTCCGCTTTTATGGGCGTCACATGCCACAGTCGCCGCTTTTGATGCACGGCGCCATCGCAGCGCCGACCGTACCGTGCCACCACCACTGCACGCCGGTGCGCCCCGCCCGGCCCGGTCGCGCTCGTTCGCTGCCTGCCCGGCCGGCACGCGCCCCCGCGCAACGACGACAAAAGCCTTAACGAATCACGCTAGGCTGCTTTCCAAGCGGATAACGCCGCGCGGGCGCTCGTGGCCGCGGGAGGACAGGGAAAGCGGAAAGGCTCCACGTTCCACTTCCATCCCGTTTGGGCAAAGCCAGGTTTCCACCTAGTTCAATCCAATGTTTGGATTGTAAATCTAACTACTTTAGATCGTGGAAGAATCAATCGAGCCGGCTGCAACCTTTAGGTTACCAACCGGGCCGACAAGAATCATATTCCAACCAGATTTTGATTCTACGTAGAGAGCAGTTTTATCTACCTAGAATCCTTCTGTTCAATAAATAATCCGTTCTTTTAAACAATAGCCGTGCAGAAACAGGGCCTTCGTCCTCTTTCCTTTGTTTGACATGTCTGTCTTTCCTCCATCCACCTGCTCAGGATCGATGAACCGGACCTGAATATCGTGTATGCATTCTGATTCTGCTCTCCGTATGTATGAACAAACGACGCTATGTGAACAACGTCCACCCATTGCCGCCACCGGGACCGCATCAGTATTGCTTATCTACCAAATGGAAATATTCAGTCGGAAATCTTTCGATTACTTTTGTTTTAAAAAGACGGTTGTGCAAGTCAGTCTTCGCTGAAGGCATCCCCAGTTCGTGGCCTGGATTGCTTTTCCATTCTCAGCCTTATCTCCCTGTCCGTGTCCATTTGAATTTAACATTAATTTCGACTTTTCCAAAAACAAAGACAAGGACCTACCTAATCCGTTTATATACGCACAATGATAGAAGAAAGGGAACTCTAACGTGCAGGCCGTTTATTTTTGTGGCATCAACTCTGCAGGAATACATTTTGTATTTTACTAGTATTTCTGTGTAGTGATCATCATTCTCCAAGAGCACAACCCACTAAAATCACGCGATCGAAGCTGACTGAACTCTGAACCCGATCAAGTTGAGTCAATCGATTCAATATGGTAAGCCGACAATGGACATGATTCGGTATCATTTTATAAACTCTTATGAAATAGTGTGTTTCTCACTTTGACCGAAAAGAGTTATCCTAAAACCTTTGCCGAAAAAAAAAGAGAAAAAAGAAAACCCTACAAGAGGACTGAGCTAGCCCAGTTGATCCAAGGCGTAGACGAGCGTCTCGCCCATCCGAGTTCGAGCTCCACTCGACCCATGCGCTCATGAGGGCCGGGTGTAGGTGCGCGTATGTGTAGCGTGTGTGTTTATAGTCCGACTGTTGTTCTCTTTTTTTTAATATGAATAGTAAAGTTCCTAACTAATTCTAAAACAAAAAAGAGAGAGGAAGGCGGCAAGGAAAGCTGCAGTCAAACAGCAGATAAAAAGCAGGGCAGGCAGCAATAGAAGGCAGCAGAGGGGGACTGAGTAGTAGCGAGCAGCAGCAAGAAGCGAGGAGGAGCGACCAGCCCAGCACCCAACCCAACCCCGCCCAATGGCAGCTGCAGCCGCTTTTCCCCACCTGCCCTACTCCTCCCCCTAATCGGCTAATCCCCTAGCTTTTCTTCTTCTTCGCCTCCTCCTCTTCTCCCTCTCGGCTATTTATTCGTTCCACCCGCTTCGCCGTCGCATTGGACGCCAAGGGGGCACCCAATGGAGCAGGTAAGCAGCGCATCACGAGCGATCCGATCCGATTCGGATTTGAGGGTTTGATGCTTCCGTTCGATTTTTTTTTTTTTTTTATTTTGTCGAGCGTGTTTACGCCTATGCGTGCAGTACGAGAAGGTGGAGAAGATTGGCGAGGGCACGTACGGGGTGGTGTACAAAGCGCGGGACAAGGCCACCAACGAGACGATCGCGCTCAAGAAGATCCGCCTCGAGCAGGAGGACGAGGGCGTCCCCTCCACCGCCATCCGCGAGATCTCGCTCCTCAAGGAGATGCACCACGGGAACATCGTCAGGTCCCCCCTCCCCGTTCTTGGCATTGGTTTTGTTACTTACGCCGGATTTAGGATTTGATTGACCCGGCTATCTTGGATTGATTGATGCATTGAAGTGGGCAGTAAGTCTGAGATAGTTTTTGCTTTTATACAACAGTAGCCAGGCCTGATTGATGGTGCTATCTAATGTAGCATTGATGTTGTTACATTGGTTCTGAAAGGTGAGATGGTTTGCAATGTTGGTATGCTGAGAAGCTTTACTGCGTGCAGGTTATACGATGTTGTCCACAGCGAGAAGCGCATATATCTTGTCTTTGAGTACCTGGATCTGGACCTGAAGAAGTTCATGGATTCTTGTCCAGAGTTTGCAAAGAATCCCACTCTAATTAAGGTGAGTGATGCAAAATCTGAATGTAAGCTGTTGTGACTCGGTTGCCTTTTGTATATAGTCTAACTTGAAGCATTGGCTTGAACCTTTATCGATCAATGATTTGGTATATATCATACAACTTGGTAGTCTTGAAAGCGAGCTTGCGACTTTACAATGCAAATGTGGAGCAGGATACATAACATAACTCAAGCATGGCTCTTGGTTGTAGACCACAGTGTTGTCTAGTGCCTTCTCATTTCATGTAAAAGAATTTTGGTTCTCTTGTACAAAAAATTCAAGAGAAGGTGGAAGTGGAACCCACATTACATCTTATGCTCTCCATATACGGTGTATGATGTATCAACCGTTGTCTTCTTGCGGCGCTGTGTTTTATATGGTAGGAGAAAAAGTGCCCATTTTGTTATTCACTAGGGCGGTACTTAACGCAAACCAGGATGCACATTTAGGGAAAAAAGGGACCCATCTGTACATTGCCCCATGGACCTCTTCATTTTTTAACTTGCTGCACTATGAACGTCGATTTGTAGGAAAAATTGCACATGTGCTGTTTGGACATATATGTACGTTTAACTTTAGTCTTGGAATGCCCCCCAGTAACATGGTAGAACCAGTTTAAGACTAGGAATTTACAGAGCACCATAGCTTGCCATCATCACTTATTTCCTCCTCAAACAAACGGATGCATTGTAAATCAATGTTTGCTCCACAGTAACTCCTGTCAGCTGTGCATAGAACATCTCTTCAATTTTATTGGTGGCTTCTTTGTTGCTAAAAATGACTAGCAGTGTGGCACCACCACCATCACTCCAGTACTGTATGATCCCCATATGGGCACCATTGCTGCCATGCTTGTCGTTTTTTTTTGTAAGTTGTAACTATTTATTGCACACAGAACTGGCACTCTATTTCCTCCCACTAATTTCTGTCAGAACTACCGCATCTGCCAGGCCATGGTTTGGGACCTTTTGCCAAAGTGATCAGTACTTTTCCTGACCTTTTGTTTTCCTGATTAGCATTACATGCTCCTTGGCATGTAGTTTTGGAGTTTGCTTAAAATATGTGGCAACAGGTTTTAGATCAATTGAGTTGCATAGTTAAACATGAAGTTCATGCAATATTACTTGATTGGAGTGGCTTATAGCATGAGGAGAAGCTTTTCATCCTATTTTGCTTTTCTTATGTCTTCATTCCTACTGTACTTGTGCCTGAAAAGAAAACACATTAGCTTCTTGTGGTTGCATCTTGGAATGTGACTGTTTTCTTCTTTCTCCAGTCATATCTCTATCAGATACTCCGCGGCGTTGCTTATTGTCATTCTCATAGAGTTCTTCATCGAGACTTGAAACCTCAGAATTTATTGATAGATCAGCGAACTAACGCACTGAAGCTTGCAGACTTTGGTTTAGCCAGGGCATTTGGAATTCCTGTCCGTACATTCACTCATGAGGTACTTTTCTTCTGTCACTCATTTCAGGAAGGATTTGGAAATTGTCCTGTAGAGAACACATGGCCTTTTGGCAGGATATAATAAATTAATTGAGTTATGTTTGGTACTTTCTCTTCTTTTCTTAGTATGTGCATGCGATTTTTGCATCCATACAGGTTCATTTTCTTGTACCTATTGAACACCCTGGTGCATTAACTCACAATGGATGTCTATGGGAAGTATTTTTCAGGTAGTAACATTATGGTACAGAGCCCCAGAGATTCTTCTTGGATCAAGGCAGTATTCCACACCAGTTGATGTGTGGTCTGTGGGCTGTATCTTTGCTGAAATGGTGAACCAGAAACCATTGTTCCCCGGTGATTCCGAGATCGATGAATTATTTAAGATATTCAGGTTTCAGCATCGTGCTGATACTAAATTTCTCATTTTTTTTTTCTAATTGCATTTTTGCCAAGACTATCTGATTTATGTGCCATACTCTGGTTACTCTTGAAGGGTACTAGGTACTCCAAATGAACAAACTTGGCCAGGAGTCAGCTCCTTGCCTGACTACAAGTCTGCTTTCCCCAAGTGGCAGGATCAGGTATGAGATGACAGCATAAACATTTCGCTAGTCATGTGTGGCAATTGTGTTAAATCCATAGTTGCCAGCGTGTATTTGTTATGCGCAATATATCATGCAACTGATATTCCTTGGTTGGAATCTTTTCATTCCAGGAACTTGCAACTATTGTCCCTAATCTTGAACCTGCTGGTTTGGACCTTCTCTCTGTAAGTCAAACGGACACTAATCTATGATCATGAAAATGGCATTATATTCAACCCTCGCCTTGTTTCATTGACAGAAAATGCTTCGGTACGAGCCAAACAAAAGGATCACAGCTAGGCAGGCTCTCGAGCACGAGTACTTCAAGGGCCTTGAGATAGTACAATAATCTGCTATGTGCTCGACATTGTATTGGCATATGTATGGGCTGAGTTGCTCGCTTCATTCCTTTTGTGAACGCTGTGCCTTTCTTTTTGGCATTTTTGTCTTTCAGCTGGATATTTCAAATATGGTGTGTTTGAGATGTATGCAGGAATGCTAAATAGATTACCATCTTAGTCTCTATTTGTTCAAAGTAAATATCTTCGTATGTTTGCCTTTCATTCAAGCATCCATTGTTTAATTATTTTTTCTTTTCAACCTATTGGTTGATTATTGTAACTTGTGAGTACGCATACTATTTAGCTTTGTCTGCCACATCAGGCATAATATTTTTTTTAAAAGGATTTCCGACATTAATATGTGAATTTTAAAATTTGCAAGAATAATACATTGTAGCCAAATTTTAAAAACCGTTCGGCGAAAATTTGTTAATCCGTGGTTAGGAAGCGATTCAAACCAATTCAAACACTAAATACCTGGATCAGTCTATTTTCGCCAAACCGTTTAGCGAAAATAGGCTGATCCGGGTATATTTTCGCCAAACCGTTTAGCGAAAATAGGCTGATCCGGGTATTTAGTGTTTGAATTGTTTTGTAAATACCCGGATCAACCTATTTTCGCCAAACGGTCTGGCAAAAATAAATACTATTTTCGCCAAACTGTTTGGCTACAATGCATTATTCTTGCAAATTTTAAAATCCACGTATTAATGTCGGAAATCTTTTTTTTTAAATATTATTTTAAAAAAATCGTAATCTCGGTATGCTACCCGCGGGCATATCGGGTCTAAATATGATTTCATTTAACATATGTTAACCGCAAAAAACCTTGCTTAGGATAATAGGATATGTAAAAAGCAATCACATACAAGTATACAACAGCAAATGATCGTTTATGATAGCAAATCCATAAAACATCCATTAAACAAAGTACTCCCTCCATAGAAAAAATATAGGGGTGTCTGCATTCGCTCTTACAGTTACACTCCTTCCATTGCAAGTACAATGGTTCATGTGCGTACCATGATTTGTCAGCAGGCTGGTCATCACTTCGAAAGAGATAATGTTTGATAGAAGTCTCTTTGAGGGAGCCTGTCCTTCGACATTCTTCCTGTAAAGAGAAGGAGAGTATTTGCCGCATAAGAGCCCAATCGGTTCTTGTGTGTGTATATACTCAAGGATAACAGAATTACAATCAGATTAGATTACATCCGCAAAAACCAACTAACTATTGCTATCTGAAGACTATCGCTAACAGGAAACATACTTGGCTAGATACGCAACAGTAACTACCGACAACAGACGTCCATAGTTATAGATAGAATTACAGATATAGACAGAGTTATAGATGTTATCTTTAACAGTCCCCCTCAATCTCAACTGGTGTCAACAATGTTGAGATTGAATCGATGCTGATTGAATATAGGTTTGATCAAGGCCTTAGAGCATCTCCAGCAGAGCCCCTAAACCAGCCCCTAAACCTTAGGCCATGTTTGGATCCCTGGGCTAATTGTTTAGCTGGCTAAAAATTAGTTCTAGTCTATCCAAACAGGAAGACTAATAGGTGAGCTAATTTTTAGCCAACCCCTCAGCTAACAATTAGTCCATTAGTTGGTGAGGGGGAGCTAATTTGGGCTAATAGCAGGTAACACGTTGGGAAAAGTCTGAAATACCCTTGCGCTAGTCTTATCCTCACTTCCTCACCTGCAAGGCCCGCTCCCCGCTCATTATGAGGGACAAACATGACTTTTCTAAGAAATTAGCTCAACCATTAGCCATGTATCCAAACAGCTCTAGGCTAATTTTAGATGGACTAATTATTAGCTAACTAATAATTAGCTCTAGCCATTAGTCAGCTAACAATTAGTTTTAGCCTATCCAAACATGGCCTTAAAATAGGGAGTGTAGTAAAAAAAACAGATCCAGCAGGGCCCCAACTCAAGCCCCTAAAATTAGGAGGTCCCTAAATTTGCCTCCTCAGCCCCAATTCCCAGGGAAACCAACTCAAGTCCCTAAAATTAGGATGCCCCTAAATTTACCTCCTCAGCCCCAATTCCCAGGGACACGAGTACATCCCCTATTATTGAAGACAGAGAAATACATAAGATGCTTCGAGAGGATCTTATTGAGCATTTGTGGGCAATTCACAGCGCTTCGTAGTTTGATTTATTGTTCGGAGTTTCTATTTATCTATTTATTATGTTTTGGAAATTTTAAATTTAAATTTGAAATATCATGTTTTTAAATTGTAAATGTTAATATGCTTATGTTTTATGTATTACAAATATTTTTTATTGAATTTTAGTGGTGTCAAATGCAGATTATACATAGCGGATATGTTAAAATAGGAGAAAAAGTAAAATAGGGGCTGAGATTTAGGGGGATGTTGCTGAACTTGTGCTCTGAAAACAGGGCCCTAAAAAATAGGGGGAGTCCCTAAATCCAAAATAGGGACTCTGTTTTAGGGGCCCTTGCTAGAGATGCTCTTAGTAAGCACATCTGCAACCTGATCGCCAGAGGAAACTAACTGGACTTCAAGTCCCTTGCTTGCAACCTGTTCTCTGACAAAGTGAAAATCTATTTCTATATGCTTCGTTGATTCGCTGTCAAGTAAGTAGCACCAAGGCTGTCACACCATAGGATCGGTGCTCTTGCTTGGTAAATCCCCAACTCCTTCAGAATGGATTGAATCCAGACCAATTCTGCTACTGCATTTGCAATTGCTTTGTACTCAGCTTCTGTGCTTGATCGAGATACAATGGGCTATTTTCTAAAACTCCAAGATATCAAGTTGGATCCAATATATATTGCATAATCGTTCATAGACCTTCTGTCATCCGGACAACCTGCCCAATCTGCATCAGAAAATGCACTGAGCAGATTTGATTTTGACCTCTTAATGTTTAGTCCATATGACAATGCCCTTGAGATATCTGATAATTCTTTTCATAGCCAACCAGTGTACATCTGTTGGGCTTTGTAAGAATTGGCATACCTTGTTAACCTCAAATGAAAGGTCTAGCCTTGTTATAGTAAGATAATGTAGTGCTCCCACAATACTTCTATAGAGGAAAACTTCAATCTCATTATTTAATATCTTCCCTTGATCTTTCGATAGCTTGTCTGCTGGGTTCATTGGTGTAGAGTTAGGCTTACAATGCTGCATACCCGCCTTTTGTAAGATATCTTAGATATATTTCTTTTGTGTAAGAAGAACACCACCTCTTCCAAACTGTGCCTCAATACCCAGAAAGTAGCTTAATTGCCCAGATCCTTGATTTGCTCTCTTCAGCTGTTGAAGAAGCATTTTTGTGGCAAAAGGAGATGAGCTAGCAATAATGATGTCATCTACATATACTAGCACATAAATAACAACTCTATTCTCTACTAATATAAAAGGGGAGTTGTCCGTCGTCCTCCCACCTTACATCGTCCTCCCACCTTAAAAAAACCCAATATTAATCCCACGTTCTGTTCCCTCACAAAACCGCCTAAAAAACCAGAGCGGTTCAAAATAAACCACCAGTAGTCCACCTTCACCGATCTTCTCTCCCACCATCTCCTCGCCCTCCTTCACTCGGCCCTCTCGCCCAGCCGTTTCGCCCCACCTTTCGTTGTTGCCGCCGCTCGATGTCCTCCCCTCGCCGCTCCCACCTACTTCCAATCGCCACCCTCCCATCTCCTTCATTCGGCCCTCTCACCCATCCTTTTGCCGCCGCCGCCGCACGAACTCCTCGTCGTGCCTTTCGCCGCCGTTGCCGCTCGATGTCCTCGCCCCGATGCACGATCTGCTCGCCCACAGCACAATCTCCTCGCCCCGCCGCACGATCTATGCAGATGATGCCAGAGAAGGGGGGCAGATTTGGTGACGGATCCGACGGCGGTTGCTCCGATCGCCACCTTCCACCCTGCCCCCACTCTCTCCAGCACCGTCGCCGCTATCATCAATCCCGCACCCACCAGATCCAACCACGCCACCTCTAGCCCCGTCCTCGCCGCCACCGCCAGATGTGGCCCCGTTGCCTCCAGGCCTGCACTCGCTGGCTCCAACGCCGCAGCCTCTAGCCCATCCCTGTCAGCCGCCTCCAGCCCTAGCCCCGCCGCATCCAGGCCTGCACCCATCGGCTCCAACGCCGCCGCCTCTAGCTCCTCGCCCTCGCCACGCCACTCACCGGCCCCGCACCCACCGGCTCAAGCAACATTCAAGGTAACTTACACAACATTCATATTCCTGTGGATATAGTTTGCTCTGTCTATACTTTTAATTGCTTTCCTGTCGTCTGTCGACTGATATTTATGAGATCATATTTTGCTCTTGTTATTCTGTGTGTTTGTTTCAGAGTACATGCCTGGAGGTAATATATGACTTCCTTCACAATCAAAACAATACTTTGGAGCTTCCTGATATTATTAGAATTGCTATTGGTATCTCAAAAGGGATGGATTATTTGCACCAGAATAACTTCATTCATAGGGACTTGGAAGACCGCCAATTTGCTAATTGGCTCTGATCAAAAGTAAGCATATTGTTTTAAAATTGTGGTTATCAATTCAAGGTTGCTAAAAGCGTTGATTGGTTTATGCAACTAGGTTGTGAAGACTGCAAACTTTGGTGTCGCTCGGCACCATCTCAAGAGGGTGAGATGACTGCTGAAAATGGTACCTATAAATGGATGGTACCTAAGGTGCGTTGATGGCTTTGTTCTTTGTCCTATGGGGTCTCCTTTTTTTCTTTCTTTCAGAAATACCAGATATCCTATAGTTGCTTAACCAAACTTTTGTACTGCAACACCAAGTCTCTTGGGCATCCTTTTCATTTGCTCATGATAAGTTCAGTGTCACAAAACCATCTCACCAGTCGTAGAGCATGCACATATGCACAGACAATACTTTTCTTGCTTTTTTACTGTTCGGATACGAGGGATTAGATAGGATCCTAGCCAGATTCCTCACATCCAAACTATTATGGAAGTGGTCAGTTATGGATGAAACTCGGTAGATTTGGCAAGTAGTGTATGCCTTTTCCCTCTTGAAATAATGTTGAAAAAACTTGCTGTTTAAATCTTTGCTATTAGTTCTGTTTTCCAATTAAGAAAAAAGATGGGTTTTATGTAATAGGGTTCATAAAAAAAGTACTTGTGTACCTTGGCAGTACTTTCATCATACATCTGCTTGGTGCAATCATCAATATTTGTTCCAATCTGGTGAATGGATAGAAAACTGCTCAATCAAGCCACGAATTTGCATTACGTGATATGCAGCAAGCCATTCAATTCCATTGCATCTGGTCGACTTGGAGCCTCTTTGGCGTCCTCGTAATGTTCGTAAGATTAATTATATTCCTAGCATGGCTCCTATTTTACTTGTCGATTCCCATCTGAATGTCTAGCTCAACCATCAAGGGCAATGCTGAAATTGAAAATGGGAAATCTCCAAGAAAAAGTGCAAGATCCATGACTTTCTTATGGAGTCAAAATTATACATCAATCAGCACATATCTGCCTGCATTGTGGTGGATCCTAAGACTGGGGCTATAATATCTCATACCGAACAATTACCTAAATTTATTTCATGAATTTATTTGTTGAATGTATGGTCTGTTCAATGAAATCTCATATTGACTGGAATGCAAGGTTTCGAATTTATTTCCTGAATGTATAGTTTGTTTAACTTGTAACATTGGTCTCGAAAGGAATATAAAGTATGTGACAAGTTTGAGAAGGTTGCACTTCAAAATATAGACTTGTTGTCTGTAGTTATTATACCTGCATTAAGAGTACATAAACCTTCCACATATCTCCTTCAATGTCCTCTGTAAAACTGAGGTGAATGGAAGTTCCATGGTGGAAGATGTGTTTGATGAGATTGATGAACTGTTGGCTTCAAGGTATACATCATCCTTCATCGAGTACGCCCGTAGGTGGAGTATTATTATGTTGTTGTTCCAAGTAAGATACATGTCAAGTTTTGCACTACAAAATGCCAAGCTTTGATAGCTCCATTTAGCGGTTTGCTGCTGACAAAATCAAGAAAACTACCCATCATATCTTGGATTGCATGTTGGTCGATATTTATTTGGATATGAAGTTCCTTTTGCTTCAGACTATGGCGGTGTTTCTATTAGGAGTTGAGCCCCATTGCTGTCATCGTTAGAAAACAGTGAGCTGTTGTGTCATTGTATACTTGAAATCCGCTGCAACGCACGGGCATCTTACTAGTATTGTTAAAGTATAAATAGAGAAGTATCTGTTCTGGAAGAAACAAAGCTAAGATCACAAAGTTTGGAATTTAACCGTGAATACCACGCTCTCGGGGCTTGTTTCAACCCGTACAATGCCTTGTCCAGGCGGCATATGTACTATGGATGTTCCTTGCTCTCATATCCCGGTGGCTGTTTCATATAAACTTCTTCTTGAAGAATGCCATGCATGAAAGCATTTTGCACATTGATTTGTCTCATACTCCAGCCCAGAGAGACAGCTAAAGACAGAAACAGCCGTATTGTGGTGGGATTTACAACAGAGCTGAAATTAAGTGTGCATACAAGTCAGCAAGGGTGATTGGCTCAGGGCGAGTGATCATGGATGTCACAACAGGATCATACTCTGGACCAAGTCCTGCCAATACATATGATGCAATTTCTTCATCTTGAAGAGGCTTCCCGATTGATGCAAGAGTATCGGCAAGGCTCTTCATTTGGCGAAAGTAATCGCTGATGGAGGCATCTTTCTTCCATAAATTGGAGAGCTGCATGCGTGTCTGCATGATCCTAGCTCTTGACCGCGAGGCAAATATGCTCTCTATTGCATTCCAGACTTTTGCAGAAGTTGAAAGGAACAAAACTTGCACGAGTACTTCTTCACTCAGAGAAGAAAGTAATGCGCTAAGAACAAGCTGATCTTGCTAAACCCATAGGAGATGTGCCAGGTTTGGAATTTACTGTGCACCTCCTTCATCGGTCTGAGAAATCGTTGCGCCTTAAGTACCCTTTTACCCTATAGACTTTTTTAGATAGACTTTTAAGATACTGCACCGGTCGGCCACGATAAACACGAGAAAGTAATTTTTTTTCAACGCAAGGCTTGCCTAAATCGTAGATATAGAAATGCACCACAAGTTCACAGCATAACGAGACTGTGACCATCCATTATGAAAAAGAAAGGATCTTTGTGTTATACCAAGCAATAGGACGTTCCTCTTGCAAAGATAGCCAATAACAATTAAGAGACTCGGTCCTCTTGAAGAGTATTTTGATTTTGATATATAATTGATTATTTGTTATAAAGTTAATGTGCACTTAATGATTTGCTTCGCTATGTTAAGGCAAATAGTGCATATTAATTTTATGGTAAACAATTAAATTTCCCTTTAATTTTTCTATTAGGTTACGAGGCCCACTCACGCTGCAGCAGGCCCTCGGGCGTGATGGAATAAGTCTTGGTCATTTGTGGACAGCTTTTGACTAGCCATTTGGGCAGCTTTTAGGCAGCTTTTGACTAGCTTTTGGGCAGCCTTTAGGGCAGCTTTTAGGCAGCTTTTGACTAGCTTTTGGGCAGCCTTTAGGGCAGCTTTTAGGCAGCTTTTGACTAGCTTTTGGGCAGCCTTTAGGGCAGCCTTTAGACTAGTATTAGTGTATCTTTGCGCGCCAGCCTATAAATATGGCACTTGCCCAACCCCTTAGGGTGGCAATAGCACTTGTATGAGCAATAAAATTCAGAAAATTGCCCCAATTCAGTGTGTCATTCTCTCTCTCGATGATAGTAAGAATAGTGCTACTAACAAGTGGTATCAGAGCCGTTCTTTCTTGCAGCCTAAACATCTCTTGCTCATCTCCTTCCCACGCTCCTCCTCGCTCTCGCAAGCGGCCGATACAACAAGTTCTGCTCACCCTTCATCTTACGAATGAAAGCAAAGGCTGCCTGAGGCGCCTTCTTCCCCTAGCAGCGGCCCCACTAGCGCCATGTCGGAAGAGACGATCTCGGCCTCGGTCGCTCGGCCTTGGCCAGCGAGAGGCCGGTTGTTGCAGAGGATCACATGAGCAGCGATAGAGAGAGCTGCGGCAGCAGCGGCAAGGGCGGCAAAGTCGGGCGGCGAATCGGCGGCAAGCAGAGGTGGAAGCGGCAGCCGGATGCA
Organism: Rhipidocladum racemiflorum; assembly: GCA_036346355.1. Lineage (NCBI taxonomy): Eukaryota > Viridiplantae > Streptophyta > Magnoliopsida > Poales > Poaceae > Rhipidocladum > Rhipidocladum racemiflorum. Next base: position 85,411,130 of record CM070573.1, on the reverse strand, counting down.
GCCAGCGTCTGGCGGCAGCAGAGCTTCGAGGCTCTGCAGCGATAACTCCAGCGGCTACTGCCCGACGGCGCCGACGGCAGGCTCAAGCGGGAGAGGGAGGCAGCAAGTGAGCGGGCGGCGCAGTGGGCAGTTGCCCACCCTCATGAGCGCGGTGGGAGCCCAGACGAGCGCAGACGCGCCGGCAGAGCACCGGCGGACGCCATGGCGGGCGACCGCTCTCCCGGCAGAGGCGGCGGCTGGGCTAACGGAGATCGTGGCCCTTACAGGCGGCGCGGCTCTCCCTCCCCGGACCGATACCATGGTCACCGCGGGCCCCAGGCCATTATCAGGGACATCGGCCCCGGTAGTGGGTGGCCTACCCTCACCAAGACCAACTATGTCAAGTGGGCCGCGGTGATGAGGATAAGGCTCCAGGTGCGGCACATGTGGGAGGCGGTCCCGTCTGGCGGCGTCGACTACGACGAGGATCGACGGCGCCGGATGCCCTCATCGCCGCAGCCCCGTCCGAGATGCGATTCAAGCTTTCAAGAAGCGGATCGCCAAGGAGGCTTGGGATGCCATCGCCGCGCACGCATCGGCAGCCGATCGCGCCGCAAGACCACACACCGCAGGTACTTCGCAAGGAGTGGGAGAACCTGGCCTTCAGGCCAGGTGAGGATGTTGATGATTTTGCTCTCCGCCTTAACACTCTACTACAAAAGATGGTGCAGTTCGGTGACGACACCTACGATGAGGAGAGAGCCATCGAGAAGCTCTTCCGTTGCATCCCGAGAAGTACAGGCGGATCGCTCGCTCAATCGAGTCTCTATTGGACCTCTCCACGATGTCGATCGAAGAGGCAATAGGTCGCCTCAAGGTCGCCGGCAATGACGAGCCACAGCCTCTCTCGGGGCCGATCACCATTGGCGGGAAGTTACATCTCACTCGGGAACAGTGGGAGGCTAGCCAGGGTGACGGGAAGAAGGGGGAGTCCTCTGCCGCGACAAAGCGGTCGCAGCACGCCAAGTCGCGCAGAAGGCGCCGCTGGACGCTCAGTCGGGCGCGAGGACGCGCTGGCGCTTACACCCGCGGAGGCACCCAGGGCGGCGTCGCCGGCCACCAAAGGCCGACACGAGACGACTCCTGCCACAACTGTGGCAAGCTTGGCCATTGGGCCAAGGAGTGTCGCCAGCCACGACGTGGCCAGGTCCACGTCGCACAAGTGAAGGAAGAAGAGCCGGCTCTGATCCTAGCAAACGCAAGCATCGAGCTATCTCCAGCGGCATCGGCCGCAGCGAATCTCCTCCACCTTGATGAGCCGAGAGCACACGCCTTCCTTGGCGGCGGCTCGAGTGACAAGATCGACGGGTGGTACCTCGACACTGGCGCTACCCATCACATGATCGGTCGACGGGAGTTCTTCACCGAGCTTGACTCTAACGTCCGAGGCTCCGTCAAGTTTGGGGACGCCTCCAGCGTGGAGATCCAGGGTGTCGGCTCCGTCATCCTCATCGCCAAGTCTGGTGAGCACAGGCTGCTCACCGGAGTCTACTACATCCTCGCGTTGAGGAACTCTATCATCAGCTTGGGACAGCTGGATGAGAATGGTTCGGGTGTGTTAGTAAAGAACGGAGTCATGAGGATTTGGGATCGCCATCGTCGCCTTCTTGCCAAGGTAACCAGAGGCACCAATCGACTCTACATCCTCAACGTGCAGGTGGCACAACCCCTTTGCCTCGCCGCTCGTCGGGACGACGAGGCGTGGCAAAGGGCACGAGCGCCGGACACCTTTCACTTCGGAGGCTCAAGCGACTCGGTGCCAAGGAGATGGTACGAGGCCTGGCCGTCTCGACCACGTGGAAGCGCTTCTGCGACATCTGCGCGAATAACGGCGCGGCGGCTCCCCTTTCCCAGGTCGAACTTTCGAGCCAAGGAGCGCTCGAGCTCGTGCACGGGGACCTGTGTGGCCCGGTGACACCGGCCACACCGGGAGGACGACGCTACTTCCTGCTGCTCGTCGACGACCTCACCCGCTACATGTGGGTAACGGTCCTCGGCAGCAAGGGAGAGGCTGCGGAAGCCATCAGGCGCACGCAGGCTGCTGCGGAGGCAGAGTGCGGCCGCAGGCTGCGTGTGCTGCGCACTGACAACGGCGGCGAATTCACGGCGGCTGAGTTCGCATCGTATTGCGCGGATGAGGGCATTCAGCGCCACTATTCCGCGCCGTACAGCCCGCAGCAGAATGGTATCGTCGAGCGACGTAATCAGACGGTTGTGGGGATGGCTCGGGCCCTCCTCAAGCAGAGGGGGATGCCAGCTATTCTCTGGGGAGAGGCAGTGGTAGCGGCAGTCTACATCCTCAACCGCTCGCCCACCAAGGCTCTCAACGGCAGGACGTCGTACGAGGCCTGGCACGGACGCAAGCCGGCGGTCTCTCACCTACGGGTTTTCGGCTGCCTCGCGTTCGCCAAGGAGCTTGGACATGTTGGAAAGCTCGATGACAGGAGCACTCCGAGAGTGTTTATCGGTTACGCGGAGGGCTCGAAGGCCTATCGCATTCTCGACCCAAAGACACAGCGTGTGCGCACGGCGCGCGACGTTGTGTTCAACGAAGGGCGAGGATGGGCGTGGGACAAGGCAGTTGACAATGGCTTGACTTCGACGTACGATGACTTCACCATTGAGTACGTCCACTTCGAGGGAGCTGGGGGAGTAGGCAGCACCTCTTCGTCGAACGCGCCTACCCCAGTCCCCGAACCCCCACAGACTCCGGCGCCGCTACTCCAAAGACTAACGGTTACCCCTCCAGCACGCCCTTCTCCGACACCACTCGTGTCGAGCACGGCCCGGTGGAGTTCGTTACTCCACTCTCCCACGACGAGGCGCGATCGGCCTGCGTACCACGACGGCGAGCCGCTATGCGGTATCGTGCGATGGAGGACCTTCTCGACCACACCGTGCCAGGATCGGTGCCTCCACGATCTGGAGGCGCAGTTGCATCTTGCGTCGCGGCGATGGTGAGCCTCGGTCTTCGCAGAGGCCGAAGACACGCGACATGGCGTCTTGCGCGATGCAGACGGAGATGGACGCGGTTAAGAAGAACCGCACTGGGAGCTTGCCGATCTTCCCGTGGTCACCGCGCGATCACCCTTAAGTGGGTGTTCAAGGCGAAGAGGATGAAGCCGGCGCCATTGTCAAACACAAGGCTCGCTTGGTGGCACGTGGTTTCGTGCAGCAGGAGGGGATCGACTTCGACGATGGCTTCGCCCCCGTAGCATGGTTGGAATCCGTGCGACTCCTCCTCGCACCGGGCCGCTCGGGAGAGGGTCGAGTTCACCACATGGACGTCAAGTCGGCATTTCTAAACGGAGATTTGAAGGAAGAGGTCTCGTGCACCGGCCACGGATTTGCGATCCCCGGCAAGGAGGGCAAGGTGCTGCGTTTGCACAAGGCTCTCTATGGCTTGCGGCAGGCACCAAGGGCATGGAATGCCAAGTTAGATTCCACGCTCAAAGGGATGGGCCTCGAGCAAAGCTCGCACGAGGCGGCCATCTACCGGGCCAATGGAGGAAATGCCTGGCGGTGGGTGTCTACGTCGGCGACTTGGTGATCACCGGCACCAGGATGCGGAGGTGGCGGTATTCAAAGAAGAAATGAAGGCCACCTTCCAAATGAGCGACACAGGGCTTCTCTCCTTCTACCGGGATCGAGGTGCACCAGGGCGACTCGGGATGTCACTTCAGCAAGCTTACGCCCGGTAGCGTCGTTGAGCTAGTGGGCTCATCGATTGCAACCCGGCTCCCACTCCCATGGAGGAGAGGTCAAGCCGAGCCGCGACAAAGACAACAGAGGAGGTGGACGCTACACGCAGCGCCTTGTGGGGAGCCTTCGCTACCTCACCCACACACGGCCGGACTTGGCATTCTCCGTCGGCCACGTTAGCTTGCTCATGCAAATGATCGACAACGGAGCACCAGCAGTCGTGAAGAGAATCATCCGCTACGTTGCGGGAACTCTCGATCACGGTCTCCACTACCCGAGGTGCCCTGGGAAGGCACACTTGCTTGCATGACAAGCGACCACGGCGACGTTGACACCAAAGAAGAGCACGAGCGGATGCTCTTCTTCCTAGGCAAGTGTCTCGTACCGGGCGTCGGTCAAACAAAGGTGATGGCCCTGTCCGTGGAGGCCGAGTACATAGCGGCCTCCACCTCTGCAACTCAGGCTCTCGGCTTGCCCGGCGCTTGGTGATCTCATTGGCGTAAACACCCGACGGTGGAGCTCAGGGTAGACAGCAAGTCCGCTCTAGCCCTGGCAAAGAACCCCGTTTTTCATGAACGGATCAAGCATATCCGGGTGAGATATCATTTCATCCGAAGCTGTCTGGAGGAAGGAAGCATCAAGGCAAGCTACATCAACACCAAGGACCAGCTTGCGGACCTGCTCACCAAGCCCCTTGAGAGGATCAAGTTTCTTGAGCTACGCTCCAGGACCGGGATGGTCCAACTTTCCCACAAGACGACAAACAAGACTTAGGGGGAGAATGATGGAATAAGTCTTGGTCATTTGTGGGCAGCTTTTGACTAGCCATTTGGGCAGCTTTTAGGCAGCTTTTGACTAGCTTTTGGGCAGCTTTTAGGCAGCTTTTGACTAGCTTTTGGGCAGCCTTTAGGGCAGCTTTTAGGCAGTTTTTGACTAGCTTTTGGGCAGCCTTTAGGGCAGCCTTTAGACTAGTATTAGTGTATGCTGCGCCAGCAGCTATAAATATGGCACTTGCCCAACCCCTTAGGGTGGCAATAGCACTTGTATGAGCAATAAAATTCAGAAAAAAATTCAGAAAATTGCCCCAATTCAGTGTGTCATTCTCTCTCTCGATGATAGTAAGAATAGTGCTACTAACAGGGCGGTGGGCCCGAGCTGCTGGGTACGGTCCCACTCGCAGTTGCAGATGTACGTTCCCGTGCCCCACTGCCGTGAAGCGAGAGTGCGAAACGCTAGGATAACGGCGACAGGAGGAGGTAGGCAGATCCGATGGTGCAGGATGTGGGTCTCGAGCACCGGCAAGTTGCGCAGCGCCGTCCGATCTTAGTCCTGGACCCTGCATAACTGCATTCCACTGTGCCTTCCTGGCTGGACTAGTTTTCTTTAAGAAATCAAAATGAGAATTACAAATGATTAACAGTAGAGTAGATAGACTGACACGTCTGCCGTTGACTTAGATTTAGTAGGAACCAATGATCAAAAACTAAAAGGAATTTGAAATGTCGACGGTAGTATTAGCAGCAATTTTCTGTAAGATGCCTTCTGTTTATGATTGTTCTTTCTTTTTTACTTCTTTTTGTTTATAATTCTTTAATGGATGCCTTGGCTGCTCCATGGATATATTGACATCTTAAATTCTTTTTAGTTTGTTGGTTGCCTCCCGGACATGCCAGTTTGCATCGAGAATTGGACCTTCCATCCTCACATGTACGGATGGGAAAAAAACTCAAAACTCAAGAATAAAACGAGTACTCGTAAACTCGGTTCGAACTCGTTCCTTGACGAGTCAAGTCGAGTCGAGCTATGATTTAAACTAGTTTAGATAACGAGTTAAACGAGTAATTCGTGAGTTAAACAAGCCAACTAGCGAGTTTAACGAGTCCTCCAAATCGACAAGCATAGCTGTGTATATGTGAGACGATGATGATAACACATAGTATGCTGCATAGTCTCAACAGTAATCCTCCACTCAGATAGCAATATCAAGTTTAACAAACCAACTCGCGAGTTTAACAAGTCGAGTCGAGCTGAGATTTAAACTCGTTAAGATAACAAACCAACAGACTCGTTATCTTAACAAGTTTAACTCGAGTCGAACTAAGTCGGCTCGTTATGCACCCCTACTGACATGCCTCACTGAACTTGCTATGGGCGGAGAAAAATCACACATAAAACTTGGACTCGTTGCTCAGCCCAGACTGGTCGCTGGTATTTGTTCAAGCAACGCAATGAATACAACGACGCTCACTCGGAAATCAAACGAATTATTATGCGTCCGGTCCGGCCAAACCCATCTCTGCTTCTGAAGCCTTCAGTTCTTCACTAGAGCTGCATGTACCCCTTCTATTTCGACTGGAGAACATACGCACACATTAGTGCTAGATCTGCAAGACCCCAACGGAGCAAGCACTTTCTCATCGTCTTGCATGCGAGATGAGGAGGAGGCCGAGACGATCGATCCATGATCATGAACACTGGCATTCCTACAGGGGATTCCACTACCGAAAAGGCTCCAAAGCCGAAGCGTGCGGCATAAACTTCGTAGATGCAAAAGATTCCACGAGAAAAGGATGCCCCTGTTCCATGGAATCTGTTCCTCTAACGTCAACGTCACTGATGTTGGGCTACTGCACGTGAGCCCTACGTGTCAGTGACCCAACGTCAAAAAATTTGACGTCAGAGGATCTCAATATCTGTTCCATGCGTGATACAACAACCATGCTCTATTATATGCTTTTCTCAAAAAAAAAAAAAAATTTGTTTTGCATTTGATGGCAGCTCATGAGCTCACGCTATTCTCGAACCGAATCAAACAGTGGGCTAGCGTCAGTGTGTTTGAGGATTCCAGCTGCGTGGGCCAAAGGAGGGGTCGTTTTGCGTCGGTTCTTAACTGGGATAGTGATGGTGGTAGTGGTGCACTCGACTCGAGAGGCTTGGCTTGGCCGCTTCGGCTGCGTGAGCCGACTACCAGTCGTAGGGCACCGAAAGGAGCTTCTCATGGACAAGGAGACGCCACTTGGTACATCATTGGATCCACTACTGTGCCATTGTAGGCGGCTAGCCGGCCACCGCTCCAGCAGCTAAGGACAGATTTTCAACAGATCCCACAACAAGTTCCTTTAGAGATTGCCAAGCCCTTGCTTTTCTAGCCCCTAAAATTTGTTTTTAACAAATTTAGTTGTTTTTTATACGAATTTACGAAACTAGTCTCCTTTGTGAGCTCAAAAGACACGACAAACGACACGAGTCACCACCACGCCAGGGGAGCTTGGCAGAAAACTACCGAGCAAGTAAGGCTTGGCTAGAACCTCGACAAGAAGCTGTCGAGCAACCCTTGCTTGGCTAGAATTTCTCCCACCTACCAAGCCCCATTGTCTCGGAAGGAACCTATGATTCATTGTTAATCAAAAGATTAAATTAATTTTTTGATTAATTAGCGATTTAATTAAATGGTTAATTTAAAAGTATGATTAACTTAGTGATTAAATAGTGGATTTAATTCCTATCAAGGAAGAGGAGCTCGGCAGGTCTGCCGAGCTCCTCAAGCGTGAGAGGTGACTCATGGGAACAATATGCAAATGATTTCAGAGTGGCCATATTTGGAGGAAAAAAACGTTTACAATGGGTCTAAAAAAGAAAAAAAAAAACTGAGATTGCACTCTTCCACTAGGAAATCGTGGAAAACATAGTAGAAGAAAAATGAAAGATTGAAACCTATATGTGTAAATTCTATAGAGCCAGTTATTTGTCCATGAGCGGACGCTCGGCCAATCGGTTTCGGACCCTGTACATATCCTTGCAGTTGAATATTCGTACCGACAAACTTCCATTTTTAGACCCCATTCTTACATTCATTTCGACTCCCTGACCCAATCCCAAATCAAATCCAAATGAGATAAGTTGTGCTCCTGTAATTGCTAATTGAGCTACTTAAATTTTAGATTACCTTATATCTCTCTTGATTTGCGTCATAAAACGTGCAAAATAAGCATACCATTTCTGCACGGCAGTAGGGCATACCACCCATCCCCTCTTGACTAGGGCCCACAAAAAAAAACTTGTTACGGTTTGAATCAAAATTGCTTCGACTTCAGTAGTTAATAGGTTTAAAGTTAAAACGAGTCCATCGCAAGTGAAAAAAAGATTAATAAGACTCAACTTGAGTAGCTTATTAGCTTAGATTTAAGATAATCATTTAAATAGTAAATAAAATAATTTTATATTAAACTATATTAATCTTGAAAGATGATCAAGCAATAGCTCGTTAAGCTCCAATCTTCCAACGGATAGTTGCCCAAATCTGCATCGTATTGTCTGGACCGCTCAAACGGTCAAACCCCTGCCCTCCTTGTGTTTCCCATCTCTGCACCTCCGCTCCTCCCTTCCCTCGTGTATATATACCTCGATCGAGTACTCGACCCAGCGCAAGAAAACAACAACTCGTACTCGCCAAAGCAAAGTAGCAAACCACATAGCAGCCAAAGAAACCAAGGCTAGGGTGCGTGACCAGGCCGGATTTCATGGCGAGGCAGCACAGGGGGTCGTCGTGGGTGGCGGCGGCGGCGGACACGGCGTCGTGGTGCTTCGCGCTGTCGCTGGTGGCGCTGCTGCTGGTGTGCTCGCTCGGCGCCAACGGGGAGCAGCGCGCCGGGGGCGGGGGCGGGGGCGGGGTGGTGCGGGGCGCGGCGCTGTCGGCGCGGCCGTGCGAGGAGATATACGTGGTGGCGGAGGGTGAGACGCTGCACAGCATCAGCGACAAGTGCGGCGACCCCTACATCCTGGAGCAGAACCCCCACGTCCACGACCCCGACGACGTCTTCCCCGGCCTCGTCATCAAGATCACGCCGTCCAAGCCCAGGTAGATGGGTAGGCAGGCTTATTACAAGGTAGAAGAGATCGATCGATCGATGTGATCATGTGAGAAATGGAAAACTACACACAAGTGAACAGATCGAATCAAACAAGATCAGGGATCCCCCCTTCCCTTGTCATAAATCCTTTCCTTTTAGTTACTGTATGTCTTTCTGCATAGATAGAGATTGCTACAGACAGGGTAATGCAGAATGAAGAAGGGAAGAAAGTGTGGTTGCTCTGAAACGTTGTTAGGTTAACCGGACTGGTTATGTATGGGACGCCAGTACTTGCGTTTTGTGAATAGACATCGCTGTCTCCTACTACGAGAGAGTCCATGGATGGGGATGCTTTGTTTTCTTGTTCTTCTTTCCTTTTGTTTATTGTTTGCTCTGTTTTATAATCCTCAACTATGTGCGTGAATATATATTTGAAAATTTGAATTCGCGCTAATGTTAAAAAAAGATTGCCGAAGATTGTGTACGTACGTATTGATTTGCTCTGCTTTTGCTGAATCGTTGGTCCGTCGAGCAGAGGCGGTGTGGATGACGGATGGCATGGCATCACCACATAGGCGGACCCAGGGCCTGGCCAGCCTGGGCCCGGGCCCGGGCTCAGGTCCATGTAACAAAAGTCTAGATCATGAAAAATACTGTGTTCTTCCGTGAATTCAACAACGGACCGAGCTAATAACATTTGGTTTTAACAAAAGCCCAGTACTACTTGATAGAAATTTCCTTCAGTGATTTGGTCTCTTGTTATTAGCTCAGTAAATAGTTTGTGAACTTGTTGTTCTTCTTTAAGTGTGCCCGGGCTCTAGAAAATTCCTGGGTCCGCCACTGCATCACCACCGACTTCGCCGAGGACCTATGACACGAAATTTTTTTATAAAATAATATATTTTAACAAAATATATAAAAATTATAAAAATACAACTCTATTGCCAATTTAATTAGAATATCTATTTTGTTGCTGATTGAGTTTTTGTTGTTAATTTATTTGATGAACATTTGTTTGATGATAAATTAAAGATGTTTTTGTGATCTTTTCTGACATATTTTTTATAAAATTATTTTAAAATGTAATATTATTTAAAATAAATTTCACAGACGTTGAGTCAAAGCGTAGCGGCCAATAACTAAGCCCAAGCCAATTTGTGGTTAGTGTTAGAGAAACCGGATTAGTATCCGATATGGACTCTTCTCATCTCTAAGCAACCGCTATATATAGGAAGCGGTCACCCCATTGTACGTAAGCATAGAGAATAATAAAGCGGACTGTTCCTCCTCATATTGTGTCTCTCTTTCTCCTGTCTATTCTCCACTTGAGATCTATTAGGCAACCCGGACTATTCAATAGCGAGGTTGTCTAACACGCACGCGACGAAGCTCTACCCGAGAAAGATTGAAAGGTGAGAAAGATAAGAAGCGAAGGATCGCCGACTACAACGAACGTCTACTACCGGCGTGATTGATCGCCTAACTGATCTGCAATCAACTCACCATCAAACCGTTTGCATCCATTCGATTGCCGAAAGAAAAGTCCTGCGACTCTATCCCACGCGATAGCCTACCGTAGAATATATTGAAAAAGGTGAGAATACGAGGATTGAATCCTAATCGCTCGTTTGTATTTGTGCATACATCTAATCTACGTAGCACGGTTACGTTCTGTGCATGATGTGCGGATCATGATTGGAAGCCATTGTACAAAAAGAATCGCTCTACAAAGGCAACAAGGCAAGATCGGCGCAGTCGTATCATATCATGAAACCACGGTACAAGAAAGATGTTATGCATCTACAAATCGGCAGTTGTAAACATGAAGTACAAGAAAGAAAATTACGGCGGCCGCCACGCGGTCAATCACGAAGAGCGGACCTTCCATTAAACCCGGCAAGCAAAGCCCTCGTGGTCTACTGGCTTGAAACCATCTGAGGAGCGCGGCTTTGCATCTGCACGCATGTAGCGAATCGCCCGGCCGCCCACAAACCACGGCCATCACCGCGGCCGCCCACCGCGACACCCAGCTGGCAGCGACCAGACTCGACGCGTCGCCGGACTCGGTGCCACTGCTCGCTTCTGTCCGGATCGGACATGAAGTCCAAGGACTAAGTCCATCTTGAAACCGGTTTGGACAAGGAAGTGGACATGAAGTCCAACGTTGAATGGAAGTGTTAGCGCGCGCTACCGCTTTCCTCGATGCTCGTTGGAGCGCCAGCCGCCGGCTGCTCCGGCGCCGCGACATCCGGCCGACTTCGCGCCGAAAGCGCCAGCGCCGCAAACACGTCGCCACGTTGCTCACCCGCAGCCTCACATGCCCGCTTCTTTGCTCTGGCCTCCACTCGCACTGGTACAGCGTGAAGCATTGGCCAACACTGTCCAAGGGACATAAAGTCCAAGCAAAAGAAATAAGGACATGAAGTCCACATACTTCTGGTCCTTCTGGACATGAAGCGAGAAGCCTCAATTTTGCATTGAAACCAACAAGGGCACTAGCGTTTCCTTTTATGCACTGGATTAGATAGTTTTCTTTGGTGCACGTGGGTGGGGGGCAAGGGGAAATTACCCCTTTGCCCCCCCTTTTTTTTATCTCTTTTAATTGTTTTCTTTTTCCGAGATCAATTACATAATTCAAACAATTGATTAGGAAATCAGAAAATTGATTAAAAAAGCCTGAAAAATATCTAGAAAAATTCAGAAAATTAATTGGCTCTGTTTTCTGCACTTAGCCTTATTTTCTGTATTTATGAATATTTGCATGAATTATTGCATGAATTTTCGCATTAATTGTCTTGTTTAGAATATCGGAAATTCATAAGAATTTATTTTCGCATTTATGAATTTATGAATTGTGCAATTATTGTTTATTCTGAATTTATGAATTAGTCATGTTGATATTTGCTAAAATTAAAATTTTCTTTATCTGATGGTCAACGAAAATTGCTTGGAAATTAGCAGAAATTATGAAAAATGCTAGGAAAATTCCAGAATATTTCATACGGCATTTTATGAGAAACTGAGTGGTTGGGACTTGATTTAGGTAATGAATAAACAGACATGAGACAATTGGTGTCTAGGAAAACACACATGAGGCTTGGTTCTTTAATTGGCACCCTAAAGCGGAAGTGCTCTCCTCATGTGAGCCCTAGAAGCGGGTTGACTGCCAAGAGTCAATTCAGAGATATTCGCTACATGCTTTATCCCAACCAACGAGGAGTTACATAAGTTGTAATTAGCATTACAGCATTTAATTTATGTGGGATTTTTTCCGTATTTATGAATATTTATGAATCTGTGTATATATGAATTTTGCAATTATGAATAATCTTTGTATTTATGAATCCTGCATTTATGAATCTCAGACTTATGAATTTTGCATTTATGAATTCGCACTTATGAATCTTGTACTTATGAATTTTGCATTCATCTTTGAATATATGAATCTTGATATTATTGCTTTCTTTTAGTTTCTTTGAAACTCATGAGAATTCAATTATGCATTTTATTGAATCTAGACCATTTCCTATTAGATTACACGTAGTAATCTAATGGAAGAACCTATGAATGTGCAAAGGTGTGGCATTATCTAACGTGAGTTTTGAAGAACTGACATGAATTGTCGAATTATCTCACATAGACATCAGATTGCATAATGAATAGTAAGCTCGAAAGACATACTTTTTCTCATGAATATAATTACAATTTATTCTTTATTCCAGTATTCTCTTTACAAGCAATTTTTTTAATTACTTAGCCACTTTATGATTAGGGAATTATTTTTCTTTTCATCTAGAAATCGTGTAGCGCCCAATGGAGGAAATATGCATTGTTGATAGTGGCACAACAAATACCATCTTAAGAGAGTCGAAATACTTCCAGGCGATCACGAAGAACGCTGGAAGGATTACGACTATCGCGAGAAGCCGATACATATAATAGGCTCGGAAGAGCCACAATTATATTGCCAATGGGTACAACTTTGGTAATTGAAGAAGCCCTCTTGTACCTGAATCAACCACTCTCTTAAGTTTCAAAGATATCCGCGCCAATGGGTTTCACGTAGAAACCAATGAAGAAAATGGCAAAGAACACTTGTGCATTGTGAAGCACGCGAATATGGAAAGATGGTACTAGAAAATGTCCTCATATGAATGCAGGTTGTACTACACTAAAATCAATGCACACGCATGTATACTTCTTGAAGACCCGCTTTAGAAGCTCAATTATTTGCTTTATGGCATTGTAGATTAGGTCATCCTGGTCTTAGATTGATGAGAAATATAGTTAACAACTCACAAGATCATGGCATTAATGTTAAGAATTTCCCGAATCACGAAGATTTTGTGTGCCATGCATGTGCCACCGGAAATTAATAACTAGACCCTCATATGAAAGTGCAACATGAAATCCTGCATTCTCGAGCATTCAAGGGGATATTTGCGGTCGGATTCAAATTTCTTGTCGTACAAGCTTCGATACTTTATGGTGCTCATTGATGCTTCCTCGAAATGGTACGTGATACATGTTTCTTTGTCAACAAGGAATCATGCATTCAAAAGTTGATCTCGCAGATCATCGAATTAAGAATGCTTTTCCCGATCATCGCTGAAGTCCATTCGATTGGACAATGCCGAATTTACTTCCAAGGCATTTGATGATTATTGTACAGAACGGAATAAGCTGATGAGCACTCTGCATCGCACGTCCATACGCCAAAATGGGCTAAATGTCAAGCACTAATAAAAAGGATTAAGTTCATTGCCGATCAGCTTCTTGCAGAGTTGTAACTTGCCCAACACTTGTTGGGGACACGTTAGCCTCGCACCTGCATGGCAGACTCATCAATTATAGACCATCGGCCTACAACATCCATTCACCTATGCAACTAGTGCAAGGGTCATCCCGAAGATTTCCCATCTTAGAAAATTTGGTTGTATGGTATATGTACCTATACCACCCCACTGGTACAATGGGCCCTCTCCAAGTCTGGGATATCACGTTGGTTATGAGAGTGCATCCATAATCAGGTATTTGGAACCCATGATCGGAGACTTACACACGTACCGATTCGGCCGATTGCATCTTTGACGAGGACCATTTCCGTCATTAGGGAGAGAATCAACCATTGGATGAAAAATGCCGGGAAATAGTATGGCATTCCATCGGGATCGCGCATGACCCTCGCACTAATGAAGCAAATCAAGAAGTCCAGAAGATAATTGATTTGCGAATTTGCAAATGAACCGCCTGATCATTTTTGTGATCTCAAGAGCGTGGGTTAAGTCGCATGTACCGACCAAGAAGAAATGCACGAGAGAGGGTGGAAATACCAAAGAAAGCGAGAAGAGTATCCTCATCCTGTTCAGAGGCCTCAAAGAAAAAGAACGGTGAGATCTCGGCTATCAAACCCAAAGTACCGGAGGCCTGGGAAATCAAGAGGAGGACTTACCACGACCAATCACAAAAGTGCCCCAAAAGCAGAAGGAGCAGGTTGAGACCTGCAATCGAAAGAAGCCTGTGGAAAAGGCAATTCCAGATCTGAACCTTCCATTGGAAGAAGCCGAATAATGTGTGCCGCACATTGGCGGAGAAAACTAAAAGGAACTTGCTCTGGAATGGGAAATAGCAATGAAGAGCAAGTAGAAGTGCACGAAGCACCCCATGATGAAATGGCCATAAACTTTGTAATAACGGGAGAATCGATGAATAGAGCAACGACCAATGTCGATGCATACTTTGCAAAGAAGATTGCCACGATCATTAATCATGATCCCGAGCCCGCATCTCTCGCAGAGTGCAAGAAAAGGCCTCGATTGGGAAGATTGGAAGAAGGCAATCACTGCAGAGTTAGTTTCTCTAAACAAAGAGAGGTGTTTGGGCCTGTGTGCCGTGACGCCTCCCCATATAAACCTGCAAGGCACAAATGGGTTTTTGTTCGGAAGAGGAATGAAAAATGAAGTTATAAGGTACAAGGCAAGGCTTGTCGCTCAAGGTTTCTACTCAACGTCCGGGTTGATTATGAAGAAACCTATTCTCCGGTCATGGGTGGAATTACCTTTAGATACTTGATCTCAATGGCGATCAACGAAGTTGAAAATGAAGCTAATGGATGTTGTCACAAAGATATTTGTATGGAAACTTGGATTGAGATTTATATGAAAGTACCTAAGGTATCCCTATCCCGAACCAAGGCAGAGCAAAAGCGAGAAACCTATACGGTGTGAAATTGAGAAATCCTTGTATGGGCTAAAAACAATCGGAAGAATGTGGTACAATCGTTTGAGTGACTTTCTCAAGAAAGGCTACCTAACAGCGAAGATTGTCCATGTGTATTTATACAACGATCCACGAATGGATTTTGTATAATCTCCGTCTATGTAGATGACTTGAACATCATTGGGACTGGATGAGAAATTGAAGAAGCATGCACATACTTGAAATCTGAAGTTTGAAATGATAGACTTGGGTAAAAACCAAGTTCATGGCTTGCTTGCAGACATGTCAGGCGGAATCTTGGTACACCAAGCATCCTACACGCTTGAAAGTGTTGGAGAGATTTGGCTTTGAAAAGGCATACCCCGCAAAGACCCCAATGGTCGGAAGGTCACTCCAAGCGGACCTAGACCGTGAGGCCTAAAGAAGAGGGGGAGGAAGTCCAGGGCAGAATTCCCATACTTGAGTGCAATTAGCGCTCATGTACCTTAAGTGCGAATAGCACTAGGCTACATTCATGTTCGCTGTGAATTTGCTAGCGCGAGATGCAGGCAGAACCCACCAAAAGGCATTGGAAAGGGAGTGAAGGACATCTTCAGTTACCTTCAAGGAAGCAAAGACCTCGCTTGTTTTACGTAAGAAACAATGAATTGAATTTAGTTGCTCGCCGATCTTTGAGTACCTATCGGACCAGCATACTTTGCAAGTCACAAACCTGGGTATGTTTTCCTTTGCGGTGGGAACGGCAATTTCTTGGAAAGTCGTCTAAGGCACTCTTGTCTCGACGTCGACTAACCACTCGTAAATCATTGCATTGTATGAAGCCTCTCGGGAATGTGCATGGCTTGAAGAATGGTTCACCACATCCGTAAGTCATGTAGTGCGAACATGGAACAAACCCCCACTATTATCTATGAAGATAATGCCTTGTGTTGCACAAGTACAAATGGGATATGTGAAGAGTAACCTTACAAAGCATATCAACCCAAGTTCTTTTATGCTCATGAAATGCATAAGATGAACGAGATAAAGATCTTGCATACTAAGTCGTGAAAATCTCAGATTTATTCACTAAGTCACTCCGGCATCTTCCTTTGAAAGATGTATTAGAGGAATCGGGATGATGAGGCTTAGAGAAGTGCAGATTTCGTGTAGATTTTTCACATACTCCTACATAAATCTCAAACATGAAGTTTGAGTACCCAACGAAATCTTGAAGATTAACATTGAAGTTTGGGTGGATTGTACTCTTTTCCTTAAGTAAGTTTTTCATTGAAGTTTTCTTACATAAGGTTTTGATGAGGCAATCCCGTGCAACCATATGCGTGTGCTATATGTACTCTTTCTCCAATTATTTTTCCTAATCGGTTTTTATGGAGTTTTAATGAGGCATATGCATCTCGCAGTTGAAGAGTCCAAGGGAGAGTGTTAGAAACCGGATTGTATCCTGATATGGACTCTTCATATCTCTAAAGCAACCGCTATATATAGGAGGCAGTGGGGTCACCCCATTTGCAGCATAGAGAATAATAAAGCAGACCTGTTCCTCCTCATATTGTGTCTCTCTTTCTCCCTGTCTATTCTCCACTTGAGATCTATTAGGCAACCCCGGACTATTCAATAGCGAGGTTGTCTAACAGTTAGGAATTTATGTGGTCCTCAGCCGTTTTGTGTCTTTGTCCTTGATGGATCTGATCTGGTGTTAGGAGTTGAGAAGAATAAAAATACCTGGGTGGTTCGCAATGAGCAACACATACTGCCGTGGGCTCCTTATCCTTAGCCAAGGCGGATTCTTATAGTGGATTGGTGATTGGATCGATACCGTTGCTCGTTGAAGATTGGATTGGAGCCCCTGTTCTTGTACAATTACTTACATATTCATAGATAAAAACTTCAACATACATAGTTATATTTTTTTTATTACCTACGAGCATATTTATAAGGACTAAATTTTGTTTGACGAGCAAACGGTATTGATATGGGGGAGCTCCACCCGTATCTGTTCTGCTCGATTACATGTAAGCTTGACATATGGGCCCTATAGTGAAATCCTAGCGCATCTACTCCCCTTCCACATCTCTCACTCTTCGCTCACACCACATGGCTGCCGCCTTCCCACTCCTCTTCTTACCCTCCCCGCTAGGCACCTCCCCATAGGTATAACGCCAGCCTACCCGACGTTGCCTTCCCACTTACGGCGGCTACTATGACCACGCAGAGCCCCTGCCACCACACAATGAGCTCGCACCCTCTTCATTGCCGTCGTCCCCGACGACACCAAGCTCCGTGAGGTCTACAACTTCCCCGGCTACGTCTCTTCTCACCTTCACACCTCTAAAAAGTCCTCCTAGGTTTCCCCCTCTCTCCTTACCTCCGACTCTAATTGACCTTGAGAAGAACTGTTCCCTCCATCTAGATCTTGCTAAATCCAATTCGAGATCAAAGTGCTCCAGAACAGGTTGCACACTTTGTTCCTGCATGTGTTCCTGCCTTATCATGTGGCTATTCTTTATTATATTGTTGTTACACCCTTTTTATTCTTATCAGATAGTGCTCTTCCTTATTCATATGAGAAAAAGGCTAGAAATCAAAAGCGATTTCCTAATTTATGTATTATTTGTGTAGCTTGTCGGATCAGTATCATGAAAAAAAATGAATAGTGCTTCTATGATTTCCCTTCTAATACAAGTTGCACAAATCTTACAACAAGCAAAGAGGTAAGTAATCACCATTTACCATCTATTCATGCTTTAATATTCGTACAACTTTAAAAAAAGAAAAGAATAGAAGCACCTCAAAAAGTATCAATTGCCTATTTCTTACACTCCATTGATAAATCCTCTACGATGTTGGTGCTTACTGTAGCACCATTACAGTCACTTGAAAATACATAGATTGTTCCAAATCCACAGTTCTATTCATAGCAAACAATGAAATGATTATCGATATCGTCCACTATGGAGGAAAACAGTTGATCTTGAGTTCCTATTATTTTTACCCTACTATTTTTCTTTGTGTTCATATCCTACTATATGTGTTACATGTGACTTGATATCCACGGTGAAATGCCTCTTTAAGTCACATTGCTAAACATTCTTGCAAAAACACTCACCATGCACTTCTTTGACACACTTTGCGCCCCAATCAGGTGCTGGAAGCAATATCCACATTTCTGGAATGGGAAATTCTTCACACAACTTGAATGGTTATGGATTTCTTAATTGAATAATGTTGATGGTAGCGGGTAAACGGGTTATCTGGGGGTACCAGATAACCGCGGGCGATAAGTATGGACGAGATTCTTCACCCATCAAGTATGTTCATGGGAGAGATTTTGTCTAGTGGACATGGTATAAATGAGTACTACCTGTACCCACCGTGTCGATCGCCATCCCTAGTCGAGATCGATTTTTACAAAATTAAAAAAAGTCTCACTAGCTTAACTCTTGTCATGATTGAGATGACACTATTGGGCAATCAAATTGATTTACCGAAATGGCGATAAGAGGCGAGTGAATGATCAACAAATAAAATCCCCCCCTAAATTGAAGACGCCACCTAGGAGTAGAGCCTCCTGGGGGGTGATCTGGTCCTGTCTCAACTTGGCGGGTGAGAGCGCGTAGGCGATCAGCCTCTGGCAAAAGACGAGGATCGCCTCTGAGCCAGGATCGCAGCTGCTGCCGGCTGTGGGCCAAGAACTTTGCCGTAGTCGCCGGGCCTACTTATTGATGACACCCAGGAGGCTCTACTCCTAGGTGACGTCTTCAATTGCCCTTCTGTCACATTGGAGGTTCGCTCCTTTCAGTAAGAACATGCCTATTTTGTTTTGTTTGTTGGTCATAGCTTTCAAGCGTGTACTAACGCCCCTTGTGGATGAAAATAAGAATGAAGGTTTTTTTCTTCAAAAAAGAATCATAAGCATTGTCTTAAGATTTTTAAGTGCTGCTACTTCATTACGACCAGTCCATTGTTCTTGTCTTCTTGATACAATTTCTAACAATTTTCTTCACATGCAGGAATGTGGCAATATTGATATTGAGGGAGTTGACTCCTCAAATGCTTGGTACGGTGGAACATCTGCTTTGTTTACTTGTGTTAATTGGGTCGAGAGCGATTCATGGGATGGGTGTTATAGGCTTGTTGTCTGCACAGATAGTGTGGTATGCAACATATTGTTACTTTTCAGTAGCCAATTTCTTACTATGAAACTACTTAAACTAGTTTTCAACCTCATACATTTTCTGTAATTGTGATGACTCCTAAAACGCTTCTCCTGGTCTTTAAAAGATCATGTCCTGGTCTCATCAAATCTTTTAATTTATAGCTTCTCTAAGTGGCCTCCATAAGTGCTCTCCCTAGTGTTAAAGGCAAGCAGAATTGGTATTGTTTTTTTTTTTTTGCCTTTTCATGCTGATATTTTACATTTATACTGATATGAATGTGAAATACAATGTTGACACTGATAAACTATTATTACTTGACTGTGACAAATTTGCTGCTTCACATGCTTACATTTTAGATCCATGTTGGTACCATGTCAGGCTTATGCGGAACTGAACTGATAAAATTGAACTGGCACCAACTAACTAAATGAATTCTTCTGTGTCGATTAGCACGGTTGACAAGGATTTAAGAGAAAAATTGGTGCCCTATTCGGGCTTGTCATCTGAAGAAAGCTATCAGAGTCGAGACCTTGAAAAGGTATCAATAAAATTTAGATTAAACAGAAAATGGTTCCTCCATGTTATAACTCGTGCTGATTGGTTTATTTGTGCTACTTTAAATAAAATTGAACTGGCACCAACTAAATAAATGAATTCTTCTGTGTCGATTAGCACGGTTGACAAGGATTTAAGAGAAAAATTGGAGCCCTATTCGGGCTTGTCATCTGAAGAAAGCTATCAGAGTCGAGACCTTGAAAATGTACCAATAAAATTTAGATTAAACATAAAATGGTTCCTCCATGTTATAACTCGTGCTGATTGGTTTATTTGTGCTACTTTAAATACGCAGGCTTCTCAGCAAGTTGTGAAGCACCTGCATGATACCAAGGTTCAGCCAACAACATTGATCCCAAAACAAGTTGGGAATATGTATACAGCATCTCTCTATGCTGCTTTTGCATCAGTTCTTCGTAATAAACATGATACTCTGGCAACACTTTAGCCTTTACCACGTTCCCTTCTGTTTTTGCGAGATTTGAGTGATCAACGTTGAATCAACTTCGCCCTTTCCATTTTTTTGTTTTGTGTTTTGAAATGTCCAGGCAGGCCAGAGAATTATCATGTTTTCATACGGCAGTGGCTTGACATCAACAATGTTCTCCTTTAAAATTAATTAATAAAGGTCAGCATCCATTTAGCCTATCAAACATTGCTAGCATACTGGAAATTTCCAAGAAATTGGAGTCTAGGAATGTGGTAAGTACAGTGATCCATTCATGTCCTTTCATAAAGTCATCCACTTAGCATCAAAGTTCATTGTGCTCAAACATAAAGTTAATTGTGGTTGAATTCTTGGGCTGTAATACTATCTCTCTTACCGCATGCAAACATGATCTGACTGATATCTTCCATGCAGGTTCCACCGAAGAAATTCGTCGAGGCACTGAAGCTGATGGAGCACCTCTACGGGCCATATGTTCGCATATTTCGATGTTCTTTTAGTCACTGTTAATCCAGACCGTCCATCACTAGATCAAATGGCCAGAATCTGCCTCCGTGCACCGTGTGCGACTCACCCACGTCGGCTCCATGTACCGAAGGTACTACGCCTAGGGGACGGCGTCACCACTGCAGTGTCCAATGGCCACTGACTGTGCTCAGCTTGAAGCTGCAGCAATATAAGTGTGCAAGTGCTCTTAGATTATCTGGTATATAGGAAAGGAAGGGAAGCTGGAGCCTGCTTAGATTAATGTCTGTCCAGTTCTAAGCTTGTAAAGTTAGAGCCGCGCAATTGTTGATATGCTTGCTCAGTAATATTAATCAAAAGCACACTGCTGGGTTGTATAACTTGTAAGGATTCTGAATAATTTGCCGAATTACCCGGCAAATTTAAGCTATGCCCATGAAATTATGCACTCATATCAGAGCCTTATATAGGCCAGGGAAATTTTACAAATATTTTTCTGGTGCTGTTGTAGAATTTTTCATCATCTACTAGATCATGCTAAATTCAACTTTGTGTTTATGATATATTGTATTGTTCAGAATCTGTTTGGATATCAACTGAACTAGGTAGACTCGCGCGCTGTGGATGTTGTTTTTCGTTTGGCTAAACATTAGAAAACATAAGGAATACCAAAATTATCACTACTCTAGAACTCACACAATGCAATTTCTAGGTATCACCAGGTCTCTTTTTTTTACAAAAGAAGCGGCGAAAGGACTTAAACGTAAATTTCCAAATTCCGGAGGTCCTCCTCGCGAACTAGCTAAGGTGGCCCTGGGAGGAGGCTAGAATCCTTTTGCCTTCAAAAGATTATATATACTAGAAATGTTTACGCGGTGGCACGCCGCGTGAGTTAGCACTTGCGAATAATATAGTAACATATGAAATAAGGTAGTGAGTAAGAGCGTTTTGAAACAAGAAGCACATATTAATTGATTGTTTTTGCGATATTTTGAAACATAATAAAGAAAGAAAATACCTTTTTTATTCTTTTTGAACCGTTTCTATGCACATCACCTGATTTCTGACAAGATTTTCATTAATCTAGGAAAAATCAAAATAATTATGAGCACATATGTTAACAAAGCCATTGATCACACTAACTCATAAGCTCCAACATTGAGATTTAGTTGTAACAAATAGTGAAGTGCTTACGCCAGCAAGGAGCTTTTTCCACTTCTGTGTGGCTATCAAGCTTTGAAACTTTTGTTGTTTTATGCTTTGAGCTTTGTTAATAGCAGTAGAAACTTTCTTCTCATTCTCTTGTTTGACTTGCAGCAGAAGTGACTGATAGCACTACATCATTACCAAAACAAAGAAATAGTAATAACGTAACTTAATTACTTTCTCAAATACTATATGTTAATGATTTGATACTCGGAGGTCTTATAAATAGAGGACCAGCAACAAGTGGTTCAACATCATCTAGGCTGTAATAAATATCTACCTGACAAGCACAAGATAAAGAACTGATGGTCTATGAATAAGATATAGTTCTTAGAAAATAGCTGCTCTCTTAGTGTTTTTTGTTACTTTTTTAAATATATTTCGTGTTAAACGCTGCCCCTCAAGATTTGGAGGAAGACTATGCAATCAAGTTTGTTCGCGGTTTATTGTTTTTTGAAAGTATCAATTTGCTTCTCATTTGACGATAGGAATCAGCAGTCATGCTCTCTCAACGTTTTATAAAGCAATGAGGTAAGTGTTTAATGCAAAACACCCTTATCCAAATCTTCTGGTAATAAGTAAATAGACAGGATTGTAGAACCAGCCGGTAATGTAATGTTGGATGATATATATTTGTTTTAACTTTGAGCGCAATATTTTTCAGGCTGAATGTCCACTTCTGTTAGGCAATGAGGTAAGGTATGGTGAACTTAACCTGTAAAAAAAATGGTGAACTTGATGAAGAACGTACCTACTGATTTCTGAACTCACAACAAGAGCTATGTCCTTGAGCTATTGCAATACATCACTACGACCAGAAAGGGTATTGTCATGTTTCTCTTTCCTTACCTGTCAAATAAAATGATTATTGTTGATGGTCCAAATTTAGGTTGCATCAATCCTAACATAAACACTAACCTGAACTTTCTTCATAGCGTTAGTGGTAAAAAAACTTTTGAGGATTCGGCTTTCCTGTAGGGCTTCAAGGCAGTGCTAGTTTATCTCTCCTTATAGTAGCAAAGAATTCTATAATGTTGTCATGGTGACAGCAGCAATAAATCCTGTTCTACCAGAGATTCACATCAATTTAGGAGAATGGATAATCATAATGTCAGACAAAAATATAGATCGTTAACTTCCTGTCTTATACAGTCTGTTGTAGACAAGGCTTACAAAAACATAGTACCAAAAAAAAGACATTGAATTACATGAGCAAATATGCAGTTATAACGAATTAGTAGAAGACAATTTTATAAGGGTGCTCTCTATTTTAGGTGCTAAGTGAATCGCAAAAAACAACAAACAGTAGTAAGTAGGCACAACTCTTAACCACGCAATGATGTCTTGAGGTGGGCCACATCAAAATTATCTGGTAATGAATAAGCAAGAGCTTATTTTAGGATTTGCATGATATATGGAAATAGTTAAGAAATGGATACAAAATGTTCGGTGTGGCTGATTGCACTACACATAGACGGCAACTTATTAATAAGGGAAGGAAAAATTGTATGGAACCAATCTGCAATTGCATTTTTGGAGGTGCAAGTTTTAGTGAAGGAAGCATCACATAGATATCTATAGCTAAGTGTAGCATCCTTTAGAACAGAGTAGCTTGGAAAATACCCAACTCTGACATGTTTTATCAGCATGTAAGCAATCGGAAACTATGTTTAGAAGCTTTAAAGGTAAAATAGGAAAATAACTTCTTTTATCATTTTGTTATCTCATTTAGGGGAAAAACACTATCTCAAAAGTCAGATGAAGAAACTCGTAACTTGTTGTTGGATGAGCACAACACCGTTGGCAAATGGTGATAACCGCACAATGCAATGTAATAAAACAATCTTTGAACCAAGCAAAACATAGAAACCAGTTCCTACACTCACCTAGTGTTCACAGTGCTATACAATCTTCAATAGAACGATATATGAGGACGAATCTCAAACGCCATTCATCCATCAGCATACCATAAAGGAATATCTTTCCTACAAAAATAACATAAAGAAGTTGTAGAAATTACTTGTAAGGGAAAAAACAAAATCTCTAACCAATGATAAGTAGATGCAGGACATAAGGCAGTAGAGCAATGCTGAACTAATAGGTAAGCATAAGAACTATAGCGGCACACTGAGAGAAAGGCTAAAAAAAATAGGCAAGGGTAATATCCATTTTTAGCTAAATCAGAACGCTACACACTCGCAGTAGAACTAAGCTCGTTGAATGTTTAGGGCAAAACCTAATTGGTCATTTGCACATAATGACTGGAAAAGCTGACAAGTTTCAGTTCTTGTGATGCTGATAATTAAGGTGGCCTTCTGCAAGCCCAGCTCATAAGGATATTTTAGGCTTTTTTTTTGGGTAAAAAGGCAAACGGGACTTAACTGGAGCACTTAAAACAAATCAAATAAATGCAGGGTCATTTTTTACATAGTTTTCTAATCCCGTTGAGGAACACCATCGACCGGCAGATTCAAGAAGCTAAAAAAAAACAGAAACACAGAAAAGGGATAGCTATTAGTCATACTTATACAAAGAGATATTGTTAGTTTGATATTTACTTATCCCTCACACTGGTTAATAAATCTGCAAAAATTAATCTTCTTTTTCGTGGCCCTGCCTTCATCGTCTAAATTATATCCTTTGATGCCATTCTTAGACTCACCACCAACAGCTTTGCCTTTGAGCTTGACCTTACTGGTTTCAAAGTAATCCAATAAAAGATCATCCAATCCGATAATCTTCTTGCTGCAAATAGGTTTGGTGTTGACAAGCTTGCTAAATCATAAAACCAGTTGGATTACCTATAGAACTTTTTGATTGCACATTTTGAGGGCAGATGATTTCGGTGGTAAAAAATACGACCATACATCCTGGTAGCTAATCGCTCCTCGAATGAGCTTTCAAACTATCATATACACTACAAAATCAACTGTTGGCTGAACGCGGTAGCATATTCGATTAAATTCGATTCGACCATTGTCATTTACTGCAGTGAGCACTAGCAAGGCAGTGCATCCTCCTACATTCAAGCATAAACTACCATACAATCTTTGCAATCACATACTTCTAGCGCAAGACAACTTACGTAGACGCATTGGGATGGCGGCGAGGGCGGGGCGGGCACAGGAACAGTAGCGAGGGCGAGGGCCGCAACGGGAGCACGCGACAGGCCCCACTCGCGCCGCTTGGCTCCGCATCGACGCTGACTCCACTCCCCGCCGAGGAGGCCGGGCCAAGGCTGAGACGACGACGGGACCGCCGATTCGCATGCGAGGTGGGGCCAGACGGGACGATGGCGGAGCATTCAAGGAGCGCGGCGAGCTGGACCTGGAGGAGGGGCGCAGGAGGTGGGATCGGGGAGGGGGGATGGGGAGGGGGGCGTGGAGGATTTCGGAAGGGCGGCGGCGGTGTGCTGCGGGTCGAGAGAAGGGGGGAGGTGAGGGGTGCCAGCGGAGGAGGCAAGGAGGCAGCGTCGGGTGTCGTGGGGGCGTGGAGGATTTCGGAAGGGCGGCGGCGGCGTGCTACGGGGCGAGGGCGGCGCGGGGCAGGCGGAGGAGACGACGAAAGAGCTCGCAATGGATGGCTGCCGTAGCCGAGCGAGCCAACGAGAAGGATCTAGAAAGGCTGGGATAGCAGTCAACCGAATGGATGGAGGACACGAGACCGAGGCCGTCCGCACGAGCGGACGAAACGAGCGAAGCGAGGAGCGACACGCGGACACGCCCGGTGAACTCTAAACCTCCGGAACTTAATATAGGTATAATAATTAGGGACTAGCTAACGGGCCATATGTTAAAACTTTGGTTTAGCCTAGTAGCCCACTCACTGCTTGCTCATAGCCCATGGGCCACACGCCCCATACAGTGCACGATGCACCACTAGGTCCATTAGACCATTAGTCCACTACTCCACAATAGGCTATAGCAGCGGCGCCAGCAGGACTGCTACAAGTCTACAGGAGGGAGCAGCCAACCCTAAATGGCTAAATCCCTAATCTTGCTCCCTGGCTCCCTGCCGTAGTGCCGTGCGCGGTGCGCCCGTGCGTGCGAGACTGCGAGGTGCGACTGCCGGCGCCCGGCGACGCCCAGGCTCCCGGGTCCCAGCCGCCGTCGCCCGCCCCCCCCCCCCTCCCCGCTCCCGACGCCTGCGCCCGCCCCCGCCCCCGTCGCCCGCCGCCCCCCCCCGGAGCTCCCAACGCCAGCCCGCGCTCCCGGAGCCGCCTGCACTCCCGGAGATCCCGCCGCCCTCCCCTGCTCCGGGAGCTCCCGGCGCCGCGCCCGCCGCCCTCCCCTGCTCCCGGCTCCCGCCGCCCGCTGTCGCTCCCGGAGGTCCCACCGCCCAGCGGCCGCCCCTGGTCCCAGCGTCCTGGTGAGTGGTGATATTTCCCTCTGCATTGATGTTTGAAGGTGATGGACTGATGGTAGATCAGATTGGGCATGTTTTTAGGCTGTCCGCAACCGTCAGGTATACTGTGTGAGTAATCATTTTGTTCTCAAATCTCAATTAGTGCATGATGTAATGATGTGTGTGTGTGAGTAATCTTGTTGTTATATGAGCTTTGCTGTGTCTTTTCCTAAACATGTGATACTATCCTTTTGCTTAAATCAACTAAAGAACTGGACTGTGGCATGGAAGTTATTGATGACAAAAAGTATCATGTGACTGATCTCCAAGAAACTTCGGCATATAAAGAAAAATAGCTTAATGTCTTGTGGTTTGTCTGAAATATTTTATTCTTCTTCTCTTAGTTTAATCAAATGACAGAGCAAAGCATTTTTAATGTTTTGACTGTGATTGTGTTACCATTCCAGCATGATATGGCACAACCTGTATATGGGACAATGCATTGTGTAGAAACATGCATGCATAAATCCATGATCGTTTTGCCTTCAAGAGATTATATATATTAGGGACTAGCTAACGGGCCATATGTTTGCATATTTCGATGTTCTTTTAGTCACTGTTAATCCAGACCGTCCATCACTAGATCAAATGGCCAGAATCTGCCTCCGTGCACCGTGTGCGACTCCTGAGTCCTGATACAAAGAGGCGCAAGGCGCAGCGGCTCGCAGGACAACAGGCTCAACACGGGAAAACCCTTTCCCTTCCAAGAGAAGAAAATGTTGCGAGTGGACGAGATCGAAGTCGAGGAGACTCTGGCTGCGCTTCTAGAGGCTTCCAGAACCCCGCAGGGCCGGGCCGCCCTCTCCGACGCCCTGGCCGACACCCTCCACCTCCTGCCTGCCTCCCCTGCCCGCCTCCTCCTCCTACGCCTCCGCCTCCTCCGCAACCTCCTCGCCGGCGATACGCTCAACCAGGACACCTTCATCCTACTCTCGGGCCCAGCTGCGGTCGCCTCCTCCGCCCTCTCCTTCCCCTCCATCTCCGCCGATGTCGCGCGCGCCGCGCTCCAGGCGCTGGGCAACGCCGCCCTCGCCGGGGAGAACCACCGCGCCGCCGTCTGGGATGCGCTCTTCCCCGGGGCGCTGCGGGAGCTCGCGGGTGTCAGGGACACGGGAGTAGTGGACCCGCTGTGCATGGTGCTAGACACGTGCTGCTCCGGCGAGGGCGGCCGAGAGAGGCTCGAGGAGCTGTGCCAGGAGGTGTTGGGGCTGCCCGTACTTGTCGAAGTCATCACTACTGCCTCAAGAGGTGCGTCCGCCGCAATTGGTCTATGCATTTGCGCATTCACCAATGTTTTCTGCTAGATGTACAGCCTTTTCATTCATCACATTTGCTATTATAACTATGGAAGCATGGCTTGTTAGCTGTTTATTTCTATGAATTTTTATGTTAGTATATGCATACTGTAGATTACGTCGTACATGATCCTAATCCAAATTGTAAAATGCAGTGGGGCACAAAGAAGAATGGTTAGAGTGGCTTCTCTTCAAAATCTGTGTTGAGGAGCAAAAGTTTGAAATCTTGTTTGCAACTTTATGTTCTAGTAATGATGCTGAGCACAGTGATGGTGATGAATCTAGAACTGAGTTTAATGCTAAGTATGCATTTCTTTTGGGTGCATTGTCAAAATGTTTGACAAGCCGACCTAAAGAAGTCAATGTCCCAGACAGTTTTGCACTTCTTGTTTTCAATGTGCAGAAGCGTGCTGCTGAGACTGTGGATTTTACTCGCCGAGGTAGCTCTCCTCTTCCAACTGGTTGCCCTGCAATTGATGTCCTTGGATATTCCTTGGTGCTCTTGAAGGATATATGTGCTTGGGAATCCCCTTCATCAGAGATTCAAATTCCTGTTGACTCGCTGTTGCAGACTGGTCTTGTAAAGCGCCTTTTAAAATACCTAGCTGAGCTTGAGCCCCCAAGTACAATCAGAAAATCGATGGCAAGGGGACAAGGAGACCTACCAGACGTTGCAACTGCAAAGGTCTGTCCATACATTGGTTACAGGAGAGATTTAGTAGCTGTCATTGCTAATTGCTTGCACGGAAGGAAACAGGTGCAGGATGAGGTTAGGCAGCTAAATGGGATTATGTTACTATTGCAGCAGTGTGTCGTTGATGAAGAAAACCCATACTTGAGGGAGTGGGGTCTGCTAGCTGTGAAGAACTTGCTTGTAGGAAATGTGGAAAATCAGATGGTGGTATCTGAACTTCAGATGCAAGAACCTGTTATAACTCCAGAGATTGCTGACATAGGACTAAGAGTGGAGATCGACAAGGAAACAGGACACCCAAAATTGGTCAATACCTCCTGATGTAAGTATCTCAGATCTGAAAGTATTATTATAACTAGAAGTACAAAGGTAACTGCATCTGCATGTGCCCACATCTTGTGCTCCTATAACTTATTCTAATTATATAATTGGTTCACTGTATAGTTTGTTGAAATGCTTTCCAAAGAACATTTTTGGTATATTTGAAATATGATTTATACTTCTACTCTCTTTTTGTGCAGCTACTATCTTGCGATTGACAATGCCTGGACATACTATCTAGATGCATGTTCAATTTTGCACGCCAAGGTACTACTCTTTACTGTAGTTGAACTCTCATATGTGCCATCCTTTATGTGAGTGTTGTGTGACGTGTCAGTGTTGTGTGAAGATTTGACTTGGAAACTTGTGGTTACAAAACTTCCAGAATGTTGGGTTTTGTAATTCTGAATATAAAGTTTTTGAGCTGCTGACATTTCGACATGTGCACTGATTACATACAAGTTCTAACTGTTGCATTGTGTTATCTGCATATTTTATTTTTGCATAATTTTCATTTTGATTCTGCTCCATTTGAGAGAAAAAGGGGGATAACTCTTGCCGGTCATGGTTCCTCTAGACGTTAAAGCGTTACTTTTTTTTTTTGTTAAGAAGCCTGCCATGTTAAATTTTGATGCTGAGCATTTGATCCATCAGATTTGGATATTTTATCTAGAAATCAAATGCTAATGTTTTGCCACCTTACCCCCCTGAAGAGTGATGTGAATTGAGAAAACAGATTTTTGCAATATAGCAAACCAGTGATGTGAGAAGAGGCAAGGTTTGATTGCCGTTTCATTACTAACATATGTGTGCGGTAAACAATGCTAAGAGCATGCACAATAATATGTCTTTAAAGGTTGTCTCTAAGGATTCCAACTCACCTAAAAACAACACTAGAGACAATACCTATTGCAGCAGTGTGTCGTTGATGAAGAAAACCCATACTTGGTCGGGTCCTCATCGACCCAGTAACCCCAGCCAAGCTCTTTGACCGCTCGAGCTACACCTGCCAGATGCGCTCGCCTTGCACCAGGCCAGGCTCTTGAAACTAAGTGTGCCCGCACGGCCGCACGCACTTGGTCGTGTCCTCATCGACCGAGTAACCTCCCGATCGGCTCTTCGACCCGCTCGGGGACTTGGGGGCTACACTCACCGGGTGCGCTTGCGCGCACCCGGTCAAGACGACCAACGGACCACGCTCGGTCAAATCCTCACCAACCCAGGGCAAACCCCCGAGCATCTCTGACGAACTCGCTCAGGGGCTACTGACGAGTACTTATATCATGGGTACCCCCAGCGGCCCGACAAGGGAATCGGGCCGCCCCAGGCCTAACT
The DNA here is from genome assembly GCA_036346355.1 of Rhipidocladum racemiflorum. NCBI lineage: Eukaryota > Viridiplantae > Streptophyta > Magnoliopsida > Poales > Poaceae > Rhipidocladum > Rhipidocladum racemiflorum. Next base: position 85,381,437 of record CM070573.1, on the reverse strand, counting down.
TCGGCCGAAGGCCTCGCCGGGCCACAAGGGACACTCGTCCGTCGAGCAGTGAGGATCCGTCCAGGCCAGTAGGTCGGACATCTCGATGGCGCTAGGCGAGCCAAGGCCGACTTTGCCTAAGGGGAGCTCGACACCCCCGCCTGAAACTGGCCGCCTGACCAACAGACACGACGGCTCAGGACGACGACACGTGGGCAGGTGGCTCCCCTGCAAGAAAGGCACCAAAGTCAAGACACCGGTCACGTCGCCCAGATGGGCGCAGCAGACGGACACGCACCCTCCCGAGACGGTGCCAAAGTCAAAGCCCTACCTCAGCATCTGGCAGATGTGCAGGGGGTAGGTACGCCACTTCCCAATGGGGCAAAAAACCACGCCACCCAGTGTGTCTACCGACCCACCACAGGACGAACAGGCACCGGTCAATCGCTGGAGACCATGACTCCCAGGCTAGGGACACTCCATCCTTTTCCTTTTCTTTTCCTCTTTCTAGACCCCCCATGTCGCCTGCCCCTCCGGCTATATAAAGGGGGGGCAGGGCCCTCGAGAGAGAGGAGGACGAATCGACCGACACTGGAACTCTTTTTCCTCCTAAGGCAAAAAACGCTTGGAACCTCACAACCGAAAGCAATACAGATCCACGCACGAACTGGAGTAGGGACATTCGGCCCGAACCAGTATACATCTTGGGCTCCCTGAGTCAGGCCATTCGAGGAGTGGGGGCGCGCGACCCCTCTAAACTTACAAATCGTATTGCCGGGACTCGAAACCCCGACACCATGGTTACACAAATTCGTAGACGGCTTCTACCCATCCAATTTTTTTTGAGATCGCTCCGAAAAAAAATATGTTAAGGTCCCCCTGTAGCCTTTTTGTAGAAAAAAAAAATAGAGCAAATTTTACACGGTGCGGCGTGCGCCGCATATTCTACCTAGTAGTGATAAGGATATAAGAAGACAGCTTGTATACATCGTTGTTGACGATATATTTATCCTTATGAGTCCGGTGGAACCATGAAGAAGAGGTAGAAATGTTACTTGAAAGATGGTATCTATCTAGAGATCGAGTAAATCATGATGAAACACTCAATTACCAGTCTAATGCACCTCCAATGATTACATAGGAAGGCTAATGGTAATTAACCTCGTGTACTAAGAACACCAATAATATGAAGAGAATGGTATCTATCTAGAGATCGAGTAGAGAATTTTAAGTAAATCTAGATATTTATTAGGGATATAAAAAGAATATCACACTAATTTTTGCAATGAAATATGAAATACGGTATATATTTATGAATAAATATTTAAAAAATCTATCTTATAAGCTTGAACGAAGAGAGCAGTATCTAAGCTGTTCAACGACCCTAAGGGCATTTACAATGCTGTTTCTAAACCCGTTTCTTAACGTGCCAGGGAATTAATGGAGAGAGAGAAGGGGATCGTTTCATATTTGTGAAACCATTTCAACGCTAGCCCCGGTCGAAGAAACGCAGCCGAAATCGCGTTATACCGAAGGGGTCGTTTCTTGCCATTCCCGCGGGATATCATGCGCCCGATCCCTTTCTTCATCCCCATTCGGATCGCTCTGAGGCAACAGGCGATTCTTCCCACGCCGCCGAGGACGGCCGAGGAGGGCGTCACTCCGTCCTGCGTCGTCAAGGAGGCGAGGCGGCGCTCCATCCCCCACCGTGGAGGCGGCCAGTCTGTGCTCCGCCACTCAATTCCGCGCCCTCGAGGAGGTTAGGCCGCCGGATCTGCTCCCCGATTTCGTCCTGCGCTCCCCGTCCCGCGCGGCATCTCCCCCCGGCGAACGGTGTCTCCCTCCCCCGACGGCATCTCCCCCTGGCCAGCGCTTCCCCTCCCCCTGGTGGTGTCTCCCTCCGGCCGCATCTCCCCTTGGCGGTGTCTGCCCCAGCCCCAGTCGCATCTCCCCCCGCCGCAACTCCAACATGCGACCTACTCTTTAGGTTTGGTTTCCTCTTCAATGACCTGATGGCTCAATATTAGTTCTACTAATCTTATGCAATTGTGATTTGTGACTTCTATTAGACGACGCATTGAAGCTAGCTAGATTGCTGCTGCTAGGTGTAGTTGTAGAGCGCATGATGCCAGGCTGCTTGTTCCATCAATTTCAGAGAACGTTCTGTTTTCTATTCGTCCCCCAACCTTAGTTGTATTCTCTGTCGGGCATTGAATGAACACGGTTCTTGTTGGAGAGAAGCTTGAGTTCCCACCATTATCAAGTCAATTTACTGATTTTGATTTTTATGAATTTTGCAAGAACATGCTCTTTTGTGTTCTTTTTTCCCCTGAATGATGCCTCTTTCTTCCCCATCTTTATATTCTTGAATGATGTGATGATCAAAAGATTTGAATTTTCTATACTAGTATAATTTTTGCTAGGAGCCTGTAATTTGGACACACACTCGCTAATTTGGGGTGTTGCTTAAAAGGGATAGCCAACTTTTATTATATCACAAGAAATTAGCCTCTGATCTTGTTTCCTTTTCCATTGCTGAACTACAACCTAGTTGTTTCTTCCTTGCATCGATGGCTCAATGTTAGTTCTACTAATCTTATGCAATTGTGATTTGTGACTTCTACTGTGAATATAACATATATCTTGCTCATGCCATTGACTACCATACAACATTTACACTCTCCATGAAAAATCTTTGTACATCAGGCATGATGCTGAAGACAATAGACATCGTTTATGATATGAATGGATATGTGCATACAACTGCTTTTATTTAGCAAGCAATCGTCTTGAACCATCACCTTTTTACTATGTCTTATACAACCTGGTATATTATGCGATGTTCCTATCATGCTCATCGTCCGACCACCACTAGGCTTCTCTTTTATGCAATCGTTATCTATCCATGTGACTTTCTCTGCCTAAAGAATAGTTAATTAGAATCGGTTGATCTACTGTCTTTGTATGATTTCTGGTTGTGGCATTTGATGAAGAGCAGAGCAACTGATGAGGAATGAAAATAGTTCTAGCACTTGAGATGAAATAAAGTTAGCACTTGAGCACTGGGATTGAACTTCAACCATAAAGCTTTCTATTATTTGTGTTCATTAGCTACTGTAGTCCCTGCTCTTATTAGTAATGGTATCAGCTAGTGAGATGAAATGAAGTGCTTATTTATGATTTAATTTCATATTGGGTATCATGCAAAAGAATAGTTCATCCCCTGTATTAATCATCTATTATTTGTTGATGTTCTTCGTGCCTTGTTGTACTGCTGTTGTGGCTGTGCTGACTGCGGAGTAACATGGCAGTTATGTTGAGTGCTGCTGCCTAACTTTCAGTTTTTGTTAGGATTCTATTTTGGTACCTTTTGTTATACTTTTCTTAGGATAGTTTGAGGGATTATTCGTTTGGTAATAAAAATTGAGAGGTACGTGCTACTGGCTATACATTTGCTTCTTTGTTTAGTAACAAATACAATTGAGATCATGCAAGTATGTATATGCAGTTTAGTAACCAGTTGCAACTCTTTTGTCTTTTGTTTAGTGATATCACTTACTCACTTAGCCTCCACCCATCCAATTTCACTTCACTTTAGCCATCTTGGAGTTGAAGTATTTATTGAGCTTATAGATTGCTAGTGTAGAAAACATGCAAATATATGAAATTTCAGCCTTACCAATGCATTCAATGAAGCTTCATGTTGTGCTGTGCTCAAATTGCGCAAAATGTAGGTAATAGCTCTGTAGAAGTGAATTATTGTTCTATAGTGCAAACGATTATTGATAAGCTTTCAAGTTAACATGTTTATGGAGCTCTGGACATGCCCAGCGGTCTAGTTAGTTTTTGCTCTGCCCATGTCACCATGTGTATAGAATGGTATATGTGTCGGGGTCTAATTTGTTCTTTCAAACCTTATAACGTATAAACCTTGCAAGCTCCATGCACATAAATTCTTGTGTTTTTAGTATCAATTTTAGTTTTTTTACTATGCGCTCTATATGTATGCACAGAAGACGTTTCCTCAGAAGAAGCCAGTCTCCAAGAAAAAGATCAAGAGGGAAAAGCTGAAACAAGGAGTTTCTGCCCTCGAAGAGTGAATAGAGCCATCAGTTCTCAGTTCCTCATGTTACTGATTTTATTTTGAGCTCCTCTTTGCATGATAAAAAAATATACCAGTTGGAGCCGCAGTATTTACAGTGACTGTGTTCTGTAGAGGCTTTGTCTTGAGTGGAACATTTGTGTTGGTCACCTTATTTCAGCAAACAGACGAACATTGGCCTAAATTGAGCTATTCTGTGCGTCCTTGAGTTATAGTTGAATGGAATTTGGCCAGTGTCGTAATTTCTGTGTTAAATCCCACTAACGCTAGGCTGCAGCCTGCAACTTTGCCTCCCAAGCTTAACAGTTGTGGACAATATTAGATAGGCATTCAACAAGGCACATTTTGAGATGATTTCTCATCTGTCGTTATGATAAGACTCAATATTAGTAAACAAGCATGTATAAACATATGGCACAATAGATCCAATGCAAATTAAACCAACTTGCAACGTTAATAAATATTAGAAACAGTAGATAGAAACCATGTATTGGGGTCCTTGTTTCTAAACCTGCATTTAATACACCTTCTCTCCTCTAAGAAACCATCTAAGAAACTATGCATTGATAATGCCCTAAGTAGTCATATCGCACCTGCGTCGCCTCTTGGCCACCTACTCACTGAAAGCTGACTTGTTCTGTTGGAGTGGAAAAAGGGGGCCCAATTGACTTCACTTAGTCAAACAACCTACAGTATGGTTTAAGATCTAAGGAGATTCTGTACTTCAAAGTCCTTTTACTTAGCAAATTTGTGTTGTCTTGAGGCTAGAATTTTTAATAGAACTGGTAACCGAAGAGCAAACTTTCATGGTTTCTGTTTTCCAGTCTCTTTCCGAGTTTAATCCCAATCTTCTTTCTGATACATGTGTCGTTTCTTCAATATTTGTACTGGCAATATGTTTCTTTACAAACAATAATATGAATAGCAAGATCCATAATTTTGCATGGTTGAAAATTCAGGCCAAGTAGGCTAACTAACTATACATTTCTCAGTGAAAATTGAGCCAAAATACTAGCTAGCATCCTGACAGAGATAAACTCTTAAAACTTTTCACTGCAGAAAAAAAATCACTTTTCAGTGTTCATGATCTACCTTCTCCATTGACCAAGTTAATGCGGCACTGTACCATCAGCCAAGCTACTATCTGCATAAGCCTATAAGGAGTAGGACGAATTTTTCAGAGCAAGTAAAAGGATTGGGCACAGTGAAGTGAACCCAAGAATCCACCCTGCTTTGTGATACATAGGCCAGTGGGTGTTAACAACTCCCCATCCGTCAGCATTATGAGCCAAAACTAGAGCTAGCGTGCTTGACAGCCACATTAAAGGAAAGGAAAGGAGCAGAAGGGAGCCACAACAAATCGCACAGACCGAAACATGATCTTGCAAGCCTCAGACAACCGCACCCACTGCCTCTATAAATACGCTCTCTGGCCTCGAACTTTGTCATCAAGGCAAGAACACCAAAGAAAAGCAAGCATTGTAGGAGGAGCAATGGAGACGACCACGGCGGCGACGATAGGTTTCATGAGTCTCCGCTGCTTCTCTGCTCTTCTTCTGCTCTCCTTCCTGCACCCCAACGCCCTCGCGGAAGAGCGCTTCTACGAGTTTGTGGTACGTGTCGCAATCCCCACTCTCTCTCTCTCTCTCTCTCTCTCTCTCTCTCTCTCTCTCTCTCCCTCTCTCTCTCTCTCCCTCTCTCTCTCTCTCACACACACACTTCTTGTTCGTATTGAAAGTTCTGTGGTTGCATTGTGCATTATTAGCATTAATTGTGTTGTGTGCGATCCATCGATTGATTCGGGGGAAATGTTTTGTGGTGTACTCCCTCTGTCCCACAAAGAGTGCATTTCTAGTGTTCAAATTTTGTCCCACAAAGAGTGCATTTCTAGTCCGTAGGGCCCAGCTGTAAGTGTATGCATGCTCATTTATGGGCTGTTTGGTTGCCTGCATGCACAGAGATTTGCATCTACAGATGCAGAATCTTGCTTTTTTCTCGTGTTTGGTTGCCTGCATCTAGTTTTGAGCCTGGCTCTCTGGATGCAAGATTCTTCATGCAGCTGGCTGGAGATCGTAGAAAATGGGCGTATCTCCGGATGCGGTCGTGTTATGAGGACTGTCAACCATGCATGTGGTGCCACGTGGGTATGTAAGTTTCTTTTTTTTTCTTTTTTGTTTATATCTTTTGATTAGCATCTCCGATTACCGAACCGATTTCAAAAATGGGTTTCTGACATTTTTTCGAACAAAACTAGACCACACTTGCTATATAAATTTCAAAATATTTAAATTTCAAAATACTTGCCTCCTAAACACTCAACCAAACACCGTCTCTGCATCTGTGCATCCTGTATCCCATCAGCCTGGCTGAGTGGAACGGACCAGGCTCGCGAGAGAAGGCAACCAAACAGCCCATTAAGTGCTTGTGGAAACCGAAGCACCAGCATGCTTGTGTATGGAGTAATGAGGGTCACATTGGTCATTTACTTTGCACACTAATCTGTCTTAAAAATCCTAGAAATGCACTCTTTGTGGGACAGAGGGAGTACGTTGCAGGTCCAGGAGATGCTAGTGAAGAGGCTGTGCAAGGCGCAGAAGATCATCACGGTGAACGGGCAGTTCCCGGGGCCGACGATCGAGGCGTACGACGGCGACACGCTGGCGATCAAGGCCGTCAACATGGCCAGATACAACGTCACCCTGCACTGGTACATATACAGATACACTCGGTCCCCTACTCGTGCATGGCGCATGAACGCACGTACTGAGTTGGCCGACGCGCGCGTGCCAGGCACGGCCTCCGGCAGCTGCGGAACGGGTGGGCGGACGGGCCGGAGTTCGTGACGCAGTGCCCGATCCAGCCGGGCGGCAGCTACACGTACCGGTTCACCATCCAGGAGCAGGAGGGCACGCTGTGGTGGCACGCGCACAGCTCCTGGCTCCGCGCCACCGTGCACGGCGCCCTCATCGTCCGCCCCAAGAGGGGCGCCCCCTACCCCTTCCCCAACCCCAGCAAGGAGTTCACCGTCATCCTAGGTGCGCGCGCGTACTCACCTTGAGATCGACCGAGTGACCATGCCTGCGGCTGTGTGGGTTTTGCTTGTGACGTTGTAATGCGCGTGCAGCGGAGTGGTGGAGGAGGGGTCCGGTCCCCGTGCTCCGGCAGTCCGGCGCGCCGCCGAATGTCTCCGACGCGTTCCTCATCAACGGCCAGCCCGGAGACCTCGTTGAGTGCTCCAGCCAAGGTGAGCGTGCGTGCGTCTCTCGCTGTGCGTTGTTTGCTTTGTGCAGGAGATTACTGCGGTTGTTACGAAACAGCTGCCTTTCCGTGGGCCTGGCCTAACAAAGCGATCCGATCCCCTTTGCATGCATAAACTTTTGTTCCTTTCTTTTTTTTTTTGTTTCTTCTCTTGCCTTCTTGGGTTACTGAAATCTGGAAATTAAGAAGAAACAAAGCTGTTAGGAAACCGATTGTCGTATCCTATATGGACTCTTCCTTATCTCTACCAGAACCGCTATATATAGGAGGCAGGGGCTACCCCTTTGTATAGACAAGCATACAGAATAATAAAGCAGACCCGTTCCTCCTCATATTGTGTCTCTCGCCCTCTCTCTTTGTTCTCCACTTGAGATCTATTAGGCAACACCGGACTATTCGATAGCGAGGTTGTCTAACACGTTATCAGCACGAAGCTCTACCCGGAGAAAGATTGAAAGGTGAGAAAAGGTGAGAAAAAAAAAAGAAGCGAAGGATCGTCGCCTACAACGAACGTCTACTACCGGCGATTGATCGCCCGATCTGATCTGCAATCAACTCGCCATCAAGCCGGCATCCATTCGGATTGCCGAAAGAAAAGTCCTACGCGACTCTATCCTACGCGATAGCCTACCAGAGAATATATTGAAAAGGTGAGAACGAGGATTGAATCTAATCGCTCGTTTGTATTATGTATGCACCTGATCTGCGTAGCAGGAAGCTAGTGTTTTCTTTACGGATGGTAGCATGAAGCTCCAGTACAAAGAATCGGCATGAAGCCGTCGCTACAGTAGATGATTGTTCGGCACGAAGCCTACATCGAAGCCACGGCACGAAGCCGACCAACCGGCCGGCCGGTCCCCGCGACACGCACGGCATCCACCCGAGAGCACTCGCAGTGCACCTCCACCGGACGCCGCTGACTCGCACACGAACCACCACCGGCCGGCCGTCCGTCGCGTCCAACCGCCGGTCCGTCCCGCGCGTTGCACGAAGCAACGCCGTGGTTACCCCGTGCCGACCTTGAAGAACCGGCAGTTGGATTCCCGCCAGCGCCAACCAGCCTTGCGAGCGCGCGCCGTTCTTTTAAGTCGCCGCGACGCCGTCTGCCTTGGCTGCGGCAGCCGCAGCTGAGTCCGGCCGCTGCCAGCGCATAACGCAACGCGTGTGCCTGGCAGCGATACTGCCCTGCCGCCACCGGACGCTGTCGGCGCCCGCTGCCAGCGTCTACTGCGCATTGCCGGCGCCAGCGCCTCCGTCCATTGGACCCCGCGCACCAACCCGACCTCGGCTCAGGTAAAGCCCCTCGCGCGCCGCTCGCATGGCCACCCAAATCCAGCGGCATTTGCCTGTCAGTGCTTCGCCGCCTTGTTGGCGGCTTGAGTGTCGCCGGGTTTGTTCTGGACATGGAGTCCAAACTCCAGGATATGAAGCAAATGAATGAGATGGACATGAAGTCCAATACTTCATTGGAACTCTGAATCAATTCGGTCACAGCAAGAGAGAAATTCCTCTTTTACCCTCGAAGGAGGATGGTTTTACTTCTTTAACCAAGCGCATGCTACTGCTATTAAAGTATCTTACTGTTGGACATGAAGTCCTATGCGCGTATCCAACTTTCTCTATTGAAAGTTCTGTCGGACATGACGTCCTATGCCGTGTAGGACATGAAGTCCTATGCCTTTCTCAAAGTCCAAAGTCCAAAATGGACTTGAATTCCCTGCTCTCCTTTTTGGCTATGGCCAAGGTCACGCACGAGGCAATGGGAATTTCCCTTTTTGCCCCCCCCCCATTTATTCTTTTCTACTATTTTTTTTTCTGGATAATTGAATAAGAAATCCAGAAAATTGAATAGAAATAGTCAGAAAATCCTAAAAAATTACCAGAAAAATATGAAAAATATGTAGAAAAATTCAGAAAATTTATTAGGCTCTGTTTTAATTTTCAATAGCCTTATTTTCTGTATTTATGAATATTTGCATGAATTTTGCAATAATTGCCTGTTTAGAATATTGAAAATCCCTGAGAATTTATTTTCCGCATTTATGAATTTATGAATTTATGAATTATGCAATTATTGTTTATTCTGAATTTCTGAATTGTGCAATTATTGTTCTGTTCCATGCATTGTATTTATTGCTTTAATATAGTTTATTGGAAATTCAAAGCATACCGCACGAAGCGGCCATCGTCGAGCCAAGAAGACCGACGTGCATGGAACTGAATGCACCGTGCGCATGAAGCCACGCTAAATCGATCGCACGAAGCCGATCGAGCTTTTAAAGCAGATCGCACGAAGTCGATCATGTATATGAATCCAATCGCTTGCACGAAGCTGTATTTATGAGTATTTATGAATTTTTGTACTTATGAATCTTGCATTTATGAATCTCGCACTTATGAATCTTGCATTTATGAATCTTGTATTTATGAATCTTGAAATTATTGCTTTCTTTTAGTTTGCTGGAAATTCATGAGAATTTAATTATGCATTTATGAATCTTGCAACCACTCTCTATTAAATTACACGAAGTAATCTAATGAAAGCATCATATGAATATGTAAATACCTGGCATTGTCATATATGAGTTTTGAAGAACTGGCCCGAATGGTCAAACTATCTCATATGGGCATCAAATGTGTAGATCGTGTTTATGAGCAAGAAGCTCTGAATTGCCATCGGTTTAGGGTCCTCGAAGGACAAGTAACCTACTGCCGAGCAAAACGATCAAATTTTGTACTCCCCAGGTATCACTTTTCAGCCACTATGAATAATGAATACATGGTTGAGGTGAGTACACTTGAGTTACGGACTGCGCTTCAGAAGCAGTTCGAGAAACTCAAGCCCACCATCTTGCTCCAAGCACAGCAAGATTGGGTTCGCCTGAAGTTTGCAGGCTATAGAACAGTGGTTGTTAATGAATTTTGAGTAATGAATTGTAAGCTCTCGAAGAGCATACATTTTCCTTTCTCATGAATAGAATTGCAATTTAATCTTTATTCCAGTATTCTTTATTTGTAAGCAATATTTGAATTACTTTGCCACTATATGATTAGAATTATATTTCTTATCATTTAAGATATTGTGTAGCGCCCAATGGAGGTGATATGTATTGTTAATAGTGGCACAACAAATACCATCTTAAGAGAGTCGAAATACTTTCAGACGATCACAAAGTACGCTGGAAGGATTATGAAAATCGCAGTAAGCGATACACATATAATAGGCTCAGGAAGAGCCACAATTATATTGCCAATGGGTACAATTTTGGTAATTGATGAAGCCTCCTTGTACCCTGAATCAACACGCACTCTCTTAAGTTTTAACAGATATCCGCGCCAATGGGTTTCACGTAGAAACCAATGAAGAAAATGGCAAATAGCATTTGTGCATTATGAAGCACGCGGAGTATGAAAAATGGTATTAGAAAAATATCCCTCATATGAATCTGGGTTGTACTACACGATAATCAATGCACACGCAGTGTATACTTATTTGAAGACTGTATTTAGAAGCTCTGCATTATTTGCTTTATGGCATTGTATATTTAGGTCATCCTGGTCTTAGATTGATGAGAAACATAGTTAACAACTCACAAGGTCATGGCATTAATGTTAAAAATTTCCCGAATCACGAAGATTTTGTGTGCCATGCATGTGCCACCGGGAAATTAATAACAAAACCCTCTGTTATGAGAGTGCAACATGAAATCCCTGTATTCCTGGAACGCATTCAGGGGGGTATTTGCGGCCCGATTCAGCCCTTGTCAGGGCCGTTTTGGTACTTCATGGTGCTCATTGATGCTTCCTCGAAATGGTCGCATGTATGTTTGCTGTCAACAAGGAATCATGCATTCGCAAAGTTGATCTCGCAGATCATCAGAATTAAGAATGCTTTTTCTGATCATCGCGTGAAGTCCATTCGATTGGACAATGCCGGCGAATTTGCTTCCAAGGCATTTGATGATTATTATACGGCAACTGGAATAACGGTTGAGCACTCTGTGCCGCACATCCATACGCAAAATGGAATAGCTGAAGCACTAATAAAGAGGATTAAGCTCATAGCCCGACCACTCTTGCAGAGTTGTAACTTGCCCAACACTTGTTGGGGACACGCAGTCCTGCATGCAGCAGCACTCATCAATTATAGACCGTCGGCCTACAACATCCATTCAACTATGCAACTAGAGCAATGGGTCATCCTGAAGATTTGAATGAATGGTATATGTACATATACCACCCCCACAGCGAACTGCAATGGGCCCTCTCCGCAAGTCTGGGATATACGTTGGTTATGAGAATGCATCCATAATCAGGTATTTGGAACCCACGACTGGAGATTTGCATACAGCCCGATTCGCTAATTGCATCTTTTTGACGAGGATCGCTTTCCCGTCATTAGGGGGAGGAAATGAACCATTGGATGAAAATGCCGAGAAATCATATGGCATTCCATTGGGATCCCCGTGCATGTCCCTCGCACTAATGAAGCAAATCATGAAGTCAAGAAGATAATCGATTTGCAGAATTTAGCAAATGAACTGCCTAATCATTTTTGAGATCTGAAGAGCGTGGTTAAGTCGCATATACCAGCAAGAAATGCACCAGAGAGGGTGGAAATACCAAAGAAAGCAGAAGGTATCTCTCATCCTGTTCAGAGGCCTCAAAGAAAAAGAACAGGAAATCTGGCTTCTCAAACCCAAAGTACCCGGAGACGTCTGGGGAAAAATGGGCAAGAGGACTTACCACAGCCAATCACAAAAGTGCCCCAAAGCAAGAAGGGGAGCCAGTTGAGACCTGGCACTGGAAAGAAGCCTGTGGAAAAGGCAATTCCATATTTGAATCTTCTATTGGAAGAAGCCGCCGGAAATAATGTGTGCGCACACATTGGTGGAGAAAAACTAAAGGAACTTGCTCCTGAAATGGGAAATAGCAATGAAGAGCAAGTAGAAGTGCATGAAGCACACCATGACGAAATGGCCATAAATTTTGTAATAATAGGAGAATCTATGAAAAGAGCAACAACCATTGCAAGGCTTGTTGTTCAAGGTTTCACTCAACGTCCTAGGGTTGATTATGAAGAAACCTATTCTCCGGTCATGGGTGGAATTACCTTTAGATACTTGATCTCAATGGCAGTCAAATTGAAGTTGAAAATTAAGCTAATGGATGTTGTCACAGCATATTTGTATGGAAACTTGGATTCGGAGATTTATATGAAAGTACCGGAAGGTATCCCTATCCCGAACCAAGGCAGAGCAAACAGAAACCTATACAGTGTGAAATTGGAGAAATCACTGTATGAAATTTGAAACGATCGAGGAAGAATATGGTACAATCGCTTGAGTGACTTTCTATGCAAGAAAGGCTACATGAACAGCGAAGATTGTCCATGTGTATTTATACAACGATCCATGAATGGATTTTGTATAATCTCCGTCTATGTAGATGAATTGAACATCATTGGGACGGATGAAGAAATTGAAGAAGCATGCACATACTTGAAGTCTGAATTTGAAATGAAAGACTTGGGTAAAACCAAGTTCTGTTTAGGCTTACAGCTTGAACATGTACAAGGCGGAATCTTGGTACACCAATCTTTTTACACGCAGAAAGTGTTGGAGAGATTTGGTTTTGAGAAGGCATACCCCGCAAAGACCCCAATGGTCGGAAGGTCACTCCAAGCAGACCTAGACCCATACAGGCCTATAGAAGAGGGGGAGAAAATCCTGGGAGCAGAATTCCCATATTTGAGTGCAATTGGAGTACTCATGTACCTTGCAAATAGCACTAGGCCGGACATTGCGTTCGCCGTGAATTTGCTAGCACTGCGATGGCGTAACCCACCAAAAGGCATTGGAAAGGGGTTAAGGACGTCTTCCGTTACCTCCAAGGAAGCAAAGATCTCGGTTTGTTCTACAGAAGGAACAATGAATTGAATTTGCTTGGCTATGCCGATGCTGGGTACCTATCGGACCCGCATACTGGTAAGTCACAAACCGGGTATGTTTTCCTTTGCGGTGGAACAACAATTTCGTGGAAGTCGTCTAAACAGACTCTTGTCTCGACATCGACAAACCACTCAGAAATAATTGCCTTGTATGAAGCCTCTCGGGAATGTGCATGGCTTCGAAGAATGGTTCACCACATCTAGAAGTCTTGTGGTTTGAACATGGAACAAACCCCCACCATTATCTATGAAGATAATGCAGCTTGTGTTGCACAAGTGCAAATGGGATATGTGAAGAGTAACCTCACAAAGCATATCAACCCCAAGTTCTTTTATGCTCATGAATTGCATAAGATGAACGAGATACTGCATACTAAGTCGTGTGAAAATCTCGCAGATTTATTCACTAAGTCACTCCCGGCATCTTCCTTTGAAAGATGTGTTAGAGGAATCGGGATGATGAGGCTTAGAGAAGTGCAGATTTCATGGGGAGAATTTTCACATACTCCTACATAAATCTCAAACATGAAGTTTGAGTACCCAACGAGAATCTTGAAGATTAATATTGAAGTTTGGGTGGATTGTACTCTTTTCCTTAAGTAAGTTTTTCATTGAAGTTTTCTTACATAAGGTTTTTAATGAGGCAATCCGTGCAACACAGCAAGCGTATGCTATGTACTCTTTCTCCAATTATTTTTCCCACTGGGTTTTTATGGAGTTTTAATGAGGCATATGCATCTCGCAGTGAAGAGTCCAATGGGGAGTGTTAGGAAACCGATTGTCGTATCCTATATGGACTCTTCCTTATCTCTAGCAGAACCGCTATATATAGGAGGCAGGGGCTACCCCTTTGTATAGACAAGCATACAGAATAATAAAGCAGACCCGTTCCTCCTCATATTGTGTCTCTCGCCCTCTCTCTTTGTTCTCCACTTGAGATCTATTAGGCAACACCGGACTATTCGATAGCGAGGTTGTCTAACAAAAGCATCTGGAAATTAAGAGTGCACTCTTGATAAACTAGTCATGATAAATATATACTTTTCCTGTGCAAATTCCAGATCTGGTTAAACCGACCAAAGCAACTTTTGGTTTGGAAAAAAGCATACCGTATACCATAGCATAGGTCTTCTCAAACACTACGACGAAATACTCCCTCTGTCCTATAAAGAGTGTATTTTTAGGTTTTTAAGATAGATTAGTGTGCAAGGTAAATGACTAATGTGACCCTTATTACTCCAAACATAAGTATGCTGGTGCTTCGGTTTCCACATGCACTTAAATGAGCATGCATACACTTACAACTGGGTCCTACGAACTATTTAACATTAGAAATACACTCTTTGTGGGACATAGGGAGTATATACTACTGTGAGCTTGTCGCTGGAGACTGTGACCAGAGCTCTTTTCCCAAAAATGTGCTTTTCTTCTTGCAACGTGACAAAACAAAGAGACAATCTTCATACGTGAACCAAACCATGAAGCGAAACTGGTAGAATATGCCTCAATATCTTAGCTTTTTTAAATATGTAAAACTTCCTTGTTATCTTTAATTGGTGACTATATAAAATCAATCCTTGTGTATATATACATTAAACTAAATAGATCTTTGTCTCGTGATTTTTTCTCACAAGGATTTTTCACGTAAATATTGTGTTTCACTTTTGTGCGTGTGCTATGGGTGAGATCCAAATCCTAATCTACAAGTGATATCAAGCTTAATAGAAACATAGAAGAACAAAACAATAATCCCGAACCAATTTCGCTCAAATGATGCATGTCTTCTTTACTAACCTTACCAACTAATCCTTTGCTTGACATGCATGCACCGTCACCGCAGAGACTAGCATCTTCCCACTGGTCGCCTTCGAGACGAACCTGTTGCGCATCATCAACGCGGCCATGAACGCCGAGCTCTTCGTCTCCCTCGCCGGCCATAAGATGACCGTGGTTGCCGCTGATGCCATGTACACCAAGCCCTTTGAGACCACCGTCGTCCTCCTCAGCCCCGGCCAGACCACCGACGTCCTCGTCACCGCCCACGCTGCCCCTGGCCGCTACTACCTCGCCGCCCGAGCCTACGCCTCCGCACAGGGCGTCCCCTTCGACAACTCCACCGCCACCGCCATCTTCCGGTACAAGAACGCCCCGGGCCACCCCGGGAGAGTCGGGCTGGCGCCAATGCTCCCGTTCCTGCCGGCGTTCAATGACACGAACACAGCAACCGCGTTCTCGAACAGCCACCGGAGCCCTGCACCGGTGAAGTTGCCCAGTCCAGTAACCCAGGAGGTGTTCACCACGGTGGGGTTCGGCCTGTTCAGCTGCCAGCCGGGCCCGTTCTGCCAGGGCCCAAACAACACCCGGGTCGGCGCGAGCTGAACAACGTGTCATTCCAGCTCCCAGACACCGTCTCCCTGCTGCAGGCGCACTACCACCAAATCTCCGGCGTGTTCACCGACGATTTCCCACCGCTCCCGCCTGTGTTCTTCGACTTCACCTCGCAGAACATCCCGCGCGTGCTGTGGCAGCCGATGAAGGGCACGCGGCTGTACCGCGTCAAGTACGGCGCGGTGGTGCAGATCGTGTTCCAGGACACGGGCATCTTGGCCGCCGAGGAGCACCCCATGCACATCCACGGTTACCACTTCTACGTGCTCGCCACGGGGTTCGGCAACTACGACCCGAGGCGGGACCAGGCCAAGTTCAACCTGGTGGACCCGCCCAGCAGGAACACCATCGGTGTGCCAGTCGGCGGGTGGGCCGTGGTGCGGTTCGTGGCGGACAACCCGGGGGTATGGCTGGTGCACTGCCACATCGACGCGCATCTCACCGGCGGGCTCGCCATGGCGCTGCTGGTGGAGGACAGCGAGGCCGAACTGGAGGCCACCATGGCGCCGCCGCGCGACCTGCCGGTCTGCGTGTCAAGAGATCGGAAGTCGACTTGCGAAGAGGCATGTCAAGATTAGGGGGTGAGTGTTCGATGTTACAAGATTAAAAAGGTGAATGTTGGAATTAATCTTGTAAACGAAGTAGAGTTCGAGTTTTAGGAAAGTTTGTTTTGGAAAGTGTTTGGAGTCCGAGTCGAACAATGAGTTATAGTTATTAACTAGTCTGTTACTTGATATTCTGCTATATAAACAAGGAATTGTAATATGTAAACTTGAGCAAAGCAAGAAAGAGCAAAAAGTAATAAAGAGACTTTTGCACCTAAAGATTTTCTGGGTATCCTGTTCCAACAAGGTGAAGGATCGAGACGCATCGAGGGGGTGAATTGGTGCTAATCATTTCCTTTGGATTTCAAGAATGATTCTATATGCACTTTCTAATAAGTGATTTCAAGATTGATTCATGTACTTTCTAATAAGTGTTAGAGGTAATCTTGTAATCAGTTAGGAGTTTTGATTAAGAATCCAACTAGGAAGTAGGAGGTGTTGGGCTTTTGCCCATGGGGGCCTTTGGCCTATTTGGCCCATCCGGTTAGCCAATAAGTTGGCGTAAGCCAACAAAGCCAGGGAGCAACCCTAGCAGATCGGGAAAAAGAGAGAGAGAGAGAGAGATCGAGGAGAGAGCAGCGGCGGCGGATGCGCTTTGCGCGGGCGCGTGGGGCGCAAGGGGCGCGAGGGAGCCGGCTCCCGGTCTTCTCGGCGTTCGTTGCCTCCTTCCCCGGTGCGGCTCCTCCCCTTCTTATTCCCGGTTGGTTCGCTCTCCATGGGTAAGGAAAAACTGGTTAGTTCTCCCTCTGTCTACACCTTCTTCTCCGGTGATCCTCCGGCGACTTGCGCGGTTGTTCTTTCCTTTTTGTGCCCCCCCTTTTCCTTCTAGTCTGCCTCGTGGAAGCCTCCTTCGAGTGGAACCCGAGGGTGTAGCTAGGGATAAGGGTTCGGTTTGGGTGAGGATACTCGGTTGCACGGGTTGATTCCGGTGGGATTGCGTCGGTGGTGCGCCGGTCTTGTGCCGTCCAGTGGGTTGATTAGCGATTGGGAGCTGGCTGTGGTTGTTACGTGTGTCGACCGTGTCTTTGATCCCCTTTGGCCGAAGGGCTGTGCTTGTGGCTTTGTGCAGATCCGCTGGTGCATCTTGGGATTCTTGGTGATACTATTGACTCAAGAATCAGCGGCATTGTATCTCCGAAAACTTGACGGTAACTGCGACTTTGTGGCGGCAATATTGTTTTCTGGGACAACGTCTTTGACGTGCCTTGTCTGTTCTTCTTCGCTGGTTTGAATCCAGTGGCTCAGTGAGTATTCTGTTCAATTTATCCTTTGCAACTGTCAACCTGTATGCTTTGGATGAATTGTTGCCACCGTGGGTAATTTCTCTGTGAGGAGTCGGCTTTGTGAGACAAGGTTGTGACAGTAGCAATAAAATCTGAAATTAGTTAATCTGTTGTCAAGTTCCTTTACTGGATGTTAGATTGATTTACCTAGTTCAGTGGTTCTGTTGCTTCTTTAGTGTTTTACCTACTGTTGGCCTGTGACTTGTTTTAATCTTGTTCATCTTTTTTGTGATAAATGCTGTACATGGCTTAGAATTGAACGTAATTGCCTCTATATACAAATTCTAAATAATAATTTAAAATTACGAATAAAAAATGAAAAAAATTGCAAAGTGATTTCCATACGAATTCCAAAATAAAATCCCTAAATAACTAAAATTCAGAATAAATTAAATAAACTAAACAACATGATTTATATATGAACTAAAAAACAAAAGCAAAAGAAGCAAACACATTTATTCTCAAGGCTAGAAATTTTCACATTAATTGAAGGAAGAAGAGAGATCTACACTGTTAATCGTAGTGGGTATAAATTATAATTATCTAGATTAAAAGAAAGACTTGATATCATGTCTATTACAGAAATGACTAAAATTCCAAATAAATATGAAATAAAATAAAAATTTAATATCCACACGAATCTGTATGTAAACTGCTAATTAATTTAATTTAGGAGAAAAATTAAACAAAAAATAGCGACTAGATTTGCATACCAATTCCTGAAAATAAACTAAAATTCAGAATAAAATTAAAAATTAAATGAGTATTTTTTATATAAATTACTAATTAAAATTCCTAAATAAATATAGTGTATAAAATAAATAAAAAAATTGAAAGTTTCATTTCCATGTGAATCTCAACCAAACGTAACTAAATTCAGAATAGATAGTAAAATGGAAGTCGATAATCTAATTCCAATACGAATTCCTAAGTAAAATCCATAAAAATATATAATCCATCCTAAAAATTAAAGGAAAATTAGTAATTTAATTTCTATATGAATTCCAATAAAATAGCAAAAATTCGGATTAAAAATAAAATAAAATTGAAAATTTGATTTTGATATGAATTCTAAAGTAAAATAACTAAATAAATAATTTAGAATAAAAATAAAATAAAAATTCTTAATTGGATTTGCATAAAAATTATAATAAAAATAATTAAAAATTATGAAAGAAAGTTTGCAATTTAATTCTAAAGTAAAATCCTTAAATAACAAATATCAAAAATAAATAAAATAAAATTAGCTATTTAATTTATATATGAACTCTAAAAAACTAAAATATTGAATACAATTAAAAGTTATACCGTGGATATTATGAGTGTTATCAGAGGAGGCTTCATATGAGTGCAATTGCGTGGATCTATCATGCAAAGATGATATTGCCTCACGAAGAAATGATAGCCGGAAGCATTACGTCAGAGATGAGAACAATGTCACGCTGCTCACCGAAATTGTTGAAGAGAAGGACAAAAATTGAAGTAGTCAAAAGCCCTAATGACGAGTGGTGACTGTCTGCATTGTTGAAGAAGTCAGTGGCAAAAGAAGCTTGATGATAAGGAAGCCTTTGTAAAGAGGAGATGATAAGGAAGCCTTCGTAATGAGGAGATGAAATTTTGCATGGGAGATGAGCTATAGACAATATAGGTTCATTGGGGTTAGTGAGGAAGAAACATTGTTGAGTTGGCCAACATCGAATAAGAGAAGTTATGGGTAGAATATTCCTTCTATTGTCATTTCTAATATTTATGATGTCTTAAACATCTAAATAGCCTACAAAATATGTTAATATATTCTTGTTATATTGTTTGATACTATATACTTTTTAACAAAAATCTAGCCGTGCAAATGCGCTGACCACCCTGCTAGTTTGTAATAAAATCAGTACAAAACAATATTTGTAAGCTGTGTATCTCTCCAACTCCAAATTAAGCTTCCTACCTTTTCGACTCTTCACTCAGTCTATCCATACATCATTCCTTGGGTCTAGCTAGAAAGGTGCTGTTAATTGAGATATAGTGGGATTAAGCACTCTTTCTATCCATATTATCTTCTAATGTCTTAACACTCCTTATGGTTTGAGAATAGTGGGATTAAGCACCGTTTTAATCAAAATTTAGTTTTCTTCCTCTTTTATTTTTTGGGTTCCATCTTACCAACTAGCTAATATTTACTTTACGTACTTTGAAGCTAATCATGCAAGGGACTCGTATTTGATTTGGAACAGGACCCAAAAACCTTCGTTACGGTCCTGGCTACAGGACGGCGCATCCTTTCCGATCGAAGAGCGTCGATGTCGAGATCCTGCTGCATCTGCATGCGCAGTTAGCTGCACCAGCAGTGTGTGTGCTCGCCTATGAGCCATGAGCACTGTACACACCGAATGTGCAGTCTGGGATACAGCCATCAGCCATGCGGTGCCGTGTTCGATCGATCCTGGCTGATGTCTCCCTCGAAAGCTCTCGGGATTCTGATCGCTCTCCCGCTCTGAAACGCGACAGTCGCTAGTGATTAGCACCCCCATTCCGTTGCCAGCTCGTGCTCAATCATCAGAGCGCTTGCTTGATGCATTGACTAGAAATTCTTGGCATGTTACAATCAGCTTTAACGACGCTCTGTCGATCGGGAGTTTAAAAGCGACTGAACACACCAAAGTGGTGCTCCTATCCTGTCCTGTCTAGCAGTGGTTCGGGGGATTCGCAGTAGGTGTCCGACACGAACGTGCATGCTTGCGCCAGATGTCTGAATATAAAACGGCAGATTACGCAAGCGAAACGCCGGCAACTTGGCTCCACCGCCTGCTTATACGCGGTAACTTTTGGCGGTTGCCATCAGCAAAAGAAGGGGGGTGCCGAAACTTTCCCTGAAAATGCAACGCCTTTCTTGCAGATCCAGTGCTGTTCTATCTAATCATCGTGCGTGCGAGAGGTGATCGAGCAGCACAGGACAGCAAGCAGACTGTACGTATTTGATCTGTTTGTCTGTCTGTCTGTCTGTCTCTCTCTCTCTCTCTCTGTGTGTGTGTGTGTGTGTTTTCCTTCTTCTGTTTATGCTCCCTCCCATTCCTTTGCTTCGGCGGATAGAAGAAGACAGCAGTGTCGTCCACGTTACTAGTCGCTCAAGACGCTTCTCTTTAGACGGAAGGTAATTAAACGTAATGGGTAAAATTGCTTAAAGTTACGGGACAATATGTTGCAGAATTGCAGCTACCTAATTAATAAATCAGCGGCTCCATGCGGCTAGCTACTGCTCAGCGTTAAGCGTTCTAAATTGATTGCATCAACCGTATAAGCATTGAGGTTAACCAACACAGAAGTTAGATCTTAACCACCAAACGGTTGCTGTACTCAATACGCTGCTACCGCTGAAGAAACAACTTAGCAAAGCAACACTGGATCTGAATAGTAGGGCTGTTGGTATACGTATGCCTCAGGTGTTGATGCCACCATGGTTCCTTGCAGTTGCACTAAAGGGGGGTCTCAATCTGTAGCGCTGTAAATCTGCATCTCTGCTACAGTACAACGTGCGATTCGGAGATTTGTAGCGCTGTGGCATGGTGCGGCTCTTAGAAATGCAGCAGCACGTATTGCAGGCAGTACAAGGTAGGAATACGGTGCTTGTTTGCTGAGGCCAACCCTCGTGTACGGTCTTACAGCAGATGAACCTACAGGCTGGAAAATTGATGCTGCCGTGAAGGGAGTAGGAACGCCTTTAAACGAGGAGTTATGATCCCTGTACGCGTATGAAAACGCGCCTTCAGTAAATGACGCAAGTAATGCTGCTATGCATCTCTGGCTGGCTCTTGTTATTACTCCCCCTGTGGCCCTGTGACGTTTCCTGGTTGGCAATGGCGCACGGAACGGATCGAGCAGCGCCTCCTTTTTGCTCAAGGAAACCATAAACGCGCTTGGAATCAAAGCTTTATAGGCGTGTTTTTCTTTTTAATTTTAATGATATGTAGTGTATTCTAGTAGAATGAAAGGAATATCGAGTAAATATATATATTTACTAGAGATAAGATTATTTAAAAATAGGTCGTATATTCATATTTATAGATAAGATTGTTTAAAAATAGGTCCGGTAAACTCCACTAGCCCTGTAGGTTTATTGGAGCATTAGTTACTCCTCTACATAATACAGGACTCGTCGGAGTACTGGTCCTACCTCCTACGAGTCTACGACAGAGATGCTGGTTCGGTCGACCGAAAGTGCAATTACCCAGTGAAGATGGAACAGTCGAGGACATTTCACGAATGGAGAAGGCATTATTTTTCACTATTTACACAACACCGTTGCAGTGCAGCTGAGCTTGCTGCGTTACAAAGGTGCTCCACGATCGATCGCGGCAGCCTATAAAACAACCCGTGTTACGCTTACGCCGACTTCGCCATACGTACGCCGGCCACGCGCTGAGTAGTGGATGCCTACTGCTCTTGGACACGAGCAGAGAGCTGCTCTGCTCTACTCGATCTACACGACGGCCTTGGCTGGTGGTATCACGATTGGACTCCTCACGACGTGCTCGTTGGAAACCCACTTCAGGTTCCCCTCGGCGCCCGCGACGGCCGGCTGGCCGGCCCACCGCACCGTCACCGTGAAGCTCTGCTTCTCGTACACCTTGGAGAAGTGCAGCATTGGCGGGTGCACCATGACGGACACCTCCTTGGGCATGTCCACCACGGCCGTGTACACTGAGTTCGCATTCCCGACGTTGGTCACGGTGCGGTGGATGGTGATCGGTTGGGACAGCAGCTTGACGACCAGGGAGGGGTAGTTCAGCTCTGCTTCGGTGATGGCCTTGAGCTTGGAGCAGGTAACGCGGCGGTGAGTTATCTCCTTCACGCCGCCGTCCCCGATCCCGAGCCCGCAGAGGTACGCGATGTACCCGTCGGTGTGGAGGTCGTAGACCAGGCCTGGGTCCACGGCGCGGGAGGGGTTCACGTAGCCGGCGCCCATGGAGTAGAAGCTCGCCTTGCGGTACTGCTCGTCCTTGATCGGCACGCCGGCGTGGTCCGCGGTGTCTGATGACGTCATGATCGCCGACTTGATCGCCGCAGGGGACCATTTCGGGTGCAGGCTCTTGATGATGGCGGCGATCCCGCTCAGGTGCGGGGTCGACATCGACGTGCCGGATTCCATGAAGAATGTGAGGCTGACGTCGTCGACGAACTCGGGGTGCATCTCGCTCGGCGCCCACGCGGCGAGGATGTTCATGCCAGGCCCGGTGATGTCCGGCTTCAGGATGCCCGGGCTGGCCTTGCTCGGCCCGCGGGACGAGAAGAAGGCGACGGTTGGCGCCGGGGACGAGCCCATGACCGTCCCCATGAGCGTGATGCTCGCCGTGGGTCTGGGAGTGGACCTGATGTAGGACGCGATCTTTGACCCGGCGGCGTAGCTCACGTGCGACGCCGGCAGCACGTGCGCGTCGGCGAAGGTGGTGTACCCCTCGGCCGCTTTGTTCATCAGGATCATGCCGGTGCCGCCGTACGCGGACACGGTCCGGCCCTGCTCGACGTGCTCTGTGATCCCGCGGCTCTCGCAAAGCACCACCTTACCGCTCGCCTCTTCGAGAAGAGAGCTGCAGTCGCGGGCATCCGGGTCGCCGTTGAGTCCCGGGAACACGAGCGGGAGCTGGCGCCCGGCGGTGTTGTTCCGGGGCTGGAACAGGGATTCGCCGTCGAATTCCTGGCCGTTGCCGAGCCTCACGGTGGTGCGTATCGCTCGGTCCATGGTGCCGGCCGCAACAGTGAGCATCCATGGCGCGCCGTTGCCCACGGTGCCGGCGGTCGGCCCGTCATTGCCAGCGGCGGAGCTGACAAAGATGCCATGCTCCATGGCCTTGAACGTGGCGATGGCAATGAGGTCGTAGTTGAACGGCGCGCCAGAAGACGCGCCGATGGAGAAGGAGAGCACGTCCACGCCGTCCTTGACGGCGGCGTCCAGCCCCGCGATGATGTCCATGATGGAGCACCGGCTGCGGGTGCACACCTTGTATATGGCCAGGTGTGCGTGCGGCGCCATGCCGGACGCCGTGCCGTGCGCGTTTCCGCGGACGTCGGCGTTCTCAACAAAGTTGCCCGCCGCCGTGCTCGCCGTGTGCGTGCCATGCCCGGCATCGTCCACGGGCGGCGCCGTCGTGTTGACTGCGGCGCTGCCGAACGCGCGCGCTCCGATGATCTTGTTGTTGCATCCGCCCCCGGCGATCGCCTTGAACTCGCACGTGCCCTTCCACTTCTTGGGCGGCGGTGGCATCCCGGCGTCCCCAAACGATGGGTGGCTCGGCAGGATGCCGGTGTCCAGGAGCCCAATCACGATGCCCCGGCCGAACCCGGAGCGGCTCCAGAAGCCATCCTTAGCGAGGTTGAGACCGAGGAACCCCGGCGAATGGGTGGTCGCCAACGGCAAGAACTCCTCAGGGTACAGCCTCAAGCACCCGTCCTTGTTCCTCAACCTCTCGGCCTCTTCCTCGGTGAGCCGCGCGGCGAACCCCGTCAACACGTGGCTGTAGGAGTATATGATTCTCGGGCCGTCGTCCCCCGCCGAGTCCGGCGTGGCCTCCGGCAAGAAGGAGCGGTGCCACAGGTCGACCGAGTCGGTGCTACCGTCATCCCTCGGCTCCAGATGCACCACGTAGTTCTTCCGCTCCTGCGCACAGGAGACGGCGAGCATCGCCAAGGAAACTACCAGCAAGAGGAGGCTTCTCTGGGTCCTCATGAGGCTGTGCTCACAGCTAGAAGAGGAGGAGGAGCTAGCAATGAGTAGCTGCTATTGCTGGATTCTGCGTTGCTACTGTGGAGTAACTAGTGCTGCGCTGATTTGAAGTGCGAGAGGCCATGGAGGGGAGTGCGGGGGATTATGTAGGGTGGCAGTGGCAGCCTGGGAGGCGTGAGTGATGGCCGGCGCTGGCGGTGAGCTGGACAGCAGAAGCAGCAGAGGAGCCCAATTGATTTTGAATTGGACGACCCCATGGGTAAACTGCTCCCAGTGACCGTTGGATCAGAAAACGACTGGTTGGAGGGCTACCACTCTCGGACTCTCCTCTGACTCCTCTCACTCCAAGTCTGGTCGTCGGAGTTTCCACCCGCTCAGGCCTCAGGGTCACGGCCATGTATTTGCCACGGTTCCTTTCACTCGTTTCTCAAGCAACACTTTGACGCAGGAGCAGTGATAATAATAAAGTTCACTGTATACTGATAATAAACTAAAAACTCATTTATATAATAATTAAAAACTCATTTATATAATAATGGTCTCTCAATACTATATTTAGATGTTGTGTAATAACGATTTCTTCTCTCTTGTATATAAATAATCTATATATGTTTTCGTACAAAGCTGGCTACTAAGGGCATATACAATAAAACCACATCAGCTAGCTCTTAGTCTGTACATATTAGTTTTAGTCTATGTGAAAAAATAAAAAAAAAAGCAAATAGAGGAGTTGGCTATTACTTAGTAGCCAGTTTTGTACGGGGGCACAGTGAACTACCAAACAGGGTCTTATATCATCAGTTACGCTACAAGAGATGTTCAAATTTAGTCCATTTGCTTTACATCGAACGGTTAACAACGCATCCACTGAGCCAATGTTATTTGAACGACAAATGCTAGAAAACGTTCGAATTTGGAATATTTGCTGAAACTTTGGTGAAGCCATGTGAAACATTCCTGAAACGTCTAGAAACGTATTGAAGCTTACTTGAAGCTATTCCTAAAACTTTCTAAATATGTTGAAGTCTGCGTAAAACTTTTCATGAATTGTGTTAAAACTTAGGCCCCGTTTGACAATTTAGAATCGGGCCGTTTCTACTAGAATCTGGAAAAAAAACAGCCAAACGGGCTAAAGATCGGAACGATTCTCCTCGAAACGTTTCTTCTTTTTTCACGTCGGGGCCGAATCACTCTCAACCCCGTTCCACCCCGATTTACAGAATCCAGACAGCTAGTCAAACGGTTTCCAGACAGTGATTTTGATTCTACCTGAAACGTTTATATCAAGAATCTGAAACCGTTTCTGTTTCTACTAGAATCTAGAACCTACCAAACAGGGCCTTATGACATCAAACTCGGAACGTGGTACCTCTTTGATTCTCTTTTTTATGAAACCTATTTTAAAACTTCAAATTTGAAAATTCGAACCTTTATGAAACTTTTATACAGCTAAAATATCATATTTTTTTGTGAAATTACTATGGAAGTGCGCTACTGGAGGGACGGTGGACGGATGTGGCCGGTGTTTGCCACTTCCCATCGTGCATTGGCTGGAGCCATGGACGTAGTGAGTCTAAGTAGGGGTGAAAACGGAGCGGATTCGGTCGGATAGTGGTATTTTCACATATGTTCACATTTTTTTCATCGGATACGGATACGGATATGGATAATTTAAAAACAGATCGGATATTAAATCGATATCGATAATAATAAAATGGATAGTAATCGGAGTCGGATCGAAAACAAAAACAAAGCCGAACATTTAGTCGGATAATATGTAAACGCCAAAACACAAGTTTCAACACAGAATATTAGGATTTAGAGTAATGAGTACATAATCCACAAACATAATAAACCATCAAACAATTAGGTAAGCTAATTGATAAACTTCATATGACCCTCATGCTAGTACTACTTTAACAGGTTTTTTAAGAAAGAAATTTTCCAGTAAAATGAGTGAATATGAACCAGATTACCAGAACATATAGTGTAATTTTGAAAGAGATGGCGTCGGCTACTCAGCTGGTTACCATCAGACAATTGGGTAGAGGAGAAATTGAGAAACTGGGTAGAGGAAGGGAAGAGGAGACATACCGCCGAGCCCAAACCAAACTAAGAGAGACGGCGACGAGGACGGGAGGAAGCGAGCGCCGCGACGACGGTGGGCCGAGGAGGACGCTGGGGGGAGGGCGAGCTGCTCGGGTGGGGCCTCCTCGGCGACGCCTACGACCACTGCGGCGAGGTAGCGTAGAGGCGGCACGCTGGCGTCGTCCGGTGGCGGGGAGGATTGGAGGCGGCGGCGAGCTGCTCTGGTGGGGCCTCCTCGGCGACGCCTACGACCGTTGCGGCGAGGTGGTGTAGAGGCGGCGCGTCGGGTGGGCGGAGAGGTGGTGGTGAGGCGGAGCGCCGGCGCCGTCTGGTGGCGGGGAGGATTGGAGGCGGCGGCTAGGGTTTGTAGGAGCGCCAGACTGGAGCCTGGAGGACACTCGGGGTTGAGCCTCGGGCAGTCGGGCTATTGAAGCCGGAGTCTTGGAGCGAAGGCTAGAGGAGGCTGGGACTCTGGGAGCGAATGCCGAACCGGGACCATTGGGCTGGGCCTGCCGGCCTGCACTGCAGACTCCTCACTCCTCAATCAATTGGCGTTCCACCGTATAGGGATATCCGGATATCCGTATCCGCTCCGTATCTCTTGGATATCTCCTCCCCCATATCCGCTCCGTATCCGGTTGCCTGATTCGGATAATTATTCGTAGCCGTATCCGCCGGATATCAGATTCTTTTGCCATTTCCCTAAAAACGGATATCGGGTGCGGATACGGTCCGCATATTATCCGCTCCGTTTTCACCCTTAGAGTCTAATGACTCCCGTCGTTTTTTTCATAACGTTTTGTAGAGGTGGGTACTGGCCCAAGCCTTTTTGGATCAGCACAAGGCCCAGCCTGCCTCATGGACTAGTACAATGGGCGTCCTGATACGACACAGGGAGGTGGGTAGTGCTCAGGGCAGCACGGCTCATGCACAGCAAGGCCCGCGGCCAGGCACGAGTGTGAAGGGGGAAGAGGAGTCATACTTGGGCGGACTGTCGGCGGGGGAAGGGGAGGGCTTTGTGCCAACACTTTTGCACCGTGTGTTGCGTTGCACGTGCCCATGCTGTCGCACACACCTGCACCAATGCCGTCCGTGACCACGCCAATGCCATCTTGCCCCCAACCCCCTTGTGCTGCATCGTCGTCGTGCCGATTAGGGGGAGGCAGCGAAGGAGGTAGGGGACGGCAATGAAGGAGGCAACAAGGCAGGGGAAGCGTGATTCGACACTCTTCCCTCCCCTCATATGGTAATCCTCTTCGACAGTTGCTCATCCCCTTTGACTCTCTATGTCACTCTCTCTGGCTCACTCGCACGAGCTCATCCCCTCCCCCTCCTCGATCGACATCGCGCCTAGCTCTCTCCACTCCTCACTCTCTCCACTCCTCTCACTGCCCACCTCGCTCATTGCTGAGAAAGATTGAGAGAGTGAAAGATACAGGTGAGAGAGATTGAGCGAGATGGGCGAGAGAGAGGGAGAACTGAGAGAGATTGAGAGAGACGGTCAAGATAGATCACCTTTTTGCAATATGCAAGTCTTTATACTAAGAAGCATCGTGTACTTACACAAGCACTACAATGTCACTACAAACCCATTCAAGAATTTAAAAAATATTTCCTTCTCTAATATTTTGTGTTTACTGCTTTAGCTTTGTACTTCTCTGACTCCTTTCCTCTCGTTGCAATAGGGCAAATGGGCTGAGTTTGGGCCAGCACGGCACGAAGCAAGCACAAAATGCAAATCACTCGTGTTTGGGCTCATCGAAGACGAGCTGAACTGGTACAATATGATGGGCATGATAAACCGTCGTGGCTTGGCATGCTCCAAGCACGAAGCACCATGACACCCACATTTAACGTTCATTACCAGTAGAAGGGCACGCCTCTCTTCGCCTCGGTGGTGATCTGCATGGGCCCCACTGATCGACGACAAGATAATGATGGCCCAGGGGCCAAAACCTGTTCTTAAGGTGGAGGGAAAATCATCCTTGACTCCACGGTGGGCAGTTTTTGTCGACAGATGGCTGAACCAAGAAGCTGCTTTCAAAAACGTTTCGACGGAATTTGCCTATAGGGCTATAAACGAGCCAGGTCGAGCGCTCAGACTCGAGCTCGGTAAAACTCAAGCCGAACTCGAGTTGGGGTTCGAGCTTTGATCCATGCTCGAGGTTGTCTCGATCCAAGTTCGAGTAGGCTCGAGCTCGAGCTCGACTCGAGTAGGCTTGATAAGTATAGTAAACTCGAATAAGCTTGATGCCAAGTTCGAGTAAGTTCGGCTCAAGTAAGCTCGTTTCAAGAAAGCTTGGTCCAAGTTCGAGTAGACTCGCGAACTATTCGAGCTCGGTTTGATGAAACTTACAAACTCGATATTAAATTCGTGTTCAGCTCGTTTAAAACTCGAATCGAGTCTGGACAAGTCGAACTCGGAAAGTAGACGATGAGCTTAAGCTTTTTTTTTAACACCCCTATTAGCCGCTATTTGCTTGTCGCTTTGAGAATGATAGAGGTGGGCATTGGGCCGGCCCGAAGCACGATGGTATGGCACGGTGCAAAGCATGGCGCGATTCGGTGGGCGGCGGCCAGACGCAATCAGAGCAACGCCGTGTCGGCCCGAACTGTGCACGACGGGCGACGTACGGCAAGACGATTTAGTGAAGTCTGCGTCAGACGGCACGAACGCACGAAATCACGGATTAAGGCTTAAAAGTTGGTAGATATTGTTGATTCAGGGCATCTTCAAGCATTGCATTTATGTTTGACATTTTGTTGATGTGATTAGTCTCTTATGTAATTAAAATAGGTAGTTTAGTAGTAGTGATTTGTTTTATTTCTTTGTTCATCACAATAGTAAAAATGGGTTGGGCTTGGGCCGGCACGGCACGAAGCGCAAATGGGCCGGGCTTGGGCTCGCCAAAAGTGAGTCGGGCCGGCACGGCCCGGCACGGTGGGCACGATGGGCCGTCGTGGCATGGCACGGTTTCGGCCCGAAGCACGATGGGCCCGGGCCGGGCCGGCACGGCACGGCACGACACCCACCTCTAGAGAATGATGGAAACGGAATATACTCCGAATTGGGGCTTTATCGAGGATGCTGTTTATCGGTCGCCGAGTCCGACTTTGCTTTGTTCGATTACGATGTTGTAGTGATGAGAGCCAGCCTTATATTAAACCATGTCCCAACATTTCTGCGTGGAAAAGAGGATTCCAATGTTCTTGTAATGATAAAGTAGTAACGTCGTGAGCATGCAAAGGGTAAAATATTCTACAGTACTACGTATATTGGGGTCAGTGAGAAGAGGGACGGTGCATACGTACAGCAATCAAACCGTGTACCGGAGTACGATGTCCAGCTTTTAGATTTGTGCAGAAGTATAAGTGCTTGCATGCCTAATTTGGCAGTGTTTCAATCTTGACAATGTAAATCTCACACCAATAATGCATGGAGAACTTTTACGAAATCATGTAGCTAATACTAGTACTAACTCATGCATGATTGCATGCTGTCTGCCGATTAAATCGGAACATGCACCTACCCCCAGTCCCCCCGCATCGAGTGCATGCCTGCACCATTTTCATACGCGTAGTGTGTGTGTGTGTATATGGAATAATAATGGAACGCAAGAACCGCGGAAAAGGCTCGCCCTCTTTTCTGCAGCCGCCCCACTTACCAGCTCGATCGGTTCTCTGAACAAAAAGATGGAATGCCTCTAGCGTTGTTTCGATGCACCGCGCGAGCCAAAAGCACAGCATGGAAATCAAATCACCTGCAGGCTGCAGGGGAGCCCCCAGGAAGATAAGTCTGATTCGACGAGCCCGATTAATTAGATTAGCCAAACCTTGACAGGCCTAGCAATCACAGTTCGACCAACACGTACGTTGCCCGTAACACACGAACACATGCACAGGTACCAGCGTCGTGAGCTACTACTGCCTTCAACAGCTCTGCCGTTGTCTGGTTGGTAGGCAAGCCGCATTGGCAACCTTGCTGTGCAGCACCGATGCGCCATCCACCTAGGTTTATAAGCTAGCATTTTTTTAAAAAAATAGTTCAATTCATAAATATATAATGTTATTTTATATTTTAATATAAAATTAGAGTAATGTTCCCCTGTACCCTTAATAAATATTTGTTTTTATTTTATATTTTAAAATGTATGTGTTTAGTATAATGTTCAATGATAATGATCAATGGTAATCTAGTTATTTTAATGTCTTTTTATCTACGTGATACATAGAAATACGGCTTATAATCTTTGACGAAACAAGTATTATTTTAAGAGAGTGACTAGGGAACGGTATACCGTTGCAACGGTATAGCCATGAAACTTATGAAACTTAGCAGTTTCAGTGTTGGTTTCATGAGTTTCAGTGTTTAGTTTCATCAGTTTCATGTTTTATCAGTTTTTAGTGCTAAGTTTCATGAGTTTCAGTGAAAAAGATCATAAATTTCATGAGTTTCAGAGGTATACCGTTGCAACGGTATACCGTTTTTTAGTTTTTCTGTTATTTTAATTGAGAATTTTTACTTGATCGACTACTGCAGCAGTGCAGCTAGCTAGCTGCCGAATGCCTGACCGCCTCGTCTGACCTCTGAACTGCCCGATCGGCGACGACTTCGTATCTGACACAGGTGTTCCTGCCTGTGTGGGACCCCGCTGGCTGGCTAGCTGCAATTTCTACGCAGGACGCACATCGTTTTCGAGTTTCGACATATCTAGCTCTAATTAACAATCTTATCTGGGATAACGCCAATGACTTGTCAATGTTGGAGCTAACGTCATCGGTCTTTCGATATAGTCCCTATATTATAATTCTGAGGTTTTGAGGGCTCTGAAAGTATCGATGTCGACGCTCGCTTCCATCCGTCCGATCGCGCCATTCAACGATCAGGATTGCTCTACGTTTCTCCACGCCGAATATATTATATTCTGCATGCAATTAACCTTCGTAGCTTTGCATACTCATTTCGCTTTCGTGGCTCTTATTATTCGGCAGCAACTGGGAACGGGTGGCCATCCATGTCCCGCACTCCCGCGGATAAGCCCGTCCGGTCCGCGGCCTACCTGACAGATATCCAACTAGAAACTGATGGAAATTGTTACGTCGCGCTGAATGGTCTGCCTAACCTAAAGCTCTAAAGAGCTACGTGCTCCTACGCACTATACTAGCTGTAGGGCAGAAGTGTCCATCCAGCTGGTCGTTCGTTCGAATCGGGCAATCTCAGTGGCCATTACTCGTATCATAATACGAACTCAAATCATTCGGAGACCAAGCCATCCGGGCCGTGCAATCGAACAAACAAACTACTAGCGGCTGAACGGTGCGCAGCGCCGGCCCGTATGTAGTAAGTAGATAGCACGACGCGACGATAAGTTGATCGTAGCGCGGTATCGTCCAGCTAGCGCACGCACGGGCAGAGGTGACGAGAGCCTAACTATTGACGAAGGGGAGCAATGCATGCACCTACCGCTGCCGCTGCGTGCTCTGCTCAGCTCTGCACAGGCCGTCAACCATGGACACGCACGTACGTCCTGATCGGCGTTTATTGCATCGAGCTGTCCAATTCAGACATGCTCACCACAGGCGACGGAGCTAGTAGATAGCGTTGCTTTGCTCCGACGCGGAACCGGAATTCAATGGCTTACACGTGCGTCCCGGCCAGTGCTGCTGGTTTGGACCCGACGCCCGTCCTACTCCTAAAGCACGGGCAAGGGCATGTCCATTCATTTCTATCTTTCGCGCAGGAGCAGCAGTAGCTTGTCGCTTGCACGGCTGCGACTCTGCGAGTAGCCAGCTATATACATATACGATGCGAGCAAACGAAACGCATGATGCGTCTGCATCTGCAGGCCTGCCAATCTTGTCCTGTAACAGCCGTCAGACAGGGACCCCGTGCGATCAAGAACGACCGTAAATCATTCCATTCCAATTGGGCAGGGCTAGCTCAACACCAAGGGTGGGAATACATAGAAGGCTGCTAAATGCCGAAGCGGCCACCTGCCTGTTTGCAGCTCCTTTTCTTCGCATAGCTCAGGTGTGTTTCTCAATTCTCAGTGCGCGTTTGGTTGAAAGGTCCAAGGTGGATGAGATAGTTCTATTCACTTTTTTTTTATCTACTCTTATTGTTTGCTTGGATGGATGAGAAGATGAGGTCATCTAATTCTTGTCCTGGAACACTTCCATCTAACTTTTATTCTATTCACCGTCCAACTTTCATCCCACCAACCAAATTTAAATTCTCATTCCACCCACCCATCCAACTCTCATTCCATCTAACTTTATCCCTCCAATCAAACAAAAAAATTGGCTAATTCCATTCATCTCTCATTCCTTCAACCAAATATTAGCTTGGATGACTTCATTCCTGTCAGACTGAATGGCCCCATCCCATTCACTCTTTGCCCTTAAACCAAATGGACCCTTACACCCTTGTCCAAATTGATTCAAAGGTCAACCCATTGTGGCGCGGACTTATACGCATATATCCCCCTTTTTATAAAGTTGTTCTCGTTTTTTTGTGTAAAAGGGTTAGTTCAAAGATGTTATATTTGGACTCAACAGATACTATATACCACTACAACTTACTTTACACAAACAATATGGGACTAATCCCACCATCGCTCAACGATGTTCTGATACCATCTGTAACACCTGTGAGGAGCCGCCCAGATCGTCATCGAGTTGTTGGATGAACGGTCACTCCCATCGGATTTGGATCCTAGCAACGAATCACCGAAGGTGATCTCAGTGCTAACACCCAAGCCCAATCGAGACAATTCCAAGAAACATCCTAACAATTCGACGACCATCCCTAAGATTCCCGTGTATGCGACCGAACTCGCCAGGATCCCCACATACCGGTTTACACGATGCGTTATCAATTCAATTTGCACAAAGGGGCAACAAACTCGAAACTTTCGAACCAACACGCAAGCGGAAAACAATCGGCACAAAGACAAACCCGACAACCACCAAACCAAGATCAAAACAACACCAAGACTCTAAACTAGACCAGAACCCAGAAAAAAGGGACCAAGACGCCGAAAACGAAAAATTTCGGCATGACCTTACTAGATCCTACGGACATCCACTCGTGAGACAAGAAAACACGATTCAATATATATATGTCGAAAGTAAAAGCAACAACCACAAGACCACCATAGTATCGCAATCAAGGAAAACACACACGGGCTGACATCCACATGACCAACCATTTCCCAAATCCAAAGCCCACCGAAACGCCTATCTATACAACAAAAGAATCAACCATCGCACTTAACAAAAGTAAAGCAAATCCCGGAAGTGTTACGCTTTGAACACTCCCGGCGTAAACGGCATCGCCGAGCCGCTACTCGGTGCCCGCCTGGCCACCGAGACAAGATCTGGGCAGAACTTCGCACCCAACTCGATCCTCACTGAAAAACCACAAAGCAGAAGCATGAGTACAAAAGGTACTCGCAAGACTTACCCGGGGGTCCATATACGACCGACTCCAAAGGATTATGCATTTAGTTGTAGCAAGGAGTAAGCTTAGGGTAAAAGTGCGAAAAAGCATTAACATTTGTAATATAAGTGCGACCATTAGACCAATTACACATTTAAAGCAGTTATAGACCGCACGTACTTCTAGTGTGAGGTTAAAAGTAACAACAATTAAAGTAAGGCAATACATAACCATTTTAAAGCTCAAGTCCGACGACGAGCTACAAGTTCAAGTTGTTTACTACGCAGAAGAAGTTCGGATCAAGCTTGCTCATATCCGAGAGCGCGGCAATTCGAATCGCTTATTTAACCCTGCAGGGAAGCATTGATCGCACGACACGTACCACGAAGGGCCTCGTGTCAACCCCCTCCCAATCATACCCAATCGCTGAAGCGTCCTCCTGTAGCAGAAAACCTAGCACCTCGAAGCTGCCCCAAGCCCGGCTTGGCGCTCGAGAGTCGACTAAGCCTGCGCCCTCGACCACGCCCAACCACAGGAAGTTACGGTCCATCGATTCCATATGAGAGAAAGAGTGGCTTACCGTACCATAATCGGGCATGCGACCAACCGGGGTGTGCTCAATCCTATTCCACTTACGGATCGGTCCTTAACTGACACAGACGGGGCTACACATTTGAGTCTCCATACCCAAATGAACCAACTCCCCGCCCAGTCCACATTTTAACAATTCCAACTCACAATCACATCCATTCCAACCCATCATGTGTGAGAGTAACCATTAGTATAACCGCAAGCGGGAGAACCATCCCCCACTTGGCCCAACCCGACATCTAAGCAAAACTAAGCGTGGACACGTTATAATTACCCATATATTCGTTCCAAATGAAGTGTTCTACAATTATCAAGGAGTGTATGCAGCAAATGGGTTCTAACGCTGCTCCCACCATTCAAATCCTAATGCATACTTAATCGTCCAAATAAGCAATTTAATTCTCTAAGATAAAATCATATAAGGGGGTGAATATGCTTAGGTGCTTGCCTGATGCTTCTGCTGGAGTCTCAGTGACAACCTGCTCACCGTGATCACCCTCGATCGCGGCCACTCGATCCTCCGCGTGATCGTTCTCTACACGACACATATGTATGAAATGAGATGCATGCTATGCCGATGACATGTAATGAGAATTGAAAACAATAAGCAAGCATTCGACAACCAAAAAGGAATACAATTGCGAAACTCCACAATAAAGGCTAAACAACACTAGGATTGGCTCAACACTATTTAGATCAGAAGCTTTATAGCTAGTGGTTTAATTGCTCATCACCCACTAAGTTTCTTATTTGGTACCCACCCCACGAATAAAAGCGTAAAGACCCCAAGCATATTCCTAAGCATTTCAATCGGGAACACACGACACCTCTCAACTTGCATGACACTTTAATAACACCTTCGCAACACCGACTAAGGACAGTAACTCACCCTTAGGTCATAGCGTCAAACTTCAACATTTTCTATGCAATGAATTCATTAGCCATACCGTATACTAATTTATATTCCAAATCTTCCATATTGCTTAGCATTTCAACAAACATATGGCAAAAACCACCAAAGCTTAAGCATTGCCAACCTCTATCGCGAGAACGAGTTCCAACTCGTCGGTCCCTCCAAACAACAATAGAGTTTAGCACTAGAACTCAAGAACAACCCAACAACCCTAGACACAAAGGATTTCACGACTACAACATCAGGTTCATCTCCAAACGTGTGTCACTCAATTCAACCCCATTAATTAAGAGGGCATACACATCACCAACAATCTAACATTTGCCAACGGAAACTTGAGATGAGGAAATAATATAAATCTTATTGAACTTCGGACGATACACAACTAACAAAAATGATTTTGACTTAAACAGCCCTACCCCAACTCTATCCCTTAATCACGAATATACAAACCTCGAATGTGAAAGTGCATCTAGGCCCCCTAAATTTGTTTTGGGTGATTAATGACAAATGATTAAAGAAACTAATGTGTTCAACTAGTTTATGAACAGGCAAAGGCTTCAAGAAGAGATCGTCTATGCACGTGAAGTGTCCCCTAGTAGCGCTGAGTAAGAAAAACGGTATTTAAGCTTGAAATTTTAATCTATTGAGTCATAGGAATGCCGTACTATTAAGAGGGATGCATTGAAATTGACTTGGAGATGTTCTCCTCACTCAAGATGAACTTAGGCGAGTCTCTCAAGGGCTAGAAGTGTTCTTTCTCGCTTCGGAATGTAGTTTGTTTTAAGTCCAGGTCGGATGTTCCGAACTTGTATCGGACGTTCGATGTTTGAGAAGTTCGAAGTGGAGTTGTGCTTGATCCGATGTGTTACATTTGGGTCGGACACTCCGATGTTCGCTTTCGGATGTTCCGATACTGTTGTGTTTTAGATAGGGAGCTCTCTGTTTGGTTCGGATGTTCCGATATTGAGTATCGGAAGGTCCGATGTGTGCCTTCTTGTGTAAAGGTGCTCTCTGTCTAGTTCGGATTGTCCGAAGTTGCGTCTTCGGAAGTTCCGAAGTGGTTGTTTTCCTGTTTGGGAGCCCACTGTTTTCTTCGGATGTTCCGATGTCTTTTTTCGGACGTTCCGATGTGGACTTAGCTTGTTTTTGTTGGGTTCACTCTCTGAGAGTCATCGGATGTTCCGATGTTGTTATCGGACTTTCCGATCGTGTTGTTTTCGGCCAGTTGGAAGTTTTCCAAGCACTGGAGTTTGCACACATCGGATGTTCAAGTTTGTATCGGACATTCCGATGTGAAATTTGAGTCGAGGAGTAACGGCTAGTTTTGATCCAAAACTATAAATACCCCTCTCTCACTCCTTTTTGCCGGTTACACACTTGCTTGGGCTGTTTACTTGAGCTTCTTGAGCACTTTCTAGAGCACTCTTTTGAGCACTCTCTCCTCCTTGATCTTAGGGATCATTTAGTGAGTGAGGGTTGTGTTAAGTGTGGTTGTGAGTTAAGAGCTAAGTTGTCATTCATCTTGAGAAAGTAGAGAACCTCTCCAAGATCGAGATTCAAGTGTATTCATTTCTCTTGGAGGTTGAAGGACTCCTAGACGGCTAGGCGTCGCTCACGAGCTCCCAAAGGTTGTGGGACGCCGTGAGAAGTTTGTGAAGGCCGGCTCGCCTCGAAAGGAAGGAACCAAATAGTGGAACCAAGCCTCAAGTGCGACCGAGGTTTGGGAGGAAAGGGTTGGAAAAGACCCGGGTTCTTTGGAACCTCCTCAACGGAGACGTACGATCCCCTCAAGGATCCGAACTCCGGGAATCAAACTATTGTGTTCTCTCTCATCTCTAGCTGCCTGTTTAATCTTATTGATTTTCTTCGGTACCTTTTAATATCTAGTGCTAGTTGTTGAACTACTCTTTCTACTTGACTCTTTCGGTTGAGTGCTAATCGGATAATCCAAGTAATTACGGAAGTTAGAAGTTTTCTAAGTTCCGATATTAATTCGGAATATCCGACTTTATTCATTGCATTAAATTGTTTTAATTTTAAATTAGCCTATTCCCCCTCTAGGCAATCTTCTAACCTTTTCAATTGGTATCGAGCCAAACCTTCTCGAAGGCTTAACCGCTTGAAGGAACGTGATGGCCAACACCGGTTGAAGGTTGTCATGACTGACGAAAGCAAAACAGTCAGAACCAGGAGATGGAACTCCGGCAAGAGCAAAGAGGAAGCTACCTCTACATCTAGTCGTGGAGCTCAAATTCCTTTCAATTATGAAAAATTAAATACTTCCTCTTCGCATTCAGATATCAACTGTGCCCTCGGCGTGCTCCTTTCTTTGATGGCACGTACTATTCCGCTTGGAGGCACAAGATGAAAATGCATTTGATGTCTCTCCATCCTAGTGTTTGGAAAATTGTTTGCACAGTTTAGATATGCTTGGGAAGACGATATGGAGCTCACGCTTTAACAAGAGCAAAACATCCATCGCAATGCTCAAGCCGCAAGCGTGTTGCTTGGAGCGTTGAGTCCCGAGGAATTCAACAAAGTGGACGGCTTGGAAGAAGCCAAAGAGATATGGGACACACTTCAAGTAGCACATGAGGGTACATCAAGTGTAAGGGAATCAAAGATTGAATTGCTAGAAGGCAAGTTGGGGAGATTTGTCATGAATGATGATGAGACTCCACAACAAATGTATGATCGCTTGATGATCCTCGTAAACAAGATAAGAGGACTTGGAAGCAAGGATATGACGGACCACGTTGTGGTGAAGAGGATGTTGAGAGCCTTTGCTCCAAGGAATTCGACTCTCGTAACACTTATACGAGGCGAAAAAGATTTCAAAAGGCTTACTCCTAATGATGTGCTAGGAAGAATTCTATCACATGAGCTTATGGAGGAAGAAGCAAAAGAAGTAAAGAACCTTGCTAAGCAAAGCTCAAGCTCAAGACCAAGCAAATAGCTTTGAAGGCAAGCAAAAGGAAGAGTCAACATCAAGTGATGATGAAGAAGAAGAGAGCGAAGAGGAGGAGGACTTGGCATTGTTTGTGAGAAAGTTTAAAAAATTCCTCAAGTATGACGGGTCAAGCAAATACAAGAAAAACTTCAATGACAAGTCAAGGAGAAGAAGAAA
This sequence comes from Rhipidocladum racemiflorum, assembly GCA_036346355.1. Lineage (NCBI taxonomy): Eukaryota > Viridiplantae > Streptophyta > Magnoliopsida > Poales > Poaceae > Rhipidocladum > Rhipidocladum racemiflorum. Next base: position 85,342,997 of record CM070573.1, on the reverse strand, counting down.
TGTGAAGAGGGCGTGCTATGAGTGCGGTGAAGTTGGACACTTCATCGCCGATTGTCCAAAGAAGAAGACCTCCTCAAATGAGCAAAAGAAGAGTGAGCCAAGCAAGAAAAATAAAGGCTACAAGAAGAAGTACTCGGGGCGAGCCCATATTGGCGAAGAATGGGATTCAAGCGACTCCGACTCCGACAGATGATGAAGGAGTCGCCACCGTCGCCATTGAAGCCGCTCCTCCAACAAAATCACTTTTTCGCGACATGAGCGACACCGACAACGACGACGCACCCATTTGTCTCATGGCAAAAGGGCGGAAGGTAATGACTAAGTCAAAACCTCCAAGTAGTGATAGTGAATTGGATAGCGATGACAATGATGATGATGATGTTCTATTTTGTGATTTAAGCAAAGCGGCTATTGATAAGATCCATAAACTATTGAAAAGAATAGATAGCCAAGAGGAGACTCTCGAGAAGCAAGAAGAGTTGCTAATTTGTGAAAAGAAGAAAAATCTTGCTCTCGAGAAGGTTCTCACAAAAGAAAAGGAGACAATTGAATTGTTAACCAAAAAGCTTGATTTGGCTAATAATTCAATAACATTACTTAAGGGTTCAAATGAGTCACTTCAAGAGAATGTCATAAGTTTGGAAAACAATCTCCAAGCTCTTGAAGTGCAAATTGAATCTCTTAATGATCTTAATTCTCCAATTGTAAATTCTTCAATGGCTTCTATTCCTTCCACTAGCAATGGTTGCTCTCGATGCTATAATGTTGATATTAATGCTTGCTCTACTAACTCTCAATTTGTGCAAGTATTAAAAAGCTTGAGAGATTAAGTGCCTTGGTTAGGTACGGTTGCATGAAAACTTATCAATCCAAGGGCGCCCTATACAAAACCATAAGTGGTCGAGGCAACAAAAACAAAGAAGGGCTAGGATATGATAAGTATGAATGCAAAGGAAATGACCGTGTGGTTGTAAAAGGTAAGGAATGCATCAAGTTTGTCAAAGGAAATGACAAACAACCATTGACCACCACACAAGTCATCAAAACCGGGCAAGAATCAAAGGAGCATCCTCAATGTCATACATCTCATTCCATTCACTTTGCTTCTTACATATTGAAGAGAAACCACCGTGGTAAAGTGGTTGCTCATTTTGTCGGTGCCCACCACTCTAATGATGTGAGCAAAAAGAAGGTGTGGGTACCGAAAGTATTGATTACTAACATGCAAGGACCCAAAAGGATTTGGGTACCTAAAAACAAGACTTGATGTGTTTTCGTAGGACTATATCTCCGGTGGATCAAGTTGGGTGCTTGATAGTGGTTGCACAAACCACATGACCGGAGAAAAGAAAATGTTTTCATCTTTTGATGAAAAAGGGTCACAATATGAAAATATTGTGTTTGGTGATAATGGTAAAGGAGAGGTAATGGGATTAGGTAAAATTGCTATTTCTAATGATCATTCAATTTCCAATGTCTTGCTTGTTAAATCTTTGAATTACAATTTGTTATCCGTGTCGCAACTTTGCGAGATGGGTTATAATTGTCTTTTCACTAATGTGGATGTGACCGTCTTTAGAAGAGACGATTCCTCAATTGCTTTTAAAGGATATTTGAAGGGTAAGCTCTACTTGGTTGATTTCAATTCAAATAGCGCTAAACTTCAAAACATGCTTAATGGCAAAGTCTAGCATGGGTTGGTTGTGGCATCGCCGGCTAGCTCATGTTGGCATGAGGAACCTCGACAAGCTTCTAAAAGGCGATCACATCATTGGACTAACAAATGTTGAGTTTGAGAAAAATAGGATTTGTAGCGCTTGTCAAGCGGAAAGCAAGTTGGAGCGCGTCATCCCGCGAAAAACATCATGGCGACGACAAAACCATTGGAGCTTCTACACATGGACCTCTTTCTGACCCGTTGCTTATATAAGCATCGGAGGTAACAAGTATGGCTTAGTTATTGTTGATGATTTTTCTCGCTTCACGTGGGTATTCTTTTGCAAGAGAAAAGTGAAACTCAAGGGATAATTAAGAAGTTTAAGTAGAAGAGCCCAAAATGAATTCGATTTGAAGATCAAGAAGATTCTGAGCGATAATGGAAGTGAGTTCAAGAATACTCAAGTTGAAGAATTCCTTGATGAAGAAGGAATAAAACATGAATTCTCCGCTCCATATTCTCCTCAACAAAATGGAGTGGTAGAAAGGAAAAATCGGACGTTGATCGAGATGGCAAGGACAATGCTTGATGAATACAAGATTTCCGATCACTTTTGGGCGGAAGCCGTCAACACCGCGTGCCATGCCATCAACCGATTGTATCTCCACAAGATCTTGAAGAAGACGGCATACTAACTTCTTACCGTAACAAAGCAAATGTCTCATATTTTAGAGTTTTGGTAGTAAATGTTTCATTCTTAACAAGAAACCCAAGAACTCTAAATTTGCTCCAAAGATCGATGAAGGTTTCTTGCTAGGATATGGATCAAATGCTTACGCCTATCGCGTTTTCAACAAAACTTGGGTTGTGTTGAAATAGCGAGAGACGTGACATTTGATGAATCTAACGGCTCTCAAGTAGAGCAAGTTGATTTAAATGTGCTAGAAAATGAGGAAGAGCCAAGCATTGCAATCAAGAAGATGGCTATAGGCGAAGTGAGGCCGCAAGAAAAGGAGCATCAAGATAATTCATCTACACAAGTGGAGCCTCCCACTTCAAATCAAAATCAAGACATTCCTCAAGATAGTTCAAGCAAATTAATGGAGGATGATCAAATTGATGATAATGAGCCAATTCAACGAACGTCTCAAATGCCGCATCCAAGAGTGCATCAAAGTGTCCAAAGAGATCACCCCGTCGATAACATTCTCGGTGATATCCAAAAGGGGGTAACTACACGCTCTAGAGTAGCTAATTTTTGTGAATTTTACTCCTTTGTGTCTACTTTGGAACCTTTGAAGGTTGAAGATGCACTAAAAGATCCGTATTGGATAATGGCTATGCATGAAGAGCTTAACAACTTCGTTAGAAACAAGGTGTGGTCGTTGGTGGAAAGACCAAATCAAAACGTGATTGGAACCAAATGGGTCTTCCGCAACAAACAAGACGAGAACGGAGTTGTCACAAGAAATAAAGCTCGGTTGGTAGCTCAAGGATTCACTCAAATTGAAGGTTTGGATTTTGGTGAGACTTATGCTCCGTTGCTAGATTAGAGTCAATTCAGATATTGGTTGCATTTGCTACTCACCATGATTTCAAGCTTTATCAAATGGACGTCAAGAGTGCTTTCCTAAATGGTCCAATCGCCGAATTGGTATACGTTGAGCAACCGCCGGGAATGGAGGATCACAAGAATCCTTCTCATGTCTACAAACTCCATAAGGCGCTCTACGGGCTCAAGCAAGCACCTAGAGCATGGTATGAATGCCTTAAGGATTTTCTCATTAAAAGGGTTTGAGATTGGTAAAGTCGATCCTACTCTCTTCACAAAATTTGTTGATAATGATTTATTTGTGTGCCAAATATATGTCGATGACATTATATTTGGTTCTACTAATAAAAGCTTTTGTGAGGAATTTAGTAGGATAATGACAAAGAGGTTCGAAATGTCAATGATGGGCGAGTTAAAATTCTTCCTTGGATTTCAAATCAAACAACTCAAGGAAGGTACATTTCTATGCCAAACAAAGTACATCAAAGATATGCTTAAGAAGTTTGACATGGAGAACGCCAAGCCAATCCATACACCCATGGCTACAAACGGACACCTTGGTTTAAATGAAGAAGGTAATCCCGTGGATCAAAAGGTATATCGATCCATGATAGGTTCATTGCTTTATCTTTGTGCATCTAGGCACGATATTATGCTTAGTGTGTGTATGTGTGCAAGATTTCAAGCCGCTTCCTAGAGAGTGCCACCTAGTAGCCGTAAAAGAATTCTTAGATATTTAGTTCACACACCTAGTTTAGGGCTTTGGTATCCTAAAGGATCAAAATTCGATTTGATTGGTTATTCTGATGCTGATTATGCGGGTTGCAAAGTGGATAGAAAAAGCACTTGAGGACTTGTCAATTTCTAGGTAGATCACTAGTGTCTTGGTCCTCAAAGAAACAAAATTCAGTGGCTCTATCCACCGCTGAAGCCGAATACATTGCCGCTGGAAGTTGTTGTGCACAATTATTATGGATGAGGCAAACCTTAAAGGATTTTGGATTTAACATGGAGAAGGTACCACTCTTATGTGACAATGAGAGTACGATCAAAATAGCCAACAATCCTGTTCAACACTCTCGGACCAAGCATATCGATATCCGACACCACTTCCTTAGAGATCACTCTCTTAAGGGAGACATAGATATTACCTATGTGAGAACCGAGAAACAACTGGCCGATATCTTCACCAAACCTCTAGATGAGAAACGTTTTTGCGAATTGAGAAGTGAGCTAAACATCCTAGACTATCGGAATGTGACTTGACATCTTGCTCGCATATATAGTTACTATTCTTGGTGATTTCAAAATAAAAGGATTGCAAAAATTAGTTATCTCGCTTTTTAAAGAGTTGAGTTGTATCTTGCATCTTTAGTCATTCCACCTGTGATCATAGCTTTGATCGTTGTTTTGGTCTCTCGATCACAAGTAGAATGACCGCCGAGTTCAACTGCCTCAAAGTCTCAATTCCTTCCTTCTCGTAAATCCTGTCTTTTCCTTCTGTCGGTGGAAAAATACACGTATCGGAATATCCGATCCAGTCATCGGAATATCCGAATTACATGTTTTTGAACTCTTGGAATGTCCGATATTTTTATCGGAATATCCGAATCTGTTCAACTTTTGGTTCACCGAAACTTGAACTCTTGGAAAATCCGATATCCTATATCGGACACTCAGGCTTTCTGGAAAATCAAATCGTTCGGAACTTCCGAACCTCAGTTCGGAACGTCCGAAGTGCGTGTAAACGCATGATAAGGACGGTTCGGTTGGCCCCTACCTCATTTCTTTATTCCTTCACTTGGCCTCCGTACGTTCTCTCTCTCCCTCCACTGCACTCTTTCATCACTTGTCGTCTTCGGAGTCTTCAACTCTTCTAAACTCCGATCTACCTCAAGGAGGAGAGCCTCACTGATTAGAAGATCTTAATCCTATCAAAACTCGTTCTTCACCCTCAAGGTAAACCCTAGAGCAATCGGTGTCTCTTCGTTTTCCGTGAATCTTTTGATCATATCTTTCGGTAAACTTGTTGCTCTAGTGTTTCCCCGCCTAGATCTCAAGTTTTATCAAATTCCTTTGGTTGATTTGGTTGAAATCCTAGTTTTAGGGTTGTACCGAATATATCGGAACTTCCGAAATTCTCTGTCGGAACTTCCGATGTAAAGTCGGAATTTCCGATACTATATCGGAACTTCCGATGTTGACAGTACAACACTAAAGCCAGCTCTCTCTCTAGTTTCATCTATCATATCTCGCTACTCTCTTATCAGCTGGTGTCAGATGGATCCAAGTCAAGGTGATCAACCTCCTCAGGGTTCAGCCAAGGTTACTTTCACTCGCAAAAGAAAAACTCTATCGCGAGAACGAGTTCCAACTCGTCGGTCACTCCAAACAACAATAGAGTTTAGCACTAGAACTCAAGAACAACCCAACAACCCTAGACACAAAGGATTTCACGACTACAACATCAGGTTCATCTCCAAACGTGTGTCACTCAATTCAACCCCATTAATTAAGAGGGCATACACATCACCAACAATCTAACATTTGCCAACGGAAACTTGAGATGAGGAAATAATATAAATCTTATTGAACTTGGACGATACACAACTAACAAAAATGATTTTGACTTAAACAGCCCTACCCCAACTCTATCCCTTAATCACGAATATACAAACCTCGAATGCATACACCACTTGTCATGAACATAACTATGTATATATCCTATGAATATCAATCACCTGGTAGGCTCTAGCTAAATCATTTAGGCATTTCATCGAACACAAGGCATGCATCAAAACCATACACCAAAAGGAGGCAATGGGGAGGGGGTACCCGCCAGATCTGGGAGGAGCAAGAAGTGGAGGGGGATCGCCGTGGTGGAGGACTACCGGGAGGTGGCGACGCCGGCTTGCTTGGCCGAGGGGGCCAGGAGGAGGCCTCGGCGGCGCCGGCCAGAAGGAAGCGCCCGGTGGCGCCGGCCGAGGGGAGGGAAGGCGCAGGGACGCGCCGGCGCCAAGCGCAGGCCGAGCCGGCACAAGGGAGGAGCCAGCCGCCGCCTCAGGGGGGCCGAGCGAGCTGGGGAATCTGTGGGATGGGGAGGGGAGAGAGAGATGGGGGTGGGTGGGGAAACCGGGTGGGAAAGGGGAGAGAGAGAGAGAGATGAGTGGGAAGGGAGAGAGAAATGGAGTGGGGAAAATTTGGGGAGGGGAAATTACTTGCTTACCCCCATGACCATACACATGAAGAAATCAGGACCATGACAAATCCTCCCCCCTTAGGGGAATCTCGCCCCGAGATTCAAAACGAGTACATCGCTAGAAAGGAACTTCACATAGACAACATCTGCGAAGGGATAGGGTTGAAGCACTTACATGGCTTGGAAGAACTCGGGATACTCGCCTTTCAAGTGATCCCCCGCTCCCAAGTGGCTTCATCTTCAGTGTGATTGCTCCACTGAATCTTGTAAAACCTGAGAGTCTTCCTACGAGTCTTGCGTTCGGCCTCCTCCAAAACTCGAATAGGATGCTCTTGGTATGATAGATCAGGTTCAGGCTGAACTTCGAGGTCATCCACTTCCAGAGATTCAAAGGGAGTACGGAGGCACTTCTTCAACTGTGACATGTGGAAAACATCGTGGACCATCTCGAGTGAAGGAGGGAGTTCCAATTGATATGCCACTTGACCACGCCTTCCAGTGATCCGGAAGGGTCCAATATAGCGAGGTGCCAATTTTCCCTTAACTCCAACACGACGGGTGCCACGGAAGGGAGACACCTTTAGATACACAAAGTCACCGACGTTGAAGGAGAGAGGTCTCCTACGACGATCGGATAGCTTTTCCGTCGCGATTGCGCTACTCTCGATTCTCTTGGATAGTCTTCACCTTTTCTTACGCCTCCATGACTAGTTCAGGCCGAGGAATGAACGCTCACCACTCTCGGACGATTCGGGGGCGGCGGCTACGACCATAGAGTGCTTGAATGGAGACATCTTGATGCTGGTTTGGTAGCTGTTGTTGTATAAACTTCGGCGTCTGGGAGACATTCTTCCCACTTCTTCCGTAGGATAGGACGCATGCCCTCAACATATCCTCAAGGATCCGATTGACCCTTTCGATTTGGTGTCGATCTGCGGGTGATATCTTTGGTGTGGAGCAACCGTGCCCAAAGCTTCATGTAGGCTTCTCGAGCGAGAGACAAATTGAGAGCCTCGATCTGACACCATCCGTTTCGGTACTCCATGGAGACACACGATCCGAGAGATATATAGCTCTGCATATCTCTTGGTCGAATAAGTGGTTCGGACAGCCAGAAAGTGCGCGAACTTCGTCAGTCGGTCGACGATCACCCAAATTGAGTCATGGCACGAGGAAGTGGTCGGCAGGCCGTAATGAAATCCATGGTAACATCCTCCCACTTCCAAACCGAATAGGAAGAGGTGAAGAGTGCCTACCGGCTTGAGATGCTCGGCCTTTACTCTCGACAAACATCACACTCGGACACATAGCGAGCCACCTCACGCTTCATACGAGGCCACCAAAGCTGTAAGCAGGATCTTGGTACATTTTGTTGCCGCCGGATGAATGGTGAGCAACGAAGTTGTGGGCTTCATCAAGGATCACCCTTTTCAATTCTTGGTCCTCAGGGACAACTAGTCGCTTGCCGAACCAAAGTGTCCCATGACCGTCAAGTTGGAATTCAGCGGCTTGGCCCAAGTTCAACTTGTCACGAATCTGGGCCACACCCTCATCCTTCGCTACGCTTCTCGGATCTTGATCTCGATGGTATCCGAGCCGCAGATCTATCTTAGAGAACACCCGTGCTCGCGAGTTGATCAAACAAGATGTCGATCCGAGGCGGATACTTGTTCTTGATAGTAACCGCATTCAACGGGCGGTAATTGACGACGTGCGAAGAGAACCGCCCTTCTTTGTCACAAAGAGAGCCGAGCAACCCCATGGTGAGGAACTCGGATGAATGAAACCCTTGTCCATCGCCTCCTTCAATCGAAGTCTTCAACTCGGCCAACTCATTGGGCGGCATTCTGATCTGGCCGCTTCGAGATCGAGCAGTCCGGCCGAGCTCGACTACGAACTCAATATCCCGATCGGGAGGCATCCTGGCAATTCCATTGGGAACACATCCGTATTCGAAACCACTGAATGGATCGTTCTTAGACTTGGCTAAAATTTCAAATCAAAACATGATCTAGACAACAGCACAAGACAAAGGAACTTTACAAATCCAACATACATAAAAGCATAGATCAAGATGCAAAATAACATGGCAAAACATATGCGTGCATGGTATGACATGGATCTTACATGCATGGCATGAAATGCACGATTCCAACGTGATCGTTTCTCCCACACTCACCATTCAACCTATACAACCCTAATTATAGACATAGGGCGGGTAATATAGCGTTAATTGCTACTAAGTGGTTAAGTAAACCACAATCAATCACCTAAATGGTTGTCAAGTTTACGGTTCGTCTTTATGCACCTTGCTCTGATACCACCGTGAGGAGTCGCCAGATCGTCATCGAGTTGTTGGATGAACGGTCACTCCCATCGGATTTGGATCCTAGCAACGAATCACCGAAGGTGATCTCAGTGCTAACACCCAAGCCCAATCGAGACAATTCCAAGAAACATCCTAACAATTCGACAACCATCCCGGTATTCCCCGTTATGCGACCGAACTTCGCCAGATCCCCACATACCGGTTTACGATGCGTTATCAATTCAATTTGCACAAAGGGGCAACAAACTCGAAACTTTCGAACCAACACGCATAGCGGAAAACAATCGGCACAAAGACAAACCCGACAACCACCAAACCAAGATCAAAACAACACCAAGACTCTAAACTAGACCGTAACCCGTAAAAGGGACCAAGACGCCGAAAACTAAAAATTTCGGCATGACCTTACTAGATCCTACGGACATCCACTCACAGACAAGAAAACACAGTTCAATATATATATGTCGAAAGTAAAAGCAACAACCACAAGACCACCATAGTATCGCAATCAAGGAAAACACACACGAGCTCTGACATCCACATGACCAACCATTTCCCAAATCCAAAAGCCCACCGAAACGCCTATCTATACAACAAAAGAATCAACCATCGCACTTAACAAAAGTAAAGCAAATCCCAAGTGTTACGCCTGAACACTCCCGGCGTAAACAACATCGCCGAGCCGCTACTCGGTGCCCCGCCTTGGCCACCGAGAGACAAGACGCAGAACTTCGCACCCAACCCGATCCTCACTTTGAAAAACCACAAAGCGAAGCATGAGTACAAAAGGTACTGCAAGACTTACCCGGGGTCCATATACGACCAGACTCCAAAGGATTATGCATTTAGTTGTAGCAAGGAGTAAGCTTAGGGTAAAAGTGCGGAAAAGCATTAACATTTGTAATATAAGTGCGACAATTAGACCAATTACACATTTAAAGCGATTATAGACCGCACTTACTTCTAGTGTGAGGTTAAAAGTAACAACAATTAAAGTAAGGCAATACATAACCATTTTAAAGCTCAAGTCCAACGACGAGCTACAAGTTCAAGTTGTTTACTACGCAGAAGAAGTTCGGATCAAGCTTGCTCATATCCGAGCGCGGCAATTCGAATCGCTTATTTAACCTCAGGAAGCATTGATCGCCGCGACACGCACTCACGAAGGGCCTCGTGTCAACCCCTCCCAATCATACCCAATCGCTGAAGCGTCCTCCTGTAGTCCGAAAACCTAGCACCCCTCGAAGCTGCCCCAAGCCCGGCTTGGCGCTCGAGAGTCGGCCTAAGCCTCGCCCTCAGCCACGCCCAACCACAGGAAGTTACGGTCCATCGATTCCATATGAGAGAAAGAGTGGCTTACCGTACCATAATCGGGCATGCGACCAACCGGGGTGTGCTCAATCCTATTCCACTTACGGATCGGTCCTTAACTGACACAGACGGGGCTACACATTTGAGTCTCCATACCCAAATGAACCAACTCCCGCCTACCCACATTTTAACAATTCCAACTCACAATCACATCCATTCCAACCCATCATGTGTGAGAGTAACCATTAGTATAACCGCAAGCGGGAGAACCATCCCCCACTTGGCCCAACCCGACATCTAAGCAAAACTAAGCGTGGACACGTTATAATTACCCATATATTCGTTCCAAATGAAGTGTTCTACAATTATCAAGGAGTGTATGCAGCAAATGGGTTCTAACGCTGCTCCCACCATTCAAATCCTAATGCATACTTAATCGTCCAAATAAGCAATTTAATTCTCTAAGATAAAATCATATAAGGGGGTGAATATGCTTAGGTGCTTGCCTGATGCTTCGCCGAGTCTCGGTGACAACTCGCTCACCGTGATCACCCTCGATCGCGCCACTCGATCCTCCGCGTGATGCGTTCTCTACACGACACATATGTATGAAATGAGATGCATGCTATGCCGATGACATGTAATGAGAATTGAAAACAATAAGCAAGCATTCGACAACCAAAAAGGAATACAATTGCGAAACTCCACAATAAAGGCTAAACAACACTAGGATTGGCTCAACACTATTTAGATCAGAAGCTTTATAGCTAGTGGTTTAATTGCTCATCACCCACTAAGTTTCTTATTTGGTACCCACCCCACGAATAAAAGCGTAAAGACCCCAAGCATATTCCTAAGCATTTCAATCGGGAACACACGACACCTCTCAACTTGCATGACACTTTAATAACACCTTCGCAACACCGACTAAGGACAGTAACTCACCCTTAGGTCATAGCGTCAAACTTCAACATTTTCTATGCAATGAATTCATTAGCCATACCGCCGTATACTAATTTATATTCCAAATCTTCCATATTGCTTAGCATTTCAACAAACATATGGCAAAAACCACCAAAGCTTAAGCATTGCCAACCTCTATCGCGAGAACGAGTTCCAACTCGTCGGTCCCTCCAAACAACAATAGAGTTTAGCACTAGAACTCAAGAACAACCCAACAACCCTAGACACAAAGGATTTCACGACTACAACATCAGGTTCATCTCCAAACGTGTGTCACTCAATTCAACCCCATTAATTAAGAGGGCATACACATCACCAACAATCTAACATTTGCCAACGGAAACTTGAGATGAGGAAATAATATAAATCTTATTGAACTTCGGACGATACACAACTAACAAAAATGATTTTGACTTAAACAGCCCTACCCCAACTCTATCCCTTAATCACGAATATACAAACCTCGAATGTGAAAGTGCATCTAGGCCCCCTAAATTTGTTTTGGGTGATTAATGACAAATGATTAAAGAAACTAATGTGTTCAACTAGTTTATGAACAGGCAAAGGCTTCAAGAAGAGATCGTCTATGCACGTGAAGTGTCCCCTAGTAGCGCTGAGTAAGAAAAACGGTATTTAAGCTTGAAATTTTAATCTATTGAGTCATAGGAATGCCGTACTATTAAGAGGGATGCATTGAAATTGACTTGGAGATGTTCTCCTCACTCAAGATGAACTTAGGCGAGTCTCTCAAGGGCTAGAAGTGTTCTTTCTCGCTCGAATGTAGTTTGTTTTAAGTCCAGTCGGATGTTCCGAACTTGTATCGGACGTTCGATGTTTCGAAGTTCGAAGTGGAGTTGTGCTTCATCCGATGTGTTCTGCTTGGGCCTGACACTCCGATGTTCTCGCTTGGATGTTCCGATACTGCTGTGTTTTAGATAGGAGCTCTCTGTTTGGTTCGGATGTTCCGATATTGAGTATCGGAAGGTCCGATGTGTGCCTTCTTGTGTAAAGGTGCTCTCTGTCTAGTTCTGATTGTCCGAAGTTGCGTCTTGAAGTTCAAGTGGTTGTTTTCCGCTTGGGAGCCCACTGCTTTCTTCTTGGATGTTCCGATGTCTTTTTCGGACGCTCCGATGTGGACTTAGCTTGTTTTTGTTGGGTTCACTCTCGAGAGTCATCGGATGTTCCGATGTTGTTATCGGACTTTCCGATGCGTGTTGTTTTCGGCCAGTTGGAAGTTTTCCAAGCCTGGAGTTTGCACACATCGGATGTTCAAGTTTGTATCGGACATTCCGATGTGGGGCTGAGTCAGGTAACGGCTAGTTTTGATCCAAAACTATAAATACCCCTCTCTCACTCCTTTTGCTTGTTACACACTTGCTTGGGCTGTTTACTTGAGCTTCTTGAGCACTTTCTAGAGCACTCTTTTGAGCACTCTCTCCTCCTTGATCTTAGGGATCATTTAGTGAGTGAGGGTTGTGTTAAGTGTGGTTGTGAGTTAAGAGCTAAGTTGTCATTCATCTTGAGAAAGTAGAGAACCTCTCCAAGATCGAGATTCAAGTGTATTCATTTCTCTTGGAGGTTGAAGGACTCCTAGACGGCTAGGCGTCGCTCACGAGCTCCCAAAGGTTGTGGGACGCCGTGAGAAGTTTGTGAAGGCCGGCTCCGCCTCCGAAAGGGAAGGAACCAAATAGTGGAACCAAGCCTCAAGTGCGACCGAGGTTTGGGAGGAAAGGGTTGGAAAAGACCCGGGTTCTTTGGAACCTCCTCAACGGAGACGTACGATCCCCTCAAGGATCCGAACTCCGGGAATCAAACTATTGTGTTCTCTCTCATCTCTAGCTGCCTGTTTAATCTTATTGATTTTCTTCGGTACCTTTTAATATCTAGTGCTAGTTGTTGAACTACTCTTTCTACTTGACTCTTTCAGTTGAGTGCTAATCGGATAATCCGAAGTAATTACGGAAGTTCCGAAGTTTTCGGAAGTTCCGATATTAATTCTGAATATCCGACCTGCTTCCGCTGCATTAAATTGTTTTAATTTTAAATTAGCCTATTCCCCCTCTAGGCAATCTTCTAACCTTTTCAATTGGTATCGAGCCAAACCTTCTCAAGGCTTAACCGCTTGAAGGAACGTGATGGCCAACACCGGTTGAAGGTTGTCATGACGACGAGCAAAACAAATTCGAGAACCGAGATGGAACTCCCGGCAAGAGCAAAGAGGAAGCTACCTCTACATCTAGTCGTGAGCTCAAATTCCTTTCAATTATGAAAAATTAAATACTTCCTCTTCGCATTCGTATATCAACAGACTGCCCTCGGGCGTGCTCCTTTCTTTGATGGCACGTACTATTCCGCTTTGGAGGCACAAGATGAAAATGCATTTGATGTCTCTCCATCCTAGTGTTTGGAAAATTGTTTGCACAGTTTAGATATGCCTAAGACGATATGGAGCTCACGCCGAACAAGAGCAAAACATCCATCGCAATGCTCAAGCCGCATAGCGTGTTGCTTGGAGCGTTGAGTCCCGAGGAATTCAACAAAGTGGACGGCTTGGAAGAAGCCAAAGAGATATGGGACACACTTCAAGTAGCACATGAGGGTACATCAAGTGTAAGGGAATCAAAGATTGAATTGCTAGAAGGCAAGTTGGGGAGATTTGTCATGAATGATGATGAGACTCCACAACAAATGTATGATCGCTTGATGATCCTCGTAAACAAGATAAGAGGACTTGGAAGCAAGGATATGACGGACCACGTTGTGGTGAAGAGGATGTTGAGAGCCTTTGCTCCAAGGAATTCGACTCTCGTAACACTTATACGAGAGCGAAAAGATTTCAAAAGGCTTACTCCTAATGATGTGCTAGGAAGAATTCTATCACATGAGCTTATGGAGGAAGAAGCAAAAGAAGTAAAGAACCTTGCTAAGCAAAGCTCAAGCTCAAGACCGAAGCAAATAGCTTTGAAGGCAAGCAAAAAGGAAGAGTCAACATCAAGTGATGATGAAGAAGAAGAGAGCGAAGAGGAGGAGGACTTGGCATTGTTTGTGAGAAAGTTTAAAAAATTCCTCAAGTATGACGGGTCAAGCAAATACAAGAAAAACTTCAATGACAAGTCAAGGAGAAGAAGAAATGTGAAGAGGGCGTGCTATGAGTGCGGTGAAGTTGGACACTTCATCGCCGATTGTCCAAAGAAGAAGACCTCTCAAATGAGCAAAAGAAGAGTGAGCCAAGCAAGAAAAATAAAGGCTACAAGAAGAAGTACTGGCGAGCCCATATTGGCGAAGAATGGGATTCAAACGACTCGACCGACACCGATGATGAAGGAGTCGCCACCGTCGCCATTGAAGCCGCTCCTCCAACAAAATCACTTTTCGCGACATGAGCGACACCGACAACGACGACGCACCCATTTGTCTCATGGCAAAAGGGCGGAAGGTAATGACTAAGTCAAAACCTCCAAGTAGTGATAGTGAATTGGATAGCGATGACAATGATGATGATGATGTTCTATTTTGTGATTTAAGCAAAACGGCTATTGATAAGATCCATAAACTATTGAAAAGAATAGATAGCCAAGAGGAGACTCTCGAGAAGCAAGAAGAGTTGCTAATTTGTGAAAAGAAGAAAAATCTTGCTCTCGAAGGTTCTCACAAAAGAAAAGGAGACAATTGAATTGTTAACCAAAAAGCTTGATTTGGCTAATAATTCAATAACATTACTTAAGGGTTCAAATGAGTCACTTCAAGAGAATGTCATAAGTTTGGAAAACAATCTCCAAGCTCTTGAAGTGCAAATTGAATCTCTTAATGATCTTAATTCTCCAATTGTAAATTCTTCAATGGCTTCTATTCCTTCCACTAGCAATGGTTGCTCTCGATGCTATAATGTTGATATTAATGCTTGCTCTACTAACTCTCAATTTGTGCAAGTATTAAAAAGCGAAAACGAGAGATTAAGTGCCTTGGTTAGGTACGGTTGCATGAAAACTTATCAATCCAAGGACGCCCTATACAAAACCATAAGTGGTCGAGGCAACAAAAACAAAGAAGGGCTAGGATATGATAAGTATGAATGCAAAGGAAATGACCGTGTGGTTGTAAAAGGTAAGGAATGCATCAAGTTTGTCAAAGGAAATGACAAACAACCATTGACCACCACACAAGTCATCAAAACCGGCAAGAATCAAAGGAGCATCCTCAATGTCATACATCTCATTCCATTCACTTTGCTTCTTACATATTGAAGAGAAACCACCGTGGTAAAGTGGTTGCTCATTTTGTCGGTGCCCACCACTCTAATGATGTGAGCAAAAGAAGGTGTGGGTACCGAAAGTATTGATTACTAACATGCAAGGACCCAAAAGGATTTGGGTACCTAAAAACAAGACTTGATGTGTTTTCAGTAGGACTATATCTCCGGTGGATCAAGTTGGGTGCTTGATAGTGGTTGCACAAACCACATGACCTGAGAAAAGAAAATGTTTTCATCTTTTGATGAAAAAGGGTCACAATATGAAAATATTGTGTTTGGTGATAATGGTAAAGGAGAGGTAATGGGATTAGGTAAAATTGCTATTTCTAATGATCATTCAATTTCCAATGTCTTGCTTGTTAAATCTTTGAATTACAATTTGTTATCCGTGTCGCAACTTTGCGAGATGGGTTATAATTGTCTTTTCACTAATGTGGATGTGACCGTCTTTAGAAGAGACGATTCCTCAATTGCTTTTAAAGGATATTTGAAGGGTAAGCTCTACTTGGTTGATTTCAATTCAAATAGCGCTAAACTTCAAACATGCTTAATGGCAAAGTCTAGCATGGGTTGGTTGTGGCATCGCCGGCTAGCTCATGTTGGCATGAGGAACCTCGACAAGCTTCTAAAAGGCGATCACATCATTGGACTAACAAATGTTGAGTTTGAGAAAAATAGGATTTGTAGCGCTTGTCAAGCAGGAAAGCAAGTTGGAGCGCGTCATCCCGCGAAAAACATCATGACGACGACAAAACCATTGGAGCTTCTACACATGGACCTCTTCGGACCCGTTGCTTATATAAGCATCGGAGGTAACAAGTATGGCTTAGTTATTGTTGATGATTTTTCTCGCTCACGTGGGTATTCTTTTGCAAGAGAAAAGTGAAACTCAAGGGATAATTAAGAAGTTTAAGTAGAAGAGCCCAAAATGAATTCGATTTGAAGATCAAGAAGATTCGGAGCGATAATGGAAGTGAGTTCAAGAATACTCAAGTTGAAGAATTCCTTGATGAAGAAGGAATAAAACATGAATTCTCCGCTCCATATTCTCCTCAACAAAATGGAGTGGTAGAAAGGAAAAATCGGACGTTGATCGAGATGGCAAGGACAATGCTTGATGAATACAAGATTTCCGATCACTTTTGTGCTGATGCCGTCAACACCGCGTGCCATGCCATCAACCGATTGTATCTCCACAAGATCTTGAAGAAGACGGCATACGAACTTCTTACCGGTAACAAAGCAAATGTCTCATATTTTAGAGTTTTCGGTAGTAAATGTTTCATTCTTAACAAGAAACCCAAGAACTCTAAATTTGCTCCAAAGATCGATGAAGGTTTCTTGCTAGGATATGGATCAAATGCTTACGCTTATCGCGTTTTCAACAAAACTTCGGTTGTGTTGAAATAGCGAGAGACGTGACATTTGATGAATCTAACGGCTCTCAAGTAGAGCAAGTTGATTTAAATGTGCTAGAAAATGAGGAAGAGCCAAGCATTGCAATCAAGAAGATGGCTATAGGCGAAGTGAGGCCGCAAGAAAAGGAGCATCAAGATAATTCATCTACACAAGTGGAGCCTCCCACTTCAAATCAAAATCAAGACATTCCTCAAGATAGTTCAAGCAAATTAATGGAGGATGATCAAATTGATGATAATGAGCCAATTCAACGAACGTCTCAAATGCCGCATCCAAGAGTGCATCAAAGTGTCCAAAGAGATCACCCCGTCGATAACATTCTCGGTGATATCCAAAAGGGGGTAACTACACGCCTAGAGTAGCTAATTTTTGTGAATTTTACTCCTTTGTGTCTACTTTGGAACCTTTGAAGGTTGAAGATGCACTAAAAGATCCGTGATTGGATAATGGCTATGCATGAAGAGCTTAACAACTTCGTTAGAAACAAGGTGTGGTCGTTGGTGGAAAGACCAAATCAAAACGTGATTGGAACCAAATGGGTCTTCCGCAACAAACAAGACGAAGCGGAGTTGTCACAAGAAATAAAGCTCGGTTGGTAGCTCAAGGATTCACTCAAATTGAAGGTTTGGATTTTGGTGAGACTTATGCTCCCTGCTAGATTAGAGTCAATTCGTATATTGGTTGCATTTGCTACTCACCATGATTTCAAGCTTTATCAAATGGACGTCAAGAGTGCTTTCCTAAATGGTCCAATCGCCGAATTGGTATACGTTGAGCAACCGCCGAATGGAGGATCACAAGAATCCTTCTCATGTCTACAAACTCCATAAGGCGCCTACGGGCTCAAGCAAGCACCTAGAGCATGGTATGAATGCCTTAAGGATTTTCTCATTAAAAAGGGTTTGAGATTGGTAAAGTCGATCCTACTCTCTTCACAAAATTTGTTGATAATGATTTATTTGTGTGCCAAATATATGTCGATGACATTATATTTGGTTCTACTAATAAAAGCTTTTGTGAGGAATTTAGTAGGATAATGACAAAGAGGTTCGAAATGTCAATGATGGGCGAGTTAAAATTCTTCCTTGGATTTCAAATCAAACAACTCAAGGAAGGTACATTTCTATGCCAAACAAAGTACATCAAAGATATGCTTAAGAAGTTTGACATGGAGAACGCCAAGCCAATCCATACACCCATGGCTACAAACGGACACCTTGGTTTAAATGAAGAAGGTAATCCCGTGGATCAAAAGGTATATCGATCCATGATAGGTTCATTGCTTTATCTTTGTGCATCTAGGCCTGATATTATGCTTAGTGTGTGTATGTGTGCAAGATTTCAAGCCGCTCCTAGAGAGTGCCACCTAGTAGCCGTAAAAAGAATTCTTAGATATTTAGTTCACACACCTAGTTTAGGGCTTTGGTATCCTAAAGGATCAAAATTCGATTTGATTGGTTATTCTGATGTCGATTATGCGGGTTGCAAAGTGGATAGAAAAAGCACTTGAGGACTTGTCAATTTCTAGGTAGATCACTAGTGTCTTGGTCCTCAAAGAAACAAAATTCAGTGGCTCTATCCACCGCTGAAGCCGAATACATTGCCGCTGGAAGTTGTTGTGCACAATTATTATGGATGAGGCAAACCTTAAAGGATTTTGGATTTAACATGGAGAAGGTACCACTCTTATGTGACAATGAGAGTACGATCAAAATAGCCAACAATCCTGTTCAACACTCTCGGACCAAGCATATCGATATCCGACACCACTTCCTTAGAGATCACTCTCTTAAGGGAGACATAGATATTACCTATGTGAGAACCGAGAAACAACTGGCCGATATCTTCACCAAACCTCTAGATGAGAAACGCTTTTGCGAATTGAGAAGTGAGCTAAACATCCTAGACTATCTAATGTGACTTGACATCTTGCTCGCATATATAGTTACTATTCTTGGTGATTTCAAAATAAAAGGATTGCAAAAATTAGTTATCCGCTTTTAAAGAGTTGAGTTGTATCTTGCATCTTTAGTCATTCCACCTGTGATCATAGCTTTGATCGTTGTTTTGGTCTCGATCACAAGTAGAATGACCGCCGAGTTCACTGTCTCAAAGTCTCAATTCCTTCCTTCTCGTAAATCCTGTCTTTTCCTTCCGTCACCGAAAAATACACGTATCGGAATATCCGATCCAACATCGGAATATCCGACTCGTGTTTTTGAACTCTTCGAATGTCCGATATTTTTATCGAATATCCGAATCCTGTTCAACTTTTGGTTCACCGGAAACTTGAACTCTTCTGAAAATCCGATATCCTATATCGGACACTCCGACTTTCTGGAAAATCAAATCGTTGAACTTCCAACCTCGATTGAACGTCCGGCGCGTGTAAACGCATGATAAGGACGGTTCGGTTGGCCCCTACCTCATTTCTTTATTCCTTCACTTGGCCTCCGTGACGTTCTCTCTCTCCTCCACTGCACTCTTTCATCACTTGTCGCCTTCTGAGTCTTCAACTCTTCTGAAACTCCGATCTACCTCAAGGAGGAGAGCCTCACGGATTAGAAGATCTTAATCCTATCAAAACTCGTTCTTCACCCTCAAGGTAAACCCTAGAGCAATCGGTGTCTCTTCGCTTTCCGTGAATCTTTTGATCATATCTTTCAGAAACTTGTTGCTCTAGTGTTTCCGCCTAGATCTCAAGTTTTATCAAATTCCTTTGGTTGATTTGGTTGAAATCCTAGTTTTAGGGTTGTACCAATATATCGAACTTCCAAATTCTCTGTCGGAACTTCCGATGTAAAGTCGGAATTTCCGATACTATATCTAACTTCCGATGTTGACAAGATACAACACTAAAGCCACTCTCTCTCTAGTTTCATCTATCATATCTCGCTACTCTCTTATCAGCTGGTGTCAGATGGATCCAAGTCAAGGTGATCAACCTCCTCAGGGTTCAGCCAAGGTTACTTTCACTCGCAAAAGAAAAACTCTATCGCGAGAACGAGTTCCAACTCGTCGGTCACTCCAAACAACAATAGAGTTTAGCACTAGAACTCAAGAACAACCCAACAACCCTAGACACAAAGGATTTCACGACTACAACATCAGGTTCATCTCCAAACGTGTGTCACTCAATTCAACCCCATTAATTAAGAGGGTATACACATCACCAACAATCTAACATTTGCCAACGGAAACTTGAGATGAGGAAATAATATAAATCTTATTGAACTTCGGACGATACACAACTAACAAAAATGATTTTGACTTAAACAGCCCTACCCCAACTCTATCCCTTAATCACGAATATACAAACCTCGAATGCATACACCACTTGTCATGAACATAACTATGTATATATCCTATGAATATCAATCACCGGTAGGCTCTAGCTAAATCATTTAGGCATTTCATCGAACACAAGGCATGCACTGAAAACCATACACCAAAAGGAGGCAATGGGGGAGGGGGTACCCGGCCAGATCTGGGAGGAGCAGCAGTGGGAGGGGGATCGCCGGCGTGGTGGAGGACGGCCGGGGGAGGTGGCGACGCCGGCTTGCTTGGCCGGAGGGGGGAGCCAGAGGAGGCCAGGCGGCGCCAAGCAGGAAGCGCCCGGTGGCGCCGGGCCGTAGGAGGAAGGCGCAGGGACGGCGGCGCCGGGCGCAGACTGGCCGGCCGAGCCGGCACAAGGGAGGAGCCGTGGCGTCGCCTCAGTGGGGCCGAGCGGCGGTGGGAATCGGGTGGGGATGGGGAGGGAGAGAGATGGGGGTGGGTGGGAAACCTGGGAAAGGGAGAGAGAGAGAGAGATGAGTGGGAAGGAGAGAGAAATGGAGTGGGGAAAATTTGGGAGGGGAAATTACTTGCTTACCCCATGACCATACACATGAAGAAATCAGACCATGACAAATCCTCCCCCCTTAGGGGAATCTCGCCCCGAGATTCAAAACGAGTACATCGCTAGAAAGGAATTTCACATAGACAACATCTGCGAAGGGATAGGGTTGAAGCACTTACATGGCTTGGAAGAACTCGGGATACTCGCCTTTCAAGTGATCCTCCCGCTCCCAAGTGGCTTCATCTTCAGTGTGATTGCTCCACTGAATCTTGTAAAACCTGAGAGTCTTCCTACGAGTCTTGCGTTCGGCCTCCTCCAAAACTCGAATAGGATGCTCTTGGTATGATAGATCGAGTTCAGCCGAACTTCGAGGTCATCCACTTCCAGAGATTCAAAGGGAGTACGGAGGCACTTCTTCAATCGTGACATGTGGAAAACATCGTGGACCATCTCGAGTGAAGGAGGGAGTTCCAATTGATATGCCACTTGACCACGCCTTCCAGTTGATCCTAAGGGTCCAATATAGCGAGGTGCCAATTTTCCCTTAACTCCAAAACGACGGGTGCCACGGAAGGGAGACACCTTTAAATACACAAAGTCACCGACGTTGAAGGAGAGAGGTCTCCCTCGACGATCGACAAGATAGCTTTTTCTGTCGCGATTGCGCTTACTCTCGATTCTCTTGGATAGTCTTCACCTTTTCTTCGCCTCCATGACTAGTTCAGCCCGAGGAATGAACGCCACCACTTTGACAGTTCGAGGGCCCGGCACTACGACCATAGAGTGCTTCGAATGGAGACATCTTGATGCTGGTTTGGTAGCTGTTGTTGTACGCAAACTCGGCGTACGGGAGACATTCTTCCCACTTCTTCCCGTAGGATAGGACGCATGCCCTCAACATATCCTCAAGGATCTGATTGACCCTTTCAGTTTGGCTGTCAGTCTGCGGGTGATATGCTGAGCTGTGGAGCAACTTCGTGCCCAAAGCTTCATGTAGGCTTCTCCAGAACCGAGAGACAAATTGAGAGCCTCGATCTGACACCATCCGTTTCGGTACTCCATGGAGACACACGATCCGAGAGATATATAGCTCCGCATATCTCTTGGTCGAATAAGTGGTTCTGACAAATTGTAAGTGCGAACTTCGCCGGTCGACGATCACCCAAATTGAGTCATGGCCTGAGGAAGTGGTCGGCAGTCAGAATGAAATCCATGGTAACATCCTCCCACTTCCAAACCGAATAGGAAGAGGTCAAGAGTGCCTACCGCTTGAGATGCTCGGCCTTTACTCTCGACAAACATCACACTCGGACACATAGCGAGCCACCTCACGCTTCATACGAGGCCACCAAAACTGCTGCCAGATCTTGGTACATTTTGTTGCCGCCGGATGAATGGTGAGCAACGAAGTTGTGGGCTTCATCAAGGATCACCCTTTTCAATTCTTGGTCCTCGGGGACAACTAGTCGCTTGTCGAACCAAAGTGTCCCATGACCGCAAGTTGGAATTCAGGCTTGGCCCAAGTTCAACTTGTCACGAATCTGAGCCACACCCTCATCCTTCGCTACGCTTCTCGGATCTTGATCTCGATGGTATCCGAGCCGCAGATCTATCTTAGAGAACACCCGTGCTCGGCGAGTTGATCAAACAAGATGTCGATCCGAGGCACGGATACTTGTTCTTGATAGTAACCGCATTCAATCCAAGCGGTAATTGACGCACAAAGAAGAGAACCGCCCTTCTTTGTCACAAAGAGAGCCGAGCAACCCCATGGTGAGGAACTCGGATGAATGAAACCCTTGTCCATCAGCTCCTTCAATCGAGTCTTCAACTCGGCCAACTCATTGGGCATTCAGACGCCGCTTCGAGATCGAGCAACCGGCCGAGCTCGACTACGAACTCAATATCCCGATCGGAGGCATCCTGGCAATTCCATTGGGAACACATCCGGGTATTCGAAACCACGGAATGGATCGTTCTTAGACTTGGCTAAAATTTCAAATCAAAACATGATCTAGACAACAGCACAAGACAAAGGAACTTTACAAATCCAACATACATAAAAGCATAGATCAAGATGCAAAATAACATGGCAAAACATATGCGTGCATGGTATGACATGGATCTTACATGCATGGCATGAAATGCACGATTCCAACGTGATCGCTTCTCCCACACTCACCATTCAACCTATACAACCCTAATTATAGACATAGGCGGGTAATATAGCGTTAATTGCTACTAAGTGGTTAAGTAAACCACAATCAATCACCTAAATGGTTGTCAAGTTTACGGTTCGTCTTTATGCACCTTGCTCGACGATACCACTGTGAGGAGTCGCCAGATCGTCATCGAAGTTGTTGGATGAACGGTCACTCCCATCGGATTTGGATCCTAGCAACGAATCACCGAAGGTGATCTCAGCATAACACCCAAGCCCAATCGAGACAATTCCAAGAAACATCCTAACAATTCGACAACCATCCCGTATTCCCAGGTATGCGAATTCGAACTCGCCCAGGATCCCCACATACCGGTTTACACAGTCGTTATCAATTCAATTTGCACAAAGGGGGCAACAAACTCGAAACTTTCGAACCAACACGCAAGCGGAAAACAATCGGCACAAAGACAAACCCGACAACCACCAAACCAAGATCAAAACAACACCAAGACTCTAAACTAGACCAGAACCCAGAAAAAAGGGACCAAGACGCCGAAAACGAAAAATTTCGGCATGACCTTACTAGATCCTACGGACATCCACTCAGCAGACAAGAAAACACAGTTCAATATATATATGTCGAAAGTAAAAGCAACAACCACAGCACCACCATAGTATCAGCAATCAAGGAAAACACACACGGAGCCTGACACCCACATGACCAACCATTTCCCAAATCCAAAAGCCCACCGAAACGCCTATCTATACAACAAAAGAATCAACCATCGCACTTAACAAAAGTAAAGCAAATCCTAAGTGTTCTCGCTCGAACACTCCCGGCGTAAATTGCATCGCCGAGCCGCTACTCGGTGCCCCGCCCGGTCACCGAGAGACAGTACGGGCAGAACTCGCACCCAACCTGATCCTCACCTGAAAAACCACAAAGCAGAAGCATGAGTACAAAAGGTACTCGCAAGACTTACCCGGGGGTCCATATACGACCGACTCCAAAGGATTATGCATTTAGTTGTAGCAAGGAGTAAGCTTAGGGTAAAAGTGCGGAAAAGCATTAACATTTGTAATATAAGTGCGACAATTAGACCAATTACACATTTAAAGCGATTTATAGACCGCACTTACTTCTAGTGTGAGGTTAAAAGTAACAACAATTAAAGTAAGGCAATACATAACCATTTTAAAGCTCAAGTCCAACGACGAGCTACAAGTTCAAGTTGTTTACTACGCAGAAGAAGTTCGGATCAAGCTTGCTCATATCCGAGAGCGCAATTCGAATCGCTTATTTAACCCTGGCAGGAAGCATTGATCGCATCGACACGCACTCACGAAGGGCCTCGTGTCAACCCCTCCCAATCATACCCAATCGCCGGCCCTCCTCAGAGTCCGAAAACCTAGCACCCTCGAAGCCGCCCAAGCCCGGCTTGGCGCCGAGAGTCGGCCTAAGCCTCGCCTCACCCACGCCCAACCACAGAAGTTACGGTCCATCGATTCCATATGAGAGAAAGAGTGGCTTACCGTACCATAATCGGGCATGCGACCAACCGGGGTGTGCTCAATCCTATTCCACTTACGGATCGGTCCTTAACTGACACAGACGGGGCTACACATTTGAGTCTCCATACCCAAATGAACCAACTCCCGCCCGGACCACATTTTAACAATTCCAACTCACAATCACATCCATTCCAACCCATCATGTGTGAGAGTAACCATTAGTATAACCGCAAGCGGGAGAACCATCCCCCACTTGGCCCAACCCGACATCTAAGCAAAACTAAGCGTGGACACGTTATAATTACCCATATATTCGTTCCAAATGAAGTGTTCTACAATTATCAAGGAGTGTATGCAGCAAATGGGTTCTAACGCTGCTCCCACCATTCAAATCCTAATGCATACTTAATCGTCCAAATAAGCAATTTAATTCTCTAAGATAAAATCATATAAGGGGGTGAATATGCTTAGGTGCTTGCCTGATGCTTCTGCTGGAGTCTCAGTGACAACCTGCTCACCGTGATCACCCTCGATCGCGCCACTCGATCCTCCGCGTGATCGTTCTCTACACGACACATATGTATGAAATGAGATGCATGCTATGCCGATGACATGTAATGAGAATTGAAAACAATAAGCAAGCATTCGACAACCAAAAAGGAATACAATTGCGAAACTCCACAATAAAGGCTAAACAACACTAGGATTGGCTCAACACTATTTAGATCAGAAGCTTTATAGCTAGTGGTTTAATTGCTCATCACCCACTAAGTTTCTTATTTGGTACCCACCCCACGAATAAAAGCGTAAAGACCCCAAGCATATTCCTAAGCATTTCAATCGGGAACACACGACACCTCTCAACTTGCATGACACTTTAATAACACCTTCGCAACACCGACTAAGGACAGTAACTCACCCTTAGGTCATAGCGTCAAACTTCAACATTTTCTATGCAATGAATTCATTAGCCATACCGCCAGTATACTAATTTATATTCCAAATCTTCCATATTGCTTAGCATTTCAACAAACATATGGCAAAACCACCAAAGCTTAAGCATTGCCAACCTCTATCGCGAGAACGAGTTCCAACTCGCTTGGTCCCTCCAAACAACAATAGAGTTTAGCACTAGAACTCAAGAACAACCCAACAACCCTAGACACAAAGGATTTCACGACTACAACATCGTGTTCATCTCCAAACGTGTGTCACTCAATTCAACCCCATTAATTAAGAGGGCATACACATCACCAACAATCTAACATTTGCCAACTAAACTTGAGATGAGGAAATAATATAAATCTTATTGAACTTGGACGATACACAACTAACAAAAATGATTTTGACTTAAACAATTTCTACCCCAACTCTATCCCTTAATCACGAATATACAAACCTCGAATGCATACACCACTTGTCATGAACATAACTATGTATATATCCTATGAATATCAATCACCTGTGAGGCTCTAGCTAAATCATTTAGGCATTTCATCGAACACAAGGCATGCATCAAAACCATACACCAAAAGGAGGCAATGGGAGGGGTACCCGCCAGATCTGGGAGGAGCAAGCAGTGGGAGGGATCGCCGGCGTGGTGGAGGACGGCCAGAGGTGGCGACGCCGCTTGTTTGGCCGGAGGGGCTGTGAGGAGGCCAGGCGGCGCCGGCATAGGGAAGCGCCTCGGTGGCGCCGGGCCGTAGTGGAGGAAGGCGCAGGGAGCTGGCGCGCCGGCAAGAAGATTTGCACGAGCCGGCACAAGGAGGAGCTGGCAAGGCCGCCTCAGTGGGGCCGAAAGCTGCTGGGAATCCAAAGGGATGGGGAGGGGAGAGAGAGATGGGGGTGGGTGGGGAAACCGGGTGGGAAAGGGGAGAGAGAGAGAGAGAGAGAGATGAGTGGGAAGGGAGAGAGAAATGGAGTGGGGAAAATTTGGGGAGGGGAAATTACTTGCTTACCCCCATGACCATACACATGAAGAAATCAGGACCATGACAACACCCTGATCCAAATTCGCTCAAAGCCTAACCCACCGTCAGGCGTGCCCATGCACGTATATCACCTTGTTTATACTTTCGTCCTTGCTTTGTGTAAAAGTGTTAATCTATACTAGGTGCTATGTCTAAACCTAACATGCATTATATATTACTATAACTCACTTTAAATAAGCAATATGCGACTAATCTCATCATCGCTCCGTATAGATTACATGAGCGTTCATATTACCAGTGTGGGGTGTTACATACCCTGCCTCTCTTATTTGGATTACTGTGTCATGTTCGTTACAGATAGCAGTAGTGATCAGGACTTGCCCAAGAGCAAAAGTAAGTACTAGTTTGCATACAGTACCTGTAAAAAAGTTATAGACGTAGAAAACATTCCTGTTGTAACGTGTCAGTTCATGATTTTCGAAGCATAGTTCATGACGAAATTAAAGGCCTAACCGATGACGATTGACGAGGATGCGTTTATCTTTGCAGTGCTCTGTTGTTACTTTCGCCTTCTGAAAAGCCGTGAAGTTCCAGTTGTCGAGGAACGCAAAAGTTACTGGCTTGAATGAACATGAAACTACTTATATGTGAGGAAGACGCCAATGTCCTCAAACAAGCAGGCACTTATCAGCTCCGTTTATGTACTTTCACCGTGCGTCAGGCAGCTTCCGCACTTGAAGCATTAGCTTTTTCTCTCTCTCTTTCTTTTGCATATTTTTTTTTTACAAATTTGGTTATATACGAATAAAATTATAAAAAAAACCCTTCTCAACCGCAGTGGCCGTGTAACACGTCTTAAGAGGTGCTCCGCTCCCTCAGCTCAAAGGCAAACCTGCCTAAGCCAAGGCTTCCCGCACCGAGGCCACGGCATGAGGATGCAGAAAGAAGACAGCTTCGCTTTCGCCAACAACACGGCGAAGTGAGAATTTTGCATAATCACAAGACAGAGCAGGAGCAAGAGAGGCGCGTAGTGTTGTAGCTAGGCCACATGGAGGAGACAAACTTCAGAAAAAACCCGCGATTGTCCTCCGAAATACTGTGGTTGATTCGAAGGGAAACCAATTCACTCGTTAATGTGTTGTTCCATGGCTACACGACCTTGGAGCTGGAGCAAGAAATCGCCATTGTTGGCTCGTTGCACATGCACCGGGCAAGGCAGCTTCATGAGTCGTGTACGCGCGTTCGATTGTGGTTGGGCCAGGCTAGCTAGATTGTTTGGTCCAGTTACGGTCTACCGTAACCAACCCAGGCCTTAGCCTACGCTTTTCTGCTACAAATAGAAGTTTGGCCCGTTCTTCTAATCCAGAAATACTTAGGCCCAGCTCTTCCTGGCCTACTAGGAGGTCATCTTAAATAAATAAATTCATATATTGTCCAACGATTTGTCTTGTATTCCCACAACGACTGATTACTCGCCCAAATCCGCGTCACTTGGTCAAGCATGCGTCGCGTGCTCGTCACTCTAGTCACCGAAGCACCACATACCACGTACATACAGAGAGCAGAAGAAAAACGTACCCACAGGCCACACTCCACTTAACGCGCCAGTTACACATGGCCCCGCCCCGCTCCTAGATCGCATCCAAGGTTAAAAAAGCCTCGCCAGACGCGGAAAGCTTTTGAGTTTTTTCTCGCACCTCTCCTCCGCGTTCCCTTTACCCCGCTCGAGCCCGAAACGCGCCCACTTCTCCGCGCGCGCGAGAACTGAAACCCTAGCTCCTCTGATCTCTCTCGTCAGTTCGTATCGCCCGCCGATCAAAGCAGCTCGGTGAGCGGGGGTTATGGGGCGCGGCCTCTGAGCGTGCGAGTGAGCGGGTGCTTAGATCTGAGCGCTTCGGGATGGCGAGGGCGGAGGCGAACTGGGATCGGCTGGTGCGGGCGGCGCTGCGGGGAGATCGGCTGGGCGGCGCCTACGGGCTGCCGGTCAGCGGCATCGCCGGGAACGTGCCGTCGTCGCTCGGCAACAACGTGCACATCGAGGAGGTGCTTCGCGCCGCCGACGAGATCCAGGATGAGGATCCCACCATCGCCAGGATTCGTAAGTCTCGCTACCTTTTTTGTTCCGCTGGGCTCAAGCGTAGTATGAGTTGCCGTGGCTCTGAATTGTCCGGACTATGCTGTTAATGTTTAGTTATTCGTGCATTTATGTGATTTTTTGGGGCAATTTCCGTAGTCAGTAGCATCTTCACGATTTTATCACGCTCGTTCGATTGATTTTGGCGTAATATTGCTGTTTTTTAGCTTATTACAGCTCTTTACGTTATTAAATTTAGTCAATAATTCTGATCAAGCTAAAATCTATGTACTAGTGACCGGATACGTTGTTATGATCAGACTTACTTATACTATGTATTTTTCTTGTTGTTTCGGTGTGCTTTGGTGGTTGCCAGTGTGGTTCGGTGGTTCTAAACCTTCTGTCTTAGTTTCTCAACTTATTTGCGTGACTATGCTAACTTTGATTGACCCAGGTCCCAGATTGGCTTCTAAAGTGTGATCGATGAAGTCCATTAGCATAGTAGCATATTCTATTTTTCTCTGTAATAAAATTTTAGTATTTTAGACTCTGGCAAATGGCAATGGCATTCTGCATTACTAGGCTGCTTTAGTTCTTCGCATTAAGCTAAGTTGGACCTAGCCAACTTAATGGATCTGGTGCCCCATCGTCGGTCCAGCTGTGGTTCTGAATTGAGATGCTTGTATTATTGCACATGTATTTAGGTAGCTTTCCGGTTTCTCTGCACTTCTGCTTGGTTCAGCTGTTTTGCATCTCTCAACACAATTTTGGACTTAACAGTTTTCTTTTTTCAAGTTAATAATTTAATATTAAACCTTGGCTAGAGCAAAAGAGATAATAAATGCCCCTGCGTGGCAGTGGTTAAATTTGGCATTAGCAGGACACTGTTACTGTTTGGGGGCAATGTGCTTGTATGCATAAGGTTGGTTTGTACTCTGCTTTTATCCCATTCCGCTAATAGAAAATGATGATTGCTTGCTTGAAAAAAAAATCAAAGCCGATGATGATAAAAATGAACTGGGCCAACTTTCGGCAATTAAGTTTTCTTACATATTTAAAATTTTACACACAATTTAGTGTTGTCTGATAATACATTCTTATATTTATACTTCCATGTGCAGTGTGTGAGCATGCATATACACTAGCCCAAAGTTTGGACCCCAATAGTGAAGGGCGAGGTGTGCTGCAGTTCAAAACAGGTTTAATGTCAGTAATAAGGGTATGTTCGTATCTGTTATGCATATTTTGTTATTTC
Source organism: Rhipidocladum racemiflorum (assembly GCA_036346355.1). Taxonomy (NCBI): domain Eukaryota; kingdom Viridiplantae; phylum Streptophyta; class Magnoliopsida; order Poales; family Poaceae; genus Rhipidocladum; species Rhipidocladum racemiflorum. Next base: position 85,313,541 of record CM070573.1, on the reverse strand, counting down.
ATACTCTGTTCGCAAATACATGTCGTTTTGGGTATTGGGCACGGTTTCCAAGGTGCATTTTTGACTACTGATTCCAATCATACTGGTTGGTGGGCACATGAAATCCCACGTAGCACCAATATTATAACATGCAAATATAATAGCAATTTTGATAATAGTCCCAAAGTTGGAAAAAGGTAGTTCCATGATGTAAAAAATAAAAACAATGATATTATAATATTAATGTCATTATGTGCATCTTAATAGAATTCAACATCCAAATCAAACACTAAGCATTGGAGCTTGTGCTTGTCATCCGAAACCAGAAAATACAACTCTAGTTTCTGTGGGACTGCAAAGGGGACTTACTACATGTAGGGAAGGTTTCATACTGATTTGCGAGCATACACCAAAACTGCTGTCCAACGAGTATGCAAATTTCACTTGTGGAAAAAAAAGATTTACAGTAAGCACATTATATTATTAAACTAAAGTAAGATATAGATGCATCATCAAAAAAATGTACCAAATACATGCAAGTGATTGTAGCAGAGTTGTCCTCCCACGTCATCACATCGATGTTAGTCCACAGAAAGCTAACAATCTGCACATCAGATAAACAATTAAGACCATACAATTCACTGAATATGGAAACAGAAAACAAAAAAAGAAAATCTCAGTATTATATTTACCTCAAAGGTGCCGTGGAGCTGGCAGTTGTAGCAGTTGTAGCGGAACAGGGGAAGCCGCAGCCATGGCCTGAGTCCTTATATATTGATGACAATGTAAACTAACCAATTTCATATTGGTCACTCTCAGTTCATGATTTCTATTTTCGGCACATATATATGACCGGAGTCTTACACATAATCCACTAAAGTAATAGAGGCATAGCAATTTGGGCTTTACAGCAATTCATGTAGTTCATCCGTGTGCTACCGAACCATTGCATGTGTAACAGGAGAAAGAAGAAAATGCAGAGAAAGGGCACACTGTACTGACCAATAGGCCCATAAGCATTGCAATTGCAAACCTAAAATGTTAAATGTGACGGCATGCTTATTACTAAACCTGAACTTGACTGGCCCAAGAATCTAAGATTAAATGTGAACATCTTAAATGTTACCTTGTCCGGATCTACACTAACGTGATGTCGTCACCTTCTTCCTCCTTATTGGCAATGACACTCGACCAAACCTTTGCCATCATGGACTATACTCTTCGATCTTCTTCTTGCTTGCTTCCCATTCATCTCTCCCTTGGCCACGAAACCCTCCAACGCGATGAGACGTGATGACCTCGATTCCACTATGATCCGCTCCCTTGTTGATGACATCAACATCCTTGCTGTCGAAATTGCCATCAAATGACCAAGTCCGCTTCTTCCACTCCGACTTGGCAGTTATATAATGCGGTGACCTTTGCACATGGTTTCTTGCATGGAGTGGGGAAATAATGGGCTGGGGAAGATCGGCCGGCCTAAGGACGCTCAAGAGATTCGAGCATATGGGGAGGTGGATGGTGTGAGTAATAGGGAAAGAAAGCTTTGATTTGGAGGGATAGGATCAGGTGATGTTAATGTTTCTTATTGATTTACTTGATTTTAGAAGGGCAAATTAAGGATGGTCAGATCAACTTGAGATCTAGGCTGTTGGATGGCGTGAATGGTGGGCCAAGATGGCAGGATGATAGGACCATGAACATGAGCCATTGGATTAACTTGATCAGATTGTCTTAAACTAATTGGGGCACAAAGTTGGGTGGACGTAGTGAAGAAGCAACTCACATTTTTTATATCAGTAGAGTATGTTGGTAAAACTAAAAAAAATGCGAATACACTGGAGAAATTGCGTATCTTTATTTTTATGGAGGAAAATGGGGGCTTGAACGCATGATCTCGACCACCACTACCTTGCGCCCTACCACTATAAAAATATCATTATGATTTTTTTGCGACAAATCTACTAACATTATTTTGATATGATCAACCTAGAAACTTTTACCTATATTAATAGTAAAAGTTACAAGTGTTTGACTGCATGCTTTCAAGTATGACTTCTATTTAACTATTTATCAACGGAGGGAGTATGTAGCAAGGTAATAATCTGTTCTTTTACAATTTTTTTCACTTGTAACATTTCATGGGTGCCTTGATATTGTAGCATGCTGCATGCAGTAATGCTTTCAGAGTCATTCTCAGTCACAACACACACCACATCTCTTGAACCATGGCTTGTTGAATTGTACTACTGAAGTACATTGTTTGAAACTTTAAACATCTTCTTCTAACAATGTTTTTTTCTGTATCAAATTTTCAGCAAAAACTAGCAAAGAGGGAAGTTGGTGCTATAGACCGAAGCCAAGATATTGCTAAGCTGCAAGAATTTTATAAGCTATATAGAGAAAAACATAAAGTGGATGAGTTGTGTGAAGATGAAACAAAGCTGAGAGAATCTGCTGTGTTCAGCGGTAACCTTGGAGAGTATGTATTTCCCCTTCAAAATTTTATTCTGTATTTAAATTTGATGAAACGCTTGAAAATTGTAATTTCTTTTTTTGAGACATTCTTTTTTTCAAGCATAATTGTTAAACTAACTTCTAGCATCAGACCTTTTTCACCATCTGTAATTTAACTTCTGCTATTGTTTGAGAAGGTTGGAACGCAAAACCCTGAAGCGCAAAAAAGTACTTGCAACTCTGAAAGTTCTGTGGTCAGTAATTGAGGATTTAACAAGGGAAATTTCACCGGAGGACGCAGAAAAGTTGATATCCGAAGAGGTTTTTATTGTTGTCCTTGACAATGTTGTTGTGTGTACTGGTTTTTACATTCACTTTATCTTGAATGTTCAGAAACCGAAGAAAATATAAATATTTGTGCCTTCTACGCTTATGTATTTTGTGCTGTGGTTTAGTGGTTAGTTTAGAATAGATTTTGCCTTGCTGGCGACCAGGAAGATAACTTCCAAGTGTATATGTAGATATTTTGTTACTAGTGGGCAGTGGATTAAGAATTATTTAGAAGACTACTTTTCTTGTTAGAAATATGTGAAATTAACTAGATAAAGGCTCTAACATTCAGATTTTGATATGTTCCTAGAGCTTTAATCCACAAATAAATAACAAAATGTCGAGTTCCTGCAAGCTAAAAAGATGTCTCAGATGTAAATAATGTTGTCAATTTTTTGGTCATAAGTTGTTTCTGCGAGACTCTGAAAAGTAAACAAAAAGTAATAAATTTTGCATCTCAGGGAGTAGTTTTTCCTTCCTCCTACATTTCCTTCCTGCTCCCTAGTATAATATGTTTAGTGCAAAGAAACTCCATCTGGTTTAACGGGCTCTTTCTTTGTCTATTTTGTTGACAATACACTGAACTATTTTGTAGACAAATTGCACCGTTGTGTGAGTTGTGTTAAATTAGTCTTGTATAGGGTGTTATTTGCTTTTTACCCTCTGTTGTACATGTACATATTTTTGGCCCATTGGCCCAGTTGCATGTTATGGCACTATTCTAACATGGTATCAGAGCGCTGTAGCCCTAGCTAGGGTTTTCTCGGCCAAGATCAGAGCCGCCACATGGCCGTCCTCGCCGGCGGCAGCCGTCGCCGCCATAACTCCTCTCTGGCACACCCTCTCTCTCCTCTCCTCTGTCTTCGGCTCGAGGCAGAAGGCGGCGTCGCTCGACCTCCTCTGCTCCCGACGCTGCGCTGCTCGCTCGCCGCTAACTCCGTCGACGCGACGCGCCGCCGTCGCCCGCTCTATCCGGATCTGGCCGCCGTCGCTCTTGCGCGGATCTGCCGCTGTCTGCGCTCTGCTCCGCCGCGTCGCCGGCTACTTTGCTGGCCTCGCCGATCGAGCGCCGTCCGCTCGCCCCTGATTGCCGTGAACGAGAAGCAACCCAGAGAGCCAGCTCTAGATTGGACTTCAAATAGATCCAAAGCCGGATTTAAATTCGGTTTGTGTCCCGTGGCTCTCTCCAGGCAATCAGGCCGCCTCCTCTCCAGGCTGCCTGCAAGCGCAACCTCCCTTCGATCCCCTTTAGCGCCAGCGTCCTCTCTGCAAGTCCACTCCTTCGATGCCCTGAGATGGCCATCGCATCTCGTTCCTCGGGACCGATGCCTCTCCCGCCCGCCATGTTTGATGGGACCAACTTCCGGGAGTGGTCCACAATGCTCTAGGTCTCACTTGACAGCCAACGTCTATGGAGTCGCCTCACTGGAGCTCGTCCTCGCTCACCAGTTCCGGTCCGCCCAGTTCAGCCTGTGGTCGGGTCGGATGGTGCTCCGGCCCTGCAGATGTTCTAGCAACATATGAGCAGGACACTGATCAGTATGTCGCCGATCTAAGACTCGAGGGCTGGCAGAGGGCTGGCAGATGGATGAGGCTCGTGCTGTTGCTGTCATCTTAGGCAGCATGAAGGTTGAGCTTGCCATGGATCTGGCCGCTCTTCCTTCTTCTCAGCTGATGTGGGAGCGTGCGCAGGCTCAGTTTCAGTCGAGCAACGATGCTCTTTACACCTCTACATTGGAGCTGGCGAGCTCTCTTCGTCAGTTGGACTCCACCGTCGATGCCTTCTACTAGTAGATTACTGACGTGTGGCGTCAGCTTGACTCCTTGGAGCCTCCCTTCAGTCTGACTTGCGACTGCTGTGGCCTTCATCGGGACCACAGGAGTGTTGTTCGCCTCTTTGAGTTCCTTCACGGCCGCCCGAGTTTTGAGCGACTCTATGCTCGGCCAGCTCGCTTCGCCACTTGTCCTTGGTTGGCGCCACCTGGTCCGTGCAGAGGAGACTCGTCTTCGTGGCGTTCTCTCGTCTTCCTCGTCGGTCCTAATCACTTCCATACCTCCTCCTACGACAGCTCCTGTGACTGCTCCTCTCCCAGCACCGGCAGGAGGCTCGGTTGTTATGGTGAGCACCGTTGGTGCAGTGGTTCGTTGTAACTACTGCAAGAAGACAGGGCACACCATTGAGCAGTGCAGGAGGCGGCCTCAGAACCGCAAGGTTGGAGGTGGTGGAGCTGGTACCTCTCGCCCACCTGACGCCCTCCTGACAACCATACAGGATGTGACTTAACGCCTTGAGCGCATGGAGCGCCGTCTGGTGGCGACTCCTTCTCCAGGACCGTCTATTACCAGTCTTCCTTCATGTATACAAGTTGCCTTGGATTCTTGACTCTGGGGTTTCTTTTCATATGACACCTGATTCCACTCACCTTGGCCCACTGAGTTCTTCGGCCATCCCTATGTCTGTTAAGACGGCTGATGGTACTTCCCTTTCAGTTGCCGGTCGGGGCACTCTCCACACTTCTTATTTTCATGTTCCTTCTGTTTCACATGTTCCTTGCCTCGATTTGCAACTGATTTCTGCTGGCCAGCTTGCTGACCTTGATTGTCGTAGCATTCTTGAGGCCGACTCTTGTTCTATTCAGGATCGTCTCACCGGGACCCTAGTTGGTACTGGCCGTCGGGTCTGTGACTCAACGTCTTTGGGAGCTTGACTGGCTTCGCCTTTCCTCCGCTTCCGTCACGTCCACCTCCACCAGCCAGTCGACTGCCGTCTCTGATGTTACTGTCCTCGCCATCCCTGCTTCTGCCAGTTTTGCTCAGTGGCATCATCGTTTTGGTCACATGTGTGGGTCTCGTCTTTCTTTGTTAGTGAGTCGTGGTGTTCTTGGGAAGGTTTCTGGTGATACCTCCCTATCTTGTATGGGCTGTAAGCTTGAGAAGCAGCTACAGCTACCCTATCCCACCAGTGATTCAGTCTCTTCAGCCATTTGACTTGGTTCATTCTGATGTTTGGGGCTCGGCTCCCTTCATTTCGAAAGGGGGTCATCACTACTATGTGATTTTTATTGATGATTTCTCTCGTTACACTTGGATCTATTTTCTGACCTCCAGGCATCAGGTGTTGTCTACCTACTAGGCCTACGCTGCCATGGTCCGCACACAGTTTGACTTGCCTATTCGTGTCTTCTGAGCTGACTTTGCTAGCGAGTACCTATCTACCTCTCTTTGTCAATATCTCCTTGAGCTAGGTACCCTTCCTCAGTACTCTTGTACTGGTGCTCACGCTCAGAATGGTCTCTGAGCGCAAGCATCGTCACCTTCTTGAGACTGCTCGAGCGATGATGCTGGCTTCCTTTGTTCCGCCCCACTTCTGGCCGAGGTCGCTCTCTTCTTTGTCTATCTTGTGAACCTTCAGCCTTCTACTGCTCTTCGGGATGCCACCCCTGTTGAGCGTCTCTTTGGCAGGACTCCTCAATACAGTCACCTTCGTGCGTTCGGGTGTGTTGTCTTTGTGCTTCTTCAGCCTCGTGAGCGGACAAAGCTGACTGCTCAGTCTGTTGAGTGCGTTTTTCTTGGCTACGCTGAGCGCAAGGGTTATCGATGTTGGGACCCTGTGGCTCGCAGGATCCGGGTCTCTCGAGATCTCACCTTTGATGAGTCTCGATCCTTCTTCACCCGTGATCCTTCCTCTAGCCCGCACTCTACTTCTGATTCGCTCTCTTTCCTCACTCTACCTGATGCTTCTTGCTATCCACCACCATCTCCTTCGTCCCTATCTTTACCTCCATCCTCGCCACCATCACCATCACCCTCACCCTCCATTCCCGTCCCTTCGTTCGCTGCTCCACCCTCTCTCGCGTCACCTCAGCAGCCTCCCTTTTCGCCGCTTCCTTTCTGTTTCCACTACACTCGTCTTCCACCTCCTCCCAGTTCCTCCTCCCTTCTAGGTCCGACTCCTACTCCCACTTCAGTGTCCTCTCCCTCTGCTCCTACTTCAGAGTCTACCTCTCCTGCTGCTTCACCGTGGTACGCTCTTCGTGATCGGAGTAGGATTCCTCGTCCCGATCGCTACGGTTTCGTTGCTCCTGCTACCGTTTCCTCTAAGCCTACTTCCTATCGCGATGCTGTTACTCGTCCTGAGTGGCAATTCGCTATGGCTGAGGAGCTTGCTGCTCTAGAGCGCACTGGAACTTGGGACCTTGCCCCTCTCCCCGCTTCTGTCACTCCTATCACGTGCAAGTGGGTCTATAAGATCAAGACTTGCTCTGATGGCTCTATTGAGCGCTATAAGGCGCGTCTCGTTGCACATGGTTTCCAGCAGGAGTATGGGCGTGACTATGAGGAGACCTTCGCTCCTGTTGCTCACCGGACTACTGTGCACACACTTGTGGCCGTTGCTTCTGTTCGCTGTGGACCATCTCCCAACTTGATGTGAAGAACACTTTTCTTCACGGTGAGCTACGTGAGGTGGTCTACATGCACCCACCTCCTGGCTGTTCTGCGCCAGATGGCTACATGTGTCGCCTTCGTCGTTTTCTCTATGGGCTCAAGCAAGCCCCTCGTGCTTGGTTTGAGCGCTTCAACTCTTTTGTCACCACTGCTGGTTTTGTTGCTAGTGAGCACGACCCTGCTCTCTTCGTTCACACTTCTCTTCGTGATCGTACTCTTCTTCTTTATGTGGATGACACGCTCATCACTGGTGATGATCGTCAGTACATTGCCCTTGTGAAGGCGCGTCTCAGTGAGCAGTTCCAGATGTCTGATTTGGGTCCTCTTCGGTATTTCCTTGGGGTTGAGGTCACTTCCACGCCAGAGGGCTACTACCTCTCCCAGCGGAAGTACATTCAGGATCTACTTGATCAGGCATGTCTCACTGATCAGCGTACTGTTACTACTCCTATGGAGCTTCACCTTCAGCTTCGTCCTACTGACGGTACTCCTCTTGAGGATCCTATTCGCTACCGCCACCTAGTTGGGAGTCTTGTTTACCTTGGCATTACTTGCCCTGACTTCTCCCATGCTGTGCACATTCTGAGTCAGTTTATGCAGACTCCTACTAAGATACACTACATTCATCTCCTTCGAGTCCTGCGGTATCTTTGTGGTACCATTGATCGCCGTCTGTTTTTCTCTTGCTCCAGCTCTTTGCAGCAGATGCTTCCTGGGCTAGCGATTCCTCTTATCGCAAGTCCCTCTCTGCTTATTGTGTGTGTGATATCTGCTTTTATGAGTTTACGCTCCTTCAATTTCGCACCTTTTGAATCTACTTGAGATCAATAAAATGATTCAATTTTGTGTGTATAAATAATAATGCGTTCTGTTCTACTCAGATGAAAAAAGTCATGCAAAAGGATGCTGCAAGGACAGAGGATGTTGTGGCTTATAATATTATTCCTCTAGATGCTTCATCTACAACTAATGCAATTGTCACTTTTCCAGAGGTAATAATTCAGAGTCTTTCCTTTTTATTATGTAACTGTTTTTTAAGATCCTGCAGTGGTTGACTCTTTGTGTATCATTTCAATCTTAGGTGAGGGCAGCAATATCAGCTTTGCAGTACCACAGGGATCTGCCCAGGCTCCCTGTTACCTTCCCAGTTCCCGATGCTAGGAATTCAGATATGCTGGATCTTTTGCATTGTGTATTTGGTTTTCAGGTTAGTTTCTTTATAGCCCATCTGTTGTATTAATCTATACTAGTTATATGTCCGTGCGTTGCTACGAAAAACAAAATTGATAACGAAAAATAAAGATTAAAAAAATAAAAAAATACTATTTCATAAGATCAAACATATATCTTTAACGCTTCGTTTCTTGCAAAAGCTGGCTAATTAAAGATCAAACATCTATCTTTAACGCTTCGTTTCTTGCAAAAGATGGCTAATTAAAACAACGCTTCGTTTCTTACGTAGGGCAATTAAGCAGGGCAATTAAGTAGGGCAATTAATGTGACGTGGGAAGAAACTCTCACTTTATATAGTAGAGATTACATTATTACCGTTATCATATTACTGCTAGACAAACTTATTTAATAATACTGCTAATAGAATAGAAATGTTTTATTTGCCAACCCAAGTGACCAACAAAATCTGATTATAATTAGTCTATTAGTCTATTACTTACTGTTATAGCCAACTATATGAATCAATTTGTTTTAATAGTAAGGCCCTGTTTGGTACGGTTCCAGATTCTAGTAGAAACGGAAATGGTTCCAGATTCTTGGTAGAAACATTTCAGGTAGAATCAGAATCACTGTCTGGAAACCGTTTGGCTAGCTGTTTGGATTCTGTGAATTGGGGTGGAACGGGGTTGAGAGCGATTCGGCCCCGGCGTGGAAAAAGAAGAAACGTTCTGAGCTTTAGCCCGTTTGGCTGGGTTTCTCCTAGATTCTAGTAGAAACGGCCTGGTTCCAAGTTGCCAAAACAGGGCCTAAATGTGCTTACATGCTGTGCCATATCATATGTTTGCAGAGGTGCAACTTTTGTATTTTCTTTTCTTTATTTAATGTCATGCTACAAAGTAGGTATATTTTTGGATACTGCAAACATGAAAACTATGCTAAAATGTGTACTGTTCAGTATATACATTTGAGATATTTAGTCTGTAACTTTACAATTGTACATGCTAAGAAATGTTAAATAAAAAATAAAGCATTGTGCACATAAACTTACTTCCTAGTGCAAGATTAGGACCAAGACAATTGTTAGATTTTTGAAAACGTGAAAATAAGCATGTTGGACTTTGTGTTATTTCTAAAATATTTAAGAAGGAAATAGAAAGACAGCATCGTGAGATACAACCTTTTGATCCCTGGTTGCAGCTAGATCTTATCTGGGCACACTTGATAATGACAATGTTTTGGAATGGTGATGCCTTCATGGAAATATGTGGTAACCCCCTTTCCCTCTTGGTTGCAGAAAGATAATGTAAACAATCAACGGGAGCATATTGTTCATCTGTTGGCCAATGAACAGTCTCGACTGGGCAAACTTTCAGGGAATGAACCGGTATGTGTACTTTTACATTGTTGCTTTGTTTTCTTGTTGCCATGTGTTTTTTTCCCCAGAATATTCTTTTGGCCTGATTAATGTCCTAATAAATATTAATTTTTTTGGAGTACTTTCACTCTTAACGACGATTTAGCATATTGTCATTGTTCTTTTTTCTTGTGCAATGTAGTTAGTTGTATTGACAGAACTATGTTTTTGATTTGCTTTATTGTGACTGACGCTGACCAAACTGTTTCTTTTGGATTGACCCAGTTTGCTTCTCTAGTAGAAACACGACACATGTTTCCTTTTTCTTTCCTTGTTGTTGGACCTTGCTCAGTTGATATGGGTATGGCATGTGATCATTGGTGTGTCGTCATTCATGAACTTAAGTTCTGGTCTTTTTGAACGCGTAAAATGCTTCCTGTGAATTATTCTCCATGGATGATGCTGTGCTCACCTAGTTTAGTATTTGCTGTCGAGCTACATCGACTGCTTTTTTGTATTTCCGCTTTATTGTGGCCCTTAGTTCACGGGATGCATGCACTGTACTTTTTGTTGATATTTTTGTTTGATTTGTTTACCTTGGAGAATGGATGCATATAAATGCTTGAAGACCTCAGAACTATCATTTGTGCAAACATTTCTATCTTACTTTTCTGTTATTCTAATTTGATTCCGCACATGTGAACTCTTACATTGACATGCTTCTTTTGCTATTCAAACTTTGAAGGTTTTGTTCATTTCGTTGTTTTTAGCTGTTTTCTATGTTACGATGATAGTAGTTTTCGGGTGGTAATTTTTTAATACTAATGATACACTAATCTTTTTATGAGCAAAATTACCGGGATTAGAATTACTTATCTTTCTATATGTCATTAAAAAGACCTTAGAAACATTTTTATTGCTGTAGTATTCAGTGTTATGAATATCACTTGTTGATTCAATATGAAGCCAATGGCCAGAATATATAGATATACATGAGTGTACAAAATGAAAGCCTATATAAGGGAAAAACCTATATATAAGATAATGTGTCCTTAGGCAACATATCCAGTGCAATTAAAGTTTTCGTGCAACCACCGTGCAACCCTACTAGCATAGGACGAATTTGATCATGAAATTTTATACGTAGATGGGGTACGTTGAGATGTACATCCATGATTTTTTCAGAATTTTTTGAAACTTTTTTTAGTAGGGTTGCACGGTGGTTGCACGAAAACTTTAATTGCACTGGATATGTTGCCATATCCTTAACACCCCCAACAAATGTAAGACGTATGCAATAGCATTGCATTTGGAAGGGTTGACACTACAATAGGGAAAATTCAAAGTCCTAATCTTGAAGTAGTCATCGTAGCATCCAACTCTTGAAAAACCGAGCCGACGAAGAAGTCGAAATCGACGAAGAAAAGCCAATGAAGGAGCTGAGCCAACGAAGCTGACAGGATGAGCCGAGCTGAAACCGGTCAGAAATTAGAGTCGACAGAATGAGTTGAGCTGATAAATGGAGCTGAGTTAATGAGTCGAAAATTAGAGTCGATGGAATGAGCCGAGCCGATAAAAGAACCAATATGCCAAGAACTTGGATAGGCGTAACTGAAGTAATGACGCAAAGAAATAAAAGACTCAAGGGAGTGCCGAAGAGCTGAAAATGGAGAGAGAGAGCTGGCAAAAAGAGCCATGCTGAAGAAGCTGGCTGAAAAGTGCCGAGCACCGCAAAAACCGTTCAGAAGAGACGGAGAGTCGATCCAAAGAGCCAGAGAGCCGGAGACAATCCGAAGAGCCGGAGACAATCCGAAGAGCCAGAGCCGAGAGCCGAAGAGCCGGATTCGAAAGCCGAAGCCGAGCTGAAGATTACTTCCTGGTATGCTTCGAGTGCGCGTAGCAAATTCTGTATTTAAATCCACTTGTGAGATTTGGTTGGAATCTGGGTGATCAAAAGCTTTGAGTCACGTGCGGGAAGGAGGATTGGACCAGGAGGTGGGCTATCGGGTGGACGGTTGGTGACGGAGACGCGGCGGGAGGCATCACGGCCAAAGATCAGGCCGGAGGCGGCAGCGGGCGGTCGACCGGCATGGCCCGAAGTGTCGGGTGGCCGTGGCAACCGAGAGAGCGGCGCGGGTCGGTGGCTTGGATTGCGCCGGAGGACGCGGGGCCAGCCACGTCGAAAGTTGGCCGCCGAGGCTAGCCGATCGGAGGAGTCCCGACGGGCGGCGATGGCGGGCTAGCCATGGGTGGAGGCAGTGCGGGCGATGCCCAAGGTTGGCGGCCAGAGGCGAGCGTCGGGTCCATCGCCACGGCCACGGTGGAGGCTACCGCAGCTGGCCGCGGTGCCCAAGGTCGCGACCGGGAGGTGAGCGCTGGGTTGCGAAGGAGCTGACGGTCGAGGCGTGCAGAGGCGCCAATGAAAGGCAAGAGCTCGCCCGCTTTGGCGGTCAAAGGCGTCGACGGCCTGAGGCAGCACGCGCGTCGGCGGCCTCGACAAAGCATGGCAACAGACAGGAGCCGCCAGTGGAAGCTCTTGATGCGGGAGGCGACGCAGGACCTCGAAGACGACCTGATCTGGCCGACAGCAAGCTCTCGGTGCAGGAGGCCGGCGGTGATGAGGAGAGCCAACTTCAAGCTCCAATCCAAGTACACCCACCCCCGAGAGTGGAGATTGCTCCTCCTAGGGGCAGCAATAGTGGAAGACGATCACGAAGCAAGCGTTGGAACCTTGGATCTGATACCATGTTATTAATAGCACTTGTATTCAATATGAGGCCAATGGTCAGAATATATAGATGTACACGAGGGTATAAAAGGAAAGCCTATATAAGGAAAGCGAAAGCCTGTATAAGGGAAAAGCCTATATATAAGGTAATATATCCTTAATGTTCAGTAATGTTTTTGCTTCACTGTTGATATTGCTATATGATTTGACATTAAGTTCGCAGGGGTATCCTTTTATTTTAACATTATGCTGAAGCTAATTGTGGTTTCTTGTGAGGCCTGGGCCCAAACACTCATTTTCGTGTGGATTGAAGTTCATGTTTACCATTGTTTTCATCTGTTGTCAGAAAATCGATGAGGGTGCTGTGCATGTTGTGTTCTCCAAGTCCCTTGATAACTACATCAAATGGTGCAACTATTTGCCACTTCGTCCTGTATGGAATAAGTATGATTTGTTATATTCTGCATCGGTCTATTCAATTAATTATTCATGCCTTATTTGTTACCAAGAGACTGCATTGTTTTCTCTTAGCACTGAATCATTGACCAAAGAAAAGAAGTTGCTATACGTGTGTTTATACTACTTGATATGGGGAGAGGCTGCCAACATACGATTTCTTCCAGAAGGCTTATGCTACATATTTGATAATGTAAGTTTATAAAAGATTAATCATTATACTCAAATGCTTGGTTGTACCTATTCTGCTGCATGATTGTGCCTCTGTTCACTATTTTCTTTCATGAGAATATTAATTGAGTTCCTTTTCTAGTGTCTTCTGTGTATTTGTGGAAGCATTTTGTGCAAACCCATATTTGGGTGCTATTATGCCAACTTTGAACATGGGCCTTGGCTATTCACAACTGTGCAACTTATTCATTATCGAGTGAGATTTATGTACACGATTAGTTGGGCCTCATGTGCTACATGGGCCAAGAGATAGAAGAGAGGAGTTGGACTACTATATACAATACTCTTTAACAAATAGTGGCAGTGCTTACTCTTAGGAGCTTAAATTCCCTCTTCCTTCCTTGCTTTATTACCTTGTTGGCATGAATGCTTAACATATTTAACATTTGCAATTCTTCAATGGTGATTGCGTCTTTATTTTAAGCAAACAAATCAGCAAATTCTGTTACGTACTTAAATTCTATGTTTTTGAAGAGAATACAGCAGGGCAGAGCCATGCTGTTAGTATAATATTTTCAAATTAAGGACACTATTAACATCACTATTTTTGTATGTTGTTAGCCTTAAAAATTCTGATTCATTCTTGTGGTCTACAATTCTTGGTATGTCAAATCAACAGTAGAAGATCTTTGACAAACTTTAACTTGTAATTGATGCCAAATACAACTTTTGTTGTTGAAATGTACCCTTTTAATTTTGCAGCTAGCAAGAGAACTGGAGGAGATTATGCGAAAGCAGACTGCGGAGCCAGCTGAAAGCTGCATTTCTAATGATGGCGTATCGTTTCTTGACCAAGTCATTTATCCTCTGTACGAAATCATTGCAGCTGTAAGTGTTGCTGCTGGATGAGCTAATGCAGCTTTATGTTTTGGTCCTATATGGTTGTCTGAATGGTGGTTCTGCTGCAGGAAGCAGCCAATAATGACAATGGGATGGCATCACATTCTGCATGGAGAAACTATGATGATTTCAATGAGTTTTTCTGGTAGGTGGATCAATTGACTTCTTGGGTTTCATTGATTTGTTGCTATTTTCATAATCTTTTGCCTGTCTCTTTTAGGTCTCTGAAGTGTTCTCAGCTTGGTTGGCCATGGAAGCTTAGCAATCCATTTTTCTCAAAACCTAGTAGGAAGGAGCAGGTTCGTTTGTATTAATCGTGTTAGTGATTATTTGGGTCTTGCAGAAAATAGAATCTAAAGCTTGGCCAAACACATTGCTTACCTTCCTAACTTACGTTGGGCTTAAGCTTGTCTGGCTGGCTGGCTGTCTTAAGCCACAGCCACTCTTTGAGAGCTTCTAGACTTGCGGAGCTTATCACTCTTTCCCCACCTCCCACCCACCCTGCTATATGGCATGCCAATAGCACACTCTTGAGGCCCATCACCTGTGATGAGGGGAATATTCCTTCTCCCCAGCTCTTCTACTGCTCCTAGCTCTCACTGTTCTTGACGAGGGCAGCTCGCATGTTGTGACTATGCTCGCCAGCTCTCACTATGCTTGATGAGGACCACTGTCAAGCACAGCAATTGGAACTTAAGATCCACTGTCGTGTCTGTGCTTGATGAGGAACACAGTGCTGGGTTCTATCCACTTGCTTTCCCTTGATTTGGAGAGGATTGTGGTGATCTGGAGATGAGTAGCAATTTGGGGAGTTTTTATTTTTCAGTCATGAAACATATTCACTTCCGAAGCATGGGTGCGTATTTCACCAACTATTAATACAAAGTTACAAACCCACGTAATTCTTGCCAATCAGTTTTTCAAGCTGATTACATTAGCCAGCCTTGTGAGCCTATCAACCAAGAAGCCCGAAATATCTGGAAAAAACCCCAAAAAGCAGGCATATTGGATAAGCTAAGCTTGGCCAAACGGGCCTTAAACCTAGAATTGAAGAATTTAGATCCTGATTGTTCCTTTAGATCCTGATTGTTCCTAACTTTCTATTATATCATCAGATATGTTGAACACTTTGACGCTGTATTTCGCTGTTGTATCTTGTGAATTGCTTGGTCGTATTAATAAAAAATGACATCCACAATTTCTTTTACAGGGCTTTTTAGGTAGGAATCATCATTACGGAAAAACATCTTTTGTTGAGCACAGAACTTTTCTTCATCTTTACCATAGCTTTCATCGCCTTTGGATGTTTCTAATTATGATGTTTCAGGTAAATTCAATTTTTTATTTGCAATTGGTCTCACTAGCTTGCTTTGGATTTATCATCACATACCCCACTTCTTTCATAACTTTTGTGTTTTGAAGTCTTAGATATGTTGTGTTCACGAGTTAAGAGGTGCTGATGCAGAATAATCTTAAGAGTGAATTTCACTTTGCATTAGGTAAGTTTACAAGAGTTTTGACTTTGGACCAGGTTTAGCTAATACTTGCACTTTGCACCACCCTAACTGAAATAATGTTTCACATCGCACTAGTGAGCCAGGGCACTTTCGCTTGCTCCTGACCGCTCCTTTACATCGGTGATGGCCTCCCATCGGGCATGTCAGCGTCGGCTTGATCCGAAACTCATGCCACTAACCTAATTAAGTAAGTAAAACACATGCACCTACATGTGCAGGACATCAACTACTTTGTGCATGCAGGCACGGACTCATGTATATGTT
The DNA here is from genome assembly GCA_036346355.1 of Rhipidocladum racemiflorum. Lineage (NCBI taxonomy): Eukaryota > Viridiplantae > Streptophyta > Magnoliopsida > Poales > Poaceae > Rhipidocladum > Rhipidocladum racemiflorum. Next base: position 85,297,766 of record CM070573.1, on the reverse strand, counting down.
AACAGGGCCATGCAGATTCTTGTTTACATGAACACTAAGTACAAAAGATTAACACTAACACTGGCGTGGAGCGGTGGAGGAGCATCACCGCATGGAGCAACCCTAGCAGGAACTTTGTGGAGGTGACATCCGTCTTGGTCGGCGGCAGAGCCACAATCTCCTCCAAGAAGTATCTCTGATTGCTCTCGGATGGTGCGGAGAGGCAGAGTGCGGTTTGACACTGGCTGCCGTCGAAGTCGGGGGCAAAACTGGCGTTGCTGAATGGGTGTTGCAGTGAAGTTAGTGCGATATGAAACATCATTTTGGTTTGGGAGATGCATAGTGAAAGTACTAGCTAAACCTGCTGCAAAGCGAAACTTGTGTAGACTTACCCGCTGCAAAGTGCAATTTACTCTAATTTTTAAAAGGAGCAATTGATGATTTGCCCTCACTTACATGTGCCATTGATCATTTGCTCCATGATGTCTCAATGACATGTGAGCCTTGAGGCCACATGCCAGTGAGACTGGGGCAAATGATCAATTACACCATGAAAAATAGGGCAAATCATCAAATCTCCCTTTTTTAAAAAGGCTTGGGTTTTGAGGATTTGGTTTTTGAAGGGGAAACAATATGGGAGTACCCTATTTTAATGTGATTTAGCCTTTTCGAGACATATTGGGTAATCTTACTTTTGTATCCTAACAAAATAGTACCTAACGACTTTTTCCTTGATATGTTACATGGCCATGCATTGCACTGGTACTGGCCTCCATGTTACATACGGCTTTGTCGATGTACAGCTTTGTATATGCACTGCATAAAATTCAAATGGTACCCTTAAATTGATGTTCAGCTGTTATCAGTAGAGATGCAGAACTTTTTGTCTTATTTTTTATTTTGGATGATATTTTCTGGAGGATCATTAGGTGCTTTATGTTTGTCATTTTTAATTTGTTTTAATATACCTTTCATTTATTTTCATGCAGGGTCTTACTATCATTGCTTTTCACCATGATAGTTTTGACAAAAATACTGTATTGCAGCTTCTTAGTTTGGGCCCAACTTATGTCATAATGAAATTTATTGAGAGTTAGTACCAAAAATCCTTTGTTTTGTTTTAATAATATGATTGCTTGCATAAATTCTCGTTACTAATTGCTTTTGTTACCTTTTTTTGTTTGAGGAAGGTTTATTGGACATTCTAATGATGTATGGTGCCTATTCAACATCTCGTGGATCTGCAATCACTAGAGTGCTCTGGCGATTTTGTTGGTTTACCGTGGCTTCATTGGTTGTTTGTTACCTATATATGTATGTTTTCATGCCTACCCTGAGTGGAAAAATTGCAAAACAGTTCACCATAAAACTGAATTATTTATATTCAACCATGCAATATTACATTTAAGATCCTATCATTTGGCAGTGACATTATCAAAGATCTTGAAACACAAAGGGAAAATACCACATTGGCCTTTTAGGTCGTTCTGGATAAATACTAGAATTTTCAACATTTCAATTGTGACACACTGATAATATGAGTAACAATTCGGTCCTTCTCTGTTGGGAAAGAGATAATTGGTTATAAACACTCTCTTTGCCCATATGGTTGTGATAAACTTAGTAAGCCAAACTTGTTTGTGTACTTGATGTTACCTGCTACTGTGGGTTGGCATATTTTTAATCTGGGAGCATACTATCCTTTCTGTGTTGGACTAATGACTATCATGTTGTTAGTATTTTAACAGTTTTCAGACAGAGGACTAATGGTTATCTTTTGGTCAAGTGGAATAGCTAGATTGTTTCAAATATAGGGATATGGGCGATTATATAAAGACAGCAGTATGAAGAATAAATTGGTACCTAATTGGCATGTCTGGCTTAGCTTGACTTGGCTTATATGCCCTTTTAAGCTTGTCAGCCCTGTAAGCGGCCCTCCACTAGTTGCTGTAAGCTTAACATCATTAATCTAAGAATAAGATGGACCAAGCAAGACCTTTCATGGTTACTTGCAAGTGGCTCAAGAACATCTCTTTGGTTTTCTGAGATGAAGTTCTAAATTTGCCAGTGGCCCAGGACGTCAGTATGGTTTTTCGAGAGAAAAGTTTTAGATTGGCCATCTGAGCTTTCTTGTGAGGTTTATTTTGACAATTCTACTTTTGAAGGAGTGAAGTAACGCTATTTTTTAGTGCTAACTTCAAAGTAATGCTTATGCTAATTTGCTTGGATGAAAAGCTGAGTTGTTTACGTACCTGCTAAGCTTTGCATCCAAGAACACAATATTCAACAAAGCTTTATGCCCAAGCGAATTACTAGAATTCCTTAAACTTGGTATCAAAGTTCAGGGGATGGTACTTACTCCTTAAACTTGGTATCAAAGTTCAGGGGATGGTACTTGCTCCTTTCTTATGTTATATCATCTTAATGAAAATTCTAATAGCCTGATCGTTTCTCAGCAAGGCACTTCAAGATGGGACGCAATCTGCGGCTTTCAAGATATATGTTTTTGTGATCAGTGCATATGCGGGTGCCCAGATAATCATCAGCCTACTCATGAGTGCTCCTTGCTGCCATGGTTTGACCGACACTTGCTACCGCTGGTCTGTTGTACGCCTTGCTAAGTGGATGCATCAGGTCTTATACTTTTTGGCATATTTTGACTTCCTAAAAGCTGTCTTTCTGTGGAATTGTTTGTGATGCAATATCTTCTGTTAAGGATATCTGACTTTTGGTTTCTGTTGAAGGAGCACAATTATGTTGGAAGAGGCATGCATGAAAGGCCTCTCGACTATATCAAGTAATCTATCGAAATTCAAAGCATCGTGCTGTGATTCTCCTTGCTTGTTGGAAGCACACCATTTTTAACTTTTTTACTGTGCAGATATGTATCTTTTTGGCTTGCAATTCTGGCCGCAAAATTTTCATTCACCTATTTTCTACAGGAAAGTTTTAGTTTACCTGTTTTCCCACTGTTTTCCCACTTACCAGCATCAATTTGTATTTAAAAGTGGCCTTTCTTATGCAGATCAAACCTCTAGTAAAACCAACAAGAGATATAACCAGTTTCAAAGGCTTAAATTATGCCTGGCATGACTTTGTCTCCAAGAGTATGGATATATTTTCTCCTCACACTTATGCGTATGCTTTATTTATTTTTTGTCAGCCCCAAATGGCCCTTATAATATTTCACTTTCTTGTGTATTTGGAAATATTTATTTTTGGATAAAATGTCTTCTCTTGACAAATATTAGTGTTTTAAATCTCTTTCTTAAGTTTATTTATTTTTTATGTTGCAACTATGTTTTGGATGTTTGGTGACAAATCATGAAATTGCCCTCCGCACTTTTACATAGATATCCCCTACGATGCTTAAATATGTGCACTTTAATGTGCTAAAACTTGATGCATTTTTTTTTATTGAAGTGGGATTGTGGGCCCTGCTTTCAATTTTCATGTTGTTTCTTGCAATGCTTGCAGATAACCATAATGCTCTTACAATCCTTTCTTTATGGGCTCCTGTGCTGTCAGTAAGTAACCTTTTTGCTTCTAGATTTGTTTGATACATATATCTTATGCCATGTCCTCCCCTCTCGTCTCACACTGTTTGAACTGTTGGTAGTATGGTATATTGTGTTGAAATAAGGGGACACTACTCACTAATTTTGGAGAAATGGTCTACTTAAGAAGCAGTAATAAACAGGAATAATCTTTAAAAATGACAATTTAGTAAGGTTGTTCTGAAAGAATTATTTGATTATCTGGTCAGTGTTTGATTTTGATGGTTTACTGAAGCAGCACAAGTTGCTGGAGGAACAACTCCAGTCGTGCTGAACTTGAAAGAATGACACATGTTTGGGATCAGCTCAAATATATGTGGCACAAATGTTTGGGATCAGCTCAAATATATGCCAATCTGGATTATGTTCCAGAGAACGGTTCGAATCTACTAACAGAGAAAGATAAATAGATCTGGTTTTAGATCTAGGCCATGAACAATTAAACAGCAAAGCTCAACAGTTTGGTATAATACACGGATAAACTCTCTCCTTAACATCTAGCAAGAGAAAATACTTACACTACCTACAAAGCTTCTAATGGAAGACAAAGAAGTAAATATGCAATAACTAGCAGATGCGCATAAGGCATTCCCTAGGCATTGGAGACTGAATTCATGACATCAGTAGATGATTTACCTCATAGAATGACCAACTAATTTGTGGTATAAACATTGCGTCAGAACCTGAATGGAATATGGTTCATCCCAGGCATATTGCTAAAATAAGGTGACTAAAATGAGCACATTTATTTTGACCTATTGTTTCTGATGGCAATTGTCTTTCCTTGGGGTAGTTTGACATACTGGTTGTTAGTTCACTGAATGCAGTGAATGTATTGAAAATATATTTCTAATGAGAATTTCATTTATGCAGATTTACCTTCTGGACATCCATGTATTTTACACCGTGTTATCTGCTATTTATGGATTTCTCCTTGGTGCACGCGATCGCTTGGGAGAGGTTGGCTCTTAAGCTTTATGCTACCGTCATAATATTCTTTTCCCCTAAGTTGCTTCCGGCAAATCTATTAACCTTAATTGTTGTTTATCTTGTTTTTTATGCTAGGAAATTTCAAGTTGTTTAGTGACTCCCTCCATCCCGCAATATAAGTCCATAAGCCACAATACGCACAGACCAAGGAGAACACTAAATCTAAGAAGAAATTAATGCTATTGGACCATGCATACCCCTATTAAATGACATACTCCCTCTGGTTTTCAAAAAGCTGACGTTTTCTTATGTGTGGACTTGTCTCGAGAAGTACTTTTATAATATTATAATTTTGTTGAGTTTTGTAAATATATTATAATAAAAATTACTGGTTAAAGTTGTGTTTTGAAGACCATGTCGATGTCCAAAACGTCAGTTTTTTGTAGACCGAGGGAGTACGACAACTACTCAATCCACTTTTTCAGCATTAAAGGAGAGGTATATGGTAAAATATTGCAATTACTACACCTTTGATCTCCGCAATGAACTTATATTGTGGGACGACACCTCCCAATAATGGGGACTTAAATTGCGTGACGGAGGGAATAATTCTGTTCAGTATATTTTCCAGTGTATTTGAATATTTGGATACTTGCATAGTTTGTTTGTAAGATGGTTCTGTTACTGTGTATGCAAACAAACTCATAAATAGTTTGCAGTTTAATACACTATCAACAAACATTAAAAATAGATTATACCTGTTTTGGTTGGATATGTATTAACATTTGGTTGCTCACCTGCGCAAGGTTCATGCTTTGATATTTTCTTCTTTCCTGCTGTTCATCTATTCATAGCTGATAATTTGAAGAGCACTTTGTTTGGTTATCTGATGATTTATCCTGTCTTGATAGTTTGAAGAGCACTTTGTTTGATTATCTGTTGATTTATCCTGTCTGGTGGTGGTTTATGATTTTTCAGATTAGGTCTGTCGAAGCAGTTCACAGATTCTTTGAGAAGTTCCCTGAAGCATTCATGGATAAACTTCATATTGCTGTTCCAAAAAGGTTTTCAACGTTTTTACAGTTTCTTGCTTACCACTTCATTTGAATGCACTAAAGCTAGTTTTGTTCATGCAGGAAACAGCTGCTATCATCTGGTCAGGTATGTGTCCTTTATTACCAGTATTTTACATCTTGTTCCTTTATAATTTAGTTTTCTGTAGGTGGAGCCGTGGAGGCATGTTTTGTTGTTTTAATATGCTCTTAAGTTGCTCTATCTATAATACCTCGAGTCCCAAAACTTTACTGTGCAAAGTGCTCACAATCCAACTTTCACTATTAACTAGTTGATTGCTCGTGATTTGCTATGGATTGAAGAACATATTACATGCTTGGCCTGCGCTGCACCATTGGCTCCGCCATATGGTTGATCTGTGCCTCCGCTGACATGCTAGGACTACTCCTAACCCTGTTGAGCATCCCCCAAGGCCATGCCCATGACATGTTAAGTAGGGAAGCAATCCCAATGGGTGGATGTCAACCTCCTTGCATTTTGTCGGACAGAGTCCTCTCGCGAATGACCATGACAAATTTTGTAAATTCGTGTTACGCAAATCTAGGGAAACACATACACAATTTAAGAATTTTTTTTTGAAATAAAACACTTTTTAAATTATTTTACAAAAATAATACCAAAAAAATACAAAATATACTTCTGCTTTTGCGAGAAAAGCTCTATCGCCAAATGAATTAGCGACATGCCTTTTGTCACCAAATGAATTGGTGACAGGGTTCTGTCGCCAGAAGCCTTAACTTTGTTGGCCAAATGAATCCGCGACAAAACAATTTGTCGGCGAATTCAATTAGTGACAAACAGACATCTGTTGCCAATTGAATTTGCGACAAGTGTATATTTTTGTATTTTTTGGGGTATTATTTTTGTAAATTTATTTAAAAAATGCATTTTTTTTAAAAAAATCGACAATTTAAGCTAAAATGTGGTTGTTTGCAACCAAAACCTATACTCCCAACAAATCACACAAATCAATCCACATTGCCCCTCCACCAATCGTTAGTTTTTGACTTCCAAAGGTGCAGGAATAGCACAAGAGACAGAACCACTCCTCTTGTTGATTGCTTGTACTACTTGCAACCATCGTGGAAACTGCCTCCTGTGTTTGATAATCATGCAGCCACAAAATCTTGTAGGCAACGGTGTTGCTGGTTACTATACAAAATAGAACCAATTTGTTTAATGTAACATACACGAGCTTTCTGAGCCTCTGTTTTTAATTTGATTAACCACCACCAAGCTCATGTACGACTACATAAAACTAGAAAGCACTTGAGTTTCATAAGAAGTTAGGTTCTCTTTATCAATGGGAAACACATTTTAAAAAAAATTGCGAATATATCATTGTGTTCATTCCCGTTGTTTAGCTCATGCCTAGTATTTTCTACCATGGGGGTCATCTTCCTGTCTTGCACGTCCATGCTTCTTGTACTCGTCAAGGAAAACATTTGTACTCGTCAAGGAAAACATAACTATTAATTAACTAATTTAATAGCTGGTCATAAAAAAACAAGAGAAAAATGCTTCCCACAACTAACTCCCGACAAATTTTGATTCAAAATAAACTCACAACAGAATCACGGAGAATAAAAATGGTTAAAATCTTTCTTATCTCATCAAACAAACTCCAACTAACAAAGTGCTCCTTGTCTATTCGAACAAACTGCTCTAACAAATTAATCACATAGATCACAGAGGTGATTGCAAATATGAACGCCTGAGGAAGCAAAGTGGCCTAAAACAGGAGCATGTTAGGCGTAAAATAAATACACGTTAGAACTTGAACTGGGAGATGCATTGAAGAACTTAAAAAGAAAAAAAAAAGTCTTACCAAATTTGGATACGATCAAACATGCAGAGTCTGGCAACGTCACAACACATAGTAATCCATATCGAGCCCATTAGAATCGGCAACAATCTCAGCTTTTGATTGGGGCATGCTTCCTGAAAAAAGATTAAGCAACAACCGTGTCAACTTCGTTGGCATCTACAACCTTGACCACATGAAATTTTGTGCAGAATGGAAAGAAAAATTCGTACGAACAAAAAAATCGCTATTTGGGGTGGCCTTAGTTGTTAGCGCGCTATATAAGCCATGATGCCAGAGTCATAATTGTTCTACTTCAATTCCTCTCTTTCATTGAACTTGGAATACTTTTTTCATATTGATTTGAGCTGTGATTAGTTTCAAGAGTTTGGCCTTAGTGTTTTGCATCTTCGTAGCTATGGCATGCTGAAACAAGGAAAAGTATTTTTTTGTGCATAAATTATGAGCACCATGTTTCCTTTCATTTCTTATTGTTACTTTCAATGAGTTAACACTGGAATCACCAAATTTACCAGCATACAGAGTTAAACAAGTTTGATGCATCTAGATTCGCTCCCTTCTGGAATGAAATTGTGAGGAATTTGCGAGAAGAGGATTATATTAACAACACGTAAGTAATGCTTCTTGGAAAACCATGTTGTAGTTTTTTGAACATCGTATTTTTGATATGCTTTGTATTTTTTTTACCGCTTTGCAGTGAGTTGGAATTACTCTTGATGCCCAAAAATAATGGAGTGCTTCCAATTGTGCAGTGGCCTCTTTTTTTGCTTGCTAGCAAGGTCAAAGTTCAAAACCTCTTTTAACTTTCAAAGTTTCGCTTGCTTGATTTCCACATCGTATCTGTTCTATTTCTCTTTAGTGATTGTTTTCCCTTTCGTTTCAGGTTTTCTTGGCCAAAGATATTGCAATTGATTGCAAAGACTCACAAGATGAACTCTGGCTAAGGATTTCAAAGGATGAATACATGCAATATGCTGTAGTAGAGTGCTTTCATAGCATTCATTATATTCTCACTTCTATACTAGATAAAGAAGGGCGTCTCTGGTAATGAGTTTTTTTTTTTAAATCATTTATGTCCATGCTGTCCTTTTTCCCCTAGTTAGTACAACATATTTTTTATGCTGCAAAGTATTGGTAAATTTTAGGGTGGAGATGATTTTTGGTGTTATTCGAGAGAGCATTTCAAAGAAGGGCATCCAGAATGATATTCATTTTAGCAAATTGCCTAATGCCATTGCAAAGCTTGTTGCCGTAGCAGGAATACTGGTACATGCTATACTTTATTTCAAATGCATGAATATTGTGGTGTCGTTTTAGATGCCTTTTCAATTACACTTTGTGTAATGAGGCTGTATTTGCCGTGAGATCACCTTGTTGATGGCCGCAGTCCTATCTTTACATTTCCCTAAAACATTTTAGATTCTCTTTAGAAATTTTGTGTTGCGTACTTACCTGTTTCATTATTGAAAATAGAATATACTTAAGCCAGATCCCTGGTATTGTAAAAATTCTGTTGAGACCTCCTAGCCTTTCTTGGCCATTTTGATCTACCCCTGCCAGGCTGCCAGTGTTGGATTTATATCTTCTTCATGTAAAATATGGTATCTATGTTCTTTATCCTTTGTCTGCGACAACTCTTAACACTTAAAAGTTTTTGCGGTCCCTTGTATAGCCTTGATTTATGAACACCAGGATGCCCATGTGGGCCACTCCAGGCATCCCCTATTACCTGAAAAATAAACAAGCATATGCTAGCCATTTTCTTCTATTTGACTTTGTTACATTGTTGTTGTCTATCAAAGCTTGGACCTTGAATGCTAGTTTGTTGGGGAGTGTTATGCAATTAAAGTTATCAACACTAAGAACAAGGTTATTAAAACGTAAAACGAGAACGAAATGACCCACTCCCTTTTTAACTTTTAAACGTTTAAACGAACGTTGAAACGTAGTTTTAGGCACTGTTGTAAAACGAATATGAGAGCAAAGATATATCACATATGTACCTTGATTTTGTAGTCTTTTTCCATATAATTTGAGGCCATATGCCATGCATCTTTCTCCCATGTATGATGTATCCATTTCCTTGCACATTGCAACATATGAATTACTGTAACAAGAAATTATAATTCAATTTAATAAGTAAATATGGTTTGTAACTTTGTATCACATACCCTTTTGATGATCCCCCTCTTCTCTCCTTCCAATCCACAAACTACAAGACAATTGCACATAGATGAAATGAATTAATTGAAAACTAAAATTAAAAACAATATACATTACGACATGAGTTCACATCCAGACAATAACATAAATTCATACAATAACATAGACGATAGTTAACAAATTAACTAAGTAAGTCCACACAAAAGCATAAATCCACATAATAGCATAGGTCCAACTCTCATCTCTCAATATCCATCATTCAAATCATCCAAACTATTAGTAGCATTCACATCTTGATCATCGCCATCTTCGTGGTTGCTTGAGTTGTCATCGTCATCCACATCAAGATCATCAAGTATGAGCTCATCTTCTTCCTCTCCATTGCTTGAGTCCGAATGCGATGCCTCCTCTATGACTTCCTCTTCTCTTCTCACACGACGTGTATAGCAATGCTCAAAATGAGCTCTCCTAGGAAGATTGCGGCCTCGAAGGTTGCTTGATGCACCAATAGCTTCGTCAACTTGGTCCCATGTCAAGTCACCTTCACCCCTTATACACCCACTTTGAGTTGGATTGGCCGATGGATTGACCCATTCATTATCCCAATCAAAGTCTTCTAAAACCAAAGGATCAAAGTTTTTACCCTCCTCACGTATTCTTTGGAACCTACTAGCCATCTTTCTATTGTATGAGACATAGACCAAGTTATTTAATTTTTGGTGCTCCAACCGGTTTCTTTTCTTTGTATGAAGCTACAAGCGGAATACAAGTGAAATAAAAGCAATTAATTAGAACCAAAATAAAGGAATTACAATTTACATAATTAGATGGTTAAATTCACTTACAAATTCAAATGCACTCCAATTGCGCTCACAACCGGATGATGAAGCGCAAAGACTAACTATTCTTCTTGCAAACTTGTGAAGCTCAACGGTTCGACCACCATATGCAAGCCACCAATCAACTAAAAGAACAAATAAGGTGAACTTTACATGGCGAAAAGTAAAAAATTACTTGCTGAAATTTAGATTACTTACTTGGATTTCTTGTGTGTGCGTGTTTTATTGCCATTTGGTTTGCAAATACATCTCTTTGATTCTCATATAGAACAACTTGGCTATCAATCTTATCACAAAGAGCCTCATCTTGTACCATTTTTACAAGCACGTCATTGAAGCAAGCTCTTAGCTCTCCAACACGTCCTTCATCATCACCCTTCTTGATGTTATAGAACTTTCCAGGGTTCAAGTAGAGAGCCGCTCCATATAGTGGGGTGTCCATTTGCCTCGTCCAACGTCCATCAATAATCTTTATGAGGCGATTAAGCAAAGGTTGTTTGTTTTGAGTGCAGAACGATGAGGTGATCTTTTCCTTTACTAAGTTCATGGCTGATGCAACCTCCGGCATAGCCGGCTTTTCATCACCATCAACCAACCTCAGCACAACAAGGAGTGGAAGCGAAGCTCTTATACAATCCTCAACTGAATTCCAGAACTGTCCCGAAATATGGTTTGCAACATTAAATGGTACACCACACTCATAGAAAAACTTGGCTATCTCTATACAGACAGCTTCTCTTTCTTCCTTGGTCCTCATGCCAGCTTCTATGGTAGTTTGATGCGGCCCCTTTGCATGTCTTTGCTCTACAACCTCTCTGGGCGTTCGTCGAAGCATAGTAGTAATAGGTTTTTTTGGTGGTGCTAGCACCTTGAACTAAAATGCTGCCGACTTCATTTTTTTGGAGGCTGTCCCAGAACTTGGATGGACACTCACATTGCTATTAGAGGCTTCCGACTCCTTGCTAGATGCCTCTATTGCCACATTATCATCTTGTTCATCGTCTAGAAACAGTGGTCTACCCCTTTTGCCCTTCTCTAAAGCCTCTTGCATCTCTTTCATGATGGATGAGGTTGTTTTGGGACACTTCGTCACATCTCCATACCCACCCGCGAGATGTTGTTTCACCCTCTTGATTCCTTCTTTTATCTTCCCCTGACAAAGATTGCATTGGATCAACTCTCGCTTATTAGGCTCTGCATAATATGCATACTTCCATCCCGGATCATCGGACTTCGGCTTTCGACTAGGATCATCCAATGGATTATAATTTGTGGGAGGGGGAGGTGCACTGCCACTTGCACTTGAACTTGCACTTGCCATTCTACAATCAATTCAATATGCTACAATTAGTAGAACTGTCATGAACTGCTACATATGTGTTCAGCCAACCGAACAGACAGAGAGAGAGCAGAGACGAGAGACAGAGAGAGAGCAGAGACGAGAGCAGAGAGGGCTAGAGGGGGATCGGGGAGAGCACTGAGCAGAGAGAGAGAGAGAGCAGAGAGCGACTCCTCACTCCTCTGTCCCTCTATCCCTCGTCTCTGTCCCTCACTCCCTCTGCCTCATCTCTTTCTCATCCCTCAGCTCACCCAAACAGAGAGAGAGAGAGCAGAGAGGGCACCTCGAGCTCGACGCGGGCGACGACGACGGCAAGCGCGGCGCGACGATGGCGCTGGCGATGGCGCGTGCAGATCCGATCCGATCTGGCGACGGCCGACGGCGGCGCGCCGCGGCGCACCTTAGGGTTAGTGTTCCCTTCCTCTGGCTGGCTCTGTGTTCCCCGATGGCCGATCCAGTCGTTTAATGTCCGGTGACTCGGGTCCTCCTCAGTCCTCCTCTCTCCCGGCCAAAACGCTATAGCACGGGCGTTTCGCCCAGAACGGACGTTCTTCGCGCTTAAACGACGCTCCAGCGACGTTCCAGCGCGTTTTACGCCCTTCGCAAAAACGTGCCGAACGTTCTCTTGCTCCGGACCGTTCTAGCGTTTAAACGTCGTTTAAACGACGTTTTAATAAGCATGACTAAGAAGATAACTTTGCTAAGACATCTTTCCTAAGATGAACACAAGGAATGAGTTACTTTGTAATTGTTTCATAACTAGAAACCAACAGTGAAGTAAATTTTTGTCTTTGTTTTGTGGGAGAGGCTGTTTAGTTCCAAGAAACCTGGGAATTGAGCATGTCATAGGTGTACAGCACGCAAGTTGGGAGTGTACAGCAGCTGTTTGACAGGCCGACGTCCATGAGAGAAAGACAATTAGGATTTATACAGGTTGGGTATCCAACGGGGGTACCTCACTCCTGTTGGTGTGCCCCCCGATTCACTGTTGGAGAGGAGCACCTCTAATCGATGGAACCCTTGGGCACAACAATTGGTGAATGTTATATTGATTGATGAGATGTGTTACAAATGAGCCCTGCGAGGGTATTTGTAGGCTCTTGGTCAACACACCTTAAGGGGCATGGCTAGGGGCAGAAGTGTCCTTGGTGTGGATGACAAGCGGGCTCCACCTCCGTCCTCCATGAGATCACCCTTGACTGGGTCCAGCCGGGCCCGTCTATGCTAGGGCCCACCTATTGTTGTGCGGGCCCCTCTGGACCCACCTATGCTGGGGTCCGATTGTTGGGGTGCCCTTGACCCCTAAGGTCAGGTTGGTGGACCCCTTACCTAGGAGTGTAGGCCTTCTCCAACAGAGCATATACTGCAAATCATGGAACAATTTTGGTTTTTTATTGCCAATAGACCAGAGGTCTTGATCTGTAGCAAGAAATTAATAGTTTTGGATAAATTTGCCAAAGATGTAAGAAACTTTAGGAATCCAAAAGAACTAAAAGGAAAATGTAGAAATCTGACCACTGCCATGCTTGGAAATTATATCATGCCGCCCTCCTCCCCTTCACACTAACCCAATTCACCTTGGCTTTATGCCTGCCCAACTCGCCTTCCCATAGGCCTCAGCTTCTAAACCAACTTCCTCCATATTCTTGCCCTCACACCGGGGCAGGGAACCGTGCTCTGACACCCCTGTCTCGTGCCTAGTGAGTTTATCCCTGGCTATCGTTGTCACCGGAGCTGTGTTCGTGTCTCATTGCTGCTGAGTGCCAGCACCGGTGTGCATATTAGACATGGTGGTGACTGTTTGTGGCGGCAGCGGATGTAGATAGGGGAGAGGTTTGGGACAACAGTGACAAGAACAGGAGGAATTGCTGGTTTTTCCTTTGCTCATCACAATAAACTTTTTAGAACATCCACATATGCAGTATTCTGGTGCAGTATACCCAGGGTTAAGTTTCTAAATCTTATTTTCTGTTTTAAAGTTGAAGGGGTGATCTGGACTTTTGCGAAAGTACAGGGGGCAATATGAACTTTCTAGATGGGAAAAGCGTCTTGAATAGTTTGGAAGTTTCTAAATTTTAGTTTCTGTTTCATGCATTTTAATCCTTGAACATTGGAAAATTTTAATCCAAACTTCTAAAATGTACTTCTGAATTGTTTGGGGTTTGGACTATTCTAGTGGATGTGACTGTTAGAATGCTTTTTTGTAGAGAGAAACCGAGTCCTCTGATATGATGAAGGGGGCAGTTAATGCTCTTCAGGACCTATATGAAGTTGTTCATCTCGAAGTGTTTTCATTTGATATGAGGTCTGCTTTTTTGTTTATAATTTTGTCTGTTCTAACCTTTTAGGCAGCTCTGTCTGCCGTTGTATGTATCATTTCATTCCTAATTCCCTTTGCTTATGAATGTTAGTGGTAACATTGACGATTGGAGTCAGATAAGGATGGCAAGAGCTGAAGGCCGCCTCTTCAATAATCTCAAATGGCCAAATGATGCTGGATTGGTAGTCTTAGTTTCTTGTGGAGTTTTCATTTTCCTGTTATTTTGCGTCTCTCTATTGCCATTATTTTAATTTATTTCGTGTAATGGAATTCAGAAGGACTTGATCAAACGATTGTATTCACTTCTGACCATCAAGGAATCGGCTGCAAATGTTCCCAAAAATCTGGAAGCCGGGCGGAGACTGGAGTTCTTCACAAACTCTCTGTTCATGCAAATGCCTGTTGCAAGGCCTGTTTCAGAAATGCTTTCTTTTAGGTGAGGCTTATTTAGTTTTTTTTTTGCTTGTTCTGTTAGTTGTGAAGTTGCATGAATAATGTGTTTGATAAACTTAGTATTGTGCTCAAAACTGTCCACAAGTTTCTGACAGACCTTTGAGTCTTGAACTTAATCTAGAAGATGAAACCATCTGGTTGTCCTATGTTCGGTCTTGTCTAGATGACACATAAAGTGGTACCGCTTAGCATCGATTCCTGGATACTGGTTCGTTTGTTCCACTTAGAGCATGCTTGATGCTTCTGCCTAGATTTATTTTAATGGCTGCTGGTGAAGTATGTCACAGTGATACCTGACTATAGAAAAACTCATGTTAGTTAGCTTTCCATAATCCAAATACTTATTGGTCTATGAATCGTTATAACCCACAGATTGCAACTCTGCTAATATTTACAAATGTGTGCCAGGAGTTTTGGTTTATACATTAAATGCAAACCTGATCGTTGATAAGTTTTAGCCACCATGTTTGGCATTCTAGAATTGAACCCCAGATATCTTTCTATTTATGGATTATATTTTTATCGGAAGCCCAGGCTGAGATGGCTAAATCTTGAGAATTTCAATACTTAGATTGTTTCCAGAGCATTCCTTTGTGTGTTAGCACCTTGTTAAGTGCAGTTTTGTTTTCTGAATTTAGTTGTACATGCTTTATGTGCCTAAGATGGTTGCCACCTTCTTTTGCAGCGTGTTTACTCCATATTACTCGGAGACTGTTCTTTATAGCATCGCTGAACTCCAGGAGAAAAATGAAGATGGTATAACTACACTATTTTATCTCCAGAAGATTTATCCAGGTTTGTTCTTTCCCTGTGCCGTGATAGGAAACAATGCGTCAATGCCTGACCTTAAAAGTGTAAAATGGGCCATCTCTTTTGATGGAACCGTTTGAGAGCCCCATGTTTTCTCGCTGAAATCATGTTCCTTTGAAGACTGAAGAGATCTGTTTCATTGTGGTTATATATATTGTTATAACAAAGTAGCTGTGATGCCACTTGTTATGACCAGTTGGTCTATATTTATCAAAAGCTTGGATAAACTTACACCCATAGCCTCATTGTATAGAGTACTAAGACCTAACGTCCTAAACGAGGACTCCTAGACCTACTAGGACACTGACACTGAATACGATTCCTAAACAACAGAGCTTATATGTGTCCAATTAGGAGGTGAGAGGCATCTGTAACATGTATCATTGTATGCATTGTTGTATGTACAAAACTTGATATTCCTTTTCAAAACGGGTCAGTAGTGTGTGTGTGTACAAATTGTTAGTCTTGGTCTTCACTAAGCGAGTTTTCCAAACTCAGGTTGTCAAACTAGCAATGTGGTTCTAGGTTCTAATC
This sequence comes from Rhipidocladum racemiflorum, assembly GCA_036346355.1. NCBI lineage: Eukaryota > Viridiplantae > Streptophyta > Magnoliopsida > Poales > Poaceae > Rhipidocladum > Rhipidocladum racemiflorum. Next base: position 85,281,943 of record CM070573.1, on the reverse strand, counting down.
CTAGGTGGTAATGGTTTTGCACTGCTAGATACTTAGGTTGTCTTATTTATTTTGAGGGAATGGCTATTGTCTACTTCATGAGGTGGAAAATAGACCTTGTGTCCACCTGATGAGGTGGACAATAGCCAAAGCCCAAAGGACATACAAGATACTACCTTACACAAGCCCAACAGCATTTGGATCAAGAATGTCTTGTTGGCTCTAGCAACGATCAATGTCAAAAATGTTTTCTGTCAACTCCAACTAGAAAAAAGTCACAAAACTTTAATGCACTTGTACACGGAATATGCATTTGAGCTTCTGGATAGTGGATACCGTTGAGATTCAAGCTACTAGTTCTGAAACCCTTCTTTATAATACGATCAACCTTGAAAATAAGAATGATAATAATCTGAACCTCTTGAAAGACCAAGAGCGGTAACACACTATAAAAACAATTATTGATCTTCTATTTGTACATTTTGGTTGAGCTCTTTCAAATTTCTGTATTTTTTGGACTTAATATCTAAATATACTCAACAAACTCGTTAGTCCTGATAATTGAATCGCCATTTATCATAAAAATAAAGATTAGGGGCCTATATGTACAAAAAAAAATATAATAGGACTTCTAAAGAGTAATTTTTTAATGCCTTGATTTTTTTAATGAAATTGAAAATGCAGTTCACATATCTTTTTCCACCTTATCAATGAAAAAATAGGTTTAATATATTTAACATATTATAGACCGTCTTACCTCCCCCACTGTTTTCCCTCAAAAGGTTTATGCTACTTATGTACTTAATTACTTTATGTTATCTGGGTGGTGCTGATGCCTTTAATCCCATGGAAACTCCCCTACTGTTTCCCTTAAATAATGAAAAAAACTATGTTATTTATGTTTTTTGGGTCGTGCTGATGCCTGAATCCAGCACAAGAGCATGCTGCTATCTCTGAATTGTGCTATATATATATTTTTAATGAAGTAAAGATGCAATTTCCTTTGTTATTATGGAATTACCTGTGTCTTGTAATTATCCTGTCACACATGAGAAGAATAAAGGAATGGATAAGGAGATACTAAGGTGATGGGGATGTGAAAGACCTCAACTACTGGCTAAGTCGATTATGTGTAGCTATGAGCATTGTGTGAGTGAGTTGGTCAAGGGCCCACATGTAAGAGCAGTGTGAGAGGAGTTAAAAACCACCATCCTGTATCCATAAGAAGGCATCGATGGAATGAAACTCTGAAATTCCCCATGACCCCACCTGTGTTCTTCTGTTTTCTCATCCCTTTCTCTGATTCCTCACCCAATCTCTCCATTTATCCTCAATTATCCCCAATTTTGGAGCTAATTTGTGCAATCCCATATCCTTGTGCAAATCTAATACGTTTGACTTTTGTAAACAGATGAATGGAAGAACTTCCTTACTCGCATCAACAGGGATGAAAATGCATCAGACTCTGAGCTTTTTGGTAGCGCAACTGACATATTAGAGTTACGTCTGTGGGCTTCTTATCGCGGACAGACCCTAGCACGAACTGGTATGTTATCCTTTGGAACCTAAATGTTGCTTTCACTGGATGCACTTTTCCAGTAATCGATCGATGGAAGGTTTTTCTAGCTTGTGCTTCATTCTTGACTGAGAAACTGTACACTTTCTATATGGATATGGAAATTAATTGCGCTAATGCTTAGATTTGTGATGGTTGTTTATTTTTATATGTTATGAAACATTGAGACTGCCTTGATTTGCCTTGCGAATTACTTATTTGAATCGTGATCGGTGTACTTACACTTTTCCTTATTAACTACTCCCTCCGATTGGAAATGTAAGGGGTTTTAGGTCTCTATATTATTTGTAAAATATAAGGGGTTCTAGTATCCCAAGGCTAAATTTAGCCCATTTCTTCCAGTTTTGCTCTTGTTCCAATTATTACCCTTGTACAATTTTCCATGTCTCTTTTTTATGCGAACGTGCGCTTTAATGAACAATAACTAAGGGTATTTTAGTCTATTCACCAAGCTTCTAAATATGTATGCACAAGGCTAAAACCCCTTACATTTCCAATCGGAGGGAGTATATTATTTGTGGAATAGTAGAAGTTAGGAGCAGGGGTAACAAAACCGGCACCAGTTAAGCTAGTAAGTTTCATACTTGCCGGAAAGAGGTGCCTTCGTACTAATTTTAATGAAAGTTTTATGTTAATGCTTTTGGAACACCAAAGAAACACAATACTTTGTGGAAATTTTTTTTATAAAAACAAAAAAAGGGATAGCAAACCGGAATATACCAGAAAGAGACCAGTAAGGCAGTAACCACCTGGTTACCGGCTACCGGCCTTGCTTTGTAAATTTTTTAAATCTGTTTTTTTATCCTTGGTTAGGAGGCCCGTAATCACTGACTTGCCAAGCAATCTTTCTGAGTCGTTGCCAATTCTAAGATGTACTGTAATGATAGTTAACTATCAGGTTGACCTGAAGTTATGTGTTTTTTAAGAAAGATATTTGCAAGGACATGTGGTAGATGAATCTTGCATATTTTGAACCATGAACCAATTGAGTAATCTTGGTGTTGACCCATAACAACCAGCTTCCTGCTGTATTGTCTGTGATTAGTTATTTCACACTGATGCTAGTCAACTTGACGTTAGCCATGGTAATGACTTCATTCAGCTAGGAACTCCAAATGGTTAGTATTAACTTAAGGTAGTCTAATTGGCCTTGATTATTTATTCTGGCAATTTGTTGTTAAGTAGGACATAGTTTGAAATGTTAAGCAGTATTATTTACTACCACCTCTATTCTTTTATAAATGATGTTTCAGCCTCATGCACATATTAATAAAATGCATAGCATTACGACCATACCCCTATAAAATGTCTCTCTTACTATGCCATTAAATTTGTTCATAACTTCATCCATCAAACCACCCACCTTTATTCTTAAATCAATAGCCTCATTATACTTTAAACAAGTGAAGGGCAATTTGGGAAGATGTAGCTATGTGTTGCTTTGAAAACATAGAATATCTTTTTATTACTCATGCAAAAAGAAGTTGGTGGTGGTTGTTATGAATAGCACTTCTCTTCAATATGAGGCCAAAAGGCCAGAATCTATAGAGTTACATGAGGGTACACAAGGAAAGGCTATATAAGGTGATATATCCTAACCCCCAACCCCTCCAACACACACTAAATGTAAGGCGTATGCAATAGCATTGCATTTGGAAGGGTCGACACTAAAATAGGGAAAAATCTAAAGTAGTTTTGAAGTAGTCGTCATAGCATTCAACTCTTGAAAAACTGAGACGATGAAGGAGCCGAGTTGACGAAGGGGTTGCGTCGATAAATAAAAGCCGATGAAGGAGCCGAGTCGAGTAAGTCAGAAATCGAAGTCGACGGAATGAGGCGAGCCGATAAAAGAGCTAAGCCGACGAAAGAATCAAGATGCTAAAGACTTGGATGGACACAACGGAAGCAGTGACACTGGGAAAGGCTGAAAAATAACTAGGAGCACTAGCAGTAGATACTAGCAGCGGAAGACGAGAGAGCCAAAATAATGAGCCAGCAAACCAAGATGCCTAAGAGCCGAGCCGACTGAATGAACCGTATAGCCAAAGCTGACTTAATGAGCCAAAGAGTGAGCCGAAACCGACGGAATGCCGAAAAACCAGAGCCAAAGAGCACGAGCCGAAAAAGCCAGAGCTGAAGAGCCGATAAAACTTACCAGTACGCTTTGGGTGCATGTAGCAATTTTGGCCGAAATCCTAGTACGTTTGGGTGCACATAGCAATAAGCTGGAGACGGAAGCCAAACTGGATCATGAGCCAAAAAGCTGAAGAACCGGAGCCGGAGTCGTGACGAAAAGCCGGAAAAGCTGGAGCCAAAACCACAAGCCGGAGCCGAACCGGATTTAACTTGAGCTTTTGGGATTTGTTTCAAGTCCAATCTATTCAAGACTAAGACTGATCGGGAGTGAGTTCTTCTCGGTCACAGGCGAGCAGAGGCTAGCTAGCGCGGAGGCAGCTGGTGAGGCGTCGTGCTGCTCGAAGGCTGGAGGCGTCAAGCGTGGAAGGCTGGGGTGGGCTAGCCGGAAGAGGTCGGAGGGTGAGCCGCCAACAAGTGGGTGGCACGGGCAGCTGAAGGCTGGGTTGGAGGCTGGAGCTGAGGCGACCGAAGGCGGTGCGGTAGTCACGGCGGAGAAGCACGTCGGGACGGAGGCCGGGGCAAAGTTGAGTAGGCGCTGGCCGAGTAGGTGGCCGGTGATGAGATCGACGACAACGGGAGAAGGAGCCATGTTGCCGAGGTGGCCACACCCGGGAGTGGAGATTTCTTCTACCGGGGGCATCGATAGCAGAAAAAACGGGGTGGCAGCTTGGGATGGCACAAGTGCAACGCGGGTAAACCCTAGCCCTAGAACCTAAGATCTGATACCATGTTATGAATAGCACTTGTTGTCTTCAATATGAGGTCAATAGGTTGGAATATATAGTTACATGAGTGTACAAAAGGAAAAGCTATATAAGGCAATATCTATATAAAGGGAAAGCCTATATAAGGTAATATATTCTTAACGGTTGTGATGGTAGGTATCCTCACTTCAAAAGATCTTTTGTGGATGGATCTGTGTGTTATTCGTAGGATCTTTTGTATAGAATTGCATCGTGTGCACATGTATAGCTGTATATGCATGTTAACGGTTGATCAGATGTGAATTACATATGCAATTTTTTTAGATTTAAAGGTTTTTTTTTTTTTTTTTTTTGCTTTTTTAAGTTTAAAATTTACTATATATTTATTTGAGATCCATCATAACGAACGGTTGCTATGATCGTAAAAGAATGGAGGCAGTAGAAAAAAAATCCATATCAAGCCATCTTCTTTGTTATTGGAACTGACACCAAGTCCATTCCATTCCCTTCTACTTTGGTTAAGAATGGATCTGATCAAAATTGATGTGCGAATAGTAATCAATACGTTGCATTATTTAATCCTATCAATTCTATTATTCTTAAGGTATGTGCACTTGCTGTTGATTTTATCTGATGAGGAAAGACTAACCTATTGACTCTACGAGTATTTATAATTATACTACCTTTTTAAAACATTATGTAACTATATTGCTCTGCAGTTCGTGGGATGATGTACTACAGGAAAGCCCTTATGCTGCAAAGTTATTTAGAGAGGGTGCAATCTGAAGGTATTTCTCCTATCTTCCTTGTGAGGCAACATAAATGCTATTTATTTGAATGAACATAATAATCCCCCTTTTTTGCTAGATCACGAATCTGCATTTGCTGTGGCTGGTTTGGCTGATATACATTTTGAGTTGTCCCCTGAAGCGCGCGCACAGGCTGATTTGAAGTTTACATACGTGCTTACCTGCCAAATTTATGGAGTACAGAAGGGAGAAAGGAAACCAGAAGCTGCAGATATAGCCCTACTAATGCAAAGGTGGTGTTCACTTTATATGTTAGAAATGTCTCATGTTATATGAATTTTGCTCCCCTTGGTAAAAGTAGTAAAGGAGTTGCTTACCTCTCTCTTTTTGTTTGTGTTAGTGCTGCCCACCTTTAATATTTTTTTTCTTTCTCAGGAATGAAGCTCTCAGAGTTGCTTACATTGATGTTGTCGAGAGCGTTAAGAATGGAAAGCCTAGCACTGAGTATTACTCAAAGCTTGTTAAAGCTGACATTCATGGAAACGACAGGGTCAGTGGCAATTAAATTTTAAATTTCTTTACTTGTCTAATGGTTGATTGCTCTTATCTAATTTCTTAAGAATTATCTTCAATAGCAATGTTCTTGAGTTTCAGAAGTTTTCCCTTTGTACCCTCATAATACTTACAATGTGTTTTTTCCATAAGATTGTTTTGATCCCTTGTGTGCTTTGGTTGTTCATACTGTTTTCATAATGTTCGAGTCTTACACCTGATGACCATAACCTTATTTATATATCCACTGCTGAAGTATGCCTACCTTGAGTGGCAGAGCTGGGAATTTTGAGATGGGGGTTTGAAGAGGTCGCAATTAGAAAATGTCACCTACAATAGCCCATAGCGACTCGCAATTTGGGAACGAGAGCAGAACCGTCAGAGTATCATACAGTGATACATCGAATGGCAAACCCTGCAACTCCAATGAATGCAGTGGCAAATCCTCATATTTCCGGTGGTCTCTCTCTTCCAATCTCTTGATTGATTGGGTCATTGGGGCATTGCTGGCATGCCACATTGGGCTAATGTGTTGTGGGCTTGCTGCGTAGTGTATTTCTGCGTTGGCTATTGGGCCGGGGTTCAAATGATGCACATGGGCTAGAATATGGCCTGAAACATTATTACTAATCTTTAGTTTTTTAAAATTTTTGGGGTTCAACATTGTTTTCAAGTCATCGCCTAGGCAATGCCTAGGCGTCCAAGCGCTGGAGGCCGACCACCATGTTCGCTCGCCGCGCTTGGCTGAACAAAGGCGGATGCCAGGATGTTCCAGGCGTTGCCCAGGGCGTCCAGGCGTCGCTAGGGGAGCTCAGGCGGCGCAGTTGGGCGCTTGGAAGGTGATACCGCGATAAGGGATGGGCGCTAGGTGAAGTTGGTGTCAGTCTTTGCTTTGCCATACCTAGCGCGTGGTGGCGAGGGAGGGAAAAGGGAGGTCCGCCGCCGCCACCTCCGTCGCCTCGCCTCCACTGCCGGTGGTCGCAAATCGGTAAGATCCGAATCCCTATCCTCCAGATATCCACCGGCTCCTCCACGGTGTCTAATCTGCGTCGCCTACTCACCTTCACCGCTGTCCTATGCGCTAGACGCCGCATCTTCTCCCCCCGTGTGGACAAGGAGGCGGGGGTAGGCGAGGACGTGGTGGGGGAGGAGGCGGGGAGAGGAGGCGTGGAGGCGGCATCAAGGGTGATGGGGAGGAGGCGCGGGGGAGCCAGACGAGGCTCGCCCACATGAAGAAACAAGGGAAATAAAGGGAAGGAAGGAAAGGGAAAAAAGGAAAGAAGAAAAAGGGAAAGAAAAGAAACAAAAGGAAAAAAAAAGGAAGAAAAGGAAAGGAAAGAAAGGAAGAAAAGAAAAAAGGGGTGGAGCCAGATCTTTTATGGTGATATACTGATATTGGTTATATATGTATTTGTGATAGATTGATATTGCTAGATTATTGTTGGTCGTCTAATCCTCGCCTAGGCGTCCAGGCGCTCGGCTGACGCCTTGCCTCGTCTTGTCGCCTTGACAATCATGGGTTCAAGTGAACGGCCCTTACTTAACTAGTTCTGCACCTGCCTACCTTTGCGAAGTCAAAACTCTGCAACTAGAAATTTAAATATTATGTTTATTATTTAAGCAATGCGTTCATTCTTGTAATTAAGCTTTCTGTTGCAGGAAATTTACTCAATTAAATTGCCTGGCAATCCAAAGCTTGGGGAGGGTAAACCAGAAAACCAAAATCATGCCATAATATTCACTCGTGGAAATGCAGTGCAAACTATTGATATGAATCAGGTATGCAGCTGTCAATGTTTTTTTTATTCTCGAGATAGTTACTGTCATTTTGTTGTAAACTTCTACATTTAAATGGTCTTGAACGCACATTTTGTGTGTTTTGCAAGGGAAGAGTGAAACTTGTATTAATGCTCAGAACAGGGATTTTAGTCAAGTTTGATGCGTGCACTTACAAAGCATATGCAATCTACAAACGTCCATTTTACATGTAGAAAATATTTTGTTCTTCCTTTTGCCAAATGTATTTATTTGCGGAGTCTTCTTCACTCCACCATGTGCTTCTTTCTTGTGTTTGTGTGTAGTCTCTACCTTCCTGATTCATTTCCTCTGGAGTCTAGAATATTACCCTCCTTTAGTGGCACATATTTAAGTCAGGACTAACGAAACAGTGGTGTAGACATTTTTGTAATTTTGTGTGTTGTGCGTAGTTTTTCTGTCATTTTTTCAGTATGAGAAAGGATGAAAATGTAGAAAAATAGACCATTCCATTACTGGTATTGTCATTGTTTGAGGATTTCACTAGTGACTCGACACAAAATTATATCATGTTTCTTGTTCCATCATTGTTGTGTTGTTTTTTGTACTGAAGGATAACTACTTCGAGGAGGCGCTCAAAATGAGAAACCTGCTTGAGGAGTTCTCTCAGGATCATGGCAAGCATAAGCCTTCAATACTTGGTGTTAGAGAGCATGTCTTCACGGGAAGGTGCTATTTCACTACATGTTGGTTGAATTGTTCTTTTGGTTTACTTTGGTAGTAAGCTTAGTTCTAAATAACAGCTTCCCTTCTGTAGTGTTTCCTCCCTGGCCTCATTTATGTCAAAACAGGAAACTAGTTTTGTGACATTAGGACAGCGTGTTCTTGCTAATCCTCTGAAGTAAGTAATTTATATAATGTGTTTTCTATTTCACATGAGTATCACATATTGTCAACAGTCAATACCTGGAACTTTTTTGCAGAGTGAGGATGCATTATGGTCATCCAGATGTTTTTGATCGAATTTTTCATATAACAAGGGGTGGAATTAGTAAAGCCTCTCGTGTCATCAATATCAGTGAAGATATATATGCAGGTAAAGACTATTGACCTTTTCTGCTTTGTCCCATTCTGATAGTTATGTGCTCAGTCCTGTTGAATGTGCATTATTATTAGTATAGTAGTAGCAATATTTATGTGTTTGCTTAACACTTTCTCTCTTGAGAACATGAAGTGATTATGTCTTCCTTTTAAGGTTATGGTACGTAGCTTACCTTCTGTACATACTTCATTGAAAACAATAATTGTTTTCCATCTCAGAAGTGGAGAAGTGCATGATAGGTTATATTTGAATTTTGAAGTTAATAGTTGCATTATGTTGCCTTCCCATTCTGATTACTCATGCTAGCGGAGAAAGATTTTCAATCTGGTTAAAAATTTTCTAGCGGGGGCCTGAGAAAGCTTTTCAATCAGATCAGAATTTGACTATTGGTTATTTAGAAGCTTCTACCCCATCATCATAGTCGTTGTCATGCTCTTAGCTGGTAACTTATATCCCTTATGTATTATATGCATTTAAGCATGATATTCCCTTCTTTGGTCTGAAAATCACTTGAAGCAGCTCCCTGTATTTTCTCTCTTGCTAACACACTCTCTTTTGCTTTGTGAACCTAGAGGCCTGGTTAGTCATGGAAATGAAATTTGGTAATAAAAAAGAGTACATTAATTAATATTGCAAGGTCATATTGTAATTTAGTGATTATATACGATTGTAGCCTTGTGAAATAAGTAGAAGCCTCTCACACATACCACACATATGTAATTTAGTGATTAATATTGCAAGGTCATATTGTAATTTAGTGATTATTCCTCATTATTGGGTTGTTAGTGTTCTGTGTCTTTTTCTCATGTTTAAGTTGTGGGGTATCTCCTTCATATACTGTCGACATATTTAAGTGTTTGGTGATATCCATCTCACCTTTTCCTTGTATGCTCAATAGTTTTCTTGTTTCTGCTATAATGTTTACATGTTTTGGTCTCTATTGCGATCTCACGACTATTGAGTCTCATTACACTAGTTAGCAAAAATTATATTGCACTCTTGGAATTGTATCTTCTTGCTGATGCATCTATGAACTGCAGGGTTCAACTCAACTCTGCGCCTAGGGAACATAACTCATCATGAGTATATTCAGGTTTGGTTTTTCTTCATTCGTTTTATGTCCTTAGTGTAGCTGCCTGCTGACCACTAGCTGTATCAGTCCAAGAAAAACTTAAGGTCAGTTTGTTGGTAGACCAGGAAGCCTTCTAGACAAGCTGATCTGCTATTTGTTTAGTCCTCGCATCTATTCTGGTTTGTTGCACAAAACTGAGCTACAGGGAGGACAGATTTAATAACAAAACTGAACCCACTCTCCTCCCTGTACAAACCTTTGGGGGGGATTATGTGATACAGCATCGCAAGTTCTCGTAAAATGAGAGAATATAAACTCTTGATCAAAATCATCTATTTGTACTAGGAAGATTATTTTCCATGTCATTGTTACCTAACATTGCCAGTGCCCTAAGGAAAGTTAGCAAGTAGCAACGCCAATGTTTCATGTAGTTGGACGGATGCTGTTGATTCTTGTACCAACTGTGCAGTTAGGATTATGACTTAGTATTCTTAATATACAGATATTTGATATTTGCATGCCTATGTATTAATATTTGTGTAATCCAAAAACGATTGACATTCAATCATTCCACATTTGACTGTCCAATAAGCTTAAGCCTTGTTTGTTTTGTGTGACTTGGAGAGCTTTATAGTTGGTCAATGTCAATCAAACATTGTATCGTCTTTGGTGTGTGATGGAATCACACTGCTAGTTACTGTTGCTGGTCAATAAGGAGACGGGGTGAAAATACTAGTCCAGCTGAAAGTATGATTTGTTACATGCAAACTTCCATTTTGCATGTACACCAGTAGTGCAGTTCAATAAACTATCTTGACCAATAGTCCTTTTGTTGAATGAATGAAATGCTTAGACAAACTTACTGATGGTAATTGGTAAACCATTTTGCTCTTTTGCCACTTGTTGGCCTCCATTGTTATCCACTGTAGTAATAGAACAGGGGCAACAGCAGCCTTGCAAACATTGTATTGATGTTTCAAACATAATTCTGTAGGTTGGTAAAGGAAGAGATGTTGGGCTTAATCAGATTGCACTATTTGAAGGAAAAGTTGCCGGAGGAAACGGTGAACAAGTGCTTAGCCGAGATATATACAGACTTGGACAGCTTTTTGACTTTTTCAGGATGTTATCCTTCTATGTGACAACTATTGGGTTCTACCTCTGTACTATGGTAATTCTATTTCCCTTGCATGTTAGCTTTTATTCAGTCAGCACTATTTCCAACATTGTTTTTCATGGATCTTCAGCCACTGTTGTGGCTGTTGCTAGCTAATGGTATTTCATATCTATATTAAGCCTGGTGAAAGAATCTCTGTAAATTTTGCAAATGCTCTGTATAATCACATCATATTGGACTTATTTATTTTCCAAATCTTTTATGCATAATATTTCCTGATAAAAGAATATTTTCTGTTATCTCGGACGCCTTGTCTCCTAGTGTTTTATTTCTGTTAGTGGGGTGGGTGGGTGTGTGTGTGTGCGCGTGTTTGTGGTTGCGCGGGTGTGCGCGCGTGGTTGTGTTAGTGTCTGTTTCTGTTTTTCCCCTCTCTTTTTTGAAATGAAATGCAGTGCTCCTGCGTTTTCGAGAAAAAAAAAGAATATTTTCTGTTAAATCACTTTTTCCAAATGTAAAAAGTATTATTCTTGATTTAAAACAGTAACTAATACTTAGCAAACCATATTTTTGACTCTATCATTTGCAGAACTTTTATTGTATTTGTTATTTTTTTATACTTCAGTTTGTTTGTACAAGCTCAGGTTGACATTACTAGCTATACCTGCATCTATAGGATTGGTATTATACTATTTAAAGGCACATGGGTAAACTAAATTTGCACAAAATGTAGATTAATGATGCTGCTTATTGACATTTAGGAGGCTGCTATCGTGTTCTTTTTCATACTTAAAAGTTTTTAATCGTAAACTGTTTGTTCTTTTGCAGCTAACTGTACTGACTGTATACATATTTCTCTATGGGAAAACCTATCTGGTAAGATGGAGTATCCATTCTACTTTGTTATTTTTTTGACAGTAAGATCTCCATGTAAGAATCTCAAGACAATTATTCACTTATTTTCTGACGCCAGTTTACTAGCGTGTAATTGTTGACCTGCTTGTTTGCTGATGTCCTCATCACATATTGCGTACTCTAGCATCAATTGCATCATCATTAGGCCATAAATTTCTGTTGTTCTGGGTACTTCTTGCTTGCATGTTGATGTCTAAGCTATTTTATTTATTTGTATGTTCTACTTCATGCAATGCAACAGATCATCGAGTTAGTTGGAAACGATTTTTTTTTTAAATAATACTTTTTTTAAACTGAATTGCGTTTTTAATACTCGGAAATTTTTTTTGCAAAAATAATGCGTGGTCGCCAAACCGTACGGCGAATACACTATTTTCGCCAAACCGTGTGGCGAATACCCTATTTTCGCCACACGGTTCGGCGACAATACCCTAACCGCCGCAATTAAGCTGCTACACGGGTATCAAGGATATTTTCGTCAAATGGTATGGCGAAGACCTATTTTCGCCAAATGGTATGGCGAAGACCCTATTTTCGCCAAAGGATATTTGGAACCATGGTTTGTCTATTTTCGCCATATGGCTTGGCGAATACCCTATTTTCGCCGTATGGTACGGCGAATAACTATTTTCGCCGTACCGTGTGGCGAATACCATATTTTCGCCACACGGTACGGCGAAAATACCCTAGCCCATGGTTAACTGGAATTAATGGCGCAATTAGCCTATTTTCGCCGAACCGTGTGGCGAAAATAGGGTGTTCGCCGCACGGTTCGGCGAAAATAGGGTATTCGCCGTACCATTTGGCGACCACGCATTATTTTTTTAATTTTTTTTTCCGAGTATTAAAAATGCAATTCAGTTTAAAAAAAGTATTATTTAAAAAAAAATTCGTTGGAAACGGCTGGTCAGGGCATGAAATGTATAGTATTTTTTAAATATGACTAGAAGAATTAGTTCGCAGCATAAGCACTATTTATTGGCTCAGTCAAAATTCCCATCTTGTGTTTCCATCTATGTGCCACTTTTGGGGTTGTAAAGCTCACATATATTATAGCGCATGTGAACTTTCTTAAGCTTTGTGTTCAATTGAAAAACACACATTCATATTACTGTGGCACCTAAGCTTCTTGTATCTATGAAATACCTACTTTGCATCAATAGATTCTGTACTTCCTTTTCTTTCTCTTATTATTGGACTCAGTTTGTGACAATATTTTCTGGCCTTTACCCCCCAACATTTTAGATTGCTACCTGACACATTTCTTTTTTTTCATTTGTTTGTTTAGGCTTTGTCTGGTGTTGGAGAATCAATTCAGAATAGGGCGGATATATTGCAGAACACAGCCTTGAACACGGCTCTGAACACTCAGTTTCTTTTCCAGATTGGTGTATTTACTGCTGTTCCCATGATTCTAGGTTTCATCCTGGAATCAGGTGTCTTGACGGTATTCCCTTTCCCTTGCAAACTTCTTGCTTAACCTATGAATTCTGTACAAGTATTCATGGATGGTTGATTATTATATCTACTATGAAATGCAGTTTTTTTTTTAAAAAAAATTATGAATCGTTTTAAAATGTAAAATAGTATCGAGTGCAAGATAAGTATATATAAAATAGTACTGATTTTAACTTTAGTTATATTCCTTCCAATTCGATTCTAGTTTTCATTTAATTGATCTTGATTCTTGGATTCTAAGTTATTGCCTTATTGCAATATGGCCCGTTTGGATACATCAACTAGTTTTGTTTAGTTGAGCTTATCTTTCTAGTCTTATGTGGAACCTTTGCACTATTTGTTAGCTTGATCCACGAATAACAATTCTATTTTCTAAAATTTTGACTAGAACAACATGGAATATTACCCTTACAGATGAATGTGTGGGTGCAGGCTTTTGTCAACTTCATTACAATGCAGTTCCAACTATGCTCTGTATTTTTCACTTTTTCCCTTGGAACAAGAACCCACTACTTTGGTCGCACAATACTACATGGAGGTGCAAAGGTAGGGCCTTTTTTTAATCAATGCTTGTCGGTTTCTGAATTTCACACTACGTACTGATCTGATGTTTTTTCTTATTTATTTCCAGTATAGAGCAACCGGTAGGGGTTTTGTGGTACGGCATATCAAATTTGCTGAGAACTACCGTCTTTATTCCCGAAGCCACTTTGTGAAAGGGTTTGTTGTCACGTGATGTTACTCACAAGATGAAATGTGCAATTACAGCATTGTCCATGATAATTGTTCTTGTTTTTTGTAGGTTGGAGGTTGTGCTTTTGTTGGTGATCTTTCTAGCATATGGTTTTAACAATGGCGGAGCAGTTGGCTATATTTTACTTTCGATAAGTAGCTGGTTTATGGCACTGTCTTGGCTTTTTGCTCCCTACGTATTCAACCCATCTGGATTTGAGTGGCAGAAGTAAGGCATTAGGCATTCTATGTATGTTTACTCTGGATAGTTACTTTAAACTATCTGAATGAAGATACTCTCTCTCTCTCTCTCTCTCAGGATCGTTGAGGATTTTAGAGACTGGACAAACTGGCTGTTTTATCGAGGTGGTATTGGGGTTAAAGGAGAAGAAAGCTGGGAAGCTTGGTGGGATGAAGAACTGGTAATTGAATTTTACCTTTATTTGATTAGCCCCTCAAGTCTCAATTGATCTGTTCTGTCATTTGTCTGCTGTGTTTTTCTGTCCACCTGAATCAATTTTATGAGAACAACATTTTGTGCACGATAAGTGTACAGATACAAAGTCACAAAACTCCATTTTTTTACCAATATCCTAATGCAGCCTGATAATAACATAGCGTCATGTTTCTGTGAATTATACGTAGACATTTGACTAGACTGCTCTCCTAGTCTTCAATAAGGTTGCTTTATATTTGTCCTTGTTTACTACTCTTCCATCTCCTGCCTCATTGATGCTTTTATCCTGCTTTTTATTGATGCCTCCTCTGCATTGACTGTCTATACTGATGCTCTCGTTGGCTTTTACCAATTCTTTTGTGCCATTTGCACAATTGATTCTGCATAAGATTGGTTGAGCTTTTTTTCTTCTTCATTTGGTATTAAATACTTAATGGACTTGGAAGTTCTAAACATTGACGACTGTAATATACTGGATGTTATCACCACTGTCCAAAATTGAAAATAATTCATTTCCTTTTCAGGCACATATTCACACCATTCGTGGGAGGATTCTGGAAACTATTCTTAGTTTAAGGTTTTTCATCTTCCAGTATGGAGTTGTTTACCACATGGATGCAAGCAAACCAAGTACATCATTATTGGTACGCTAATGTTTCAGACTTTCAATACTGGTTTGTTGACATGAAATTCGCTGACAATGGAATGTGGACTGTGGAGTTATATGTTCCTCTGATGCTGCAGTTGAAATTCACTTCCTGAAAATAGATTTATTTGTATATGCTGTTGCTATTACTATCTTCTACTTGCACTTCAACATCAAATAGACATGAATGAGGTATTCTTAAACTTGTTACATCTCTAAAGGGAGGACCATGCCAAAAACAGTTGATATGAACTGCCCCATCAAACCAAAATAATTGAAACATTCAGCTTTTTTTTGTTTTTAGCTAGAAAAAGTTGTTACCTTTATTGTTTGTTCTTTTGTTTCAGAAACACAAAGACAAATAAAAACTGATGTTTGTATGCAGGGTTAAATTTTGCTACCCAAATTTTATCTGGATTTCGCAATTAGGGCTTAAACAATGAAAGATGGGGACAAAAGAGTAACCAAAAAGTATCGTTTATTAAGCTTATTTTGGCATAGCGGTGGCTTATAATTCCTGTTTTTATTCTGCTACTTTTGGATATTATCTTATTAAAAACCTCACAGCACCAAGGCCTCAATTGGTTCAATTGTTTTCTTCGACCAGATCTTTTGTTTTTTAAAGAGTTATTTGCGGTTCACATGTGGTCAAATATCACTATGTGAGAGGAGTTGGGTACTTAGGTTAAAGTTGGATTATGTTACAATACATACATATTATACTAGTTGTGCAACACATGCTATTATTTTACATGTGCATTGTTGTATTTTCTTTTGGATGGCATTAGCACCAAACTTAGTCAAATTGGATCGTTTTATTTCCTTCTTTTTGGTTGGTTACTGGATTGTACATCAGTTTATTTAGTTCCTTCTTTTAAAGAAAACGGCGGGAAAAGCATGACATTGACCAAATGGACAAACACACTTGTACGCACAAGCATCCATAGCACAAGTTGTGTTATCTGGGCTAACTCTGGCACAGTGCTGTTATTGACCTAAGCTGCGTGTGCACAGCACCAGAAATAATCATATAAGGCAGCACAGAATTGCAATCATGGTTGTCTTTTATAGTTGCTGCTGCTGCTGCGAAAGGTTGTCTGGTCTTTCGCTTTGTGCAAACCTTAATAAAGGAGATATCTCACACACAGACCACTGAATTGCCCAGAATGTGAGGGATAAAGAAAAGAACAAGTTCTATCATGACATCCTTGAATCTTGTGGGCTTGCGGCATGGACTGAAATTGTGAACAGAAAATGTGCTACTTTGTGATGTTGCCAATTTTTTGTAGTGTATTTACAAGTTTAAGGCCCATTTGAAACGCATGAATTTCTCAGGAAACAGTTCAATTCACGCAGGAATCAGGAAAAATTTATGTGTTCCAAACGGGCATTTAGTCATTGAATTAATGTGATAATGAATGTGGAAAAATTGACATTGGCCTGAAGTAGCGCATTCATATAAAAAGGTATATAAACACTTGCAAAAAGCAGCTGATGGAGATTTCTAAAAGGAAAAAAAAATACCTTTGATCTTTACAGACCAACAATTTAAAGTATAGTTTACCAACAAACCAGTTTTACCCCTTAGTTGAGAGTATTTGACATTTTAAATGATCTAGTTCGTATAATGTTAAGTAATGTATAGTTGAATGTCCAAAAGTCTTCAATTGCATGTATTTCTTGGTCTAGATTATCAAGAGACTAGTATAGTAATATGATTTCTTGGCACTACAGGTTTATTGGATATCATGGGCTGTGCTTGGTGCACTTTTTGTCCTCCTGCTGGTATGTGGATTCCTTGTGTATTGGTTACTAAGTCATACTGGCCTTTTACAGGTCAGGTTGTTGACTGGTGTTGCTTTATTTTATTAATCTGCAGGTATTTGGTTTAAATCCGAAGGCCATGGTACATTTCCAACTGTTCCTGCGTCTTGTCAAAAGCGTTGCACTACTGATGGTTTTGGCGGGTTTGGTTGTGGCAGTTGTGTTTACAAGCCTTACTGTCCCAGATGTATTTGCTTCCATTCTAGCATTTGTGCCAACTGGGTGGGGAATTCTTTCGGTGAGTTTCTTCTGGCAACATCGATGAAATGCTGCCTGTGTATTTAGTCTGTTGATCTGTTCTATTTATAGTTTCACTCTTCAAACAGTGGAAATTGCTGAATCTCACAATTATTGCATAGTAAAATTATTTGCTATGCTAGTGGGCGATTCTCAAAATTGAACTCAAACATGGAGAGCAGATTAAATAGTTTTTCTGTGTAGCAAATAAAATGTTTTGTAGGATGATAACTCAATGATTTGAAGTAGGTAATACCTTTTGCAATACGTATTATTTTTTTGCACGGTACTCATTCGTCTGTCCACTCTGCTAGCTTTCATTGAGTTGAGAGTCGGAATATCTTTACTACCGATCAACTGTTTTGAACATCTTCATGTTTTTCGTCTGAGAGAAAACAGCTCCAAACAGTTTTCAAGTACTACAGTTGCCAACTAACTCGTTTGCACTTGTCGGTTGACTAATAATTGTTATTCTGCTTATACAGATTGCTATGGCATGGAAACCTATTGTGAAGAAATTAGGTTTGTGGAAAACTGTGCGTTCTCTAGCTCGTCTGTATGACGCTGGCATGGGAATGATAATTTTTGTGCCCATAGCCATCTGTTCGTGGTTTCCTTTCATCTCCACTTTCCAGACACGACTTCTGTTTAACCAAGCTTTCAGCAGAGGTTTGGAGATTTCTCTCATCCTTGCTGGCAATAATCCAAATTCAGGGGTATGATGGTGGTATATCCCACCATATGGATCGTCAGGCAGATCGTGCAGCTTTACAGTTAGTTAATCCTCGGTTCTCTGTTAGCAGTAGGTTGCATATATCTCCTGTGTATGGGCAACTATCTGCTATATTTGTATCTCACCGGCTATATTTTGCAATGATCCCTAGTACTAGTTGTGCTTTTTTAGGACTGGGTATTAGCTGTAATTGTGATGTCACAGAATCATTGTAAAAAAAAAAACTTTGGTACACCAATGGGCACCTTTTTGTTAGTTCAGCTAATATAAATTTTGAATTTTAAAAAAAACTAATATGGACAAAAGCAACCATGTTGTGAACAGGATCGTAACAACTAATGTTGTACGTCAGATGCGGAGGCTTTACAGTATTCGTGCATGGATGCATGCCATGTGTTTGCCATATTCGTACACATACATGTGGTATAGTTGATGGCGAAAGTGTCTACAAGAAGGTACGAGATGGGATAAATTTGTTCGTTGTTTTTTGCTTGGATAATCATGTCTCTTAAACCGAGTATCCGTTTTGCATTTCGTTTAAGCTGTTACGATCTGCATGACAAGCTTAACAAAACAAAACATTGGATATGTTTTGAGGGAAATATTGATAAAACTATTTTCAGCTAGGAACTCTAGTTGACTGCTACTAGTAACTATAGGTAGAGCTCCATTTGGTGGCCAGACATTATTTAATAGCTCAAAACATGTAAAGCTAGCAACTCATGTAGCGGTAGCATATTGAGTTGACAACTAAACTATACAGCACATATGTAAAATTGTTGGCAACTAATAGTTGATTGCACAAATCGTTAATACTTGTTATCAACTACTCCCTCCGTTTCTTTTTATAAGGCGTATTTGGTTTGGTTAGGACAAGACTTTGACTAACGATTACTTCATTAATATATCATTTATGCAATACAAAATCATAATTATATATAAGTATTTTTGAATACAAATCTGCTAATATCAATTTTGTGTCATAAAAATTATATGCTAATAGAGTAATTGTTGGTCAAAACTTTGTTCTAACAAAACTAAATACGCCTTATAAAAAGAAACGGAGGGAGTAATAGAGAGGTGCTGGCAAATAACACAGAATTGCTAGCATCTGAAGTACCAAGCAACATGTAGAGTTGCTTGCACATGTAGAATAGGTAGCAACTGATCTAGCAAGAAGCATGCATCATGGATACTAATTTCGTTTTGAATCAAATCCCGGACCCGACCGAAATCCGAAATCTCGGCCGAGATTTCGGAAATTCAAACCAAATCAAACCAAAATCCAAAATTCAAATTTGAAATCCGGTCTTTTTTCTACCGAGATTTCCGAAATTTCGCCCGAAATATCCGAGATTTCGGCGAGATTTCCGAGATTTCCGAAATTTGAAATTTGAATTTTTTTTTGAATTTTTTGAATTTTTCGGGATTTTGAATTTGAGAGTCGAAATCCGAAATCTCGGCCGAGATTTCGGATTTCGGACCGAAATTTGGATCCCTGGCATGCATAGCTAGCAGTTAATAACATGTAGATATAGCAACTATTGTAGCAATTAATATGCAAAACTAGTAACTAACGTAACAAATACTCGTTTATTTTTATAAGGCGTGGTTTGGCTTGGTGCGGTCTTCAATGTTGAATTTTTACCGTTAATTTCTTCTGAAATATTTTGTTCACAGCTACAAAATCATAACCGTAGGAAAGTATTTTCAAATACGAATATAACAGTATCAATCTTGTATCATATAATCTATATATTGCTGATCAAAGTTTACAGATTTAAAATCTCAAAATGTGTGGACGCCTTATAAAACTCGACAGACGGAGTAATAAGTAAAGCTAGTAACTAATATAGAATTTGGTAGTTACCGGTATCTAGAGTTGCTGGTACCTACATAGTGAAGCATATAATTACTAGTAGTAAAAATTTGATAGTTATCGGCATCTAAAGTTTGCTAGTTGTCATACTTAGGCGGTGAAACATCTAATTACCATGGATGGAGAATTGTGTGCTGCCAGCACCTCTACCTAGAGTTATTAGCTGAGAAATAATGCTATCGATATGTCTCTAGAACAAATTTGATATATACTTTTTTTTTTTGGTTTAAACTCGTCATATAAATCACAACGGTTTAGACGAATCACACACTTGGTTAAGGTGGTAAGGTCATTTGAAGATAAAACAATGGACACGTACTAAGCAGTCACAGGAAGGTTCAAAAAACCGACGAAAATCATTTGAGTTTTGCGAAAATCATCCGTATCCACAGGGTACGATTTCTAAAACCACTCCGTAGATTGGTGGAATTCAAATTTAAATTCAAAATTTTGGAAAAATTTGTGAAAAAATGTTACCATTTTTATGAATTTTTTTGTATAAGCTCTTTGTTTTTTTATTTTCTAGAGGAACTAAATGAAGTTTAATATTTCTGAAATTTTTTGTGTGATGAAAAAATTTTAGATGATGATTAGACATTTGTAATTTTTTAAAATTTTGACAGTGCTATTGTCTTTGTATATGCTCTTCTGTTTTTGATTTTCTAAGAGCACTAAATGGAGTCTAACATTTCTAAAAATTTAAGTACATGATCCTTGGGAACTATTTATGATACCATTAAAATTTTAGATCATGATCAAGCATGTAAATTTTTATAAAAATTTGACAGTGTCTCTTTTCCTTTTCATTAATTACTGTTTTCGATTTTCCACAAGCACTAATTGAATTAAGAAATTTTTAAAGTTTCTCTGAGGTGTTTTGTAGATTAATTAGGATTTATTATGATTTTATGTAATCTTTTACAATTTTCTGTAATTTTCCTTGAGTGTGCCAAAAATCATTGAAAAATGTTGAAAATCGGTATAAAAAAAAATTTTGCTGGAAATTGTCAAAATTGATGAGGAAAATGACATCACTTGGTTTCCTAATTTTTGTCAAAAAAAATATCAAAAATCGGTGAAAATGGCTCGAATATCGGTAAAATTAGTTGATTTTTGAATTTTTTTTATATATTTGACCTTCGAATTCAAAGTATTTGATTTCGATTTTCATGCGATTTCTAGCTATTTTTGAAACAGGGGGGATGATTTCCGAGCTTGAAACGATATATGAAACCCTATCTCAGGACTTGTATACAACATGCACTCCCTTGTTTGCAGAGCTTTAGCTTTTCTAAAAAGATGTTTTTTAGAATTTTGGTTGACAAACGGCAGTAGCTTTTACTGAGAGGCCATTTAGCAACCTTGCTTTTTTTGGGGATGGCTATCAGCTTTAGTTGTGATGGGACATTGAAATGTCTAATACCTTTGAAGGTTCTGAAGGCTTATTTGTGTGCTTATGTAGCGTCTGTATGATTGATTTATAATTTTTGTAATAAATATCGATTAAACAATTAATTGTACTAGTCTTGAAAAATCAAGCAATATTTGGCGACATTGAAAATGACAAGGTGACATGTACATTTTCATTTGCAAAGTAACGATAGCAACTATTACATCCAATAGGCAAATAGTACCAACAAAAGATCGTGTTGTATATATAGGAAAATGGTTTCATACTATTGAGAGTACATACTTCCACTTTCAGTATACCCCTTAAATAATGTTATACCTCTTTATCATTTTGAGTATACTCTAATGCTGATTATAAAATACTCCAAAGCGAGTTCCACGAATTTTTTTTTATCAAAGTCCACTCTTTATAGCATAATTTGTTTATATAGTCCTTTTACATATGGAAAAATGCATATAGCAAAAAAAAAAAAAGAGCTCCGATGATTTTTTAACTATGTCGCATTAGAGTATCTTAAAATTATTATTGGAGTATACCAAAAGTGATAACAGAGTATAACACGTTCGCTTACGTGGTATATTAGAGGTGGGAATATGTACTCCCGAGAGTGCAGAAAATACTTTATATATATATATATATATATATATATATATATATGAAAAATACCTTCAACTCCCGGGTGTAGTTACTCCTATATCTGAAATACCGCCTAAACGAACTTGAAGTACTCCCTTATCACTTTGGGTACACTCATATACTAATTATAAGATACTCTAATGTGAACCAGACGAAAAAATTACATAGGGGTCCATAGTTTTTAGTGTATTTTGTAAATACTTTTATATACAGGCATAAAAAGGAGTACATATCACCTATGAAAAAAATATAAATACCACATAGCTAGTCTTATATACTCATATACTACACATACGTACTCTTCGTTGCGTAAGATCTTTTTACGTTGTGAGATATAAGGAGTAACTACTCGCGAAAGTAGAAACAAGGTTGTGTGTGTGTGTGTGCGTACGATCTATTAGCCATCAAAGAATTGGCAACAAAATCACGAAGAGCATGCATATCCCCATCATCCACCGACATGGCATTGTCTTCAACCGGTGCAGATGATGCCTTTTGAGTAGCTTGTGGTATGTAATCCTCACCCTCATCGTATCTCCAAACAAGATGATCATATAAGGCGCTACCTTGAATAAAGTTATGAAGCGCCATACATAGGGGCTGTTAGGGGGGGTACGCTTTGGCTTGGCAGCCCCTCAAATGGTAGGGTTGTGCTTCGGCTACCCAATGAAGCCACAGCCGAAGCACCCACAAAAAGCCATAGCTGCAGGGGAGGTGCTTCGCTTGTGTCTCCCCCGATTCGCTCGCCCTCGTGTCGATCGAGCTCCCCCCTTCTCTTGTGATAGTGTCGCCCCCGCCTCGACCTTGGTGAAGCATCTAGGCCCCTAAAATTGTTTGGTTTTGGTACTCCCTCTGGTTTGGTAATATCTGTCGTTTTGGGCATCGACACGGTCTTCAAAACACAATTTTGACCGCTAATTTTTATTATAATATATTTATAAAACCCAATAAAATTATAATATTATGAAAGTACTTCTCAAGACAAGTCTACACATATAATTTTTATGTATCCAATTTAAATATTAAAAATATATTGTTAGTCAAAGTTTCGGAAGTTTGACCATCACTATGTCCAAAACGACAGGTATTCCCAAACCAGAGGGAGTAATTAATGACAATCATGTTGTGGACTAATATTTCTCCTGAGTTTATGAGGATATGTTGGTGCACCTTGAGGCGTAAAGGTTCATGAGCTATAAGAATCAAGAAAGGAAGATCAAAGACTCCAAGTCAAAGTACAAGAGTAGCTAGATTATCTTTTTTTTACCTATCTGGAGTCAGAAGAAAAAGATCGGTTTAAATAGATTAGATGACGTACTATAAAGAGGGAGTGGTGACTAGTAGCTTGATATTTTTAAATGTTAAATTGGCTCAAATCTTTTTCAAATCATACTAGAACATCCTAGTCATAGATTGAAAAGTTTAATTCGTGAATTTTCAATGGTTCCGGCACTACCGTAATGCAACTTGCGGTAGTACCATAAGGCGGTACTACCGGGTTTTATTTAGCGGTAGTTTTATTACAGGGAACGACAATTTTCCTAAATTTTTTAGTTTTGTTTGGGCTGGAGCTACCACATCTATTTTTACGATACTACCGCTCCACGGTAGTACCGACCTTTTGTGCGGTACCTAAATTACAGAGGAGTACCTTTTCTGCATTTTTCTAGAGAACGGTAGTACCGTAATTCAAAACGCGGTACTACCAGAAAGTCAGTAGTATCGGATTTATTGATGTGGTAGTCCTTTTACAGAAAGATGTGTTTTTGAATATTTTTGCTCTGATAAAGGATCGGTACTACCACAGTATAAAAAGCAGTACTACCGAAATGTTGAGAGTATTGTACTTAGACTAACGGTAGTTATTTTACAGAGATACTTTTCTAAGCTGCTTTGCAATCTAATTGTCGGTACTACCGCACTTTGAACTTCGGTAGTACCGCACCTCTGTAATGGGCAAAATGTCAGAGCATTTAATGCGTGCAGTCAACCGTTGCGGGGCAAAGTTCAGTGGTGCAATACTACTGGCCATTGGCCGGCGGTAGTACCGCAAATCCTGATTTTTTTTCAGGATTTGCACCTCAACAGCTAGAATTGTTGGTGGAGGCTATAAATACCCTCACACCTGCATTCTTTGGCTCTCTTGGACATTCATTGAAGTCATATTGAGCTCTAGCTAGTGTTCTTACTCTCTTGTGCATTAAATTCATTTTTGAGAGAGTTAGAAGAATTCAAGTGTGCGTTAATTGATTTTGAGCCAATAGACGATTCAACCTCAAGCAAGTATCACCACTTTATTACTTTTGGAGGTTGCCGCCTCCTAGACGGCTTGGAGGTGGGAGAACCGGTGACGAGTACCCATACCATGGGTACCCCCAGCGGTCCGACAAGGCAAATGGGCCGCCCCAGGCCCAGCTTCGGACGAAGGCCTCGCAGGGCCACATTGCGTACACGGCTTCGACTCGACCGACCGAGTGGCGACCCGACCCCCTCGGGTCGGACGTCCCGCCACGTTCCGACCCAAGGGGCGAGTTGGGCACCCCCGTCGTCTCTGACCGGAACAAGGCAGCCTTCGCCCTGGGGAGTTTCCGTCCCAGGGCAAACAAGGGGGTTGCCAAAGTCAAGACGCCGGTCTCATCAATCTGACCAGCACAGCAGAGGGGCGCACTCCTCCCGAGACAACGCCGAAGTCAAAAGCATTACGTCAGCATCTGACAAACACACAAAGGGCAGATACGCCACTTCCCAACGCAAGACAGACAACCATGCGGTTCTCTGTGCCCACCAACCCAGCACAGGGAGAACAGGCATCGGTCATTTCATCGAAAGCCACAGCTCCCGGGCGTGGAATACCCCCTCTTCCTTTCATTTTCCAAGACTCCCATGTCGCCTGCCCCCTCCGACTATATAAAGGGAGGCAGGACCCTCGTAAAAGGGAGATCGATCGATGAATTCTTCTTCCTCCTAAGGCAAGAAACGCTTGTAACCTTACAACCGAAAGCAATACATAACCCCGCACGAACTGGAGTAAGGACATTCAGGCCGAACCAGTATACACCTTGGGCTCCCTGAGCTGACCATTCGAGGAGAGGGAGCGCGCGACCCCTAAACCAAAAAATTGTATTGCCAGTGCCCGAAACACCGACAAACGGTGATCTTCTCAAATGTGCTTGTGAGAAGGCCCGGTGATAAGGAGCTCGCCTATCCGGAGGGGGAAAAGCTACCCCGAGTGATCGAGGAAGGTTCAATTGCGCAAAGGAGCCGGCTTGAAGTGAGTCAAACTACCTCAACGTGGATTATGGGAGACCGGCAAGTCTTTGAGACCATGAGATAAAATTTCGTGTCTTCTATTTGTGGTTTGCTCATTCTTGCTTTAATTTGTTTCATCTAGCAATTCTAGTATATATAGGAGTAATTGTTTATCTAGAATATTTTGTTTGCTTAGACTTAGCTTTATTGGAACACTTTTGCAAAACCTAGAAGATTTAGGCTTTGATTGCCAAAATTCTCATTTCTAATACTACTTGCTTATTTAGAGTAATTAGAACCAAATTTTTTTTAAAAATTCTTATTCATCCACTCTAGTCGGTTATCCTTGATCCTACACTTGGTCACTTCACCTTCGCCCCGACTGAGCTCTGAACTCGCCGCCTCCACGTCACCTTCCCGCTCGGCCGTTGTTGTGGCTTCGCTCAGTTACCACTTCCCAGCTCGGTTGTCCCCCAAAAGCTATAGCTACAGCTGCCGGTTTGCCAAACGGCATCTCAAACAAAACCATAGCCGCCAGCTACAACTGCTTTTTAGCCTCACAAACTAAAAGCCGAGACGCAGCCCTCCTTCCCAAATAGGGCCATAATATTATGATCTTCTACCTCACTACTTTATAACTTGGCAATTTCACCACAATATCCACACTACCCTCCAAGAATCCAGCACAATGTCCATAAATAATATCATTTGTGACGGACCGCCTTTTTAGGGGCAGATCTGAGACTCGCAACCGTTACCCAGGACGATTAACGGTTGGAAAAGACAAGAGTACAATTGCCAGGCAAAAGCAAATCCAACACTTTTATTCAATATAGGGCCTAACGGCCAGGGTTTTTACAAAAGAGGCCGCAGCAGGGCCCGAATAACTTACAATCAAAACACCGCACAGGCAGGCCTGAGCAAAAGACCAAGACCTCAAAACCAAACGAGATCGCCATCTACGACTTCCTGAAACGCTCCAGCTTCTTCAAACTCTGAAAGGGGTCGGGGTTTGCAAGGGTGAGTACGGGAGTACTCAACAAGTCGTACGGAACCACTGAATACTATATGTAGGGGATTATCCAAAGGATGGCAGTAGGGTTAAGTATCTGGATGCAGTTTTATTTTCAACTTATTTTACATTTGAAGCACAGACCACAAATAATAGTTAAGGGGGGGGTTTCACAACTTCAACAACACTTAGCCATATTCACTAAATTCCAAAACAATTACTTGAGCTTGGTTACTGGTATCACCCCAGTTCCAACTTAACTTCATTAACCGGAAGTACGGCGTATTCGAATACCATCATTAACTCTGCAGAGGTGCTCAACTTTACCCACAAGATATCAACGACCGTTAATGCCAACTCGAGTTAACACGCAACTTAAATGCGTGCGGCCGGGCCGAGATTATCACAGCATTTCGTTTAATCATTCCTGTTCTTTAGTTGTTAACCGATAGGTATAAAGCCACCTTGGACTCACTGTCCTTAGTAGCGCCTACCGTTGTGAGAACCAGGAATGTCACTATTCCCGTTCCACCTCTCCCCCGGTATACTTCCCTGCCGGGAAGGCCGGTCCCCATCCTCCCACGAGAATAGTTACTAACAGAAGTCCAATTATTCTCTCAGGAATGATTAACATACTGAGCTATGTCGGATATGGGTCCATCGACCAGTCCGACCTGTGGTTGAGCGGGAACTAAGTTATTTACTTTGCTCAAGAGGGGTTCATTAACCTTTCACTGCCAAAGATTAAGCCTTCATTCACCACTTATTCCGGCATCCCACTCAACCGGTCATCAGTCAAATCAAGGCATCAATCATCAGCCGGGGATCGGAGTTACATCCACTTCGGGATTTATCCGATTCTGTCCCCCAAACTTTAGCACTTTCACAAACACCCGAATCCGAGATTCGGCAGCACTTTATTTTATTTTTCAAAGCATTTGAACTAACTATAGGAATAGCAGTAATTTATTTAATAATACCAACATCTAGGGTTACAAAGGATATAATAAGGTTCAATATATTCAAGGAGGTTTCATAAGCAATTTCGGCATTACCTAGGTATCATGTCATTCTAAAATACTGCTTTCAATAATTCAACATACCGTAAAATAATGCGATAAAAATAATTACTACTATAGCATGGCATGTTGGGATCAACATGATCAAGGGTGTACGGCTTGCCTTGCTCGGCGATCGGATCGGCTGAACTGTAGTCGACGTAGTTGTTCGGGGCTCCTGTCGGGTCCAACGTCTGCTCCGGGATCTGCGTCTGCTCCTGGAATTGTCCAACGTCCGGATCTAGCGTGACAAGAACGAACGACAATAAAGAAACGAAAAACGGAAAAGAAACGAAAAACGGAAAAGAAACGGAAACTGAAAACGAAACCGAAAACCGGAATCGGGCCGAGAGAGAGAACGAAGGGTGAATTGGGCAATTCGGAATTTTGGGAACTCCGGATTGAGGAACGGAGGGCATTTTTGGACTCAGTGGGTCGAAACGGTTCGGATAGTGTATTTGGAAAGTTTCTGGGGCTCACGGAATTTTCGGGGATTTTTCTGGATTTAAATCGATTTTTCGGATTTAATAAAATGATTTATTAAATCCAAAATTGAAAACACTGTTGAAACAGTGTTGGGCCGGCTTTTTGCAGGCTTGGTGGGCCACCCCAACGCTGGCGCAAGCGACTGTGCAGTCGGGCGAAGCGGCAAGGCAGGGAAACCCTAGGGTTTCCCCGCGCAGCCTACGGGCGGCCACAGCGGCGCCAGCACGGAGAGGACGGGAGATTTGGAGGGAGCTCACCGGCGAGGGCGGTGGAGCGGGCTAAGAAATGAGGGCGGTCGCTGCTTTTATAGCCACCGGCGAGGCGAGCTGAGGCATGTGAGCGAGGCTGGCCATGGCCGCGGCGGTCACCGGGCATGAGTAGCCGCTCAAGGCGCGCATGGCGGTGAAGCGCGGTTTGCCGATCGGCGCAGTAGCGCCGGCTGCGGCTGGCGAGGCAGAGAGGCGCTGGCCGGAGGCGAGGCGGAGGCGGGTCCGGCTGGTGAGCTGGCCACTGGCGGAGGAGGCCGAAGGCCAGGAGGCCAAACGGGCCGGGAAAACGAAAACGGGCCGAAGGCCCAAGAGGAAATTGGCCCAAAACGAGAAAAACGAAAACCAACAAAAACCAATTCAAATTTCAAATCCAAATTTGAACTTGAAATTTGAAAAAGCTCCAAATAAATTTATTTTGAATTTTTGGGATCATTTCATCATTTGTCCATATCTAAAGGAGGATGCACCTTAGGGTTGGATGACGAAAAAAATCAGGATCAGAGATGATAGAAAAGGGCTGGTGCGTGGTGCCGCTTACAACTAGGGTTCCAAGTCCGCCACCACCTCTTTTATTTTGGAAGGAAAAAATTTAAATGAACCCAAATGGAACTACTGTTGGGGGACCCATATCGGCGGCGCGCAGCCTAGAAGAGTAGAAGGCCAGTAGATCTTCCCTCCGGCGTATCCGCTTCCCACTGCACTCGAGTGAGGTCTCGTCTACATGTTCCGCCTTCCCCGCCCTCCCATCCACCGCATCCCAGCCTCCCTCCGCCTCGCCTCTCCACGCGCAAGCGCAACCTTCTCCTCGAAATCCCTCAGTCTCCGCAGCGGCAGCACTACGGCCACCGCTTCCAATGCGATCTTTGGCCTCGTCGCGGCAGGCGGCAGCGGCCTGGAGGCCGACCTCGATCGCCTCGACCCCACCCTCTCCCACCCCGTCGTGTCGGCCACCCTGCGCGCGCTCACCGACCGGCGCGTCTCCGCGGCCCGCTTCTTCGACTGGCTCTCCCTCCGCAGGGGCTTCTCCCCGAGCGCCCACGCCCACAACCTGCTCGTCGAGAATGCCGGCAGGCTGACGGACTACCAGGCGATGTCCCGCGCCCTCGCGCACATGTCGGCGCGGCGGCTTTCTCTGACCGAGCAGGCGTTCGCCTTCCTGGGCTCGTCAGGGCCGTCCCAGTCGCAGAGCAGCTGCGTGAAGGATACCGTGAGGGCGATTCTGAGGACTTTGGATGACGTCGGGGGCCCGTGCCGCGCGTCCGGCGTGTTTTCGCTGATCAGGGCGTTAGCTTCGATCAGCGAGTTCGACGCGGCGGTGTCGTTGATCGAGGAGACGGCGAGGAGGGCAAGCTACTACAACGTCCTCATGGCGGCCAAGTGCAAAGCCGGCGACTTCCATGGCGCCCGCGAGGTGTTCGACGAAATGACCAATTCGGGTTGCGACCCGAACGCCAACTCCTGGAACTACCTCCTCGGCTGCCTGCTCAAGAATGGCAGGGTCGCAGAAGCGTGCGATCTCGTCGAGGCCATGGAGAGGTCTAAACCCGACGACGTCCCAAACTCGTTGACATACGAAATTCTCGCTTACCATGCCTGCAAAGCGGGAAGGTTGGATTCGGCAAGGCGGATTCTCGATCAGATGTTCTTGGAAAAGCTGACGCCAAGGATCACAATTCACATGGCCTTCATCAAGGGGTACTTGTACACCGGGAGAACAGAAGATGCTTTCAAGTATGTCAGTGATATGAGCACCAGGGACCGGCACTCCGTGAACAGGAACTACAGCCTTCTCGCCAAGCTGTTGCGTAAGTCTAGGAGGATCGTCGAGGCGGGAAGGGTTCTGTATGAATTGATGGAGAAGGGCCTTAGGCCAGACCATTCTGCTTATGTTAGAGTGGCCAAAGATTTGCACAAGATGGGCAGGGGAGATTTGGCTACGGAATTGAATTCGTTGTTTCGGGGGTTCAGTGTACAGACAGAATTGGGGCGATGAATATTTTTGGACAAGCTATCGAGTCTAGCAAGATTTGCCTGTCCATGAAGACTCGTGTAGTCGTGTCATGTGCCATTGGTGTCCTTTCTCTATGATGCGAGTCTGGCAACCTGTCTGTTACAGAGAAGAAAGCACACATGAACAGGAGCAAATGGTCACAGCCTGTTCACATTGTCACATTGAGACAGACCATCTCCATGAACATGCAATAGGTCCAGATAATGCCAGAAATGCCATTGTCTGTTGCTTCGCATATTGCGCACTCTAGCATCAATCGCATCATCATTATGCCATTAATTTCTGTTCTGGGTACTTCTTGCTTGCATGTTGATGTCTAAACTATTTTCTTTAGTTGTATGTTCTACTTCATGCAATGCAACAGATCATTGAGTTAGTTGGAAACGGCTGGTCAGGCATGAAATGTATAGTATTTTTTAAATATGGTTGGAAGCACTAGTTGGCAGCATAAGCACTATTTATTGGTTCATTCAAAATTCCCGTCTTGTGTTTCCATCTATGTGCCACTTTCGGGGTTGTAAAGCTCACATATGTTATAGTGCATGTGAACTTTCTTAAGCTTTGTGTTCAATTGAAAAACACACATTCATATTACTGTTGCACCTAAGCTTCTTGTATCTATGAAATACCTACTTTGCATCAATAGATTCTCTACTTCCTTTTCTTTCTCATATTCTTGGACTCAGTTTGTGACAATATTTTCGGCCTTTCCCCCCAACATTTTAGATTGCTACCTGACACATTTCTTTTTTTATTTGTTTGTTTAGGCATTGTCTGGTGTTGGAGAATCAATTCAGAATAGGGCGGATATATTGCAGAACACAGCCTTGAACACGGCTCTGAACACTCAGTTTCTTTTCCAGATTGGTGTATTTACTGCTGTTCCCATGATTCTAGGTTTCATCCTGGAATCAGGTGTCTTGACGGTATTCCCTTTCCCTTGCAAACTTCTTGCTTAACCTATGACCAAGCCCTGTACATGAGTTATTTTCAGAAGTAATACTGTATAACAGATACAGTTAATTAGAAAATCATTATCTAACAAGTATAAGTTACGTTGAATACAGGCTAATGGCAATTTTTTTTTGAATATTACCGGTTTCGTGACTTTTTCCTGGCGGTCTTGCGGAATGTGGTGGTTTTGGGTTGTACTTGTTTTTTGGACCGTGTGTAACGGTGTGTTGCTGATCGGTTTGTTGTACATTTTGATCAGCGCGTAGGAAAATGGTAGTGTGTGTGTATATATAGAAAAATGGTACTGTACTCCTTAGAATACGTACTCCTATTCAATAACGATTAAATTAAATTATTCGTTGAAAAGAGTATGAAACGGGTGCGAGAGAGAGAGAGAGAGAGAGAGAGAGAGAGAGAGAGAGCGAGAGCGAGAGAGAGAGAGATGGGTTAGAGTTTGTTCTTTGGAGGCGATTTAGGAGTAGTTAGGTTGTTAATTAGGAGAAGTTGTATTTATAGATCAAGTTGAGAACTTTTAGAAGAGGTAATATATTTTGCATGCAAGTTATGTATTTATTTTTTATTAGCATATAATTAGTATGATGATTATTTGGTAGGTGTTGCTATGTTAAGTATGCCTGTTAGTTTATTTGCATGCATATTTATATTCATGGTAGTGATGATAAGTATATCATTACTGATGAATTAGTGGAATGATTGTTTTGATGGTGTATGACCACAAGCCTCACTTTTTTCTCTCCTTTCTTTTTTATTCCAAAAGACGTGTATGTATTTTAGTTCGTGCGTATTGCCATGTACCTAGGAGTGGCCAGACAAACACATCCACTAACCATATCCTATGCTTCATGTAATTCACGCCTTAATTATGAATTGTTATGTCAGGCTTTATTCTTGCTCAAACCAATGGTTGTAAAATATTAGTCTAGTTGGTCATGTAATAGAACACTTAGCTAATTTTGGTACTTCTAATTTTCTCTAAACCATATGATTTATTTAAATAAAATTAAAAATTACTATAACAAATGAATCAAGCAGAGGAGGGGTACTTGGTGTGGTATAGCACCGCAACATGTCCTGTTGCCGTTCCCTTGTGTGGAAGGTCCTCCTGTGGTCCCATAATGCAGCAAATATGTATGGCTTGCCACTTGCTGATCTTGTCTACGAGTTTTCGGACTCCATCTCGGGTCTGGCCTATAACACTTTCAATTTTTTTAGGGTTTTTCCAACTTCGCGGATATTATGATCTACGACTGTCCAACATGGGAAATGACGTGAAGAACCCAATCCGGTCAAAATCCGGTCAACTTTTATACAAATCTCGGTCCACTTTACCGAAATTTCGGTTCAAATCACCGAAATCTCGGCGAGATATTAATGTACTGTAGCAATTTTAATTTTATAGTGGTCAAAAATCATCAAACTTTTTTGAAAGTTTGGTCAGACATGGAAAACGACTTGAAGAATCCAATCCGGTCAAACTCCGGTTAAATTTTGGTCAAAAAACCGAGATTTCGGTACATTTAGCTGAAATTTTGTCGAAATTATATGGTACTGTAGCACCATTAATTTTTTTTAAGTTTTTTTTTTAATTTCGCCGGGATTATGGAACTCGGGGGTTCGAAATTTGAAATTTCGCGGAATTTCGGCGAAAATTTGAACCCTGGTAGTGGGTGATGGTGTTGCTGTGTCACGTTCTACTACGGTAACGGAGTGCAGTATGTGACACATGTTGTTTGCATTTGGTTTCGTAGTCGAGAAGGGGTCCATATTTGTAATTTCGCTTAGATGAAAGTTGAATGTGAAAAAAAAGAAGAAAAAAGTACATATAATAGCATGAACTTTGGTCGAAAGTCCATAAAACAACTTGAATTTTGAAACTGAACATTTAACCCCCTGGATTTTGCAATACGGGTGAAAATAACACCCTGATCCGGTTTTATATTGTGGTAAAATACTCATATGGCGCAATGAGTGAACAATTTTGCTATGTAGAATGACCGCTAATCTAGTTAGATCAATAACAGGTGTGCTTCTCCCTTGCTGAGCTTGTAGGCTTGTAGCTATGCTTCCATGGCAGTAAGCTCTTATATCTCCTTCCCTCTCTATTTAAATTTGGGAGGAAAGCCCCTGTGGGTTCCATCTATCAATCATCTAAATTTGCATCATGTATCATCCTACATGGCAAAAATATTCACTTGTTACGTCACGTGAGCAATACTGGGTTAGGGTATTATTTGAACTGAATTACAAAGTTCAGAAGACTAAATGTCTGATTTTATAGTTTAAAGTGTACAGAGGCCTCCGAAGACGAAGCACTCCGCGTCACCGATCCGCCCTTCCCCCAACGATCCAATAATGTCCCTCCATTTTGAACCCCGCGGATCGATCCCCGTCCCCGTACCACGTCACCGATCCGCTCCTCCCACCCGAACCCATCCCCACCCGTCCATCTTCGATCCAACGCGCTAGATCCCACCACCCACGGATCGCTTCATTTTTACCGCCGCGCCCAAACGCACCCTCCTCCGACCGCTATAAATAGCCGCCCACAAACCCTCTTCGGCAAAGCAAATCCCCCAATTCCCAAATCATCCCCCACCTCACTAGTACCTGCGGAGCGCGCTCCTGGTCAAGGTTTCTTTGAGCCAGCCATGTCGGGCCGCGGCAAGGGAGGCAAGGGGCTGGGCAAGGGCGGCGCGAAGCGCCACCGCAAGGTGCTCCGCGACAACATCCAGGGCATCACGAAGCCGGCGATCCGAAGGCTGGCGCGGAGGGGCGGCGTGAAGCGCATCTCCGGGCTGATCTACGAGGAGACCCGCGGTGTGCTCAAGATCTTCCTGGAGAACGTCATCCGCGACGCCGTCACCTACACGGAGCACGCCCGCCGCAAGACCGTCACCGCCATGGACGTCGTCTACGCGCTCAAGCGCCAGGGCCGCACCCTCTACGGCTTCGGCGGCTGAGCCCGTTGTGGCTCGCGCTGGTGTCGGCGACTTTTCTACTTATGGTGGTTAGGGCGTCGTTTCGTTTCCTGTGTGGCGTTTGCGTCTCTGTTCTGATCTGTGCAAAGTTATCGGGCCTCTATTCTGAAATGGGCCTTAGTGCACCTTATACGGATGCAATTGTTGGCTTTGGTGCTGCCGCCTACAATATTTTCATCTTCACATCCGTGTCTGTTTCATATGTGCCATTACTAGATTCGTCCCAGAACGCACCAGCTGCCATTGAGCAGGGGCCACACTAATTTAGCCAGGACTTCTCAACTATTTGGACATTGATCTAATAATGACTTGTGTATTTCAAATTTCAGTAACATTGGAATACTACATGGGTAACAGACTGCAAATATCGGCCACGATAGTACTCGGACAAGTGCTATATCAACAGGCGGCAATGTACTCTTTTCGAACGCTATTTTGATAAGTGTTTGTACTCTGCTGCATGGTTCAAAATCTTGCCAACATTTTGGTTACCTTGGTTGAAATTTAATTCCCTGGTCAGAGTTGAGATATAGGATATAGCTGGTAACACACGACAACTTCTATAATTTGCGACGGATGGATGAGAACAGAAGGGAAGAAGATGCAGGAAATCTAGCTGGTAACACACGACAACTTGTATATTTTGCAGATATTGGCATATCGCGCAGCCTTGCGCGGGTTGGTGGGCAGGTTTTTGTGTAGCTGTGACAGGCCTTATTATAGTGGGTCAAGACTCAACAGGCTTAGGAGCAGGGAAAATCGATTATATGTCATTGTGAAGACTAGGTTTCACATATTTATTATCATCGTCGTTTGGTTCGGTTTAATACTCTTTACAACGGTGACACCTTTTGCATTTGCCATTACAATTCAATTACTCTTATTCTACAGGATTTCACCTGTTTTATCGTGGGCCCAGGCAAGTGATTGAATCATATTGCCCCCTCGGTTGGCTTTATCCCTTGGTGCGATCGGACCGTAACTCAGTGTGTTCTTCCCCATCCTCACCTCCCATGAGCGTAGGCGGCTGAGGCGAAGAAGGCGGCGGGCGCGCTCATCGCCGACCCTAAGACGGTGTCGTTGGAGTCGTATGACGACATCACGTACAGCCTTGACCAGGTCACGAAAGGTTGTGGCGGCGTGGGATGGCATGGAGGCGTGGCCATAGAGACGGATGATGCGCGCGGCAAAACCCTCGGTGGAGGCCTCGAAGAAGGGCTTCTGCGTGTTGAGGATGGCCACGACGCCGTCGTGGCGGCCGATGGAGGCTAGGTGGGACATGCGGTGCCGGTCGCAGAAGCGCGAGGACGTGGGCGATGCGGCGACGAACTCGCAGACCAGCTTGTCCGGGTCACGCTCTCGAATGATGCCCTTGAGGATCGCGCGGAGGGACTTCTACGTCGCCAACTTGGGCTTGGGCGGTTGGGCAGTAGGTGAGGAGAAGATGCGGGAGAGGCGGTGCGCGTGGGAGGAGGCTGCGGTTGCAGCCAGGGAGGCCATGGCGCCATGGCGAATGGGGTTTGCGGCGAGAGGAGTGGGAGGCGGAGGGTTTTGGGGATTGGTCTGAGTGGAGCGAACGGCGCGCGCATGGGGGACCCGAGTGGGCCGAGGCCAGTGCGGACAGAGAGGGCAAGAGGCGGAACGCTGGGCCAGAGGAGAAGGCGGTGGAAAGGTCGAAGCGGAGGTCCTGGGTGTCGCCGTCGGCCGAGAGGCCGGAGATGAAAGGCAGCCCGAGCACACAGAGGAGGGAGAGGGTGTATGCTGATACTGTGAGGTGTTTGGGGAGATTTGTGCTGCTACTGCTACTAGGGGCAGTATCGTTCTTACACTCGCCTGAGCCCACGATAAAACAGGTAAAATCTCAGTAATTGGGTTGTAATGTCAAAGGCACAAGGTGTCACCGTTGTAGGGGGTATTAAACCGAACCAAACGACGATGATGACAAATATATGAAAC
Organism: Rhipidocladum racemiflorum; assembly: GCA_036346355.1. Taxonomy (NCBI): domain Eukaryota; kingdom Viridiplantae; phylum Streptophyta; class Magnoliopsida; order Poales; family Poaceae; genus Rhipidocladum; species Rhipidocladum racemiflorum. The sequence goes on along the minus strand of CM070573.1, from coordinate 85,246,282 downwards.
CCAGTCTTCACAGTGGCATGTAACCAATTTTCCTGTCTTTACATAGTTGCTCTTTGAGAGTGAGATTATTTTCATATTACTTTGAACTTGAAGGCATGGCCTTGTGCTTGCATAACCAAGCTTTGAAGGTTAAAACTTTTATGAGCCTACAATGTTATTGAATGAGATATTTTAGTTACGTAATCATTACTTGAATGTATGAAAGAACCAGTAAAAAGGGTACTGTTTTGTGCATAATCTGGCTTTTGAAACATAACTTGGGTGAAGTCACTCTAGTTTTGAAAGTGTAAATATCCTGTTAATAAAACCCTGGGTTTATGGTGCGAACTCTTAGTGCGTCTTGAGGACACCTGCATGTCGACATGGTGGTTATGGACTTTGTAAGGACCCTAAAAATTCATCAAGCAAATGCTTGAATTAGTCTCCTAATTAGCTCATTAGCAGGTAATTAAGTGCCAAATTAGTGTAGCAGTATGCATAAGTGGGTAGAATAACTAAAGTTGCAATAGAATTATAGAATGATAGTTGTGCCCTTTTGTATCCAATAGAACCCAGGGGCAAAAAGGTAACTTGGCAGCACAGTGAAAAGATAAGGGTGAGCACAGTGCCACTTCCCTACTCTTCCCTTTTATTCCAGTCGAGCACCAGAGCACCAAGCCAGCACATTCCACCCGAGTGAGCGAGAGGGAGGGCAAGAACAGAAGCCAAGCATGAACCAGCAGGCGGTCAAGGGGAGTGAGGAGAAGGCCAGCCGGGACGAGCTCATCCCTAAACGCTGGCCGGAGCTAGAAGGAGGAGCCCGTGCAAGCCCAAACCTTGGCCAACTCCACCCCAACTCCAACTAAGGGTGTAAACGGAGCGGATAATATGCGGACCGTATTCGCATCCGATAACCATTTTTAGGGAAATAGCAAAAGAATCTGATATCCGACGGATACGGATATGGATAATTATCCGGATCGGGCAGCCGGATACGAAGCAGATATGGGGGAGGAGATATCCGACGGATACGAAGCGAATACGGATATCCGTATACGGTGGAACGCCAATTGATTGAGGAGTGAGGAGTCTGCAGTGCAGGCCGGCAGGCCCAGCCCAATGGTCCCGGTCTGGCATTCGCTCCCAGAGTCCCAGCCTCTTGTAGCCTTCGCTCCAAGACTCCGGCTTCAATAGCCTGACTGCCCGAGCCCCGACCTTGAGTGTCCTCCAGGGTCCAGTTCGGCGCTCCTACAAACCCTAGCCGCCGCCTCTAATCCTCCTCGCCACCAAACGACGCCGGCGCTCCGCCTCACCGCCACGATGCCACCTCTCCGCCCACCCGACGCGTCGCCTCTACACCACCTCACCGCAGCGGTCGTAGGCGTCGCCGAGGAGGCCCCACCCGAGCAGCTCGTCGCCGCCTCCAATCCTCCCCGCCATCGGACGGCGCCGGCGCGCCACCTCGCCGCAGCGATCGTAGGCGTCGCCGAGGAAGCACCACCCGAGCAACTCGCCCTCCCCCTCGGCGTCCTCCTCGGCCCACCGTCGTCGCAGCGCCCGCTTCCTCCCATCCTCCTCGCTGCCTCTCTTAGTTTGGTTTGGGCTTGGCGGTACGGCTCCTCTTCCCTTCCTCTACCCACTTTCTCAGTTTCTCCTCTGCCCAATTGTCTGATGGTAACCAGCTGAGTAGCCGATGCCATCCCTTTCAAAATTACATTATATGTTCTGGTAATCTGGTTCATATTCACTCATTTTACTGGAAAATTTCCTTCTTTAAAAAACCCCGTTAAAGTAGTACTAGCATGAGGGTCATATGAAGTTTATCAATTAGCTAACCCAATTATTTGATGGTTTATTATGTTTGTGGATTATGTACTCATTACTCTAAATCCTAATATTCTATGTTGAAACTTGTGTTTTGGCGTTTACATATTATCCGACTAAATATTCGGTTTCGGTTTCGTTTTCGTTTTCGTTCCAACTCCGACTACTATCTGTTTTATTATTATCCGATATCGATTTAATATCCATATCCGTATCCGCATCCGAGTGAAAAAAATGTGAGCGGATATGAAAATATCACTATCCGACCAAATCCGCTCCGCTTTCACCCCTAACTCCAACCCTTCTTCCCCAATCGAACCGAACCCCAAGGAGCTCAGGTAAGCTAGTAAGCTTAAGTAGGATAGTAGTATAGTGGTTGTAGGGTAGTTGTAGAGCAATGTACTCCCTTCGTTTCTTTTTATAAGGCGTATTTGGTTTCGTTAGGACAAGACTTTGACCAACGATTACTTCATTAATATATCATTTATGCAATACAAAATCATACTTATATATAAGTACTTTTGAATACAAATCTGCTAATATCAATTTTGTGTCATAAAAATTATATGCTAATAGAGTAATTGTTGGTCAAAGCTTTGTCCTAACGAAACCAAATACGCCTTATAAAAAGAACCGGAGGGAGTAGCATATAGAATGAGTAGATTCAGTAGAGACAAGAATAGCTCGGGGTTTTCCCGTGAGGGTCTCAGTAAGGGAGTTTCCTAGGGACACACCCATTTCCTCACCGGAGAGCCGGCCAGTCGATCTCATCAGCACACCCCCCAAACCTAGGATCTCTCACCTCAACATCTGACCCTATACTTATCGTAAAACACCATTAATCAAGGTTTCGCCCAAGCAACTAGTAGATCAGCCAACCAAAATCGAAATCCAAGCATAAGGCAACAGGGAACCGAGTCCAAGTAGCAAGCAACCAAGAACCCTAGAACCATAAGCAGTCCCCACTCCAAATTTCCAAATAGCAAAACCTAGAAATCTCAAACCAGTGGAGTTCGGGTAAGGGAGCAGGCCGGGCTTGGCTGTGGGCCGCCGAGCGACTGGTCGGCTAGATCCAGCTGCCGCGGGGTGGCGCAAGCCACCGATAGAGATTCGGCGCGGAGCCAGAGGCTGGTAGGTTGAGGGAGAGAGAGGGGCACTGTTGTAGGAGAGCCAGAGGGAATCGCTCGAAGGTAGTCAGCCAAGAGGAGGAGGCTGAGGCCGGGCCTAAGAGAGAGGAGCCGGAAGGAGTAGATCCGGGCAGGGGAAGAAGGAACCGTGAGGGAGTCTAGGGGAGCTCGTCTCCTGAGAACTGAGAGAGCCAGGGTCGACCGAGTCAAGAGAAAGAGAGGGACCGAAGGGTTTTGGCCAAGGGCAGAAGGGAAAAGAATGAAAAGAAGAAAAAGGAGAGAGAAGGAAAGAAGAGGAAAGAAAAGAGGATGTACTTGTGTAGATAACTCAAAATAGACATTAACAGTATCTCTAATTAATACTGCTACTAGTGGTTGGACGCCATAAATTTGTTCAAAATTAATACTCTGTATTTTTAGGGTCAAACCTGAATCAATTGGACCAACCCCTGTTACCGAGCGAGGACGTACGTTCATATTTTATACTAGGCAAGCTCCCTTGATCATCAATTTATCAAATGCTTTCTAAATGTTTCCTTATTACAAATGTCATCGTTGCATGGAAAATTATTTTTACAATTTTGGGAAATATTAAAATGGTAGCATGGTTAGATTTGTGGATTGGGAAATGGATAAATTGATGGGTGAAAAAAATGAATATGGTGTTGGTTGGATATTAGGAAATGAGTTAGATGGTGTGAGTTATTATGGTGGGTAGGTGACGCCGATGAGAAGGATTGCCATGCCGTTGGGGTTCTCTACATAGACTATTATATAAGGTCAAACAAACTAACACTTGGGTAATGAGCCGTAAATCATTATCAACCATAGTATGTGAAATCGACCAGAAAATGTTGTCCTATGAAAGTATTAGAATCTCCACATTGGGTAAGATTGGTAAGGGCGTACCCTTAGGATATGCCGGTAGGCCCTTGGGGGGTACTAGTCTCGACGTAATGGTGGTATATTTGAAGCCATGGGTAGAGTTATTATCGATAGTGGATTGTTGGAGTACAATTGTATCTGCGAGGTGTGGGACAGCCTGGGATAGGTGTCCACACTCGAGTGCAGGGTTGGAGATCTAATACCGGATTAGTGATAAACGTTCAGGGCATCACAGGATGGTGTCACTATGGATAAAGTGGTATAAACATGCGCAGGGTAAAATCATGAATTCATACTAGTCTCTTGGATTGGAGACTGCGGAAGCTAAGTCTGTCTCATATATAGTGTTAGTAGTGTCTTTCCGAAAGTTAAAATGAACAACCTTTAAAGAAAACCTAATTTCTGTAAAAACTAGATTTGAGGGAAGGTGATAAGTTGTTGGACTAAATTAGATTGAGAGAAAAATTTATTTAATGCATTCTTTGCTATTAATGCTTGCTGTGTACTCCTGTACTCTCTTGCTTAAATCCCCCCTTGCTTAGAAGGTGAATTCCATGGATCCACCTCCGAGGTCTGGGATGAGGATTATTCGCAGGACCAGGACCTACAGGAGACAGATTACTGCTACTGCTACTACTACTTACAAGAGGACTAAGGAGTTTAGTGGACCGTTCCATAGCGGACCGTCCCCTATTAGACCGATACCTCATCCTGAGAGGTCTTCGGGGTAATAAAAGGTGTATTATATTTTTGTTGTACTTGATTCTACTCGTATAATTAGCAGATGGACATGTAGCCTGCGTGACATAATGGTTGTAATAAAGGTACCATTTTCAGTCTCTAATTATTGTCCTGCTGTAACACTCTGAATACTGTGTAGTAGCTGATAAAGTATTGGGTTTCCTGGTATTTTGTTAGCTACTATATTGAGATTTGTGTAGTTAACTCAATGTAATGACAGTGAAGCTGTTAATTACCTGAGCTAATCGTGCGGGTCATCACAGACTTGCATTAATAGGTGCAACTTCGCAACTGTAGGGTGGCCCCAATCGTCTTCTTCCTTTTTGGGTTAAGTTGAAGCTTTTGTTCTTATTTGAGCCAGGAAATGGGAGCTGCTGATGTAGTTAAACATAAGCCCTTTTTGCTTGAGTTGTGTTGAGGCATTAGTAGCAGAGATTGTGCAATAACACTAAGCAGAGGTAGGAAGCACTTATAACTACGTGGGCTTGCTTACCTTCCTTTGTTCTATACACGGTTTTTAGTAGAATCTCTAGAAGACATTGATTTAAAGCATTGTTTCATTGGTCGGAGTTTCATTTGTGCTTCTGGGATTGGAAATCATGATCAAAATACATCCAGAAGGTATGCTGATGGCATCTAATATAAAATTTCTAAATTGTAATACTTGAACGTAATTCCTGTTTGATTTACAGCTCAATGGATCTTAATTTTACTAATTAAATATTATGAATTCATCTTAACAGTGCTTTAATGTGACAAAATTTTGAAACTAGCAATGCAAGTGGGTGAGTAAATGAAATCAGTTCATACGGTAAAAAATGGAACACACTATTTCAGTGAGAAGCTTTTTCAGAGGACTAGGAATGTCCACTCACTTTGTGAATTTAATTCAACATGTCATTTACATCTGATATGGGAACAGAGGACTTGAAAATCTGGTCCACAGGCCTTATGCTTGCGAGTTCGTCCTTAACCTCAGTATGAGTTTCACGCTGCTTCTTTTGATGTTCTATCCTACTTACCATGGTGCCATTTTGTTTTGTAGCAGAACTGAAAATGACAGCTCCTTTTTATCTCTATCATCTCCTTTTTTCCACTTTTCATGGAGCTGAATACTACGATGCCAGTATTATGATGTCACTTCTTTCAAGAGGAACCGACCACATAAACAGCTGATGTTTTCTGATTAGAAATGGTTACCTGCAAACCTAGTTTACCTTTTTAATGCAGTTGTTTCACAGGTGTTTTTTTTTTCTCCCATGATAAAAATCAATAAGCAGCGCTTAGCATATTCTATTTCACCTTGAGCTATATCATAACGTAAATGTTAAATTGTTTTTTTGTTATAGCAATACCAATTGGTAACGGCTAGATATCAGGTTGGACAATCTCAGAAGCCAACAAGATATCTTGCTTTCTCAAATTGTCATGAGAAAAGTAAGCATGTTAAACATGTGCAGGTTCCCTCGTTATATCTCTGAAATCTGCTTGCGGCATCCAATGAATAAAGAGAATAGTTCAACTTTTGATCTGATGTTGACCTCAGTGTCATAATTGCTTTTTTTCCCGCTGAAGACTGCATTTTGTCATGTTTCTCCACGTTTGTGCTTGCGTTTTCCTGCTGCAAGCTCCGCAGAGATGCATCTTCTGTGAAGTTATTTGCTGATCCAAGTTATTCTTTTTGAATCTGTGTTAAACAAGACATACTATGAGAATATCAAAGGAGCAAATTTGTTTTTTCCCCTTGTGGATGCTCTCTTACTGATGTTTGCATGGCTTAGCTTCATTGTGTTCTCTAGTTCTCGGAAAAAAAAGTGTAGTCTGTTGTCGGTAAATTTTTCTATATCTTCTTACTGTTGCACACTTGCAGTTACTACCTCCAGAGATGAAACATATGTTGCTTAGGGTTTGGGTTTAACATCAGAAGAGAATGAGTTGCAATTATGAAGACACGTGTTCCCAGTAAGCAGTAATCAGAGCTAGAAGCTGATTCAAATTAATTACAGAAAATGTTTTACTGTGTGTTTGGCTGCTATAGTGCTATTTAAGCTGTTCCGACTTCCAAGACACTAGCAGTCTAGCATGACAGTTGAGATATATCTAGCTAGCTACAATGGTAAAGAGCCAGGATAGAGGCACAAGTCCGAACTCTGAACTCGGCTGCACGCCTTTGTTGCTATCTTTTTCCAATGGACCCAATCTTGCTGTCGAGCTTTGGCTTCAGCCTTGTGATCCTAAGTTACTTTTTTAGTAGGTTTGCTTTAAAATGTGACCTTGCTTTGTCATGTATTAGGAATATACAATAATTTGTTGAATACAGAGTAGATGGGTCATCAGGTGTTGAGTTACTTTGTCAGGCGTCAAATGTACAATAGAAATTCTAATTCGATGACCAGACCACGGATCCTCACTTTTGTTAAATTTCTTGAAGAAAATATACCAAGTTTACCTCTAAGGAATGGTGTCTGAAATGTCAGCTCATAGAGTAAATCTGGAACGTTGGCTTGCGAGCCTCACCTTTGAAGTGTTGATTCCTACTGTAAGTAATCCTCTTTTAGTTCAAGTAAGTGCTCTAACTGTTTCTGCTGCTCTCAAATATCACTGCCATGCTGAAAAAAAATTCACTCTCAGGACATGTCAGACAATCATTATGGACGGCGAATCAGAGATTAGTAAATTAACTATGTGAAAGCTTCACATAGTGACCGGACATAAATTGTTTGCAAGTTGCCTAAACTACTTTACAGGGTACTTATGGTCCTATCTGTGTTAATCATCACGGTCAAGAAAATGACACTAGCGGGAGCTGACTTTGGAGTTTTTGACTGCAACAGGAGAAACATAAACTTTATGTCTTACGAATTGAACAGCAAGAGCTGTCTACATTGGATACACACAAAGTTTTGTTTCCCAGTTACAATATCGGCGTCATATTGCTTCATCCTTTGGTGCAAGGTATTCTGATTTCTTTCCTTGTTTGGGTTTTAACAGATTCTTGTGGAAGCCAAGATACTTCAACAATGGCCTGCTTTTGGACTTTGAAAGGTCTGGAGGCTAGGGGGTGGCCTATCCTTTCGGTCACACCTGTTGTGTTTTCTTTTCTTTTGATTCCTCCTCTCCTATAGTGAGAACCGACACTGCATTCAGCTCTGCAACCTTTGTGATTAAATAACTTTTGTGAAATGCTTTTGAATGGAATATATCTCAGCATATCTTGATTGTAATTATTTTTGTATCCAGGTTGAAGTACTTTGCTTGCCGCTTGCATAGGCCACCCATCTCTCCATGGATGGCAATGTTGGCACTCAAGGTCTGATCCCAACACCACCTTCAAAGTTCTAAGAATTATTCCTTATCACAATTAGTTTATTGCGGGTCATTCATCTTTTGTCAAAACCAGTACTGTCACATAGCTGTCGGTCTGAACCCTGAAGGTCTCCAGGAAAGTAGAAACAACATTTTTAGTCAGTCTCACTTGGGTCCATTTCTCGAATTAGAGTTCGATGTTTTAAGACATGAAAGCAAAGGTTGACGAACAGTTTTGATGGAGATATCATTGAACACACGCTGATCAATACCTTAATCATTAGTTTGATCAGGACCCAATTTTTGTCTCTGGCATCATTGCGAAGATACATGAGCTGATTTGCTGGGTCCAGGTAGGCTAAATTCTCCCTTTTTCTGCTGATATTCCTTAAAGCCATGTGAAGTTGTGAAGATTTGGGCCTGCTTTACTAACCGATCGAGCTGGCCGATCGTAATCTATCATTTCATTATATTAAGTATTTGTAGTTAAGTCACTGCGCTTTTAAATTTTAAATGAATTCCGTCATGTGTGCACTTCATGTTCACTCTAAGCTGTCTCATTGGACACCTTCTTGATCCAACTTTTAAATGAATTGCGTTTATGTGTGCCCAACCTTCCTGTTCACTCTAAGCTGTCAGGATCGACCGACTTGTTTTACCATCCAGGTCACATTGAGTTACCTTTCTTCATCCAACTTTTGCATCGATCAGTGCAACAAAATCGTAAGCAGAGGTAAAATTATGTGCTATAGCAATAATCACAGGTTGTATGCAACATATAGTAAATGATAGTGTTGTCTGTTCCCTAAATGTCACAATAAAAAATATAATCTAATCCCATCGCCATAGTAAAGTAATAAAATGTAATAATCTGTTGTCAGGGTAAACTTCATCAGGTCCTCCAGTAATTAAGTAACTCTGTTGGAACTATATATATATATGTGTAGGAAAATGGTTCCATACTTGTGGGAGTATGTACTCCCACTCTCAATATACTACATAAATGATATTGTTATACTTCTTTATCTTTTTGAGTATACTCTAATACTAATTATAAGATACTCCAAAGTGAATTCCACGAAAAAATTCAACAAAACCCACCATTTATAGCATAATTTGTTTATATACTCTTTTTACATGTGGAAAATGGTATATAACAAAAAAATAAATGACTTTCATTCATACCGTATTGAAGTATCTTATGTATATATGACACATTGGCACGACATTATAGGTATTTGTGAATATATGTATGTGCATGCATGATACGCTAGAGGTAGAAGGGAGGTATGTAGAATAGCCTAGGATGTTGTGGTTTTGGAGATACCCACTGTGCGGGGTGAGGAGAAGCATAAACTCGAAAAGGGGAAAGGAACCTAAAGTTGGGGGGCGGATGGATTGATGAAAAGGTAAAGTGGCCCACAAGCTATGCATGAGCAGCCGCAAGTTGGGTGGGCCCCGAAAGCGCCAGAGACCCAGTTCTTGCACTTGCCATGTAGGCGTAGCAGGGGAACGTGTCGAAAGCCTGGCTGGCTATCACAGTACAATTGTTGGATAATAATCGATCACCTTTTCTTTTTGTTATTAGCTGCTCAGAGATCGTCGCCATCATTAATTTGCCTCATTATAATTACATCATAGATCGATTAATTGTGTTGTGTCGTTCACTGGAGAACAAACAAACCCGTCTCGTTTGACCCTTGTTTTCTTTGCCCTTCTTTTTGAGGAAAAAAAATGGCTCCTGCCGACTTCAGTAGAATTGAAGCCTTTTCAATCCTTCCAATGTGGACAGTGTGAGCACAATCTTTATTAGGCTCCCGGGTTAATTTACGGAAACTCACCTACTATAGGTTGGTTTAATTATCTCCACATATATATTATTCTTACATGCAGTTACAGTTATACATAATAGTTTTTTTTGACAAGGTACAAATTACTAAAATAAACACTCATTTCTCTGGACTATGCAATACTGACTTTTGTCTTGACAGTGCCTCCACAGGTGACCAGCTAATTTTGGGCATGCAGCTATGCATCCACTCTCGTAACATCCAGAACAGAAGAACAGGTAAACATGCATGCACGAGCCCGGCATTGCCACTCAGCTGAGTGACAGTTAACGAGTCCTCACAAAGTATTAGTACTATAGTACATGCATTAGCTGCTAATTAATCATGCAGGGCACAAGCATTGAGGCAGGGGGGCCCCGGCAAAATCTACATGGGGGTGCGTGCGTGAACGTGACGTACGTAAACCGTCAAAGGGAAGGGGGAGTCTAGCTAGCTCCCAGGAAAAAAGCGAGGGAATCGAGTACCAACCTTGGGCCCCTCACTCTTGCCACCGAGAGCTGACTAGGCACGGTCCTGGTGGCCCACAAAGCAGCCAATAGCATCCCTCCACAATCTGCATCCTGCAGCTACGGCCCCCTCGCTTTGGCAGCCAAAGACAAGAAGAGAAGATTGGGATATTTCTATTCACACCGATATAAAGCTAACTGACACAAGACACAATAGAAAGCAAAAGCAAAGGAGTGAGAGAGAGAGAGAGAGAGAGAGAGAGAGACAGAGAGATATAGCTTCTTGTGAAAGATGAGAAGAATCCAAACATATATACACATAAAATAGTCTGAAACTTTGCTATAAAGCCATACTCCCTCCCCTCCCCCTTTCCCTCCCTCTCTTCTTCCTCTCATTGCCCATTAGCCGATAGCACCAAGGTCTCCTCCCTCCTCCAACTCTACTGCTCCTCTTACCTATGTGACAATCTTGGTTAATTTTCATAACTCATGTGTGCGCTATTGTATGTTGCAGGTTTTGTGTACATTGTAGCTGATCATTCATTCATATAGCTATATATATTCAAGCAATTAGGTTGGTGTGGCTGTCTGCATTTTAGCTTTGGATAGCCTTGCCTGCCTGCCTAGCTCTGAGCACCCCTTTGCTGTGAGAGTTTTGAGAGGAAGGAGAAAGCAAATGGCGCCCGTGAGTTTGCCTCCAGGTTTCAGATTCCACCCCACTGATGAGGAACTCATCATCTACTACCTTAAGAGGAAGATCAACGGGAGACAGATAGAACTCGAAATCATTCCGGAGGTTGATCTTTACAAGTGTGAGCCGTGGGATCTGCCAGGTACGTACGTTCCTTGCCTTGTTCTCTTGATCTCTATGTTTGCATTAATTGCCTCTCTGACGAGGGAAGTTAGCATTATGTAGTTCCTGCAAGAATATTGCAATGAAACGCTATAGTACCCATGAAAGTATCGGCAATTAGTTCTCATCACTGGCTTGCTAGTTGCTATACAGGAGTAGCTACTGCCTTTATGGATAGCTTTGAAGAATAATTTATGATTTACTCTGAATAAGGAGGCATAAGCATCGCTAATTTGTAGTTAGTGATGGAACACATTTAGTTTTATTGTACTTTTGGATACATATATAGTTGCTTGAATTGCACGGGTTAAAATTCTATTGTGAATTAACTATAAGTGTGATTTGTCGGTACGATTTTAACACTGCATACACTTTTATTGTTCTCCAAGGAAAGCACATATGTAGCTCCAGTATTTGTATTGGATGCCATGTTGTGGAGACACTAAGCAATCTTATTCAATTCTTATACTATTATGTCCTCTCAAGAAACAACAATGCCAACTCTTGAGGAAAGAATCATCACATGTTCCCTTCTTGACGAGCACTTCATCGACCGATTATAGTTTAGATGTAACTAATAATCACTAGCCCTTGCAAAATGCAACTAACTACATATATATATGTTTGCTTTTGTATGTGGATTTTAGCATTTCTTTTCCTATTCACAAAAGAAAGATATATATATATAATTTATTCAGTATTTTGGTACGTTCCATTTCAACTGCTAGTTGGTTCAAACATATTTCGCTATTTTTCTGATTTTTTTTAATTTGTTAAAGCCTCGAATTCATGAGGCCATGCATCGATCTCAAAGCAAATCCAGTGGCTAGAAATTTGGATGATGGTCGGATGAAAGTTATCAAAACCCTTTGTTAAAAGCCATGTTTTGCTACGTAGCTTTGTGGAAAAACAAGATTAACCATACTGTGAAATTCATTTCTGCTTTTGAACATTTTATGCACGCCGAAAGGTCGGATATTGATAGATCTTGCTCCTTTTGTTGAAAGAAAATAAATTTCAAAAAGAAATGTCAAAATTCTGCCAAGTGTAAAGGTGATCACGTAGATACATATCTATGTCCGTGCATATTGAGCTACTTGAAAAGGAAAAGAAATCCTTTATCTCAGAGACAACAAAGCTAAAGCTTATGTATTTTGGACAATGTATCACAATCACGCAGAGATTTGAAGAAAAAGATTTATTCTCTTTATCCACTTGCTGTTTGCTTTGGAGCTTGACAGTTCACTAAAAATTACCCCGTAGCATGCACTGTATGGAACGAGTGCTAGCTGTAAGAAAATGAATGAAAAGATAAAATAAAGAGGATTCTTTTTTTCTTTTTTGGGTGACAAAATAAAGCAAGAAATTAAGGAAGAGATTTGAGATGGACACAAGTCAAGTAGATGAACAAAAGTTGCACAGCCTCCAAGAGATATAAAGTAATCTTGGTCTATTTTTCTCTTTTCAACTATAGTACGTACGTAGGCTATCGTGTTCAGTACAAACGTTTGAGCTCTACATGCAATTAGCTTTAATTAATCATGGCTAACACACATCTACGCATATGTGTGTGTATATATATGGATAATGTATGTATTTGTATGCATTGACATGCATCTAATTAAATCATGTTCAGAGAAATCTTTCCTTCCGAGCAAAGACCTCGAGTGGTACTTCTTCAGCCCTCGAGACCGCAAGTACCCGAATGGATCGAGGACTAACCGCGCAACAAAAGCCGGATACTGGAAGGCAACCGGAAAAGACCGGAAGGTGAACTCGCAGAGGCGTCCAGTTGGTATGAAGAAGACCCTGGTGTACTACCGTGGGCGAGCCCCGCATGGTTCTCGCACCGACTGGGTCATGCACGAGTACCGCCTCGACGAGAGGGAGTGCGAGACCGACACTGGCTTACAGGTGCATGTGCTACACACTACACTAGCTACTTCCAGTCCATGCATGCATGCATGCTTAAATTTCTGAAACCCTAAACCTAGAGTATTATTGAACACGTATATATACTAGCACGTAGCTGCATGCCTGATACAGATGAGGCCTCTGACATATATCCAACCTCTTAATTTGCATCTCGGTACGTATAAATATATATATAGGACGCATACGCATTGTGCCGGGTGTTCAAGAAGACAGCGCCCGGGCCAAAGATCATCGAGCATTACGGCGCGGTGCACCACCACGTCGAGCAACCTCAGTGGATGGCAAGCAGCGTCGTCGACCGCTCCCCGACGCTGGATGCGTCGTGTGATGGAAGAGGCGATGACTTCGAGAGCAGCAGCTTCTCATTCCCGACAGAGGCGCCAATGGACTCCATGCACGGTGGGTTATTTGGAATGCAGATGGGAAGTAGCGCTGCACCTCACGAGGATGGCAAAGGGATGCAGTTTCTGAGCGAAGACGCCTTCAACGCCACCAATCCGTTCTTCATGAATCCAGCTGCCTCCAACTTCTCATGCCTTCCATCCAAGGTAAATACTATATATTAAGGCAGAAATTAATGCTAGTGTTTCGGTAGTAATTAATGCAGGTGAAGCATAATTATACCATATGCATGCAGGTGGATGTCGCACTGGAGTGTGCAAGGCTGCAGCACAGGCTCTGCTTGCCTCCCTTGGAGGTGGAGGACTTCCCTCTGGATGTCAGCCTCGACACGAAGACGGGCATACTCCGCAGCAACCCCAACGAGGTTGACATCCTTCAGGAGTTCCTCTCTGTCGCGTCCGCCTCGCAGGAGCTGATCAATGGCTCCAGCAGCAGCTACCCTGAAATGTGGTTCGGTGCCGGCACAAGCAGTGCTAGCACCCACTTCATGAACGAGTTGTCCTCTCTCGTTGAGCTCGGAGCGAAGACAAATGGGGAGGCCGACAATTTCCACCAGATGGGCGGCATTGGCACGTCTGGCGGCCATGGTGAACCGGCTAGGCTGGTGGAAATCACTGACATGGTGGAGTTTAAGGAAGAGAAGAAGCGGGTCGAGAACCTTAGAGGAGTCAAGCTGGTGAACAATGACCTTGGAGAGGTAATTGCATGCCTTCGTGAATATTATACATATATATATATATATCCTCTCTAATATATACTATTATGGGATCGGTGCTGACTTGAATTTTGCTCGACCGCCAGATTGTTGTAGAAGGAGATGACAGCATTCCGACGGAAGGCATCACACATTATCCTGTAAAAGATACCGTAGACAAATCAGGTATGTAGTTTTTGCTGTGTAACATGCTCTCCTCTTGAAGTAGCTTAGCTTTGCTCTCAGTTACGCACGCCATGACTGCATGACACGTGCATAGCTTTCCCTGCTACAGAAATAATCATAACAGACGGCTCAAAAACGTCATCACATACGGTTTTCTAAACCGTTTGTTTGTAAGCATATTTCAGTGATAATAACGATGCATCACAGATGATTTTACTACCATCTGTGAAAAACCTATCACAGATGATTTTTTGACACAAACTATCTGTGATTATCTTTATCACAGAAGGTTTGTGTCTATCACAGACTGTTCGTTTTAAGAACCGTCTGTGATAGCCGTATGTATACCTCCAGGTACCTGTGACAACAAATGTTTATGGATTCAAAGGCAAATTCTAATTCCATCCACAGTTCATCCTAAAAGTTATCTCTAATTTATCTTTCACTTCATCCTCATTCCTGAATAAGAATACCATAAATAGCCTATTTTCACTCTGGTATTGTGCATAAATAGGACTATTTTGATGTTTCTTTATTCCGTCTAAGATGAAGTTAATTAAACCATTGATTATATGATGACTTAATCAACTCTATAATTCATGAAATAGGGTGCATGATCAAGGATAACCGACTAGTGAGGGTGAATAGAAGGTTTTTAAAATTCTCGGCTCTAATTGCAACAATTTAAATAAATAATACTATAATTGGGAATTTTAACAATTAAAACCTAAATCGTTTAGGTTTCACTAAAATGCACCAACAAGCTAAGTCTATGCAAAATAATAATCCTAGGAACAAGAATAATTGAAAAGCAAACTAGGAATGTAAATTGCTCAAATAAATAAAAAGGGATCAAACCACAAGAGAACGAACACAATTTTTTATCTCGTGGTCTCGGAGACTTGTCGATCTCTCGTAATCCACGTTGAGATAGCTTGACCAACTCAAGCCAACTCCTTGCGCAATTGAGCCTCCCTCGATCACTAGTGGTAAATCTTCCTCGCTATGGGTAGGCGAGCTCCGACCTTCACAAAGTACCAGGCTTTCTCACAAGCTCCTTTACGAAGATCACTGGTTCTCACGCCTCCAAGCCATCTAGGAGGCGGCAACCTCGAAGAGAATAGAGTGATAACGCTTGCTTGAGGTTGATTCAAGTGCCTAATTGGCTCAAACTTGAAATGCATATTTGAATGCTCCTAACTCCCTCAAAATGTGAATTTAATGCACAAAGGAGGAGAGGAGACTTGTGAGAGCTTACAATGTATTCAATGAGTGTCCAAGAAGCTCTATTGATGCATGTGCAAGGGTATTTATAGTCTCCACCAATAATTCCAACCGTTGGAACAAAAATTCATAAAGAATCAGCAATCATAGTACTACCGGCTTGCAAAGCCTGGTAGTATCGGACCCTGTCCAACAGTCGAATTAGCGTATTTAATGCGGTGAGTCCCGGTACTACCGACATACAAAGTGTGGTAGTATTGACTTTTGAAGTGAAATTTGCTCAAAAAAGTGGCCTCCCTATAAAATAAGTACCGATATTTATTTTACGGTAATACCAAACCCTGGTAGTACCGATTTTTTCACAGTGGTAGTACCGGTGTTCAAAATACAGAGAGCACGCTAAAAAATACCTCTTTCTGTAAAATAGCAACCGAGCAAGAGCTCGGTAGTAGTACTACACTTTATACGTCGGTAGCTTCGACTATAGAAAATCGCATAGAAGGGTGCTTCTGTTAAATAACTACCGCCCAATAGCTCGGTACAACTGCACGTTTGGTATCACCGAGTTTTGCATTGCGGTATTACCAGTCCAAAGTTGTTAGGAGAAACACATAGCAAGTGCCCTCTGGAAATATGGTACCATCATGTAAGTTGCGGTACTACCGGCTATGCGGTAGTACCGACCATAACGTGGCGGTAGCACCAACTTTTCTGATTATCCACAAACATCTTTTGAGAGTCAAGTCCAAATGCAACTAAGGGATGGTTTTTGAAAAGAGTTTGAGCCAAATGACCCTAATCAATTTCAAGCTACTAGACACCCCCCCTGATAGTACGACACCTATTCTAGCAATCCGATCTTTTGCTTCTAACTCCGAGATCAGTAAACTACATAAAAGGTTATTAACACAAGTTTACCTTGACTTTTATCTTTTAGCCTTCTATTCTTGACCTTTTATATATCTTCACACAATTTTATTTTTCATGTGATGCGATAAAGACCAACCTATTCTCATAAACTCAAAAGAAATTATTAGTCCTTTAACACGATTGTCATTAATTACCAAAACCAAATAAAATTAGGGGCCTAAATGCTTCTTATAGTGCCTAGGACTAATATGCAGCATCTAGGCCCTAAATTTATTTGGTTTTGGTAATTAATGACAATCGTGTTACACAACGTTAGAACATTTGGGGGTGATAACAATCGTGTTAGAACTAAGATACCACATTAACATTCTGAAATTGCTACACAACAACAATAGCTAGAATTAAGACTAGTGCAATAGTGAATTTATGTATCTTGGGTATTGATTTGCAAGATAAGTACATAGAAGATAGAGCATGCTAACCCACTAAATAACATCTACTCCAAATATCCTAGCATTCGAAGCCATGACAGCATCAATCGCACACGACTAGCACCTTGAGAGTGGCTAAGCATCAATCGCACACGACTACAAACATCCGCACATTCGAAGCCATGACAATATCAATCCTACACATAGCAAATCGCAGAATCACCTTGAGCACGAGTATGAGGACGATGAACATGTGCGCCGCCAGATTCACGAGGAGCGTGACGATCCCCTCCCGCATCATCCTTGTCAAGTGGGGCGTCAAGGAGGGACGTCGCCCACCACTTCACCGCCATGCGTGGCGCATCGGCATCATAGCGAACCCAAACCCTAGGCATCCTCCTTGAGTGCGCATGGGGGAATCAATTGGATCGGATCGAGGTTGCTTTGGGCTCGGGGTCTCTGGCTTTATTCGTGTGGGGGAGAGGAGATGACCAGACAGGAGGATGGAGAGGAAGCCAAGAGGTCGAGGAACTAGCCGAGAGGGCGATGGAGAAACTGAGAGGGCGAGAACACTCCAAAAACATAAACTACTTATAGTCTAAGGGGAGATATTACAGACAGTTCGTGGATAGAACCACCACAGATGGTTCTATCCACAAACTGTCTGTGATATGAGCTTATTACAGACGGTTGTTAGCATTTGCAGTAACTTAGATGGTCACGCTTGAAAATTGTTTGTAATTATCTTTAAGACAGACGGTTTTCCAATATAGTTTTTTCTGTGGTAGAACCGTCTGTGATATGAGCTTATCATAGATGGTTGTTAGCATTTCTAGTAACTTGGACGGTCATGTTTGAAAAATTGTTTGTAATTATCTTTAAGACAGACAGTTTTCCAATATAGTTTTTTCTGTGGTAGAACCGTCTGTGATATGAGCTTATCATAGATGGTTGTTAGCATTTCTAGTAACTTGGACGGTCATGTTTGAAAAATTGTTTGTAATTATCTTTAAGATAGACTGTTTTCTAATATAGGTTTTCCTATGGTAGTGTTTCATGCATACACTAACTGAGAGCTAGATTGCAGGAGAGGCCGGTTACCTGACCGATCCCCCTAACTCAGGCGGCATGGACACTACCCCCATCTTCTCGCAATCTCAACCTGACGAGTTCGCTATTGGTTTCGACGACTTCAACCCTAATGCATCCTTCGATCTGTACGAGAAGGTTGACGTCAAGCATGGGCTATTCGTCTCTAGGGTTGGTGCGGCGAAGACATTCTTCCACCGCATTGAGCCATCGAAGAAGGTCAGCTTCCACATGAACCCAGTAGCAAGCAACGTCAGTAAGGCGATCGAGAAGTACCATCTCCCCATTATGACCAAAGTTAGTGGTAGGGTTTCCATTTTTAGCAAGTTCAAGGCACTCATCACGGACAAATTCTTGATGAGGCCATCACACCAAAGGTCCTTAGGCAGCAAAGGAACAACAGCAAGTGAGCTGCTGCAAATTGTGTCACTCTTTTTAGCACCAAAGGAAGTCACAGGCCCTACTGAGCAAGATCAGTTAGCCAAGAGGAAGGCAGGGGAAGTGATCAAGTCGGGATGGGGTTGTGATGGAAGCAACAATGTGTGGCTTCCGCTCTCTAAAGGGAAGGGCATTTCCAGCATGCTTTGGAGTGGAAAATGGACATTTCTAACCTCTGCATTGGCCATCCGTACTCCAGGTCCAGGGTGCAATTAATCACTGATCTTAAGGTCTTTCTCATGGCGTGTAACACTATTTATTTATTCTGCTATAACCTCAGTAGCGCGTGCGTACGTACGTAGTGCATGAAGAAGAGACGGTTAACAATGTCTTCGTTCGTGTATATCTATTAATTAACTGGTGTATAATAGGAGAATGCATGTCATCATTATTTGTACGTCCATGTATTAACGTGTCTGAAGTCTAACCCTGTGTTGTATCAAAATATATATTTTTATGAATTTTAAGTGCAAATACACATATATATATACATACACATGTTCAGCTAGCTAGCTTACTTCTTCATGGCCAATAATCTTGTTCCACTTGATTACTTGTCGTCTCCCTTCAATTTTTCATTGGCACATGGCTTTACGATTTAGCAATGAGAAACCTCTCTTGTAACTCAAATTGGACTTTTTGTTTCATCTAGGAAAGGCCCTTCTGTCCGAAAAAAAATGTCCAAACTGAACTAGTTCGAAGGCGACTTAATTAGCTGGTTTATTTCAGACTACCCATTATCGAGTGATTTCCGGCTATAAAAAATTCAGTAAATTTTAAGCGATCTAATCTTTCATTCTCTAAGAGTTACATAAAAATTGAATTCTCATTTGAGCCACGCCATCATATATATTCTAACCTGATACGGGGTGCTCGATCTTCACGACGTAGAATCAAGGATAATTTGTGCAATCGCTTGATGAATGCTAGCTGATCCCCACTGCCAGATGCAATGAAGTATTATCGATCTCACTAAGATCACACGCTTGTTGGACTTCACGAGACCACTGAATGAAGTATTATCAATCTCACAATTCTCAGTGGAAAGACAGAATGATCTTTGGAAGAAGCAACGCCCAATTTCCCTCTCTATTGTGTATACAACATCAATAAGGAAGTACAAGCGTATATACTGTATATTATTCATTGTGATTTTCGTTTTCAAAAGAGACTAACACAAATATATAAAAGAGACTAGGGGGTGCATGCAACATGGCCTAGGGCCGGCCAAGGTGGATCCCACAAACCTGGACTCTAACTCAAATATCTAATCTAATTTAGTAAATCTGAAAATTGATACTTGTCGACCAATTTAAAGATAGAAGGAAGCCGATTCTGATCGTCTCGTAATGGAGTGAAATAAAGGGGATGTTACAAGATTTCAAACAAGTCCAAGAATGCCGTAATCTGAGTCTGTATATGAGAACTATCATCTTTTTAAGTTCAGTTGGTCTGGCATTCCCAATTAGACTCTTTTGCTTTTAAATCCAATTCAACCTTATCTCTTCGTTTGTTTATTTATCTTGGTCGAATTGGGATTAATGGGCCTTGCATTCTCCCACAAAGGCTACATGGGCTTGCTCCCACTTGGCCCTCCTTGGCTCAAGGGCATGGTGCCTTGGCTTCATGGGCCGCATGGAGTAATCACCGATGTGGGTCCATTTCGTCTTCTGATCTTTCCATGTGGGTCACATTCTCTCGCCTCCCGTTGGGTTCCACCATTGTCCATCCACGTAATTAAGCTCTATTTGACATTTGGCTATTCTTTGTACCTAACAACAAGCAAGCACCCACTATTAGGTAATATATATTTCTCATGTATATATAGCGAAGATTGCTTAAGGAAAAGATTCACCTGTTGATATTTCATATGTCTTAGTAATTCTTTTCAGTTAATTAAGACATTGAATCGAAAAGTATTGAACGTATGCATATCTGCATCATAACCTTTGAGATTGATGAACAAATTATGTTCTTCTTTGCAAAAAAAAACCCCAAATTCTCATTTGAGCCACACCATCATATATATTCTAACCTTGGGATTGATGAACAAATTATGTTCTTCTTTGCAAAAAAATGATTTGTCAATGTTTGCTTAATAGTACTAGTTAACCGACCGTTCGTTGCAACGGAAAATAACAAGCGATGAAGAATTTACAAAAAAATAACATCAATGATTACATGGCACGTGTTGCCCCTCCACCACCGCACTCGACTTATACCATGCTCTCAACTCTACTACCATACTCGGTTGAGCTTCATTGCAACCTATGCTATGCCTCCATGGCCATGCTCGACATGTGCATCACCCTCGGTGTTCTGCCATACTCGACCTACATCGCCATCCTTTGGCAACCTGACTTGTGTAAAAGAGAAAATACCATAAGGACACACACAGACATATATATATATATATATATATATATATAATGGTTCCGTACCCCTAGGAGTACATACTCCCAGTCTCAATATACCGCTTAAATGATATTGTTATACCTCTTTATCATTTTGAGTATACTCTAATACTGAATATAAGATACTCCAAAGTGAATTCAATGAAAAATTTCATCAAAATCCACCATTTGTAGCATAATTTGTTTATATACTCTTTTTATATACGAAAAAGTGTATATAGCAAAAAAATAAATGGTTCTAATGAATTTTTTTCAACAATGTCGCATTGTAGTATCTTAGAATTATTATTAGAGTATACTAAAAGTGATAAAGGAGTATAACACATTCGTTTAAGTGGTATCTTGAAAGTGAGTATGCGTACTCAGAGTACTGGAAAGGCTTCCTATATATATATATGAAGCCTTTTCAGTACTCTGAAATCTATACTCCCACCTTCAATATACCACTTAAACGAATGTGTTATACTCCTTTATCACTTTCAGTATACTCTAATAATAATTCTTAGATACTAAAATACGACATTGTTGAAAAAAAATCATTGGAACCATTTATTTCTTGCTATATACCGTTTTTCATGTATAAAAAGAGTATATAAACAAATTATGCTATAAAGTGTGGGTTTTGATGAAATTTTTCGGGAAACTCACTTTGGAGTATCTTATAATTAGTATTAGAGTATACTCAAAAGGATAAAGAAGTATAATAACATCATTTATGCAGTATATTGAGAGTGGGAGTACATACTCCCAAGAGTATACAACCATTTTCATATATATATATATATATATATATATATATATACTGTGTGTTATAAGTTACTATAGCACTTTTGAATTTTTTTAGGGTTTTCTTAATTTTGCCGGGATTACGAAACTCGGGGGGTTCCAAGATCTGATATTTCGCTGAAATTTCGCCAAATTTCGGTGAGATTTTGAACCTTGATCTAGCCTATTCCTTCTTATCCTCTCCCTTCCATGTGTTCCACTTGGGTCGGCCGCATAAAATCCACCTCTCTCTCTCTCTCTCTCTACCCTTCTCTTCTCCTCCAGACCGTTGTTGATGGTAGCGATTTTCGCTGCTTCTAGCGCTTCTCCTAGCTGCCTCACGCCTCTCTCCGCTGAATCTGGCATGCGCTTGCACGCTGGCTAGGATCGAGTGCTCCGCTTCAGCCCCACCGCATCGGCTCAGCAGCCTCTAACATCGCTGCTGCTCCTCCTCGCTGGTGTCGACCTCGCTAGTGGCCCTCTCCACTGGATATGGCACACGGCCGCTCGATCTACTTGGATGGAGCCCTCACCAGCTTGATCCACCGCCACCTCCTCCTGGCTTCTCTAGCCATGACGCCGGTGCACCAGGCCTCAACAGCCCCACCGCGCTCGCTGACCACCTCATCGGGCTCCACCTCCATCAGCAGCCTCACATTTTAACTTTGCCAGATCTAGCGTGTACCTTCTTCTTCTGCCCGAATCAAGCTCTATGATGCCCCAGACCCACCGCTCTCCTAGGTGGACCCGCCATGGTGTCGACCTCACCAGTGCCCCGCCAGCTCCTGTGAGGACCCCTCTTCCTATACCGTACTGTACGCCGTCTACTGTGGCGTATAGCACCGTATAGCAACAGAAGCCTCGACACCGAAAATCTGAATCTAAAAAAAATTCGATCGACGGGATCGAACCCTTAGCTTCAGACCCGGTGCCTGTACGCATCCGATACCGGTTCCCTGGATCAGTAGCCCAGTATCGCGTACCAACAACACGAGTATCAATGCACAAAGTAATGAACTAAAGTTAAATTACATAACTGGGTGTAAATCTTGTACATACACATTACAAAATCCAAAAGTAGAATAATAGCGGAAGCAAAAGAAACACTAAACCAGCGCAGCTGGCCTGACAACCCCACAGGCTACTGACTGGAGGAAGGACCACAACCGCCCGCCATACGCGAGCAGAGGACCACCTGAGCCATCCGGATCACCATCGAACCATCCTCTCGAGACAAGGTTAGTAAACAACGACAAAGCAACGGTGAGTACACGTATGTACTCGCAAGTCTTTAGTGTATGGAAATATAGTTAAATGCAGGCTATTTCAACGAGGAATAAGCTTCTATACTAGGTTGATTGCATAAAGCGACATTTATTTGTAAACAACATTTAACAATCGATAGCATTAGTAATTGAAAGAGCATTTGACATAAAACATATTTCACAGTATATGTATAATGTATATTATCCCAACCGGTTCGCCATTCCCGCTCGAATGCAACCGATGGGCTAGATTGTCGACTCTATCCATCAAACACTTCCTTTCCGTTCGAGACTCACACTTTTTCAGAAGAAGACACAAAACCAAACTTCTATACTCTCCATACTTATCTGGGCTAGATGCTCTTAACCGTGAGCACGGCTAATCGATTAGTTTTATACTTAACACTTCTGCAGAAGTTGCACACATTCCCCACATGGGTCTATCTAGCAAGCGTGTTGCCACGACGCGCGATACTTTTCGATGCGACTCTTGCAGATTGACCATGCCGTTCCCATCATCGGTGTCGGCCGGACATCGGCACAATAGCGTGATCCCACCCTGGCGGATTTAGGCGGCCGTCTGACGCCGCAACACGGGGTATCCCTTGCCCCGGGCCCCAATACCCCAAGAGTGGCACAATTGTTGCAGCGCGAACCCACAACACCCACTTCTACTGTCCAAATGATGACAGAAGTCCCTTCAGAGAACCACGCCAGATTGCAGACACATCAATCGCACAAGTTCTCATCTTGATCTTCGGCCTACCAACAAATCGGCTATCCCGAAGTCGTGTACATAGGCATTCTGCCCAGTTCGATTCATGTGGTTGCGCGAGACTCACCCAACATTAACTTTGATTTAGGTGCTTATATTTTTGTTGACTCGGTCAATGACTCCTATCATAACCACACCATCACATTCACATTGTATACCTACTCCCCGAGTCATTTTCACCACTCATTTTTATCAATTAACCATTAACCATTTTGACTCAATTCATTTTGAAATCATATTTTGATTGATGAGTGTAACTGCCAAGGACTAGACTCAAATCTATTGCATTGACTAAGCATATGCATTTATTAACATTTTATACCCAAGTGACATTCATTAAGTTACCTAACCTCTACTAGGGCTATCAATGTGACCATGGGAAATAGATTAAGGAAAACCACCAATTTGGGTTATATCTACCATTCCCACAAACTAGCACATTTATCAAATTAAACGCATGCATATAGTTTGATAAATCAAAGTAAACATCGTAAAATATTGGATCAAGATGATCAAAGGAGGTGCTTGCACATCTGCTGCTGCTCGATGGATCCGGACGAACTCAGATTGTTCGAGGCGACTCGACTCACTCGCCTCTAATCGAATAAAAACATCAAAACAAATGAGAGAAATAAATTAGCAAAAGTGACTTTAGAAGCATAAACACCAACTTAACATCAAATAGAACTCATCTAGACACTAAGAAAGCAAAGAAACGAAACAAGCAAGAAAAATGGCGAAATCGCGATTCGAAAGCTTGGCGATTTCGCGAATTTCGCCAACTTGAACAAAATGCAAAATAATTTAAAATTCAACTAAATTTTGTTAAACACCTAGAATTAGGTATAATACACCTAATGGAACTTACGGGAACTCGTTTGGATTTAAAACGAACAAGCGGAAGCCAAAAGCGATTGAAAATCAATACACAAAATGTGAAAAATCGAGAAAAGAAAACGGCACTATTCACCGTAACGTAAGAGCCATTTCTGTCCAGAATCCATTCGAACGACTTGCGACCGATTCCAGCGACTCTACTAGGTACTTTAGGATGTCTAGGACCTATCTGGACCTTGCCCCTTGAAAATTCACTTAATTTGCATCGAATCCGATCGAAAGCGCAAATTAAGCCGAGGTTTACGCCTCGATTCGCACAGGGTCCGAAAACGGCTCAAACTCGATTCCACTTGCGCGAGGAGCACGTTTTCGACTCTACTAAGTCTAAATGACCCTAAATGACTCATTCCGACAATGACTAATCGAAGAAACCCCTAAATGTGGAATATGGCCAAAATGGCTATTTTGCTCGAAAACGAGCAATCTCGCCCAAAAGGACCGTTTTGAGCTGAAATGCCGCGAGACTTGTTTTAAGCCCTCGGCTAGTTGCTTAGGGATACTTACGACCTATCGGAGCCATTCCCCAGCATGGATGACTTAATCTTCTCTGACTTTTGATCAATTGCCCGCTTAACTCCGGTAATTACCCGAGAAACGGCAAAAGTCCGAAAAGTGACTTGAATGCGATCCAAAACACGCGGGAAGCATGCTATCGACCTTAGTGACCTTAAACGAAGCTAAACAAAGCTAAATGCCTTAAATGGCTTGTGAGGCCTATAATTACTAAAATAAAATGCAAAGTGCTAAAATGCAAATCTAGCGATTCTAACTGCTTTTCTAGCCTCTAAGGGGACTAATGGTAAAGTCAATACCTTGCAGCAGGTTTTGACGAAACTTAATTTCGACTCTTCTGATCGCAACCAGGGCTATCAGAAGAGCTAATGGAGCTATCGTTATACGCTATGGACCTTCGGTCCATTGTAAAAATAGTTAACACCTAAATGAATAAAATAAATTTCGGCTTAGCGAAATTGAATTCCGATTCCTCCGGTAGCGACTCTAGCCACCAGAACTGCTATGGGAAAAATCTATACATGCTATGCACCACTAGACCTCCGATAAATCGAAGACCTAGCGATGAACTTGAGCGAATACGAGGGTGACTAAAAGCTAGGTTGGCTATAGGATTAAATGAGCCTAACGATGATCTGAGTCTAGATTCTAAAGCACAATTGCCATGCGACGTGTCTAACACATGGAACCTAGTTTTGACCTAGGCTAGGGTTTGAGGGACATGATGAAATGCGGAGCTACAGGAGGGGAAACTCGTAGCTACGCGTCGAGGGATGTCCCGGGAGCCGAGAAATCAACTCAAACTTCGAAAACACCACGGGTACTCCAAAATCCATCCATGAAATTCGATGAGAAACTCACCCGAGAGGGTCTAGAAGATGGGGATCGCGATGGAGAGGTCGATTCCCGCCTCTAGATCAATTTCCACCGGTCGGATCGCCTCCAAATGGGTGGATTGGGTGAGCTAGGGTTTTGGCAGGCTTCTCCTATGCTTGGTCATCAGAGGGAGAGGAGAGGGAGTGAGTTGGCTGTTGGGTTGGCTTTGGAGAGGTTATAACACATGCAAAACACTATGCACTTACTCAAGGGCATTTTGGTCAAGTGTCAAGTTTTGAAGAATTAAACTTCCAAAACTGATTTTTATCGATTCTTATATATTCTGGAAGGTTCTTAGGTCGCTTTAACACTTATCCAAATAAATTTACAACTATTTTTAAGCTAGGTTACTTAAGTTGAAGGGTTCTTTTTAATTCCCATTTAAGTATATATAGCTCAAAATGCAGAAATACACAAGAACAGTGTATTATTGAACAGTGTTTGAGTACAAATGTACAGTGACTCGGGTATAGAAATACTCAGGATATTACAGCTCCTCCTAGTTTCTCCAGCCTCGCCGAGCTCGCTAGCCTTGCCCGCGACCTCTCGCCGTCGGGTTAGTGGTCATCGCCTCCTCCAAGGTGCCGTCAGCCCGTCACCACTCATATCACCCTTGAGTCCCCTCCCCTTCTGTTTCTCACAAATATATAAAGCCGCGCACACGAATGCAGTGCAAGTTTTTTTTCTCCCAAAGCTAAAAAATCGCACGAATTAGGAATCGGGCCACATATTGGCGCCAATCTATCTATGAGAGGAGGAAAGGGAGATGGACGAACGTACTACTCTCCAAGTCTGTCTTATAAACAGTAGAGATAAGATCCCAGTGGATAAAGTATATTTTGGCTTGTTAGAGTTTGTTTTTTAGGTTTTTAACATAGTTAGTTGACTTTGGTAGAGTTTGTTTTTGTTTAGTTTTTTTCCAGGATCACATGTAGACACCAAATGATGGTGAGGGGTGGTGGGATGGTGGATGAACCATTAAGAGGGGTGGTGAACCACCACTACCTTCTTCTAAATGAGTAAAGATATCATAGGGCTTCTCCTTCATGGTAGATCGTTTGACATGTGCAAGGGAGACGAGTGTGGCAAGAGGTGGCGGTGGCGAGCATAGCAGCACGAAACCGAAGAACTCGTAAGATAGGCATGAACTTTGAAGTAGATAGGATCCTAGTGGATAAAATTTGTTTTGGTTAGTTAGGGTTTGTTTTTTTTCTTGGTTTTTAAATAGTTAGTTGGTTTGTTAGAGTTTATTTTAGTTCACCTTTTTCAACCCACATGGAGGTGTCAAAGTATATGTGAAGAGGTGGTTGGAAGACGAAGATGAACCATGGGTAGTGGCGGTGAACCACCACCGCCACTTCTTTTAAAGGAGTAAAGAAAATACCCAAAACTTTGTTATCAAGCCACACCATCAGGTATACCCTAGTTGTTGAATTCAGTTTAAGAACAAATCATTCTTTTTGAATAAAAGATTTAAGTTAACAAATTAATCATGGCCGTGATTAAGCACCCTTTAAAAGATGGAGTTCTTCCTTGATATCCCCTTCTCGACCGCTCTCTATATAAGCGACCAGAATTCCCTCTACAAAGCATATACATGCATGCATGCTATCTGCTGAGCGCTAACTAACACTAGCCATGTTAGGGTTAGCACACGGCAAACAAATTGGAGACAAGATTTAACATGGAAAAACTTTTACAGAAAAAAACCACATGAAATAATCTACTATTATGTTCAAGGATTACATGTACAAGGGTTGACTTAAATAGCAAAAAGAGTCCTAGTTATAGAAGACTTGGACTAACAACCTATTTGGATATAACCAAACGATATGGTAAATTGAGATATTGAGTTATCTCTAACAAACCTCCCCTTAACTGAAAATCCATAATGAAATTGTTTCTGAAAAACCCCAAAGGGTAATTAAGCACTGAAAGTCCAAAGGATAGTTTGAATATGAAAGATTGGAAATCTAAACGCATCTTGCAAAGCAAAATTTGAGCAAACCACCAGTAGGTCGAGAGAAAGACCGGAACAATCAAACCAACACAGCTATAAC
Source organism: Rhipidocladum racemiflorum (assembly GCA_036346355.1). Classification (NCBI taxonomy): domain Eukaryota; kingdom Viridiplantae; phylum Streptophyta; class Magnoliopsida; order Poales; family Poaceae; genus Rhipidocladum; species Rhipidocladum racemiflorum. The sequence goes on along the minus strand of CM070573.1, from coordinate 85,218,437 downwards.
AAAACAGACAAAAAATTTGGGTGTTCAACTCATAACCCTAATAAAGTCTGAGTCTGTGCAACTGATCTTCTAAAACAAATGCTCAAAACATCAAACGGCATAAGCCAAGACATTACCTGTGACGCTTGAGAAATAGCGAAGAACTTATCTCATGTAATTGACATGCTCCATCTGGAACAATAAATTCGGCAAAAAAAAATGCTCATTGAAAGAGCAAATTGCACGTGTAGTCATCACGTACGACAAATTGCCTACTGAAATTCCATAACATGGTTGAAACTACTAAAATAAATCAATATGAAGAAAATTCTCGTGCCAACAATGAAGTATAAATTGCAATAGACCCCTCATATAGATCAAAGACAACAAAACAACATTGTAGTATACATGCAGAAACAAACTCCTTGCACTTCAAACCTTCATCTCAAACTGACATTGGAGCAAAATCTTTACTAGTAAAACTCCGAAGAGCATAATGCTACCATCAGGGTGTTGTCAAATTCTAAATTAACATTGTCAAAACCTCCATAATGGTCAACGTATCCAAACAGTGAATAAACACCAAATTAAACGGTGGTAAAACACCAAATCCAAATGAACGGTGACGAAACACCAAATTTAGTTGTCTCCTCAACTAATATTTTTTTCCAAAGTAGACGATGAAACGTCAAAGAAACCAACGATGAAAACGTCAAAGAAATCTCCAATGATAAATCCCGCATGAATGACGCCAATGATTAATCATAATAAATGCCACTAATAAAAGGAATAAAAGTCCAAATTGTGCATGAAACACTGGCAATAATAGATATGAAAGCTTGAATTGCATAAGAAATCCACAAGAAATCCCACCAATAATAATAATAGGCAAAAAAAAGTCTAAAATTGTGCATCAAAGACCGCCAGTAATATGCATAAAAGGCTGAATTTAAAAGCTAGAGCCGGATGAGAAGCTAGAAAACCGATCTGGAGCTGGAGCCGAGCCGAGCCTAGACCAGGGTTCACAAAATCGTTTCGAACACGAATTTCGCTAGTCCAGCGGTACCGGTTTTCGCGAAAAACCACTCGAAAACCGCGAAAAACCGAACAGTGCGCAATTCCAAACCAATTTGAATTCGGGTCAAACTCACACGAAAAAACCACGGTTTTTGATGAAAACCGCGGTTTTTCACGAAAAACCGCTCGGTTTTCACGAAAAACCGCTTGCGACCAATTGAATGTTCTTCGAAAACGGTTTTCAGCGGTTTTTCAACAACCGGACACATAAATTTTTTCAAATTTTTAATTTTTTTTTAAATTAGACCGGTTTACCGAGCGGTTTTGGATCTCGAACCAGAACGGTAAGGTCGAAAACCGCGGTTTTCAAGCGGTTTTTCGCGGTTTTGTGAACCCTGGCCTAGACCTAAAGCTAGATTCAATCTGGTTGTGTGATCTAGTTGGAGTCCGGTAGAGTCAAAAGACTCAAAACCAATTGGCTTGTTCACTGCATCGGTTCATACACGGCCAAACTCATCTTGGGTAGGACCGCAGGAGTCTTCACGGGCGGATTGCTTCAAAACCCGAGCCTACAACCGAGAGGGAGCCGAGCAGCAAATGCAGTCGGCCGATGTGGATGGCCAGCACGGGAGAGCGACAGAGAGGTTGGCGGCGCATCGGCGTTGGTTGCGAAGGTGCGGATGGCGTGGCGCTTAGCGCAGAGGCGGCACAGGATGGCTGGCGGTCGGTAAAGCGAAGGCTGAAGGGCGCCAGAGCGGATCGCCACATGGAGGGGCGGGCGGTCGGTGCCTAGGTTCGGCTGAGGCACGGGTCGAAGGGCGCAGAGTCAGCGACCAGAGCACGTTGGGTCGACCGGAAGATGGAGCCGAAGGAGGACAGCGCAGTGTGGTGCCACGGAGGCCGTGACGAGCGGCCGGAAGCCGAGAAGAGCAGCTCGGAGGTGGTGGTCTAGCGCCGGTGGAGATGGACCATCTGGTGGCCAAGCGCGTGTGGCACAGATGGTGGGGTCTACCGGAGCGTGATGAAGGCTGAAGGGTGCGGTCGCCGAAGCAGATGGCTGCGTGGAGGGGCGGGCTTTGATACCACTTGTCAGTAGGGATGAAAACGGTACGGAAACGGTCGGTAAATGACTGTTCCGTTTCCGTTTCCACATTTTACCGTAGCGAACGAATCGGAAACCCGGAAGCGGATACGAAGCAGATAGTGACTAAACGAATGCGGAGCAGGCAGGCGGATACGGAAATGAAAGCGAAAAATTCCACAAGAACATAGTTGAGAATCACAATATACATGACCACAAGAACAATGTAGCACATTCCACCTCCAAGGTGGACACAAGAGTAGTGTTATGTTCACTGGTATCGCTAGAAAATTTTTCTCAAATTTGTCAGTTGAAGGCACGTTATTTGTCTCCCATATCATACCATCATGTCCTCATCCATATAATTATCATAGATATCCTTTTGCTCCACCAACTACAAAGGTTTAACACAATAAAATTTGTATATTATTGTTCGATGTTCATTTATGATTTTCTAAAATTTATCTTGGATTTTCTAGAGTTTATAAATACCATTTTGCTATTTTTAGATTTATAAAATTAATTTATTTATAAAAAAAATAATGCTGAAAATATTTTTTCTAGGTTCAAAATGTTCCAAAGTATTTTTGAGAATTTTTTTCGGAATTTTTGAACTCTATTAATATTTTATATAAAACTATTTGTATATATGAAATTATGTTAATTCAAAAATAAATATAAACTCTTCTTTCTCATTTTTCGGCCAAGCCCATTTCTCCTTCCGGCCCGTTTCCGTTTTTAGTTTCCGGTTCAACTTATACGGAATTTCCGTTTCCGTTTCCGTTTCACGAATTGCCTCTCCGCTTCCGCTTCCGACAAAAATTTCCGTTTCCGCTTTAGTTTCGGAAAAGGGCTTCCGCTTCGCTTTTCTTCTGAGCGATGGAAACTTTCCGTTTTCACCACCACTTGTCAGGGTTAGCACACGGCAAACAAACTGGAAACAAGATTTAACATGGAAAACCTTTTTTGAAAAAGAAAATCACGGAAAATAATCTACTATTATGTTTAAGGATTACATGTACATGAGGTTGACTTAAATAGCAAAAAAATTCCTAGTTATAGAATACTTAGACGGGCAACCTATTTGAATATAATCAAAAAGAAATGACAAATTGATATTGAATTATCTCTAACAAGCCCTGCGGACTCGATATTCATGTTAGGCCGAACTATGCTCTAGCGAAATGTCCAGTGGTCGATATGACGAGAGCCACGCGAGTTATGTGAATTAGGCACTGGATTATGAAGAGAAGTAGATACTAGCTAGGCGGTGCCGCGGTGGCAGTGGCTAGGTTTTCACTATACGCGAAGTAGGCACTGGATTAGTAAAAAAAAATTGAAAACACCGGTCGTTGTTGATCAAACTTTGAGAAATTCCCTTGCAAACACCAACCGACTCAGAGTGATAGGTTGCATGGGTTGGTTCGTGGGTTTGGCAACTAGGCCCTGGGCCCTCGTTGCTGCGCAGGTACCGCATCTCCTTCAGCCCACTCGCACGAGCTCGCATCGCTAGCCCGCCCAGCTCTGGTAATCTCCGCGGTCGCAAGCAACCCAGCTCACGCAGTCCGCCGACGCGTGCGCCCAGAAAGGCAGAAACCCTATTACGCAACGCACATTTCAAGTTTTAACGCGGGCCACGGGCAGCTAACGAATACGCGAGCGTCAGCCCAGCCTCGCGCGGCTCTGCCCCCGCCGCGCCGCGCCAGGTCTTCACCGCAGCGGCGGCGGCGGCGGCGCAACGTCCAACGTCCAGTGTCCCGCGCCAGTGCGTCGCAGGTACAATCACTCACGCGATTCCGCCGAACGTTCCGGTTAGCCAAATCGGCGCCCGCTCCGCGTCACAAACCTCGCCGGTCACGCCGTGGTGGCCAAGCTCAACGCCACGGGTGCCGCGCAGTCGTCAGCCCGCGCACAGGCCGGGTCGTTGACCTTCTCGGTATCAATCCATTATCGTGTAGAAACACCGTAAGATTCCGCTCATCCTTTAAAGAATGAACCTGGCATCGATCGACAAACACCAGGTAGCCAGGCGACAGGGATAACTTCTAAGCCGTATCCGTAGGATCCAGTGGAGAAAAGAAGGCCGGTCAAGTGCTAATAGCCAAAAGGCAACCATCCAAAGCATGCACCGCCCAACGCAGCATGGAATGGATCCACTTCGCTTCACAAGAATCGTACAATTCTGCGCCGTGACAAAAAGAGCCTGCCATTCCAGCCCTTCCAACACCCTGTCTGTCACGGGCTCTCTTTCTTTCTTTCTTTCTCCCTTCTTAATTATCACAACACAAAGCGAATGCTCGGCGCCAAACAAATGGAAGACAAGGAGTACAAGGACAACACAGCATAGCTACGACGAGGGTGGAGGGCAATGGCTGCCTGCGGTGGCTGCCGGGCGCTGCTGCTCTGGGCGGCGCTGTGTCAAGTGCTCTTGCCGTGGACGCACGGCGCAGCTGCGGTGGGTGCGAGCACGCCGGCATTGGCCAAGGCCTCGGCGCCTCCGGTGGCGGCGGGACCGGTCTCCAAGGTGGAGGACGCCAAGCAGTTCCAGATATACTACGGCCAGAGCTTCAAGGTTATCAAGAACAACAAGGACGGCAAGAGTTACCTTCTCATGCAGGTACACACGCATTGGCTTGCTCCAGCGTTCGCAGATTATAATCGAACGGCGGCCTTAACATATTTTGGCGTTTGGACTTTGGAGAGCTGTGTAGAACACGTCGAAGATGGCGACGAGGACAAAGTATTGCACGGGTAGGATCAAGTCGTTCGTTATCCCTCTTGGCAACTACTCCGTCGACACCGCCACGGCTTTTCCAGGTAGGGAACACGTCATTGCTTATGCCAAGGTTTAAATCCATTAATTGGGCATTCGACATTAATAAGCAAGAAAGGTTCATATGTAACTAACAACTAGCGCGAATTCTGCATTTCCATTTGAGCTCTCTGTTCGATATCGCTTCCTAGGCGTTGAAGATACCAACACCGTAGCCCAGAATCGACAGCAGCACATACCCCAGCTGTAGTAAAAATGTTCAAAAAAGATTTGCAGACATAACTTATTTCAGATCCAAAGTATATTTCAATTACCATCATCAGTTTCATTGGGTTCTCTACTACGAAGGCCATACAAAACTCACACTTTTCTTTATGCTTTCTTTCCTTGCATAAGAATAGATATTTCTTGACACGTCCAGTTTGTTTCAAATTATTTCCAACTATTTTTTTCTATACATAACATCCGGAACTGATAGTACTATTGTTTCCACCTTTGTCTGCAGTGTCATTCTTTGAGGTGAGCAATGCAGGAGAGATTGAGAGCATTTTCTAAGGGGTCCTTTTGGGCAAAAAAAAAAAAAGAAGGCATACTAAGAAATCAACCGTATAAATGTCAGAATGTTCAACAAAACATCTTCCTCTTCTATTCTGGAATGAAACTAATTAGAGCTAACATTCAATAACCTATAGCTGACTCTTACTACTGTATATAGATAATGAAACAAAAGCAACATCAGAAACTGAAAAAAAAAACGTGTGTAGAAGACTTGCAGAAGCAAATGCTTTATGCTTATGATGCTTTTTATTATTTGAGCCCTGGAGTTCTGTTGACATGAACGCAGCTACTTGGAATGCTAGCAAACTTGAAGGGGATAACATCAGATCAAGTTGCTTCTCAGTGTGTGCTTCAATCATATACAAGTGGAAATGTCCAACTTGTGAATAGGACCGACGCACAGAAACTCTCACAATTTAGTGCACATTTCATGAACAATATAGATGAAGATAAAGGTTGCAACTTTGTGTCTTTCGTTCCCTCAGAAGAGGGGACACCATTGCAGGTAAAGCAATAACAGGAATTTGTGCCCCATTTGGAAGGTCTCAACAGTAACCTATACTTGAAAAACTAATATTGTATTATTGTGTTTCAAATGGTTCTCTCCAGAGGGCTGAGTGGATCAAGTACTTGGGGACTTTCACAAACTCCGAAGATAGGGCTAATGCAGTATATGATGCAGTTAAGATCAGCAAGCATTACTTATTTTCATTGAAATGATTATGCAATAAAATGTTGTTTATGCACCAGTAATATTACCACAATAAATAACTGCAGTTCAACTAACACAGCCAAATTATGTAAGTACTACTAGAGTTTGTACAAGTACCTAGAAACTATCTATCTCATTTCTCTAGAATGTCAATGCAGATAAAGACAAACTACTTATGCTTAAGCGAAGCAGCTGCAAACCTTAGCACAAGATTCAAACCTATAGTAGCATGGATTGAATACACACAGGTATTCAACTTTGCACCAATAAAATAATGACTTTATGGTCCATTTAAGAAACTTTAGAATATACCATACTTTTTATCATCAATCTACTGCATTTATCGCTGTAGGGAATGTGGACATTTGTCAACGAGCATTACAATCTACAGGTATCATCACTTTGTATTGCAGCAGTTACAGAATAGAGCTGTCAAATAAACAAAAGAAATGTGGATAACTGATGTGCATGTCTGGTATTTATTCCATGAGCAGTATGTCACAGATGCAGGGGCAGAAATTGTTGATGCAACTATTACCAATAAGAGATTCAACATTTCAGATCCAGAGGATATGGACAACTTCCATGCTATCCTTTGTGTAAGTATCAATCATATAGAACCTAATGTTGGACCTTATCACCGTTTCAGATGATGCAGAGAGAGACACTTATCTTTTTGAGAGAAGAGACTCACGTTAACATAGTTAAAAATACGAATGAATAAAAACGATTGAATAGCCAAATGTTCTATTACTTCACAAATTTTTTTAAGTGATTGAGCACTTGTTTAGCATCTAACTGTAAGTTTGGTTCATGTATATTTCAGACAGTGGATGTGGTCATAGATCAGACATATGCTTTAGAGCCTGCAGAGTACAAACTATCCACATTTTTGGAGAATATTAATGTAGGCCGTGACTCCTGTTTCAGTTTTGTAGCCAACCGTAGCATATGGAGATTTGATAAAAGAATAGGAGATTCCAAGACACTAGGTAATAGAAGCTATCTTTCTTGTTCTCTATGCTCGAGAAAATACCTGTATATTAATCCTTTTTTTTCATTCCGCTTTAATCAGCACAACCTTGCCCAAACTCCAGTATCATATTCGTTTTTGCCTATGTAATGATGTCTAACGGATTTTCTGTTTTTTAAAAGATTGGTTTGATGGAGCTATCTCCCAGCCCCAGTTGGTTCTTGCTGATCTAATACAAGTTTTCTTCCCAACTGGGAATTACACAACAATTTACTTCAGGAATCTTGCGAAGGTATGTACTGTCATTTCTCCGGGCTACATTTTTCCTTTCATTAAATCAAATCACTAGCTCTCCAGAACAAGGTTATTGATCAGTGAAACTATAACTACTCAGGAAGAAGGGGTCACAGAAATTGGTCCAGAAATGTGCAGCAGGAGCATATCCACACCCATGGAGCCCACAATCTTGCCCTGCCAATGATGACCCTAAATGAACATGAAGAGTTGAAGACCTTTCAAGCTACTGTACCCACCTAGGCACCTACAGTGACAGCTTATCAGTAGAATTATTCTAGGTAACTGATAAAGTTATTTGAACACCAGTGTTTGTTAAGCAGACTGGATTGCATACTCAAGAAAGATATATCACTATCCTTATCAGTTGATTTTAAAAAATGAGCAGCCAATGTAACTTGTTATGTTGATCATTTGATTAAAGATTACAAACCATAATCACACTGTATACTTATGCCATATTTTGACAATGAAAAAGTTGTCCTCAATACAATACATGCATTTGTATTTTGTTGAACGATCTAGCCTTAGCCTTCACGTCATCAAAAATACGATTAGCCACTCGGTGCCTATCTTTGTGTGGTACAAATAGGGAATTATGAAGCAATAAGTGAAATAAGAATGAGAAATATAAATATCTGCCACCATAATTGTGCTTTGCTTAATTTATATTCAGAAAAAACTCTTGCCATGATCAGGTAAAATTTAATACAACAAGAGTTAGTACACTTTGTCTCATGTATCATACTATTACGGCTCCAAAGTCAATAGTATTCTCATGCCTACGGGCCTATCACAAACACATTGAATGGGAATAAGAACAAACATCCATAGATTCCAGTGCAGAAAATTTACCCATTGAAATGCTCTTTTATTAAATTTATGTCTCAGAAAGGAGATTCCAGTCTATTTGTTTGGGTGGTCCAGGGTGTCCATATTCCATGTCAAGTATGAGGGGTCTCCAAGAGTCCTGAAAAGAACCAGATGTGATTTGCTTGGTGCAACAATTGGAACGTACAACCATTTGCAAATAAAAGTATGTTCAAGAGGACATCATTTTCATCAAGCATGTAATGGTATGCAACATTTGTTGCATAACGCTGGTATCTAGAGCTCAGGTTTCCTACTCAATGCAAGGATTAAAAACTAAATTGGTTCCATCCAGTATTCTCATTTCAAAATCAACACGATCAAGATTTGCTTTGGCTTAATCTAATCAGATAAAAGAACATTTAAGTGACAGAATTGCAGGGTTTCGTGGGATATGAGGGATGAAAGCTTTAAAACATGTTTAAGTGAAAGAAACGGTGTGTCCAGTTTGAAATAGTAGCTAGCACATTATGCCTGCAAAAACATAACATACCTTGGCTTAACCATGTAGAGAACTATGAAGCCCATTGCAAGGAAAAGGCACAAGACACCGATAGTCAAATATGCAACACCAATGAAGTTATTTTTGCCTCCAATCCAAGAAGTAGTTGAAAGGACCAATGCTTTCGACCCTCCAAAACTATTTGTGTTATAGTTGTTCTGTATAACCACTGTTACTTCATCATTTGCCATAATATCTGTCTCAATTCTGCCGTAAAGCTTTCTGAAAGTCGGGAGGGCAGCGGTTCTCATCCAAACAATGAGATCTTCTTGCTCACTTAACTAAACAATGATTAGAGACAAAAAATAGAAAAATAAAATTTAATGAGAACAAAATCCAGAAGTAGATGCGTGAAATGAAGGTGATGAAAATGTCATCCTGTAGATAGAGAAAATTATCTGTCGTACCGGTATGCTCTCATTTAGCTTAGCACCACCTACAAGACCTCCCTTCTGAAAATTACTGGGATAAATATCATTGCCGAATTTATTATTTTTGTCACTCTTCCAAGCTATATCCTTTTTATTCACTTCAATAGCCTTCTTGTTGACCGAAATTGTGTAAGTATCATTGAACAAACTCCAAGCAATAAGGCCACATGGAACAATTGGAGCACCATCAGCAGTATTACCTTCAGGCCCACAATCTTTTGTCAAGTGCACAGCATTCTTGTAACGCAATTGTTTATCACTGCGACTTTTCACATACCTAGCAAAAGAAGGAAGGCCAACAATTGGTCCAATTATGTCAAGAGAAAATCAACAATATACCACTGAATTCAATTCACATGATCAATTCACAACAGTTTAATGTGCCTGTTTGTGCAGTAGATATAAATGAATACACATGATTCATTTCAACAGTGTCCTATAAAATGCAACATATTTAGGTATCATAAAGTGAAAAAACGCTTTCAATTTTCTTGTAAAGCACCGTTTGAGAATCAAAAGGGAAGCAATAAACATTTTAAATAAAACAGTTGATTCAAGAACCTACCGCCGATGGTTTTGATAGAAGTTACCGATCTGGTAATACATTTGGATTGGGCTCTTCATATGTTTAGGCACCTAAAAGGCATGCGACAAACCAGTTATTTCATTACAAAGTCTTAAGAGGTAAAGAGACAAAAGACTGCATCCTAACAGCATGAGCAATAAGTAAGGGCAACCATCACATGTAAAAATGTAATAACCTAGATAAATCCACATTATCATTTCAAACTCACAATCAGTGTTCTCGTGCATGTTTTGTCAGTCTTGGAGTTCTGAATGAACCCAACCTTGTCATCCACGAGTACACAACTTGTATCATATCTATCCACCAATTCAACAATCTACATTGCAGTTAAGTTACAGAATAAACAAATGCACCACAAAAAAAACATAATGAAAAAAAAAATAATGTGGCCAAACCATTTGCATTTACCTCTTGTGAAGCAGACAGCGATGCAAGCCCAATTGGGACAAATATGATGCCAATGAGCGAGAAGGCAGCAATGACCTATGCATGTTCGCACATCATCACATGAAATAAACTCATAAATCTCACAGGTGAGGTAACAGAGCAAACATATATTTGAAAATAATAATGATTAGTGGATGCGTTGGTTACAATTCCAGGAGTTAGCAGTGGCTTGCATGCTGGCAGCTCCTGTTGTGTGAACTTAGAATCTGCACGTTGGAAGAACCAATATCTTATCTACGTATGATGGTAGTACACACTTATCAATTTCTTCAGCTCATATTAAATAAAAAAATCCTCAAATAACATGGCATGCATTTAAGACAAAATAAAATAAGCGCAAGAAAGAAGCGAATACATTTTGGCTTATTGGACTTCGAGTCACCCTCCGATTCCAAAGGATCCATCTGCGTGAGCAATCAACAACTTCAAACAAATTTATTCTGAAAAGATGTAAATAAAATTAGGAATTGGAAACGATCAGAATGCCGCGATTAAAAAAAACACAAGTCGTCAAAGCCCTCAGAATCATGTCCGTGTAGTGTATACTTGAGTTTAAAGGGGGATTCGGAGTGATCGGGACCCACCAGATCCAAAACAATTGAAATGATAGAAAAAGACCGCCCCTTTCTCTAATGTCCCATGACTGTTTCTTTTGCGCTTTATCATCTGTCTCTATCTAAACCGCGATTACGTGATAACGAATAACGATACCGATAACCCTACCAAGATCCCAGAAATGTACCGAAGGCAATCGCACAAAGATTACGACATTTCTTTCGGATGACATGCCAACCTAATCTCGTGCCAAGAACGGAACTTCTTTGACCGACGAACTCCACAGCGACACCAAAATTGCGATTGATCTAAGCAACAAGGGGAGCCATGGCATACAAGGGTCGGATGGAAATGGAACCAGTGAAGTTGCTCAGGGGTTAGAGCCAGCGAGGAGGATTGGATTATCGGAAGCTCACCGAGGAGGCCCCAATCCCCTGTGCGCCGGGGGAGGAGGTGAGTTCCAGGTGGTGGGCTAAGGCGGCTTCGGTGGGCGGTGGAGGAAGGCGGAGAGCAACGGTGAGAGAACCCGACGAACAACGCGGGGGGATTTGATGATTTGCAAGAAGATAAAGGGGGAGGAGGAACTCGGTGGTGGCACGCACGCGAGGGCGGCTGCCCGGCCAGATTCTGATGGGCCGATTCTAGTAAGTGGGCCAGATTGGAACTTAGGCCCATCGTGGGCAAACAAGTATAGGTCCAATAGTCTCAAACTGAATCAGCCTAAGGGCCTTTTTATCTGAGTATATATCTTAAGGGTCTGTTTGGATCCATGCAGCTAATAGTTAGCTGCTAAAAATTAGCTGGAGTGGATCCAAACACCTCCAGCTAATTATTAGCTGAGCACCCAGCTAATGATTATCTCATTAGCTAGCCAAACCCAGCTAATAGCAGCTAATAGGTGATATTTAACCAAAATACCCTTCGCGTCTACCACCAATAGTATTTAATAGCATGGGTATTATGGACAATAACATCTATTAGCCATATATTAGCTGGTGGATCCAAACACCCTTCAACTAATAGTTAGCTAGATAATAGTTAGCTAGCTAATATTAGCTAGGACCTATTAGCTAGCTAACTATTAGCTGCTAATGGATCCAAACAGGCCTTTAACTGATAAAAAGTAGTTTATCCCGCGCAGCGCAGCGGGGATCTCCAACGCAGCTCGCCAGCTCCTATCCCACCCCACCTGAAACTGAATCATCCAAAAACCGAACCCGCTGAAATGTGCAATAAAAAAACGGCTAGAAACACTCAATCCCAGCCGCAATATCTTCGGACTGCCCCCGTCCCTATCACTAGCGGGCCCCTGCCGCCAGGGCCGGCCCTGGGGTGGGGCGAGAGAGGCGGCCGTTCCGGGCCCCCAAATTACCGAGACCTCTCCGTGACTCCGTCCTAATGTGAAGACTACGCATTGTTGGCAATCAGTCCAAGTACTAGATGTCAGTAATAATTTCTATAATACATTGAATATTGTCTTTTTAATTGATACATAATAACATAAAAATATTTTGATGCTTATGTTATGGGAGACCTCTATTTATAATTTCGCTCCGGAAACCTAAAAACTCAGGACCGGCCCTGCCTGCCGCTCCTCAACCCAGACACCACCCTACCCTAGCAGCCCTGTCGGGATCATGCAGCCGCCCTGCCTCGCCCGTACTGCTGCCTCAGATGCTCTTCTCCCCGCTGCTGCTCTGTTGCTCCCTCTACCGCGCCCTTCTCCCTCTGCTCATTCGTCCGACGCACCACCCCCACCGCGAACCTGTCAGAATCGCTCGCCCCTACCACCCAATGGTCCTTCGCTTGCGCCTCCTCGTCCTCGAATCCCATCGACCAGTAGTCTCTGCCTCCTTGCCCTTAGATCCGATCAGTCGACACCCTCGAGGCCAAGCCAAAGTGCTCCCTCCTCAGCACCTCCGCTAGCCCTCATGGTTGCCCTACCACCCGATAATCCTTTGCTTGCGCCTCCTCATCCACGAGTCCCATTGACTAGAAGCTTCTGCCTCGTCGCCCTTAAATCCGATCGGTTGACACCCTCGAGCACAAGTCTATGTCGGGACGGCCCGTTTTAGCCGGACGCCAGGGTTGAAGTGATCTCCTTTATTTAATCAACCAAGTCTATTTTTTCTTTAGTTGTTTTCTTATTTTCTCCGTTAGTTGTTCTAGGTGCTACTACTATCTCATATCTTAGTTTGGTGTTTCAATAGAACTCTTTTACGGCACACTAAATCCAGTATGAAATATTTATTTTTTTCGTTTCAGTGGATCAGGTTAGATAATATTTATTATACTTCCTCCGATAGTAGAATAGTAAGAATACACTCAACAAATAAATAACTAAATCTGATTTCTACTACCCACCATATACTTTCAGTACAAAAATTTTGTTTTAGTAACTTTGGTACGGATTATAATTGGTCGTGTGCACATCCGACTTCTCCGCAATTTTCCGCTTGAGGGTGGCGACCATGTTGGAGCCGTCCCTGTCAACGACGATGGTTTTATACTGATGGGGCATGATGGCGTTCATAATAAAAGCAAGTACAATAGCAAAGCCCACTATAAGCTAATAGTAAGCTAAAAGTCAGCTTGTACAATAACTATTTCTAAAAAAATATCTTTAGATGTTGTGCAATAAATATATCTTCTCTCTTGTACATAAATAATCTACCTATACTCTCGTGCAAAGCTGTCTACTAAGGGCACTCCCAATGCAAATTTCTCTAGTTATATTTAAAACCATCCACATCACTAATAACTAGTATTAGATACTATCCATTCAACTATTTGTATATTAGCACAAATACAAAGAGAACATTAAATAAATATCATGCAACACATAGATACAACTATTATCTTTTCAATGTATGTTTTTGTTGTATCTTTCTTTGGTTTGTGTGTGCATACTATTTCTCATGCAAGAAATGGCTTCCATCTCTCTCTTCTTTAATCTCCTCTCCACGTCCGAATGAATCCTACATAGCATGCTGAAGAAACTACTGATATAAGAGCATTGGGAGTGCCCTAAATAAGAGCCAACTCTCTTCTTTCTCCTCTTTTCTCACTCTTTCATATAGACCAAAACTGATGTGTACATGCTAAGAACTAGCTGAGGTGACTTTATTGTACATGCCCTAAACTGCATCATCTGCATGATAGGTAAGATTCAGGAGGAAAGCAAAAAGGTTTGGTGTTTATGCTAGAAAGCAGTAGCATCCGCAAAAAGGTTTGATGTGTTTGGTTGCTTGAATGGAACTGTCGGTATTCAGGACCTGAGGGTCCCTAGAAAGAGCTTATGATTATAATTTGGATTGTCTTTTCGTAGGTAAAATGATAATGAAAGGAATAGAAGAATGGACGAAAACTATATTGCTCTGTCTTTTACAAAGTAAATATGATGTATAATGTGTAGCGTATTACATATCACACTTCAACTCTCCTTTTTATCCTTGGCGGGGAAAACATATTTATAACATCAACGGTATATCAATTGTCTTTTTTAGAGAGGTGTCTTCCCGTCAGTAGACGCCGTTTGGTCAAAAGTTATCTTCTTGTTGAAAAGGTAGTTTTTCGTTAAAGAGATGTCACTTCGCAGAGGGTAACTTCCAAGCGGTTATCTATACTTGTCAGAGAGAGCTTCTTCTGCACGTTATCTTTAGGCAAATGATTATTTCACCTGAGTCAGGTTGACTTATATTTAGGTCGGCACGGTAAAAAACATCATAACCGAACCTGGAAAGGTTTTCAGGTCGGGCTGGCCGACCTAGCCAGCCCGACCTAGTAATACTTAGTCATTGTCATACCTAAGTTAGATCGGGCGGCCATTTATGTGATTAATAGTAACTTTGACCGTAATATTTAATGTGTATCTTTGTTATATATGTTGCATTTATGATTGATTTCTTAAAAGCCGTAATTATTAATGGACTTCAGGCAATCGTCAGGAACCATCCCATTTTAAACTATTTCATTCACCCAAAATATCATAATCATCAAATGATATGACATCATTTTATCCTATTCAACCTTATTCTACCGACCAAACACATCCCAAGAGGCTTTTCAGTTCCAAGACGTGAGGTAAGGTTGTGACCAAGAAGGCTTCCCAGTTCCAAGACGAGCGGAGCGCGATTGGCGCGTGAGAGGGCCGAGAGGCTACTGCCTAGGCAACAAAACTCTCTTTGATTCGTGCCGCGCAACGGTTGGTTTCCTGGTTCTTCTTCTGCTCTTTGGTTCGTGCCGCGCAACGGTTGGTTTCCTGGTTCGCCTCTTCGAATTCTGCGACCACTCTCCAAATTCCCAATACGAACGACACCTCTTTTTCACTCCATATCCCCGTCATTTCTTCCCGATATTTCAATCCGCTGCAGCTATATGGTAGTAGTACAAATACATCTGCGTTCTTGGTCACTTGGCTGTCATCTGAACCTCTACTCTCAGACGCAGACCGCCTTGCCCACTGCAACCTTAGGATTTGCCAAGGAGCAGAGACGCTGCACGCCTGTAGCTATGGCCACTACCAATATCAAAATCAGGCTCGCCGTGGACAGGTCGCTGCACCGCGTGCTGTTCGCCGACGCGGGCCCCGACTTTGTCGACGTCCTCCTCAGCTTCCTCACGCTCCCCCTATCCGCCCTTCACCTCAGCGCAGGCGCGTCGTCGCCCGGATGCATCCGCAACCTCTGCTTCAGCGTCAACCGCCTCAAGGACAGTAATCTGTTGAAGGCTGAGGCGTGCCATGGATTGCTCATCAGGCCTACACACGCCCAAGAGTTCGAGTCTGTATCCTGTATCCCTCTCTTTCTAATACTACCTGTTCACGATTGCCGAATGCTGAACCTTGACGTAATTACGAAACTCACTTTGATCTACTTTCTTAAAAAAACAAGTTTTTTACAATGTTAAAAAATAAGAATGTTTTATACGATCTTGTTGTTTTACAGTTTATTCACTTGATTTTGATTTAGTAAACTATTATATACCATACTCAGGTGCCGTGGTTCATCTTGCGTGCACTGCACTAAGTTTGTCAAGAACTACGGAAGTCTACAGGGACACGATTCGTCCTGCAGGTGTTGGGAAGTCATGGCAAGGCTTGTTCATGTGTGCAACCGAGCCGCACTACAAGACGAAATATTTGTCGTGGGGAAAGAACGTTATGTGATCACTGATGACTGCGTGATCAAGCCGGCGTCCACGAGCAGTATGCTATCGCTGCTTCACAAGTTCAGTACCGATGGGATCGCCCCTGTCTATGATGAGGTGGAAGTGTGCGTCTGCTGGGCAGAGGTAAGGCAACTTAGTCTTGTAGGTCTCTGTGCAGTCCATACATTGGTTGTGAAGTTACAGGATTAACCATTGCTGGGTCACTCATGTTCTCTCTCTCTTCCAGTCTTGTGGCCACTTCGGGCCCGGGAATTTCATAGGAAACAATTTAATTCCTGAACGAATCGGTCAAAATTGATGTGTTCCAAGCGGTGCGTTAGTATGTTCTACGACGTCGTTATTAATTGTGGCTTATTTTATGTATCAGGTTTTATCTTTGCTGAAGACATCTCTCTTGTCGAAGGCTGTATTCACCGACACCTTCTTATCAAACGAAACTAATGGTGTCGATCATGCGATTTTGAAACGGAGAATCGGTCAGGAATGTACGAGAAAATCGGAGAGAGTTTCTGTTTCTTCACCGCAGTGCAACATCAAGCTTCTCTTCGACAGCCGCGAGAAGAAGGTCATGTATGCAGAGTGCAAACACGGCTTCGTTGACCTGCTTTTTAGTTTCCTTACTTTCCCACTGGGCTGTATTATCCGGAACTTGGGTGGCGGCAATGGCACTAATCACCTCGGCAGCTTGGACAATCTCTACGGTAGTGCTGTCGAACTCGCTACCGCTGGCTTATTAACGGGACTTAACTACCCCAAAGATACGTTGCTGGATCCAAGCATTTCACCGCTCAACATGGAAAGCAAGGGTTCGAAGCGAGCCGTCCCGGGGTGGTGCTACATGTGTCAAGTGCCAGATTGCCGGTGTAGGAACAGGATATGTTCAGTATGTGATCCTGAATTCGTCAGCAACAGAACATACATTGTAGACGATGATCTACTCGTGCATCAGGCTTCTGCAATGTCGGTGATGAAGCATTGGTGTATGAGAGATGAGGCGAACGTGGTGGAGAAGGACATCACCATCGGGAAAGAGGAGGCAATTAATCTTGCAAATCTATGCAGAACATGAATTGCTGAATTCAGCTTGTTGAGGTTTTTGTCAACGATTTTGTTCTCTTGCAGGCTGTTGCACTGCTGCGAGCCGTTCTAACTTCGAAGACGGCATTGACGGATGTGTTCGTAAGCAGGGTGGAGGGGCCGCCTCAACTTGTAAGGACGTCCATGCCGTCGTCTTCTCCCGAAGCAGCAGTACCTTCGTCCCTGAAGCAGATGCAGGTCTTCGTCAAAATCGACACGGGTAGGACTATAACCCTGGAAGTTACAAGCTCTGACACCATTGCCGCTGTCAAGAGTAGGATCAAGGATAAGGCGCGCATTTCGGTGAGATATCGTCACGAATTGGTCTATGGTGGCAGGTATCTTAAAGACACATGCACCCTTGCCGATTATAATATTGTCAAAGAATGTACCATCTTCTGCGCATTTTACATGAAGGGCAACAAATGATTTCATCGTATTAGCAATTATTAGTTTTCTAGTTTGAGCAGAATTGATATCTTCTGCACCTTACGACTTCATAGTTCAGAACAATGGGATCCTTGGTTCATTCAGGGTGTGTGATGAAGGCAATGGCACGATCGACGTTTTACCCGTACTTATTCAGACATTCGAAGGAGTAATTACATCTCATTCTCTCACCACATACCGTCACAACATGGACACATGTTTCAAATCTGAGAATTGAGAGCACGTTGTTGCTTGCAGTTATGCACAGCAATTAGCATGGTATTTCTCTGGATTCGAAGTTGTTTCTTCTATTCTCCTATCTCTACTATTCTAAAGCAGCACTTGGTGGCAGTGATCCATTCTTCCTATATCATTAATTGCCCTGCTTAGTCGCCCTCCTTAATTACCCTATTTAATTGCCCTACGCAAGAAACGAAGCGTTGCTTTAACTAGCCAACTTTCGCAAGAAATGAAGCGTTAAAGATAGATGATTGATCTTGTGAAATAATTTTTTTTATTTTTTAATCTTTATTTTTCGTTATCAATTTTGTTTTTCGTAGCAACGCACGGACACGTAACTAGTAATAACAAGATTTAATCTCAAGGGAACATTAACGTCGAAATAAGCCTAAAAAAGTACATGAATAAACAACAATAGCGAGACAAGGTGGTGCATGCATGTGTGTGGCGCCTGTGTCGTCGCCCAGTCGCTTAGGGTTTGGTGCTGAGATGAGATTTTGTAGCTTTTTATAGCGCGAGGAGGGGACAAGTGGCTCCTGCCCAGCCCAGTCCATGGAAGAAAGGTTTTAGACTGTCTCCAACGGGTTCCTGTCCACCCCCTCCTTCCCTTCGCGATGGGAAAGCCCCCCGCACGGGAACGACGACGAAGCTCCAGCGGATTCCCGTCCCGGGTGCGGATCGGAAGGGATAAGAGAGAGAATCCCGAAGTGGGGAGATTCTCTCTCCTTTCCCTTCCAGGCGACGAGCGGTTGGGGGACGCTGCGCGCGGTGGGGCGGAAGCGGGGAAGGAGTGGCGCGGGACCGGGCTGGAGCACCAGTTGGCGACGGCGAAGGTCGGGGGAAGGCGAAGCAGGCGGCGGCGATTGCTGAAGAGGGAGGAGCTCGGCCTCTTCACCGGCGTGCACGGAGTCGATCGCTGCCGACGCTAGGCATCGTTCCCCCATTTTCCCCCAAATTTCCCCCCTATGAGTTTGCATGATGTGTGATGCCGATCGTATTTTGTAGTTTGCTCGATGGTAGATCGATTTGTGTAGTGGATTTGCTTGTCTAGGGTTTAGGGCAGCTTCGATCTGCCTCTAGCTGCTTCGACTTTGCATGATGTGGTTCAGAATGCCTCGATCTGGTTCGTCCTTATGAATGCTTCGATCTGCTTCGTTGAAGGCAGTTTTCCTTACATCTGCTTCGATGTGCTGTTGGTGCTCGGAGGCTTACATTTGCTTACATGTGCTCTTGGTTTGATGTTGTTGCTTATAGATGAGCTTCAATCTGGCAAACCTAGCTTGGCCCCCCTATATTCTTCTCTTCCTTAAGAGCTGAAATCGTTGAGTTAAGCTATTCCTTAGGTTCTAGTGCACCGAATACTTTGCTAATCCTACACTTAGAATATAGGAAACGTGGTTATTACCGGAAACTGTAGGAAAAGAGCCTCACTCCTAGCCTCTAGACTGAAACTGAACCTGAAAGCCAGGCTTGAGAGCAAAGGGTGCGGTCGCATAATCCAATCCTGCTAATATAAAGGCACGAACTCGAAGGGCTTGCTGTGCAATCTTATCCCGCTATAACTAAAAGCTACACTTTAGGTTCGTGTGGTGCTACTGGAAACATTAGTTGATAGAAGGCTACTGGAGTTATTGTGGACACTTGTTTTCGCTTTGTCAGTTTGGTAAGATATAGAGTAACCTTCGGTTACTTCAGTGTACAGGCTATGGCAATGACTGAGCAATTTTCTATCAACTAATGTAGCAGTTCAGTTACTTCAATGGCCACAATAATTCCAGTGTGCAACAACAGTCGGCTATAGCTTGCTTCGTTCAAAAATCCACTTCTATAACATTAATTGATAAAAAAATTGGTGCATGATTTGTGGTGCGACAAAGGAAGTGACCTCTATGTCGAATTCATCATGAAATCCATTTTTTCTGCAGTCTAAGTCATGTTTTACGTTGTACAAGTCATTAAATTAAATTATTGATCGAAGGCTTCATTGGTTGGATAATCCATAGGTTATCAAAGGAAAGCTGCATTCTTTGCAGGCTGACAGCATGTTAAAAAAGTTTTTGTAGTTACACACATCTTCAATCACTTAGGTGATGTCTATATACACCCAGTAGACACCTGCTAAGAACATCTGCTACGAAAGTGAACTTTCTTTGCAAACTGACAGCACTCATATACTATTGCCTTCTTTTTTCTCTACTTGAGGAGGATCCCTCCAGCTACATTATTGTCATTATGTTGGGGTTAGTTGATGTATACTATTGCCTTGTCAATCTGTTGGTATAAAATAGATTGTGAAACAAAAAAGTTGATGCATATATGGGTCTTGTCTCTGTAGATGGATGAAGAAAAGCTCGTAGCATATCTGCGAATCATGAAAGAAAATGTTGAGCTGCAGGTCGAAGCTCTTAGGAAGATAGTTAATGACAATTTTAGCCCGGCACAGTGTTGCCATTCGATCGACCTGAACTATGCCCTCCTAGCTGTGGATGACATCGCTACTCGCTTGGACGAACTTAGCTTGAAAACTGCAGAAGTTGTGGCAGCAGCAGAGAATGCAGGGCAACCGGTCGATGATGATCTTTTAAGTGAGGAACCACCGATGCCTGCGCAGACCGGCAGTGGTGGGGCTAGCTCGGAGCCATCGGACTCCGATGGATGGGAGTCCGACCGCTCGTTCCATCTTAACCACTAGGCCCTGTCGTAGTACTTGTAGTATGGTGGTGTGTATGGTCGCATGTCTTATGTCACATATACTGGAATGGTATGTACGGTGGTGTTTTTATGTATTGTCCATGTGTCAACACATGTATGATGGTGTGTTATCCATGAACAACTAGGTTGAACTACTATGCTTGTGTAATGATATGTATGCTTGAATGTTATGTATGGTGGAATGGTATCTACTAGCCATGTCTCTTGTTTTGTATTGCGCTTAATTGTTCTGTCATGGAATTTGCAAACAGGGGTATCATGGATCCATTTCTGCAGAGTATGCTGAATGATGCTGTTGATAGCATCAACTGCACACAGACAGGCCTCCCATTAACAGAGGTAGCGCACTTCTCTCCGGGATGGTCCGAATCGAATGGGGCAGAAAGTAGTTCAGGAAAGCGTAAGAAGAAGAAGGGAGTGCCGAAGACTTCGAGGAGAACATGGAGGGCAGCTGAGGAGGAGGTACTAATGTCTGCATGGTTGAATGTCAGCGTCGACTCAATCGTTGGCACTGACCAGTCTGCCGAGACCTACTGGGGCAACATTTTGAAGTATTGTGAGGAGCATGGCACTGCGAACTGGACTACAAGATCTGAGAAGGGTTTAATCAATCATTGGGCTACTATCAGTGCAGATTCAAGCAAATTTTCAGCTTACATGGGGAAGGTCCATGACATTCACCCTAGCGGCACTACTCAGGAAAATAGGGTAAGGAAGTTAGGTTAATTGCCATTTCGAATGTCTAATTTTGCCCAACATTGTATACTTAGCACTAATAGCATTGCTTTTTTGTCGTTTGCAAGATTGCCATGGCGATGAAGATGTTCAAGGTGTTGAGATATATTAGCATGTGCTAATTGTGGCCAAATTAGAGGAGATAGCAGTTATATTAACTGCCACCTTTTGGCAGTGGTGTCTTTTCAAAGCACCTTTTCATGTGTATTTAAAGGGGCTTTGCCCATTGTAAAAGTTACTAATCATTCAATAGAATTTGTGATTCCTCTTGTTCATCTTCTCTGAGTTAATAGTTCTACAATACGTTATCAGCACGCTCTTCCTGAGTACAAAGCACATAGAAGAAAGGTGAGAATGAGGCCATACAACAGACTTTCGATAGTGCTTGGTGTTGACACTGTCCTTCACGTACTCCACCGCCCTCGCCATGCCATCCGTCGACTCCACCGCAGTGCCATCCGCGCAAGGCATGCTGGCCGTCTACTCCGTCGTGGACCTCGTCGTGTCATCCGTGAACGGCATGCCGCGGCAGCGAGGCGCGCCGCATGGGCGCAGGTTGCATCGGCGCACACGGCGGCGCCGCGTCGCGATAAGCGTCTGCGGAGGTGGCGCAAGCGCAGCCGAGGTGCGATAGCATGCGCAGAGGCGGCGATGCGGCACCGGCTGCGCCGCAGCCGTGGCGAGCACCGAAGAGCACTGGTGAGCACGCCCAGCCGCCGGACGGCGATGCGGCAGCGACGACGCAGGGCGCGCCGGCCTTTCTCCTCGCCCGCTCGGCGGCGCACGGAGTGCAAGGGCCGACGATGGCGGCTCGACGAGGCCGCCCGCCCTACTACTCCACAGCGCCTAGCCCGCATGAAACGCCGGCCGGCGCGGCCAACCCGCGCGCGACAGTGGTGGAGAGATGCCGCAGGAAGCGGTGGCGGAGGCGCAAGGCGGCCCAGAGGTGGTGCCCGGCGTGGCGGCGTCGCCGAGTAAGCGGCGCGGCGCATGGGCCGGCGAGCTCACAAGCCGCAGCGTGCGAAGCGTGGCGCCTCTTCCTTCGGCCACGTGGCCGGCGGCGCCAAAGCGGCCGGCACGGCCAGAGAGCCGGCGGGGCGCCGTGTGGAGCAAGGAAGCGAGCGCCGGCGCACATGGGGACTAGGGTTGGAAACCCTAGCCCCCCATGGAGGGCATATCTAATGGGCTGTGGCCCAAATGGCTGGATGGGTCTTTAAGAAAAAAGGATTTTTCCACATTAGACCCCAAGCAATACCCCAATTGCTCATTAATCCAGCCAATAAAGGACCATGGGTTCTTTTTAATAGCTATATTTGCATTCTAGTACTTTGGTTTTTAGAATAAAGCAAATAAATGCATGTATTGTTTAATTGCGATTTTACCCATGTAAATATTTGTATCGCAATTAAATGTGATGTTCTAAGTTCTTGTATTATTTACATGCATCTTATTTCCTAGCATTTATATTTCATGTTATGTAGTTGACGATTACCTTAAGTGCTAATATTAGCATAAGGCATGGGTCCTATGGCATAAAACTTATGTCCATAGTGAGAGTATCTCGCCCATTGCTAAAAGGTCTACGTCATTTTATTCAGTTAATATTCATGCATCTATTTACTTTGCTAAGTAAATAATTAAGACATTGCATGATTATTATGTAGATATGGCTGATATCTTCAAAAAGGAGTTTGCTGAACTTGCTGTGGATGGCAGTAATTACTTAACTTGGGCCATGGATGTAAAAATCACTTTGGCATCAAGAAGTTTATCTGCTTGCATCAATGATCCTGTTCAGGGTGCAGACCCTATACCTGAAAATTTCAAGTATGCAACTCTGCACTTTATCAGGCACCACCTCCATTCAGACTTGAAAACTGAATATTTATTGGAGGAAGATCCACTAAGTTTGTGGAAGTCCTTAAAGGACAGATATGACCAACATAGGGCGGTCATGTTGCCTGAAGCTCAAAGGGAATGGTCTTACGCTTTCAAGATTTTAAGTCTGTTGCTGAATACAATTCTCGCGTACACAAGATCAATTCCAAATTGACATTCTGTGACAAGGCTGTTACAGATGAGGACATGATTGAAAAGACGCTTTGCACTTTTCATCCTTCTATGACGATATTGCAGCAACAATATCGTCAACAAAAATACACTAAGTACTCTGATTTAATTTATACTCTGCTTCAGGCAGAAAAGCATGATGAACTTCTTATGAAGAATCATCATACACGCCCGACAGGTGCAATGGCAGTGCCGGAAGCACATGCCAATATTTCGAGTACTAGTGCATACCATGATCAAAAGAAGGATAAAAATAATAAAAGGAATAATGCAAAGTGGAAGTCCAAAATACAGAGGAACAAAACAAAAGTTTATGGCAAAGGAAAATTCAAAAATAATTCTCCTAGGGAGAAAACTGGACTTTGCCATAAATGTGGATGTAAGGGTCATTGGGCAAGAGAATGCCATACACCTAAACATCTGGTTGAGTTATATCTCAAATCAGTTGGCAAGGGCAACAATCAGAAGGGCAAGGTTGAAGTTCATTTTGCTGAAAATCCAGAAATGAGTCTGGATAAAGGACAGAAAGATCCTGACAAGATTGTTGATGACCATGGAATGGTTCAACAGAAGGAAGATGAACTTAAAGATACCAATGATATGATGGTGGAATATGCCAACCTACATCTGTATGGAGACACCTTTTAGTCTCTCATTATCCCTTATGATTGTACTCAGCATATTGTACAAGTTTTATTTGGTGCTCATAAAGAGCATATACATGTTTGTTACTGTCAAACATGTAGGTATGGCTTGTAAAGAACATATGTATCTTGTATATTGACATGATATATAATATATGTGTGTATTATTTCTATATTGGAGTTAATTTTTATTCTCTCCGTTCATAGATCTTGGTGACAATCCGATGGAGGAAGAATTATGTCTTGTTGACAGTTGCACCACTAATACTATATTAAGGGAGATAAAGTATTTCCAAACGCTAACTAAGAGGAGAGGAAATATAATGACCATCACTGGTAATGATGCTCAAATTGTTGGTTCAGGACGAGCCATCATTATACTCCCTATGGGTACAAACATCGTGATAGAGGATGCTTTGTTGTATCCTGAATCTACACGTACCCTACTAAGCTTTAAAGATATTCGCATCAATGGTTTCCATGTGGAGACTAGTAAAGAGAGCAATGATGAGTATTTGCTCTTAACTAAAACTACTGGATGCGAAAAACAAGTGGTTGAAAAGCTTCCTTCTTTTTCATCAGGATTGTACTACACATATATTAAACCCGAACCACATGTTGCATTAAAGACAATTTTCTCTCATCTTGATAAGTTCAAGATTTGGCATGACCGTTTAGGTCATCCAGGTTTGGGTATGATGCATAAAATTGTCAAAGGTTCTGTTGGCCATAATATTAAAAATTCAGATTTCCCAAAATATGATGAATTCATGTGCACTGCATGTGCAAAAGGGAAATTAATTTTGAGGCCTTCATACCTTAAAATTAAAAATGAGCCATTAAATTTCCTTGAAAGGATTCAAGGAGATATTTGTGGACCTATCCACCTTAGTGCAGGCCGTTTAGGTATTTCATGGTATTAATTGATGCATCTACAAGATGGTCCCATATATGTTTACTCTCTACAAGGAACCATGCTTTTGCCAGATTAATTGCCCAAATAATTAAATTAAGAGCCAATCATCCTGATGACAGGATAAAGTCCATTCGGTTGGACAATGCCGCTGAATTTTCTTCAAAGGCATTTAATGATTATTGTTTGGCTTTGGGCATTAATGTAGAGCATTCTGTACCATATGTACATACACAAAATGACTTAGCGGAGTCTTTGATAAAGAGGATAAAGCTTATAGCTAGGCCTCTGTTGCAAAATTGTCAATTACCAACAAGTTGTTGGGGACATGCAGTTTTACATGCTGCAGCTTTAATCCAAATTAGACCAACTGCATATCATATAGTCTCCCCATTGCAGTTAGTACGTGGAGATGTACCAAGCATTTCCCATCTGCGAAAATTCGGTTCTTGCGATATACGCACTGATTTCACCACCGCAGCGTACGAGATGGGTCCTCAAAGAAAGTTGGGGATCTATGTGGGGTATAATTCTCCGTCAATTATAAAATACCTAGAGCCATTGACAGGATCTGTTTACGGCTCGATGCTGTTATTGTATATTTGATGAGGATAATTTCCGGCATTAGGGGAGATTTGTACCACAAGGAATGCCAGAAATTGATTGGAATGCCACAGGCATTCAGTCCTTAGATCCACGTACAAAAGAATCTGAACAAGAGGTTCGGAAGATTATAAGTTTGCAATACATTGCAAACAATCGCGATGCATTTCTTGATTATAAGGGGTTATGAAATCTCATATACTGCTTTGTTAATGCTCTGGAAAGAGTAGAGGTACCAAAGAAAACTACTCTTGCCCCTAATGTGAATAAGAGGGGGAGAATTCGGATGCACAGGACTTAGTTTCATGAGGCGTCCGCATGAAACAAAAGACCGATAAAGGTAAATTACCTATGTCAGTAAATGATAAAGAGGTTGGAAGTCCTCTAGTGATTGGTAAACCCAACATAATTGTGCACACAAACTTCAATGTTGGGACATCGGAACCCTTGGACTCAATTGTATTGGGAAATCATGATGAGTCACAAGGCAAAAATAAAGAATTGTTGGATGAAGAAATTTCCACTAATTATACTGATTCAAGAGAATCATACAATAGAAAGACTACAATTGTTGACATTTATTTTGCCTCTAAGATTGCTGAAACCTTTCAACTGGATCCAGAACCAAAGTCCATGGCAGAGTGCATGAAGCGCTCAGATTGGGTCAAATGGAAGGAAGCAATTGAGGCTGAATTGAGCTCGCTTAAGAAAAGAGAGGTATTTGGTCCAGTTATGACCACACCTCCTAAAATATTTCCGGTTGGAAATAAATGGGTTTTCATTCGAAAGAAGAATGAAAATAATGTGGTGGTGAGATATAAAGCGAGACTTGTAGCACAAGGGTTTACGCAGAGACCCGGCATTGATTACAATGAAACATATTCACCGGTAATGAGTGGAATAACGTTCCGATATTTATTATCATTGGCAGCAAACAAGAATTTATCCATGCAGTTGATGGATGTAGTGACTGCATATTTATATGGGTCACTTGATTCGGATATTTACATGAAAGTCCCAGAGGGGATATCTATTCCGAATCCAAATACAAATCGCAACATGTATAGTGTCAAATTGAAAAAGGCACTATATGGATTAAAGCAGTCGGGCAGAATGTGGTACAACCGACTAAGTGAGTTCCTTATTAAGAAAGGTTACTCAAATAACGATGATTGTCCTTGTGTGTTTATAAAGAAATCCCAAAATGGATTTTGTATAATTTCCGTTTATGTTGATGATTTGAATATCATCGGAACCCCAAGGGATATAAAGGAAGCTAGCAATCATCTAGTGACGGAATTTGAAATGAAAGATTTGGGTCAAACCAAATTTTGCTTAGGTTTACAACTTGAGCATCTCCCTGAAGGGATATTCATACACCAGTCTGCATATACTCAAAAGATTTTGAGTAAATTTAATATGGATAAATCATATCCATCAAAGACCCCTATGGTTGTTAGATCTCTTGATAGGGATAAAGACCCATTTAAACCTAGAGATGAAGATGAAGATATTTTAGGACAAGAGGTTCCATATCTTAGTGCCATTGGGGCACTGATGTATCTAGCAAACTGCACCAGGCCTGATATTTCATTTGCAGTTAATTTATTGGCTAGATATAGCGCAGCACCAACGAAGAGACATTGGGCTGGCGTTAAGAATATCTTCAGATATCTCCAAGGTACAAAAGATCTTGGTCTATTTTATAAGAAAAACCAAGATATGAACATAGTGGAGTTATCTGAGATCTTGGCTATTTGTCTGATCCCCACAATGCCAGATCACAGACTGGGTTTGTCTTTTTATATGGTGGAACGGCTTTTTCATGGAAGTCTAGTAAACAAACTTTAGTAGCCACTTCCACTAATCATTCTGAAATAATTGCACTTTATGAAGCATCACGTGAGTGTGTATGGCTTCGCAGAATGATTAATCACATACAAAAAGCATGTGGTATGAATACAATTGAATCCCCTACCATTATCTATGAAGATAATGTGGCTTGTATTACTCAAATGCAAACAGGTTATATAAAGAGCAACATTACGAAACATATTGCTCCTAAATTATTCTATCCTCATGAGCTCCAAAAGAGCGGTGAGATAGAAATTTTACAAACAAAGTCTTGTGAAAATTTGGCTGATTTATTTACCAAATCCTTACCAAAATCCACATTTCAGAAATGTGTTAATGGAATTGGTATGAGGAGACTTTGTATGTTGCAAGGATCAGGGGGAGAGTCCTCTGAACTTTAAACCTGTTTTTAAAGGATATATTGTACTCTTTTCCTTTATGTGTTTTTACATGGTATTTTCCCATAAAGGTTTTTAATGAGGCAATATAATACAAGCTAAATATGTTATGTACTCTTTTCTCTGTCCATTTTTCCCACTGGGTTTTTGGGAGAGTTTTTAATGAGGCATATACATATATTCCTATTTTCTTCATCCATTTTTCCCACAGGGTTTTTGGAAGGAGTTTTTAAAGGAACACGAAGATAGATATAATTTGTCCAAGGGGGAGTGTTGAGATATATTAGCATGTGCTAATTGTGGCCAAATTAGAGGAGATAGCAGTTATATTAACTGCCACCTTTTGGCAGTGGTGTCTTTTCAAAGCACCTTTTCATGTGTATTTAAAGGGGCTTTGCCCATTGTAAAAGTGACTAATCATTCAATAGAATTTGTGATTCCTCTTGTTCATCTTCTCTGAGTTAATAGTTCTACAATACAAGGAAATCGAGGGAAGGTCATTTGGTTTTCTGCACCTGTGGTCCACTCTTAGTCAGCACCTGAAGTGGTGCGCTCACATAGATGCAAAGCGACAGAAGACCGAGTACGTGTCGTCTGCACGGTCTAGTGTCGTTGGGCACGATTCTATGTCAGGTGTACCTGACGATTTCATGACCGCTGGATCTGGTGAGTTACCTAGGCCAATTGGCCGTGATGGCGCACGTAAGGCTCGGGCACGTGGTGCAAGTGGCAGCACATCCTCGGTTATCGGCTCCGCGTACAAAGATGAGATAACACAACTAAACAAGCACAAGGCTGACCTGGTAGATCTATGGCGTGAGGAGGTATCCATCATGAGGCGCACCGAGGAGGACAAGATAATGTCAATGTATACAACTCAAATGGATGAGGCTTCTCGTGAGTACTTCTCGCGTCGCAAGGCGGAGATTATTGCCAAGAGGTTCGGGTAATGTAATGGTACTGCTAGGTCCGGGTGGGATGTTTAATCCCACCTGCTGGGTTGTGGGTCTATGTTCAATCCTATCTGCTAGGTTGTGACTGCTAGGTCCGGGTGGGATGTTTAATCCCACCTGCTGGGTTGTGGGTCTATGTTCAATCCTATCTGCTAGGTTGTGTTTGGGTGTTTAATCCAATCTGCTGCTGTTTGTGTTGCTACCGTACACCTGGGCTGTGTGTGTGATGGCACTGCAAGGTTGTGGATGGATGTTCAACAAGTTGTGTCGTTCAATTTCTGCTAGGGAGTATTGCTGCTAGTATGTGGACTATGGCAACTATTTTGTGCAACATTGCTGGTTGTTGTTCTTTATATACCAGGCTTCAAGACTTGTGTGAATTGGACTTGGTGCAGTTCAATCAGGCTGAGTTGTGTGATTTTCTTTCTGAATGCTGGAATGGTCCTAGTTGTGCCATATTTTCTGAATGCAGTTCAATCAGGCTTCAAGACTTGTGTGAATTGGACTTGTTGTTCTTTACATACCCTGATTTTGTTCTGTCATTTTCTGTTCGGTCCGCTGGAGCCAGACTTGCGTGATTTTCGGCCTGGTTCTAGTCGTTCAGCGAACGGGCTTTGTTGAAGACTTGTGTGATTGAATAGTTACCGAGAGAAGTATATACCTCAGAATGCATGGCTACAAGATAATGTCCGCTTGTTCTTCACAATTGATACAGACTTTTTGTTCTTCTCTAGCACATGACAACATCAATATCCATTCTGGCTGGGCGTAGAGATGTCAATAAGCCTTCCGGGTTTGTCTGGGCATTGAAATATTGTCAAGTTTTATGATGCATGTGACGATGCCCTTAATGTCTACAGGCTCTTGGGAGTATATGCTGATTGATGCTTTCTTCACTTGATTCTATACAGAAATGTGCACTAAACACACATGACAACTTAGAAGAATATATAAGATACATTCTTGAACCACGTACAATACATAAGCATGCGAATAGAAACTTGGATGAATATATGAGATAGATTCATGAACCACGTACATGACAACACACATTACATTGCCGAATAGAAATTCACAGTGGTACTCTAACTATAGCACCCTCCATGAATGGACCAAAGGTGCTCGACAAGGTCGTCCATAAGCATGCGATGTTTCTTCCTATCGCGGATCTCTTGTGTCGTCTCGATGAAATAGAGGACCGACCTGCTGGGCGGACGTGAGATAGGTGGGTGATCATCCATGAAGTCATAGATGTACTCCTGGTTAGGACCCTCCCTCTCATCCTCAATAATCATGTTATGCATGATGATACATGCAGTCATGATGTTGTGTAAGGTGGATTGGTCCCAACACCTGGCCGGCCCTGCAACAATAGCAAAGCGGGATTGCAGTACACCGAAAGCTCGTTCCACGTCCTTACGCACTGCAGCTTGCACAGAGCCGAAATGTACACGCTTGTTCCCTCTAGCTGCTTGAATTGGTTTCACAAATGTGGCCCACTCGGGGTAAATACCGTCCGCCAGATAATACCCCATTCCGTACGTATTGTTGTTGATGTTGTAGGTTACTGGGGGGCTAGTACCGTCCGTTAACCTGGAAAGGACGTTAGATCTGTGCAGCACATTAATATCGTTCAGGCTACCTGGCATTCCGAAGAAGGCGTGCCAAAT
This sequence comes from Rhipidocladum racemiflorum, assembly GCA_036346355.1. Classification (NCBI taxonomy): domain Eukaryota; kingdom Viridiplantae; phylum Streptophyta; class Magnoliopsida; order Poales; family Poaceae; genus Rhipidocladum; species Rhipidocladum racemiflorum. The sequence continues at coordinate 85,188,192 of CM070573.1, read as the reverse complement.
CCAGAGATCGTACGAGGCCACAGCCTCCAAAACTAATGTGGGCCTCCGAGCATGCCCAGTAAATTGACCTTGCCATGCCTTCGGGCAATTCTTCCAATGCCAATGCATGCAGTCAATGCTTCCAAGCATCCCAGGAAATCCTCGCGCCGTCCCAACCGCAAGCAGGCGCTCCGTGTCTGCTTGAGTAGGTGCTCGGAGGTACTCATCCTTGAACACCTCCACTACGGCACGAACAAACCTCCTTAGGGCTTCGATGGCAGTGCTACCGCCAATACGAACATACTCGTCAGTAGCATCGCCAGAGATACCGTATGCAAGCTGACGCATAGCGGCAGTCATCTTCTGAAGAGAAGACAAGCCCATCCTTCCGGTAGCATCTCTTCTCTGAGCGAACCAAGGATTGTGGGCCTCGACAGCACTTGCAATCCTAACAAAGAGGTTCCTGCTCATCCGGAACCTGGACGGGCATAGCACATATAAATGGAATAGCGGGTTTCATAGTTGAAAATAACCACCTCTCACATACCTACGCTTGAAGAATGCATGGCCATACACGGACGTGTCGGAGAAGTAGTCATTGTACAGCCTAGCCGCACCCTCCAGGTGTCCTCGATGGACCACCGCCCGGCCGGGAACTGAGCCACCCCACCGTGGGACGGTCTCTTGTGCTGCTAGTTCCTCCTCCTCAATGGCAATGCGCAGATCTTCTTCTTCATTCTCCAGCAACATAAGTTGATGAGCTCGCCGAGAAAAGGTCGGCCAACCCTCGGACCAACTCATGGTTCTGTCTACGACACAGGTTTGATGATGTTTGCCACAACACCCAACCTTCTATATATAGCACGGGATTTTTACTACCTTCTCTGGGAAGCTACAAATAAAATATTGCTGCTTCCTTCTTCAAGAAGCTACACATATACTATTACTGCTTCCTTCTCTGGGAAGCTACAAGTAAAATATTGATGCTTCCTTCTTCAAGAAGCTACACATATACTATTACTGCTTCCTTCTCCAGGAAGCTACACGTATAAAACTACTGCTTCCTTCTCGCGTAAGCAACACAAGTAAAAATAATACTACCATCGTACAAACTACGGGATACAAGAAAAATACATTTCATACATCAACCATACAAAATAGGGTACACACCTTGGCGGTTATAGTATATTCTTATAATATGTATGAAGGGATGGGAAGGGAATAGGGAAGGGATGCTGTTGGAGATGCAGTATGGGAAGGGAATGGAATATGGGAAGGGGTTCTCTTCAGGAGATGGGAAGGGAATGGAGTGTTGGGAAACCGCTGGAGATAGTCTTAGTATCGTTTCATGGCGCGGAGCTAGCACACGTGATCTGTAGCCGTTGGATCTGGCATCTCACGGCCTTCCTGAAGCGAGCGTGGACTGGTCCTGAACCGTCAGATGCAAACTCCGAGGGCTTCGGACTGTCGATAGCTTCCAGCAGTTGGCCCGGTGAACCGTTCGTGTCGGAATTGTGCGGCCGCCATCCCGTCCGGCGGCCGTCGAGACGATGGGCGGCGCGGTGGCTACCGGCACGACAGCACGAGCAGAACGACTCAGAAACGCGCGCCGCATCGCATCGTCAAGGCACGAATCGGCGTGGAGCGGCAGCCTGCACAACATGGGCGGCCGCCTGTTGATATGAGTTGCAGGTAAAGGATGCAGATCAAGTCAGTCTTAGATTTCTCTGTGCTGGGGATCATGGCAGGGTCTAATTCGTCGTGAACATGAAGTTCAGTGCGTGTGCGTAGAGATGCTCCAATTTGCGAAATCGGGGGGACAAAACTGGTGAAACACTTGCATTCCTTACTGAAAGATGAGCCGGCAGCATTACACTACATGGTCGTTCAGGAACAACTTTTCTACCTAGCTAAAATATCACAATAAAAAAGAAAATCAGAAGCACCAGCACCAGCAGGAGATTGAGGTAGGTATATGCCCGGTTTTTAGGATCTGCGCCGCCTGCTCTTCTGTTCTTGCTGCCTCTCGGTTCCTCCTCACCTCCGCGGACTCCCTCTTCGCCTCTGCTTTGTGCCTTGCTTCTGCCAATTTGCTAGCGAGCATGTCGTGCTCGCAAGCTCGCTTTATTTCGATCTTCGCCTGTGACTCAGAGGAAGGTGATCGTTAGATACTGGATCCTTGAGTTTCTTTTAAATTATCTGCCATGAGCTGAACGGTTTTATCAGTGGTGCTAGATCACCATGAAATAAGTAGCAGAACATCGACATGTTTACCTCTATCCTCTTCATTTCAGCTTCAATTTTTGCTTTCTGGTGATTTTCCCAAGCTTGGATCTTTACCTGTTCCCTCTGAAACCTACAAGAATTGCAGGGTTGGAGAATGGCAAACCTGATTTAGGGCGAAAATGTACTATCAAAATGGTATGTCTCAACTGTGCAAATTAAATAAGACTAGCAAACTAATGTTTGCTTTCCTTGCCATATGTGTATCTCTATCAAAATTATTGTTCTAAACATTTATCAATGAAAGCTTCTAAACTTCTCTACTAACATAGTACTGATTGGAGGATTCTGGATTATGATATTAAAATTAAAGAAATGTTACGATGCATTATACTGGTAGTCTATAATAGGTAGTAGGAATCAGATCTAACCATAAGGGTATTTCTACTACTCTACCACTAGAGAAAGTATACATAAATACTAACTAATCTGATGCATTGGATCGAAAAGAATGAATGGTCCATATTAAATTTAGTGTACCATAAAAGAGCTCTAAAATTATACTAGTATCCATTAGCAGATAGTCAAGAACGAGCAAATGTACCTTGCGAGATACTTTGCTTTCTCTGCTTCCTGCCAATCTGCAGCACGGGTCTCTCTGTCGATTTCTACAGCCTTACCCGATGTTGCATTTGTTAAATTTGCAGTAGCTTTTTCTTCGTTGCTTGCCCATGCGGCTATAGTTGTCTTGCCTAGCCGTTGACCAAGATCCATAATTTCCTTTCTGGTATTCAATTGTAGCTCCTCCTCAGACATTTCCATCTTGCTGGAATTAATTTCACCGATGCTGAGTTCTATGCTGTGCTGTGGAGTTGGTGTCCGAGAAGTGGGACTAGATGCCATTATAGGAGTTCCGGTCCGAGAAGGCTCCTGGCTGGCAATTGGAGTCATTTCTGTGCCCATATCTCTCATCGAGACAGACCTAACTACGGCTGCTGGTTCGTCAACTATTGAAGCACTCTGTGCAGGTTTAAATGAATCAGGCTGAGTGACACCTGCAAACATAGCATAAAAAGAATTTTCGTGTGAGTGTACTGAAACTTATCAATCAAATAAAAGAAATGTAATTTCTGCCTTGTCAGGCATAAACAAGATTTTTTGGGAGGCCACAATACACGCCTGAAGATTTGAAAGTAAGTGAACGATCCAGTATCCCTGAAATATATATTGGTCTGGCACAACATTTTCTCCCTATGAACTCCTCATTATATAATGCATGTCGATTTATATACAGATTTAGCTGAAAAAAAACATACGAAGCTGCCTACTTAAAAAATTTACACAAATTGAGGGGTGACTGGATAACAGGCATACTATGATGAAAAACATCCATGCCAGAACTTTTTGCACCAGCAACTCATGTCTCATGATGTTATGCTTTACTTGTGCCCAATTCACCCGGCAGGAACAACTTCAAATTTGCCAACCTAACAGTTCTAAATAAACCTTGGCTCAACCATACATGCCATATCATAAACCATTATGAAACATGCTAATTTCACCCTCCAAAGTTCAGACACACATGGTTTGAAATTCCAACCACACCAACCAGAAATATGGCCCTACAGCAGCGTTTATCACCTCATGATCACATCGTCATCCTTATCAAGTACAGCGATGAGCAAGAACATAAAGAATCAAAAACATTTAGCATGGGCGAAGTTCTTGCTTACCAACTGAATTCTTGACCAAGGTTCCAGTGTTGCTGGGCACCTCAGCGATCACCTTAGCAACGGCTGGTGGGCGGCCTCCATGCTCAGGGACGGACAATGCCGACTTCTTTGACACAATCCCAGTGGCACTCCCCACACGGCCAGTACGGTTTGCCGTCGGGCTAGAAATCCACTTCTCAGCGTCGTCCCACTTCGACGGCGTTGGTCTAGAGAACGGTGGCATCAATGCAGCCACGGCCGCCGACCTCTTCGCCGTCGGTGGCCCCGAAGAGCTGCTCTCAGAGTCGAAGCTGTCGTCATCCTGAACTCGGTTCTTTGATCTGTGACCACTGTTGCTCGACATTTCGGTGGATGTGGAGCATTCCATGCTCCCTATCAACACAATCAGTATCTAAGAGTTAGTGTTCGGTAAATGGCAACGATTAATCTGTACAAGAGTTAGATGATTTGTCTGGCGGTGGACTTACTCCGGTCGTCAAGGTCGCCGGAGTCGTTGGCCTCAGGTGATGTGCCCTCGCTGTTGTGCTGATGTTTCTCTAATCCGAGAAGCATTGCTCGTAGCTTAGCTGGGGAAAATCCACCCGACTAGAGCAGAGAGAAAAGAAGGGAAGATTTAGCGAGGCTGGAAGAAGGGGATTGGAACGTTTGGAAAGCTGTGGTGGAAGAAGAATCAAAATGGTGAAATGGAACAAAGGAGGGAAATTTAACCAAGAAATTGCCAAGTTTGATGGAATCGCGCGAACCAGAATGGACAAAAAGATCCAGCCTTTTAGTTAAGCGTGCACCCCAGATATCCGACCCATCACAATCCCATGCTACGATAGCCAGGCATCGAAAGCTACGGCCCAGAAAGCATCACCAAATTCAAGACAAAATTGAGCAGAAACAGTTCCCGAGTAGCATCAAACAAGGATAAAAGCCGCAACTTTCCAGCAAAATACGCATCGAATTTAGCAACAGGTATGATCGTTCCAGACCTGAGCATCCTAGGTTGCCACCGCACAAGTACCAACTAGTAGTAAAATGTAAGAGGAATTTAGGAGAAGAATTGAAGAAAGAAGCGGAGCACCGCGAGGAATCTGTCAAAATCGCCAAAATCTCTACCTATCAGTGAAAAGCGCATCGAGTTCAGCAAAGACAGGCATGCCTGCTTCCCAAGAACTAATCATTAATGGGCTGTTTGGTTGCCTTCTCAACTCAGCCAGGCTGTATGAGTGGAGCCAGGCTGGTGGGAGCCAGGCTGAGTAGATGCAAAGAGATGCTGTTTGGTTGATTGCATGAGCTGATGCAGGCTGGCAAGAGATGCTGTTTGGTTGATTGTATGAGCTGGTGCAAGCTAACAAAAGAACGTGTTTGGTTGGTTGCATGAATGTTTATATATATCATCTCCTGTATATCCTGTATATCACCGTATTTAAATTACATTTATTGTAGTATTTACAAATTAGCCCCAAACGAAACAAAAACAAACACAGGGCGGCTAGAATACAAGTCCCATCAAACTCATGCAAAACCGAAATCGGGGGTTCCATTGTCAATTTCGATCTTCTCCTTTTGAGTGAAGGATACTTAGATCTAAGGGGTGCTTACATTCACACAAATGCTACCAAGCCCTTCTCCTAGCACCCACCAAACTAGCGTTACAATCAAAACACTCTAGATCACCGGCGGGAACATCATAAGAGCATATTGACAGAACATTGAACTAAACTCCTTGTATCCGCTCATCGGCTCTTCTTTGTGTTCACCGCAGGAGAATTCTGCTCCGAAATCATCTTCAACAAATTCACAAGGGACCGCAACCTGTCCCACACACTAACGCCGTAGAGGGTTTCAACAAGCAACTCCTGGAATTCAAATCCATTCTCGGAGACAGGATACTGCAAAAATGATCAGAAGCTGAATATCAGAACCACCACAAGTAAATCGTGATAGCTAGACTATTTATCTGGGAAATAGTAGACCTGAAGAGGTTTCGGGATTATTGTTTTAACATATGGCCACCATCTATCTTCTATAACTGCCTTAACAAGGCAGCAAGCCCCTAAGCCTTCGACACCAGCAAATCTCCCAAATCCATTGTCTTTAACTCCACCAAATGGCAAAGACTGCAGTGAGAAATAGAACTAAGCCTACTTGCACTGGCAGGATGACAGAAAGCAATGAAGAAACAATATAGGCCTACCACAATACGATGAATATAACGCTATATACTACAAGATATGTGTGTGTGCACCACAAGGAATTTTTATAATTAATGCTTATGATCCTGGTGTTATGCTTCAGTTTTGTGTCGACTATTACGATGGGCAGAACACAAACTAGATAGTGGTACTTACTTGACACATAGAACTTGAAGCAAAATCATTTATTGCTGCAACACCACAGTGCAGTTGGGATGCTATTTTGATGGCACACTTCTTGTTGCCAGAAAACACAGCACAACCCAGACCATATTTTGAGTCATTAGCAAGTTTGATAACCTCTTCATCAGAGCTGAATTTCATGATTGGTAGAATTGGTCCAAATGCCTGTTGATCAGCAAGGAGCAGTGGTAAGAATAACATCATTAGTACGAAAGGAAATCATCCATTTTCTCCAGCCTACCTCTTCTTGCATATTTTTCATTGTATGGTTAACATTAACCAGAACAGTTGGAGGAAAGAATTGATCAACTGCGTTTCAATTGTCAGTGAGTTGATTCTTAATGCCGTCATAATCCCCAATTAACTACAGAATTACCATCAATCAAGTCAATTTTCACAACACCTGTAGTGCATTGCTCAAGTATCAAATAGAAGAGAGGACCACCAATTAATCGCAGAACATGCAAATACATGCATAGCTGAAAATTAAACCTTGTAGGCATATCAACAAACATCTTGCATGCACTAGGAATCCAACCACCTCAACTAAACTTGTGCTTGAGAGCTCACCACATGGAGAAGGCAAGAGGGGTGGGGAAGGGCGCCACCGGGAAGGGCCAGGGCCAGGGCGGCGGTCGGCAGCTCGCCGGCCGGGAGGACGACCGGGGAGGAGCTGCTGCTCGGGGGGGACGGCCGGAGGACGTCGGGCACGGGGGACGGCCAGGAAGACGCCGGGCACAGGGAGGATGGCCGGGACGGCGTCGAGCCGAGGGAGGAGCAGGGAGGCGGCGTACCGGGTGGAGGGGTTGGAGGGGCTAGAGAGGCACAGGGGCGGTGCGCCGGCCGGGAGGCGCTGCCGTGAGCGACACACCCCAGAGCCTCAGCTCCTCCAGGCGCGTTGGAGACTGGCGAAGAAGCGCCGAGCGCCGGGTGTGGAGGCGTGGGGAGAGAGCCATGTGAGAGGAGGCGTGGGGGAGATGATTTCCCAACCAGGCGCGTGGGGGAGAAGGATCCGGAGAGAACAACCCTGTGCGAGCGAGCGCATCTGCGGAGCCAGGCCCGCCGGAAACGCCCAAAATTTCTGTTTCTGCGGGGCCTGGCTCTGGACGAAGTTTGCATCTGCAGGGCATGGCCCAGTCGCCGGATGCAGTCAACCAAACAATAGAATGTTGCATCTACAGAGTCACTTCTCTCCAGATGCAGCCAACCAAACAGGCCATAAAAGGGTAACGCCTCAACTTTTTGCCACGAACAGCACAAATCCAAGACTACCAAAAACGGGCAAAATTTACCAACGGGGTCCAAGCAAGAACATCGGTGCTAATGTCCATTCCAATTATACAGCGCAAACACCCGAACGCCATAACCAAAAACCCCAACCATCACAGGCGGGAGGCGCCATGAGAAGAGCACGGAGCAGTACGGGAACGACCGACCGCCCAAGGGGGCAGCAAACCAAGAAGAGCACCCAGAAAATGTCCAAAACGGAAGTGAACACCTAAAAAGAGGTATCGCGGCGAGATGGCGACCTGACGGGGGAGCGGCTCGTGCATGCGCTCGTACTCCATTAATGGCGGGCTCTGAATCGGTGGCGGGGTGGCGTGGGAGTTTGGGAGGTTGGAGGAGAAGGCCGAGGCAGGAGACAGGAAGCTAAGAAGCGGGGAGCGGGTCTCAGGCACTGCCATTACTCTAGTCAGCCGTTTATAAAGACGAGCCATGCCCATGTAAGATAAAAAGGAGTAATATAGAGAGGTAATTAATGAGGTGAAAGAAAAAAGCTATATCTCATATAAGATATAATGTATTTGAGAGGATTTACATATTTTGCACCATTTCAAGTTTACATATTTTGCGGTTCTGCACGGATCATTTATGCTATTTAAGAGAATCAAGATGCTAGTCACATAGGAAAATATGTTACAATTGATATTTTCTCACATGAAATAATAAATAATATTATTGGCCTTTAGATACAACTTATACATAATATGCATTAGGATAGTTGTATCTAAACATCTATTTAATGCATTCTCTTACCTCCTAGAAACAGCTTTATAAACAATACATTGGAGTGCCCTTAGTGATCTTGTAGGAGTATTGTAGTGCGCCTTGTGAGTGGTGGTGGGGTTAATTAATGTGATTAATTAAGGCTAATTAAGGTTCTCATGGGAGGAAGCTAATATAATAAAATTGTACCAAAATGCATGCAATTCAAAAATAATTAGCGCAATCTAAATTTATATGTAAATAAATAAGAGTCAAAGTAAGAATGTAAAATGCACCAAAGGTACCTTGATAATAAATATAATACTCTGAATGCCCATATATGCGTGGACAAAAGTAGCTAAATTAATAAGATAATTAGAAAATTATGAGTAATTACAGACATTGAAATGAATACAACATACTGCAAAGCCGCTAGCTATGACTAGAACCAAAAGGCAAGTCCATTCTACAATATTCCATCTTTTAGAAGTGATCCGTGATTGTTTTATAACCAATGTTTTTAAATATTTCTCGTTCAGTGTCTGTCTTGATAGCCTTTTACTATCGAAAAGATTCTTTCAAAGGATGTCATTACCACTGAAAGGATCAATGTTTGCTCAATGAGGTGATAGGCCAATCGAAGGGAGGTTCTGTCTTTTTCCGATTTCAACCATCTTTTCGATGAGTCTTGCAAGGTCACAATATCATAGAATTCTACGCTTCTCCTAACATTGAGAATGTAGTTTTGAAGCTGAGTTCTTTACAATATAGGTCACACATGGTGAAATCATCATCATAAATCACAGTAAGCCGCATGAGTTTGTCCACATCAAAATTGGAGAGTGGGTTCTTCGGGTGAAGATAAGACATGCATACCAATAGTTCTATAGAAACTTCATTGAAGCGATAATTTATCTCTAACTTAGTGGCATCAATGGCAGCATAGAAGATGTCAACTCTATAGAAATGATCATGAGTCACTATATGGCCTTGACGTACCATTCGACCCATAATTGATGTGCTTTCATCTATATCAAGAACCATGAACACACACGTTCCTTGTGGTCCCAATGACTTGCCACCAAGTCTCCCACACATTCGGATCTCATCGGGTTGTCCTCACTTGCAACGGACTCAAGTCACGTGGTGCACCACATGCACCACGACGGCACCTGGCTTCCTTGACCAGTCTAAGCCTCGGCTCCTCCTAAGAATATTCCGGGTTCACCTTGTCATTGTCCGTAATCTCCATCACCGATAGCTCTCGCTCCGATTCCTTGTCTTCACAGCTTGTAACCACTCCGATAGCCTCAATCATCTTCCGATAGCACCTTGATGTTTTAGACCTAAGCTCTCCTAGCTTAGTATCTTTCCCTTGACCATTCTGGACCATAGCATAGCTCTCATAGCTTGGTACCGGTCCTATCCACCTCAGCATGATGTAGTTCTGAAGTTCTCCAACCATCACTGACAAGCAAACCGCCATGTAGTACTGCACAACACACATAACCATTAATTGACACAATTGATGATCAAAGGTTATGTACCTTCATGCTTCGCTCCCAGAAGCATCACCATGCCACAAAGCCACCTCATGGCTCACAATGCACCATGTGTACCTCACACATCCCATCTAAAACAATGTCATATTCATCCACTTAACTCCACCATGGCTAACTTAACCATGTCTCACATAGCCTCAACATGTGTATCACAACATGTATGCAAAGGCCCAAAGCTACCGAGCCATCAATGCTTGCCATTTCATCATCTTCTCTCCATATGAACCTACATGCACCATAACACTAGCAAAACATTATATAGTGTAATCTCACCATAAACAACTAACCATTAACCCTAAAAAATATATCATCAATAGACTCATCTCGAAGCCTTCTACAAAAGATGTTAAGGCCCAATGGCTACCGGATCGACCGAACACTCCAAAACGAATCAAAACATAAAACGCGCTTATTGGAAAATTGATTCGACTCATGATCCAAGTGACTTGGATGATCCGACCCAAACAATCCTGAAATTACACCTTCTCTAGATAAATAGTCTGACTCACTCGGATGATCCAACTCACACTGATTTCAACTCGTGCACTCTCTGGACCAATGATCCAACCTACTCAGATATTCCGGGAAGTCAAATACAAAAGGCCTTTGAGTCTTTCTGACCTTTCAAAAACAAATGTCAAACTTCAATTCATGACATCCAACTTGTCAATTACTTATTACCCCAACATTTGGAACACATGATGATCATCACATGGTCTTACCCAACTGACCACAAAAATTCACATAAAACAATTTAATTACCATAGGATGCTTGAAAAATTCCTATGTTCCAAACAAGGTTGTAGATGTGCACATTCCAAACTCTTAGTAAGATGGGAATTTCCGCGTGTTCTTGTAGGCATTGAACTATTTTTTGTGAAATCTGTACTCATGTAAAAATTTGGAGGAGTTGATGACTGTCATAGTAGGTTCTACCAGGGGCGGAGCCAGCCCAAGCTCAAGCCTCGGGCCGGCCCAGAGGTTATTGGGCTAATTTTTGAATTTATATGAAGTTTTTTAAAAATTACATGTGTTTTTTGGGCCAGGCCTCGGGCCGAGGCCTGGCTCCGCCCCTGGGTTCTACTATGCTATTTGTACGATCTTCTGAAAAGGAGTGTGTTGTTTGCACGTGTGTATATCCATGTGTCTGGTTAATCTGATGTGAATTATGTATGTAATTTTTTTTAGAGTTGAGGATAATTATTTCATATTTTTTGAGTTTAGAATTTATTTTATATTTATTTGAGATCTATCGCATGAAATTCATGTATTCAAAAAGCCGCGCTCCAGAAAGACATCTCCAAATATCCACACGTATGTAGGAGTATTAGTGTATGAATATGATTACTTTTTGTGCTCAAACACGAGTTCAGGTTCAGGGAACATTATTCTTGATTTCTGTATGTAAAAAGTCACAAATTTCCATACCAACCTTCTCTCTCTCTCTCTCTCTCTCTCTCTCTCTCTCTCTCTTCTTGCTTTCAATACATATTATACTAGAACCACTACTACTTGACATCAAGGATGCGCACCTAAACAAGCATAAGTTGCTCCGACAAAGATGCCTAGTTATTTGTTGGTGGGAGGCATAAGATAAGAGACAAGATAAGATAAGAATGCTCAATCCCCAACATGCAAATCTCTTTTCATTCCTCTTCTCCTCCTCCTCTGGCTGAAGATCATAGGATGATTAGTGGGTTAGGTTCATGTAATTATGCAATCACGTAATGATATGCGCCATGTATGACTTTGACCAAAAGGGTGGGCATTACGTGCTCATGTTAAGTTATTCTATCTATTGCTGTAGAGAGCATAGGCTTTGCTTGGTTTTCCCAATATGAAAAGGTGCAGTTGAGGTGTTGTTTACAAACCGCAGTGGATTTGTATATGGGAGTAATCCCGTAGAAGAATGCAATCCACTTCGTCGGCACATCAACCGTACAGGGAAAAGAAAGAACAAATTAATTAGGTGCAATCTAATTAATCACCACTGGCTACTACTAGCACACTATAATGTACAACAAATTAAGGTGCCTGTGAGGCTGGTTAAGGTACCTTCTTGTGTGTCGTCTTGTGTTGTTGCATGGTAGTTCATTTCGCCAGCAAATGTCATTTCCGGAACAATTAATTGGTAATGTGATCGAGTTTTTGTTTGAAGAATGAGCAATTAAGCAGCGTAATAAACTACTCAAGTTATATTTGAGATGGATCCAACAAGTAGATAACAAACTGTTTGTCTATCACCGGATAAACAGTAGTTTCATCCATCAGTCAAGGAAGATAATTAAGACATGGATGATGAGGCCATACACCGCTGGTTAATTGTGAGCTAATTTAATCTTCACCCATGCCGATAAGAGTCCACAAATCAGAACGAGATAGTAAACTTAGGAGATGAGCGACTTGCTTTGCACAGTGAAAGACCGGCCACTACAGCTCCCATTTCTCTTTTTTCTCTTTGAGATGACATTACCTTCCATTCTTGCAAACTTACATAGTTCCAAAGTTGGGAGTTCTAAGCATTTCTTGATGGTGAGTAGTGCTTACTAGAAAATTGAGCGCGGCGGCACGCCGCGCACGTGAATGAAAAAATTGAAAAAATGTTTTTATAAAAAAAAAAAACCACGAGAATACTTTAATACATTTTTTCCATGCTTTGAAGGAAAAACGGACCACAAAAACATTTTTTTCGGGTAAAACGGAGAAACAAAACATTTTTTCCATGCTCCGGAGGAAAAACGGACCACCAAAATATTTTTCGGTTTTTTTTAGGAAAAACGGAGAAACGAAAACATTTTTTCCATGTTCCGGAGGAAAAACGGACCACAAAAGCATTTTTTCCGGGCAAAACGGAGAAACGAAAACATTTTTTGCATGCTCCGGAGGAAAAACGGACCACAAAAATATTTTACGGTTTTTAGGAAAAGCAGTCCAACGAAAACATTTTTTCCAATATTTTTCGGTTTTTAGGAAAAGCGGAGAAACGAAAACATTTTTCCATGTTAGGAGGAAAAAGCGGACCACAAGAGCATTTTTAGGGCAAAGCGGAGAAGCGAAAACATTTTTGCATGCTCCGAGGAAAAGCGGACCACAAAAATATTTTCCGGTTTTTTTAGGAAAAGCAGTCCGCGAAAACATTTTTTCCATGCTCCGAGGGAAAAGCGGACAACAAAAACATTTTTCGGGCAAAGCGGAGAAACGAAAATATTTTTTCCATGCTCGAAGGAAAGCGGACCACAAAAACATTTTTTCGGGTAAAACGGAGAAACAAAACATTTTTCCATGCTCCGAGGAAAAGCGGACCACCAAAATATTTTTCGGTTTTTTAGGAAAACAGAGAAACGAAAACATTTTTCCCATGCTCGGAGGAAAAGCGGACCACAAAAACATTTTTTCCGGGCAAAACGGAGAAACGAAAACATTTTTTGCATGCTCCGGAGGCAAAACGGACCACAAAAACATTTTTTTCGGACAAACGGAGAAACGAAAACATTTTTTCAATGCTCCGGAGGGAAAAACGGACCACAAAAACATTTTTTGGGGCAAAACGGAGAAAGGACACGAGCAGAAAAGCGCGGACCTATTTGTTATGATTTTGGACCTGTTCGCTATTTTGAAAAACTATAAAAGGGCTCGTTTACGATTCGTATTTAACAGGAGGTTCTTTACGTAAAACGGCGAAGGAGGGACCTAAACGCGAACCGAGGAAAAAATCTTCCTCTCACAAAAAATTGTAAAAGGACCTATCCGTAATTTCAAAAACTGGGAGGGTTTTTTTGCAAAAAGAGGAGAGAGAAGGTGGAGGTGAGGTGGATGCTCTAGGAGGGCTTCAAACCTCCCGAGTGTAAGGGAGGGATAATATGTACATAGTTCCAAAGTTGGGAGTTCTAAGCATTTCTTGATGGTGAGTAGTGCTTATATGCATTATTCTCATAATACAATTTACATAAATCTTAAATTAAATAAAAAATAAGTAATCATAATCTACTATTTATTTATGTTTTAATATTTATGTAACATTTAAATAGTGATGCATAGAAGCACCTCCTCACGGTGTGTTTTTGTGTGTATTCATCTACTACTAGGCCGTTTTGTGAAGATATCAGGGCCGTTCAACCCGGTTTTGAACGGTTTGACAAAAACCGATTCGAGCACGTTTTGAACAGCCCGGCCAGCTGGCACCTTGACCCTACTATTCTTCGCCAACCACAACTAGATCTGTAAAAAAAATATCGAGGCTCGCGAGCTGCTCAAGCTCAGCTCGCTTTAGGCTCTATTCGAGCTTCAAACGAGCCGAACTCGAGCTTGTCCCGAGCTCGCGAGCTTCACCAAGCCGATATCGAATAGCTCGTAAGCCTGATAAATTTACGAATCACTTGTTAAATATTATTTATATATTAATTCTTACCGAGCTTAATCGAGCCAAGCTAGAGTTTGAGTATTTTTTATTATTAAAAAATAATATATATTGAATTGTTTAGTGTTACCGGGCTTACTTCAGCCGAGCTCGACCTTAGGTCTAGACTCAGACGCCAATTTGAACTCGTTTAAATTCGGCTCAAATTTTTACCGAGCTCAAGCCTAGGAGGCCAGGCGAGCTCGATCTCGGTTTGTTTACAGCCTAACCACAACGACAGGTTGTGCGGGTTGGCAAAACCAGTTTTGAACGGCCCTAGATGATATGCAATGAAAAGGCATCGTATTTTTGTTAAAAACTCAGATCTATTAAAAACAGAGTAAGAAAAAGAAAAGTTGCATTTTTTTTTTTCACTCGGTACTGTTTTAATTCTTAGGTGGACAGTACAGTACCCTCGTCTCGTATCCGTGCTACTTGCATGGGAATAGTTAGTTACTTCTAGTTAACAAGAGCACTTTTTACTTAACTAGCAGAGTACCCACGCATCCAAGTCCTAGGCCAGCTCCATCGTCCTCCACCCGCGTCAACACCACTGCCCCCTCGTCCTTCTCCTAGATCCGTGCACGCCGGTTGTCGAACCCCCTCCTCTGCCAGCTACAATCGCCAGCGAACAGGGAGATGTCCTTGGTCGTCTTCTGTACTTACTGAATTCCGATCTGGGCGCATGATGGACCGTGGGGATGATGGCAGCGTTGGAGCCAAGATTTCAAATTTGTTTTCGGTATACATTTTGGAGGTGGCCGGAATATGAAATTTCGATGAGATTTCAGAACTTTGGATAAAATTCGTATGAAATTCAAAAATTAAATTTTAAATCTGTTTTTTTTATCGGGATTTTCGAGATTTTGGCTAAAATCACCGAGATCTCGGTCAACTTGAAACGATCAAAAAAATGGTTGAAAACGCATCAAAAAAATTTAAAATTTTTGTGGATGATTCTAATGTATTACTAATGTTCCCATAAAATTTTGAGAGGTTGATCAAGTTTGAGGAATTTTAAAAAATTATGATAGTTTTGTTTTTGATTTTTCAAATGTAACAAAAGAAGTTTAAGTCATTTGAAACGTTTTCTATACGTGGGAAATTTCTTAAGATTCTGTACGTGGGAAATTTCTTTTTAATTCATCTCTCTCATTCCTTGTTTACAAATAGAGTACTTTTTTTTAGCGTTGGCTTGTCAGTAGTCAGGACTCGTCCATTTTCTAGCGATAGTTTAGCATGTGAGCACATGCACACCAATAGAATATGTCCTAAATTAGATCATCATATTATCCCCGCAAATTATCACCATAGAAAAAATGGTATAACAAAGGCACTCAGATTTAAATACTAGAAACTAGCAAACTAATAGCATTACGAATTGGATCAAGCAGATCATGTTTATGAGATATTCAGATATCCTATTCTACCTTCTATTGTCCATAACGTCACTGAACTGATTCCCCTCCGATGAGCTTCTCCAAGGCATCCGATGGGAGGCCAATCCTCTCGAGTGTCTTCTCCCAAACTAGCTGCGATGTTTCAAGGTTATGTGCTTCTTCAAAGGCATTCATTGGATTACAGTCTTATGAAATGCAAGCACAAACAAGCTAGTTTTCAGACTTCAACACCACAGTATTCTGGAATTTGGGGGTCAAAAGCTGCAAATAATGTACTTCTTGAACCTGCATTAGATCAGAAATGAAAGATTGTGTATATCAGAAGATGTAGAAATTATTAGCTGTCAGAAGGGCAACAGACAACAGTTTCATAAGTTCACCTTCTTGAGCATCAAATATGAAGTAGGGAATCAAACAATATGCAGCTACCACAACCTTAGGGAGGCCCCTTCCCTGTGTCATGTGATGCACGTTCAGTCAACAAACAGAAGGAAAGCATAATGAACTAATAAATTGTATTGCAATTGAGTCGCGGTTGATCAGGATGATCAATTGAGATTCTATGTTAGGGACAATTGAAACTTAGAATAGATGCAAAAATGATTTTCACACAATATATGCACCTCAAATTGAACCGATCGAAAAATGGTAAAAAACATGTCAACACTTTTTGAAATTTCTTGTGGACGGTCTTAACCCCAAATCCAATAAAATCCCACCAACAAAAATTGAATTTCGATCAAAATGACCGACATTTTGGGCGAGATCACTGAGATCTTGGCCGAAATTGCCGAGATCTAGCCGAGATTTGAGCGGTTACTGCAACATTTTGAACTTTTTAAATTTTTTTATCCAGCCGAGATTTAGGATCTCAGGGGCAAGGTTCAAAATTTTGTTTTGGTAGAAACCTCGGGGGTGGCCAAAATCCGAAATCTTGGCGAGATCTCAGAAATTCAAATATAATGCAAACGAAATCCAAAAACCAAATTTCAAATCCAGTTTTTTCAACCGGGAAATTTGAAATTTTGGCCGAAATCATCAAGATTTCGGTCAATTTGTTTTGACTGAGAAATGGTCAAAAACACGTTAAAATTTTTTATGGATGGTTTTGGCCCTAAATCCAATCAAATTCGGCAAAAAAAAACTGGTAAAAAAACATCGAGATTTCGTTGAAATCATTGAGATTTCGGCCGAAATCACCGAGATCTCATCGAGATTTGGATGGGTACCGTAACATTTTGGATTTTTTTTAATTTTTTTACCTGGCCGAGATTTAGGATCTTAGGGGAGGTCCAAAATCCGAAATCTCGCCAGGATTTGAATCCATGATAGGGGGTGTCCGAAATCCGAAATTTCAGTTGAAATTTTTGAAATTTCGTTGGAATTTTGAACCTTGGTTGGAGCTCACGGCTAGTAGTGATGCTCGGAGATCGTGGCCAATGGTGACGCTTGGAGCTCGCAGAGGGCGGGGGAAGGGGGAAGAGGGGGCGATGGGTTAAGGTGGTTGGCCATGGCCGGCGAGCTGTCTGGATGAGATGGAGAGAGAAGGGGAAGGAGAATAGAGGAGGAAGAAGACAAGAGACAATGACACATAGACCTTACTGCATAAGAATTTTTTGTATGTTTGATTTGCCAATTCATTGTCACATCATGACCACGTCAATGTTTACACGTGAAAACCACTAGCACATGGTATCAAAATCGGACTGGATTGTGGGAAGAGGATAGAGTGAACAGTTTTAATACTTTACTATTATGTTAGAAACAATTTCAGAGTTCAAAGTTGAAAATTGCACCAAAGCTAAAGTTCATAACGACCTTTTCTGATGAGGACATCCCTACATCAAGTACTTCAAATCTAGAACCATTGTAAGAACCAATGACTCGCGCACGCATAAAAGCATGTGACTTCTTTTCTTAGCCAAATTAACTATGTTATTACTGAGAATATGTTACTACCTAAGAGTTGTTCTTTGTTGATTATTACATGTAGGGGTGAAAACGGTACGGAAACGGTCGGTAAATAGCTGTTCCGTTTCCGTTTCCATATTTTTTACCGGTAACGGAAACGAAATCGGAAACCCCGGAAACGGATACGGAAACGGATAGTATCGGAAACGGAAGCAGAACGGAACGGAGCGGAAACGAAAACGAAAGCGGAAAATTCCACAAGGATGTAGTACACTAGTACAGTAGTACATGATCTATCCAAAATTCCAAACATACCAACTCATAACATGATAGCAAGCACATATAATTCCACCTCATAACATAATAGCAAGCACATATAGTTTCACATCACAACGTAATAGCAAACACATATAGTTTCACATCACAACGTAATAGCAAGCACATATAGTTCAACATCACAACGTAATAGCAAACGGACATAGTTCAACATCACAACATAAAAATAAACACATAGTCCATCATATCAGTCCATCATGTTCTAAGCTATTTGTCGCCATATTAGTCCATCATATTTTCCTCCATATCAGTACCATCAACATCCTCTTGCTCCTCCAACTGCAAAGGCAAGCACAGAACAATATTAATCTTCTTGAGAAGACAAATAGAAGCACATTAAACTGAAATGTTACTTGATTTGCACAATATAGTTTCAAAGTTAGTTAAGAATGGTAAACCGTTTCTATCGCGCTTGCAAAATGTCTCTCAAGGCTATCCACATCCAACTCAGTCATCATAGATGCAATGGTACCACCTGAATGATTAGTAAAAATTGATTAGACTTAAATATTTTCACATAATGAACAAACTATTGAAGCAAACTAAAAGCTACCTTTTGATGTCGCTGTCCAATCTTTAACACAAATTAATGCTTGCACAATCTCAGGATCTAGACGACTGCGAAATGGGTCAACAACCCGTCCACCGGCACTGAATGCCGACTCCGAAGCAACCGTCGATACTTGAATAGATAGCACATCACGAGCAAGTCGAGAGAATAGGGAACTCAACTTGCTTGACCTTCCACCATGACAAGATATCGAAATTCTTATCTTTTATAGATGCAAGAGGTTGCTCCAAGTACACTTCCAACTCATTTTTTGAAACATGATCTGATTCACTGATTCTATTCAAGAAATTGTCAAGCTCATCATCCTCATCAACATCAAGTTGAGAACCCACTTGGTGCACATTTGTAGCACTGCAGACTATCTTCTTTGATGTAGAGACATAAGCTTGGAACAACTCATAAACAACATCTGGATTTGAAGTAGCACCGGGAGGCTCCAAAGAATGTATGACTCGACTCAAAGGCGGAAGCAGGATGTCGCGCTTGCACTTGCACTGCTGCTCCTACTTGCAGTATTGTCCATGGCTATCTGTTACATTGCACATAACTACATAAGTGGATAGCAAGAAATTGACAAAGGTTGTATTGTAACACGAAATTTGCTACTTTATAAGTTGACAAACTAAAACATCATTTTCAAAGTTTCATGACCAAGTATCCCTTTCAAAGTTTCATGACCAACTACAGAAAAAGACTAGCATCCTTTTCAATCTTTCATTGGAAAAGTATCCCTTTCATGACCAACTATAGAAAAAAGCCCACAACTACAACAGTGCAAGCATATTTACAGAACAACATACAAGTATACAACATCAAATTTGGTCATGAAAGCATATTTACAGCCTTACAGACAGGACATACACAGTGCAAGCTAGCAGCCAACATTTGGTCAATACTCAATATAGCTGCCAACATTTGGTCAATACTCAATAGACATTAGTTACTTCAAAGCTATTACCTAGGATCAGAATATAATCTTCATTCTTGTCAAGATGTGAATTGATCATTCATGTGGAAATACTACACATTAGTTACTTCAAAGCTATTACTTCAAAGCTATTACATGCCAACAATTGATCATTCATGTTGCCACAGTCCACAGGACTCCATGCTACATGCCAACAATTGCATCCAGGAGACATTTCTTCCCCCTTCTATCATTGCCCTTCAATCACACCCAAACAAGCAAATAAATGTGCTAAATTAGCCATCTCATCCGCATTTGGATCTTCTTTCTCGCTTTATTGACTTTACAGGAGAATTGAAAAACTGCTCATTTTACTTTCGGAGGTGAATGGCTTGTCTTTTTTCTTAGACAAAGTTGGGGATAAAGTAGCCGGAAGACACGGGAATAAGGGGATGAATTGAAACCTCATTGCGCAGGAGAAGGGGGTATTGGCTTCAGTGTCAGCAAAGTAAGGGGATCAGGAATCAGGAACCAACACCAACCAACAAATAAGTGGTGGATTTGGATGGGGTTGTCAGTCACCTGGTGACGAGGTCGGGGCGGCGAGGTCCGTGGTGCCGCGACGCGGTCGGGGGCGACGCGGTCGGGGGCGACGCGGTCAGGGGCGACGCGTTGGGCTTGTTGACGAGGTCGCGGCGGCGCGGCGAGCCTGGCGAGGAGGTCTGGGCGCGGTCGGGTGCCGCGGCTGGCTTGGCTAGGAGGTCGGGGGCGCCACGGCCGGGGGCGAGGACGTCAGGGCCTCAGGGGCAGCGAGCTGGTGAAGTGCTGAGGACGTCCGGGAGCCGTGGAGATCTGGGCGCCGTCGGCCGAGGTCGGAGATCTGGGCGCCGCCGGCCTGGCTGGAGGAGTCGGGACTGAGGAGTGGGGAGATCTGCTGCCGCCCGGCGCTGCCGGCCTTAGCCCAAGTCCCCAACAGCAACACACCTTCATTACTCGGTATTGGTGGGCCACATTCGAAAATTCGGTTTACTTTAAACGGAAATTCCGCTCGCTTCCGCTTCCGTCGGAACTAGCTCTCCGCTTCCGCTTTCCGCTTCCGAAAAAATTCCGTTTCCGTTTCCGTACCGACACTTTCCGATTCCGTTTCCGAAAATGACCTTCCGTTTCCGTTTTCCTTCGGAACGGTCGGAAACTTTCCGTTCCGTTTTCACCCCTAATTACATGTATGGGCTTGGAAGAAAGTAGCTGCTGGACAATGACAGTTTTAGCGCCACAAAGGACACACTAAGTGCTAGGATTAACTTGGGGAGAAGGAAAGGCTTATAGGCAATTAAAGGTCAAAAATACACGGGAGATTTCAATAAATTTGAGCCAATTTCTGTCATAAATCAGAGGAGAATTCAGAGCCAATTTTGAACAAAAATCAGAGGAGGATTCGGATTAAATTTTCAGTCCGAAACAGAGGAGGATAGGCCTTAGGCCCTGTTTGTTTCGGCTTTTTCATCGGCTTAAAAGCCAAAAAGCCTAAGCCGAAACAAACGACTGGCTTTTAAGCCGGGCTTTAAAAAAGCCAAAAGCCCCTGTATAACTATAAGCCAAAAGCCAGACAAGAGGAGCTTTTTTGGGCTTTTTTGAATGAAATAACCCTTTACCACTAAAAGTCTTCAAAATTACCCACCAAATGCCATCACATATAAATTGAGAATTCATCTATCATCTCATTTAGGGTATTTTAGACTTTTCATCTATAAGATGTACCATCTAACTCATTAATAAGCCAGGATACCAAACAACATGTCTTGACTTAAAAGCAAACGGCTTAAAAGCTCATTAAGCCAAAAAGCTAGCTTTAAACCAAAAGCCAAAAAACCTAAGCCGAAACAAATAGGGCCTTAGTAAAAAAGCTCATAACTTTCACAAACGGAGCAAATAAGTACTGTTTGAAAAATTTTGTGCCCAATTCAATAGATGCACAACCAAGCACAGATTACAATTATACTGGCTGAAACAAGGAACATTCCCGAGTCCATAATTGAATCTTTTCTGAGTCCACAATTGAGTCCTTTAGGGTTGCGCCCTCAACTCCTATATACTTTGTAGCCAGCCCTAGCTTTTAGTTGGAGACTTGATTTTATTGCCATCTTGTATGCTTTTATAGCTACAGCATAAACTTGAGTCTCAATTGAATTCTTCGTTGTTTAGCGAGTTCTTCGGCTGTTGCTCTTGCTTTTTTCCATGGATTTGTTTGGGCCGTTCTTCGTGAACAGGTCAGACGTGTTTTGACATGATTGATTACCAATCAAGGAGTGATTTAGCGATTGCGAGGTTACTGATCGCATTTTTGGATCGTGGTTAGCCTCCTCTTCGTCAAGGTCACAACTCAAATAATCGGATTTCTCCTACGACGAAAGATCGAGACCAACTTGCATGCACACATCTTAAGTGGAGGCGTGTGCATATCATTTTTCAACCGTGAGTAAACATTACTTTTTTATTACAAGGAATGACGCACACCGACACACACGCACACATGGGTGCGTCTCTAGCACACATCTAATCTAGAGTGGAGGCCAAAACCTTACAGAGTATGGACATGTGCTTTAACCACTGAACACACCCACTATGTACATATTTTTCCATCAAAAACTTAAACATAGAAAAAAGTTAAGCCACCAACATTAAACCCAGAATTCGAACATTGGTGAGCAGCAGGCACACTGGAGAGCTCCAGCAAGCATTACACTGGGGATATTGTATTTCAGGTTGGCTAATTCGCTGGGGCCTCCACGCGGGCCATGCGGTTTCCTTGGAGACCCATTTGTTGCTGTTAGCCTGTCAAAAGGTAGCCAAGGAATGGATGATTCACTTCTGACGCAGCTGCTGCACAAAGCACAGCATCTGTCTGCATACGAGTGTATGGAGTATGGACACCTCCTCTCGCTTCCCGTAGGGCCCGTCCTAAAAATCATTTCGCCTTCATAATTTCTGCCGGCATCCGAGAGAGCATCCATGAATTCTCTATGGGTGTGTTTGGTTGTCATCTCAACTCAATTACGGCTGGCGAGTTCACCAGTGAATTGAGAGGAGTTGAGAGATCAAGAGATGGCTTTGGTTATGTCTGCAAGCTGAATCCGTGAGGAGAAGATGTTTGGATGGCGCATTAGAAGTGAAATTGGTGTGTGGATAAGAGGAGATGGTGTTTGGTTGCTGCCGGTGAATCTGATTTATGAGGAGAAGATGTTTGGATGGCCACATTAGAAGTGAAATTTGTGTGTAAATAAGAGGAGATGGTGTTTATGATGGAATTAATCACGATATTAATGCGAAATTTATGACCGGTACATAAGTCAAATTGCATGATTTGTCAGTCTTTGTTTTCATTAACCTAGCACGCATGAAAGTATAATAGTTGAACAGAGAATATCAATTCTCAAGCACAAATCATCCACAATTATAATTGAAATGTGTTTTCATTCACCACATAAGGCATCCAAGCACAAATCATCCACAATTATAATTGAAATGTGTTTTCATTCACCACAGAAGGCATCCAAGCACAAATCATCAACAATTGTAATTAAAATGTGTTTTCATTGACCATATAAGGCATGCAAGCACAAATCATCCACAATTATAATTGAAATGTGTTTTCATTCACCACAAAGGGTATCCAAGCACAAATCATCCACAATTATAATATAAATGTGTTTTCATTCACCACATAAGGCATCCAAGCACAAATCATCCACAATTATAATATAAATGTGTTTTCATTGACCACATAAGGCATGCAAACACAAATCATCCACAATTATAATTGAAATGTGTTTTCATTCACCACAAAGGGTATACAAGCACAAATCATCCACAATTATAATATAAATGTGTTTTCATTCACCACATAAGGCATCCAAGCACAAATCATCCACAATTATAATATAAATGTGTTTTCATTCACCACATAAGGCATCCAAGCACAAATCATCCACCACATAAGTCGAGGGCACTATATGTGAGTCCTACATATAATTAGGACTATATTACGAAAGATAATGAAGCATTGAAACACAGCTAAAAGCATCATAAGACATATATCCATGGTAGGTAGTCAATGGTAGCATGACAATCTTCCAATTCCATCCTAATCATGCTCGTCTCCTTGAGTCCCAAAAGTGGCTGCACTACATCTGTTGTAAGAAATAGATTTGTAAGAAATAGCAAAATTAGTGACAAATCAATAACATACTAAAGAGTGGAGTTCTTTCTTACATGACGCGAGGTAGTCGGTGTGGATACACAAACCATAGCAACCCATTCATTGCAATAAAAGGGTCGGTCATCCCAAATGTACAACAAAAGCATCCCGGATGTGAGCAAAAGCATGACAATAGTTCTAGTCCATCTTTAGTCCAAAACATCGCCAAGGTACTTTCTTTGTGAACATAGCCATAATTAGTATGTCCTACATGTGTGTTTGTACCATTAAATGGAAGACACTTTACCTTGGATACCGTGAGCCTTTTTCATATGTTATGCTTTGCACAAAATGTCTTCACCACATGACACGGTGGTTATCTTTCATTCCCACGGAATGCTGCACCTTGGGCCTTGTTGTCCACCAAATAGGAGAATGCCATAAATAATACATCCTCGGGAAGCGTCATGTTCATAATTGCACCATAGAGGTCAGATGCACCTCATGCACTCGTCGTCTCGAATGGCTGCAACGTTATTGGACAGACCTCGTCATGCCGGATAGCACAACGCTTTCCTCCTCACTAAACAATGACTCTTCCTTTTCTTGCTTCCTTTGGATGCACTAGTGGCATCTGCATGTTGTGTCTTCTTGTTGTTCGATACCTCACGGTGTTTCCTCAATAGCAATTGTTTCAACTTCAATTGGCTCATCTTTGACCGAACTATCCAAGAACTTCGATGGATCACCAAGCGGTTCATTAGAGCCCATAGCAAACTTCCCAAGAGCCATTCCACTCCCAAAGATGGTCATCATCCGTATGTAGTTTTCTATCGGTTTGTTTAGGTACTCCTCATCCTTTGGGTGTGCCTAGAAAATTAAATGCGCAACAATCAAGAATTCACGAGTAAAGCTTAATCGGTAACTAAGTAAGCTATACAAATTAAAAGGTAATGGATGTCAATAAAGATACCTTTGTATGGCCTAAGTAGTGCTCCTCCTCCAACACTATCATGTGGTTGTCCTCATCCCACTGCTTCGCTCAAGTCACGAGCTTAGTTACCTTCATCCACCTCTGACGCCACTTACGAAGGTGGTTATACACTGTCCCAGCTGACATCTTTTCCGCTGAATTAAAGATCTTTTGCAACTTTGTTGACATGTACTTCTTTGAACCCCTTATCGGTTCTCACACACGATGTTATAAGGTCACACATGCGGCGAAGGACAAAGGATGACATCACATTTGTCCACCTCATTGATACCTCCCCACATTCTTACCATTGTCCTCAACACTCCCCCAATATCAATCACATCAAGAGGCATGATGCAACAATTACGGGCAACATGAAAGAATATGAATTGGATAAGTAAATTACAGGTCACACAAAGATAAGCATAACTTTTACAACAATAGTTCAAACATAGGGGACATAAATATTACAATAGTAGTTCACACACGAATTTCCTCTATTAGCCCACATGGCATTAGCCCACTCATCCTCTTACGCCAATCAGAGTTACTTGGCACCCAATCTTCGAATTTTGGGTTGCATTACCTAATGTTGTTGGGAAACCACTCTTCCTCCGAAGGAATCACCTCATCTTCGCCATGTTCAAGAATCCAATTATGTATAATGCAGCAAGCAAGAACTAACTTTACTTGTGTCTTGTATGGGTGAAATGGCTTGTTGTCAAGAATGCGAATCGACACTTCAATGCGCCAAACGCCTCTCAATCATTACCCATAAGCTTGAATGTCTCAAGTTAAACAACTCTTTTAAATTAGTAGGATAGTTCCTCCCGTCATACTCATTGAGATGGTACCTAGTTGCCCGATAAGGTGGAAGAAAACTGTGCCGACACGCATATCCAAAGATCAACTAAATACCATTTCCTAGCAATTTATGTGGTAAATTAGTGGTATGGTTTATAAAAATCCTTCATTAAGTAAATATATTAGTTCATATGAACAATTACCGGTGCAACCCAGTAACCCATCATTTCTTTTGTAATGCATCGGCAAGTATAAGAGCATCATGTGTCTTGACCCTTCCCAACCAAATTACTAGCACATCGTGAACCTTAGATCAAAGTCAGCGCCGCTAGCACATTTTGGGTGGGGTAGTTCTTTCTACCTCTAAATGCAAAGAACATTTGCCCTTGGAACTCTAGCATGCACATGAGTGCCATCAATTGCACCAACACAGTCCTATATGAATGATACAACATTATTTCAAGCTTAACATACCAAAAATACCCCCATACACAAATGTGATGATTATTACAGGAAATACTGATACCATCTCGAACTCGAATCGATCTTTATGTGTGTGTCATTCGAAATGGACCCTAATCATTTCATTTCGAGCTCACCAATGGCATACAAAACTTCCTTAAAGTACCGACTCACTGTTTCTATAGACCGCCTAAATGTGTGATGAATTACCCAAATCTTTGGTTATGCCCTACTACATGAAGAAACATTGCCACTTGTTCTTCAACAGAGGTGTGTATCTTTGTCGCGTAACAAATTCCTCGTCCTAAATAATTGGCATAAGTGGAAAAGGGGCTCTTCTCATACGCAACATGTTGACACATTTGATATCATTACAATTGAAAATTAGATTTAAGTTGGATTGCCGCTCAACATCTCTGTTGGACATGGGAGCATAGGTGATTGTAGGTCGCGACATTCTACCCAACCTTAACCTACTAACCAAGAATGCATGCATGACAACAAGAGAGGCTGCTTGAATAATAAGTTTTCGTCGACTTTGCATATCCATCTAAAAAAGGAATATAGGTCATGAAAAGGAAATATCAGTCACAACTCAATGACAATGGGTAGTGAATGTAACATATCGATCACAACTTCGGTTCATTGGTAAAAGCAGAGCATTTCTATGGATTTTGTATGTCCAAACAGAGCATTTCTATGGCTTTTGTATGTCCAAACAGAAGAGCATTTCCCACTGACTTCAACTAAAAGCGAGAGAGTATGCAAGGTAGCAATACCTTTCTTGGTGGTTGTGGGGGAAGACCTGGCGTGGGGAAAACGGTTGTGGGAGGCGGCGTCAGGAAGCGGCTTCCCGGCGTTAGAGCTGCGGCGTCGAGGGAGGCGAGCAACGTCGAAGTGTGGCCATCCGGAGAGGAGCGAGCGATTCGGACAAGCGCGCGTCAGAAGGAGCGGCTTGACGTCGCGGCAAGGCGTCCGGGAGGCAGCGGCGTCAGGCGGCAGCGTCCGTGAGAGGCCGAAGTCAGGCGGCGTCGAGGAGGAGCGAAGCGGCGGATTCGGAGGAGAGGCGCAGCGTGGCGGATTCGGGAGGAGCGCCGTCCCAGGAGGGGCGGTGTCAGGAGGTCGGCGTGGAGGCGGGGATTCGGGAGGGAGGAGGCGGCGTGGAGGTGGATTTGGGAGGGGCGTGGAGGCGGCGGGGAGGAGAGGCAGCCTTTGTGGGGAGGAGTCTTCAACCCTAGGCTGCACGCTGAAGCCGTCTCCCTGTACTCGCGCTTGCCGAGCCTGGCCCAGGCAAAAGCGATCGGCACTTTCGTTTCCCATGAGCCAGGCCCCACGGCCAGTTTTGCATCCCACGGGCCAGGTTCAAACGCATGTACAGGCAACCAAACACCCTCATCTTGCATCCCTACATCCATTTCTCCAACCATACACCCAACCAAACACACCCTATGTTAATCTTGCGTTCGGTGGCAGGGCGCGTCGTGGAACGTAGAAATTTCATATAAATTTTGCAAGTATCTATAAGAAACAATTTAATTTTCGAAAGAAATTGAAAAAAATTCTTGAGGCCATGAATAGTTTGTATACAAACAAATTCAGAGGTGCTTTTTTTTTTAAAAAAAAAGAAAAGAATCAGCGTCACTGCCTCACTGGCCCGACACACAACTCACGCTAGACACCGGCACGGGAATGGCAGTTGGATTGGAATAGGAATGGTACACCTACCAGTCTTAGAACGTAGATGAAGTATCTAAGATGAGATTGTTTATACCATCTCCAGTCTCCATTCCCCTCAGCTGTCGACTGGCCAGCCTGTTCTCATGGTTCTCCGAATTTGATGCCTGCTGTGATCTGGTACATGCTGTCGAGCTGATTGATAGGTGCGTTCTTTAGTTGGAAGATTTTATTTTTCTCCAACCTCCACGGTGCTCTGGTAAGCTCACATAGGTTTCTGACGAACAATTCTTTTTCTCATTAGTTCGCCACATAATTATTGCTCCACTTTACTTCCCATATAATGTTGGAACTTGGAATGAGTTACTCAGTTCTAAAGATTTCAACATGACCCTATATCTAAATTCAAAAAAGATATATAAAAAAAACGTGACTCTATATCTACCAGGCTCGTAAGAGTTTGTTTAAGCAATCCATTAGGCTTTCACACGCTAACGGTGGAAGATACAGTTCAAGGAACAACTCAAGGAAAATACTGAAAAGGTAGTGACACCGTGCAGGAAGAGTGAAAGCTGATATTATCAGAAATAATCAAATAAATTATCAAAGCACCTTCGTTCCGAAGTCTACAGAGGGAAACCCATACTTGTGGAGTAGGTTGCATTACAACATTTGCAGAAATTTGTAACAACGGGGTAGGTTGCATTACAACATTTGCAGAAATTTGTAAACAGCGGGATGTTAGCATTTTTACAAACTATATTTGCCTGACTTCTATTAACATTTCTTCACATGAAAGCTGGGCAACCTACAAATAGTCCATGGTATAACATTTACCTTTCCATATTTACCAATTTGAAAGAACAATAGCAGGAAACATGGGGATTCCTGGAACTGATCTAGTTGATTGGATGGTACTGTGTGATCCCTCGTTTAGGCGGTAGTTTCCTTAAGATAAACAGCACCAAAGCTGAAGGCACAATCTCAACCAGCTGCAAAAGAGAGTAAACGCAATCAACAAAGCATCTACAAGCAGGGTAATTGATCAGAATATACCTAAAAATGATATGACAAAAGTATATACCGACGACAATTAATATATCCTTAAATAATTCCTGGGCCTATGTGCTTATAAATGAAAAAGACCCATAAGAAAAAATAAGACCCAAGTCCTATTATCAGCTAGATTCAAAATTAGTCATGTGGAGATATTCCTGATTAGTGTACAAAGCACTGGTCGAAGATATAGTTTGCCCTAGTTACCCCGACCAGCTATACATGTGCTGGTCGGGGATGGCTCATTCAGTTGCTTCGACCAGCATATAGGTTGGGCATTAAACAGCCCTCGCCCCGACCTGAACCTTGTCAGGAAGAAAATTACCTACGCATAAGACGCGTGCATAAGACGCTCTCTATGATAGGTACAAACAACTGGTTGTAAATTACTCTTTATGAAGAGACACCTTTTTATCAAAAGACACCTTTTTGATGAGATGACACCTTTTGGCGGAAAGACAGCAATTGAAAACAGCAATTTAAGTAATACAAGATTTGCAATTTTTATACATTTACTACCTATTTAATCGTAGATTTTAGAATTTGTTTCAAAAAAAATTCTACGTCGAGGTAAACGGTAATTTAACCTACCTGGTTTGCAATGGCAAACCTAATCTCCTAACTTTCCCCTTTTCTTTTTTCTCCTCCCCCTTTCTCTTTTCTTCTTTTCTTTTTTTCTCTTCTCTTCTTTTCTTTTCTCCTCCTTTCCTCTTTCTCTGGCTGAAGCCCTTTCTGGCTCTTCCTCTCGGTTTCTTTTCCCTTCCTCTACTCCTCTTCCTCCCACTCCTGCTGCTCTACTCCCTGGCCGATCTCCCTCTGGCTGCACCGGCCGCTCCTCCCACCGGCCACCGCCGCTCCTCCTTCCTCCAACCACCTCTCCCCTCTCTCCAGCCGCCTCTCGGTTTTCCCCCCTCTCCTTCCTCTCTTCTTCTCTTCTTCTACCTCTACTAGCTGAGCTGCCAACCCGACTGCCTTCCTCCGGTCTCCTCTACCGGCCTCCAGTTTGGTCGCCATCCCTCCTCTCGGCTCGGCCAGACGCCGGTTGAATCTTCTACTGCCAGATAGTCCTAGCACTACCCTCCTCTCTACCGCCCCTACTGCCGGCCGCTCCTCCCTCTCCTTCGGCTTCTAACCTCTCTCTTTCTCTTCTCTCTACTCCTCTTCCCCTCCCTCTACTCTTCTGGCCGACGACTCGCCGGCTTGGCCTAGTGCCGCTAGCTCTCTCCCCCCTACTGTCGGCTTCTCCTCCGGTCAAACTCCCTCCTCCCTCTCTTCTACATCTAATCTCTACTTTCTCTTCTCTTTTGCCCTACTGGCCGAACCTCTAATGGAGTCCTCAAGATTGGTTTGCGTACTTTTGTTTTTGCTTAACATTTTGATTTGGCAAAGGATTGGTCTATGATGATTGTGGGGGCTCTAGGTTGGACGGCATGGCGACGATACCCATGGTTTCTATTGTGCCGGGGAGCAATAGATGTCACGGGGACGAGCTAAGCAACCCCCAAGGTTCCTCTATTGAGACCGCTACAACTCCCCTCCCGATCTACCCATCCAAGCAACCTATGATGCCAGTGATACTATTGCTATGGTTGTGCGCCTGAGATCGGGTTTGGGGATGAAGATGATGGGGTTGGTTCGGTTGCCAGATGGGAAGAAGACGAGGTGGTCGAGGTACGGTTCGGTGCTGGGCTCCTCCTTTAGTCTCCTGGCTCCTTACTCGTCCGGCTCCTCTTCTGGCTCCTGGTGTGCTTGGACCTATGCTATTATGTGGATTTATGCTTTTGTGTGGACTTACTTAGTTAATTTGTTAACTATCGTCTATGTTATTGTATGAACTTATGTTATTGTCTGGATGTGAACTCATGCCGTAATGTATCTTGTCTTTAATTTTAGTTTTCAATTAATTCATTTCATCTATGTGCAATTGTCTTGTAGTTTGTGGATTGGAACAGGGTTCAAAATCTCGCCGAAATTCGGCGAAATTTCGGCGAGATTTCGGATTTCGGACCCCTCCGAGTTTCATAATCCCGGCGAAATGAAAAAACCCTAGAATTTTTTTGAAGTGCTACAGTACATTAAAATCTCGCCGAAATTTCAGTGATTTGGACCGAAATTTCTGTTAAAAATAAATAAATTTGTATAAAAGTCGACCGGATTTGACCGTAATTGACCGGATTTTGACCGGATTGGGTTCTTCACGTCATTTCCCATGTGGAACAGTCGGTAGATCATAATTTCCGCGAAGTTGAAAAAAACCCTAAAAATTTGAAAGTTTGAAAACCCTAAAAAATTTCGCCGAGATTTCGGTTTTTTGGACGAAATTTCGTCATTTTTTACCGAAATTTCGGATTTCTCGGTTTAAAAAAAACCGGATTTAAATTTTGGTTTTTGAATTTCGTCCGGATTTTGTCCGAAATTTCCGAATCTCGTCGAAATTTCGGATTTCGGCCAGGCCCGAGATGGAGTCCGAAAACGAAAATTGAATCCTTGGATTGGAAGGAGAGAAGAGGGGGATCATCAAAAGGGTATGTGATACAAAGTTACAAACCATATTTACTTATTAAATTGAATTATAATTTCTTGTTATAGTAATTCATATGTTGCAATGTGCAAGGAAATGGATACATCATACATGGGAGAAAGATGCATGGCATATGGCCTCAAATTATATGGAAAAAGACTACAAAATCAAGGTACATATGTGATATATCTTTGCTCTCATATTCGTTTTACAACAGTGCCTAAAACTACGTTTCAACGTTCGTTTAAACGTTTAAAAGTTAAAAAAGGGGTGGGTCGTTTCGTTCTCGTTTTACGTTTTAATAACCTTACTAGCATATATACCATATGCCCATGTTCCTTTCAGTCTATCAGGCTACTAACAACGCAATATTAACACATTTTTCACAGCTTTAGATTCCATTCTAGCTTTATGCCTCGTGTGCTGCCTCACCGGTTAAAATATCTACAAATGGTTCTCTAGATGTGAGCATTCAACATGGCAAATAAAGAGCAAAAATGGGAATATAGAAAAACCAATATAGGTACTCAAAAGTCTCAAATCATCTATACTGTCAGTTCTACAATAAGGAAACGCCCTGGACTTCCATATAAGCATCAAACAACCATGCCCTAGTAAATTTCAAGATCTAAATATCAGACAAATGAAAAGAATGTCTAAGGCTGCAAAGTTGGGTAATATCACATAAAAATGAATGAATAAAGTACTAAACATTGCTGAGACCAGATAACTTATGTGAAATAAAAACATACCAAGTAGTAAAAGAAGTTCAGGATGGGATGATTCAGAACATCAAGATCGGCTTCTTTATCGAACGCATCGAAGCACATCTGTAAGATTACTACTATAAGTGGACTATTTTAAGAATCTAAGATGGGGGCCTCACTAACTTGGTATTGACATGGGACTTGCCATTATGCATCTGACCAAGAAGCAAGAAAAGCATATGGTAGTCACATAGCCAACCTGTGTAAAAGGAGGTATATTAGAAATACCAGTCATCTAAAAGATTACTTCCAGAACTCAAGCCAATAGATAGCAGATAGTCTTCCAAAACTGAAGCCAATAGATAGCAAATAGTACCTCATTCAACTTTTTCCGCCTTCCTTTTGATTCAACAGGGAAACGCTGTAACATCAGAAATAGCCTACAAGTAATAACCACAGAATTACAGTAGCTAATCTATTATTAAAAAAATATTTCAACACGAGCTGTACCAGATAACTGCATAACCATCCGGCCATGCCTACTTCCAAATGATCACACGTTACAAAAGCACATGGACATCAGCAGTGTGTGGGAAATAACTTTGAAAGCATCCTCATACTGCAGAATGCAAGGATGCAAATGGTGTGCAATAAGTTTCTTGACTTTTGTACTAGTGCTGTAAGCTGAGATTCTTGTTTTTTGTACAAGCATTGCAAGTTGCAATCATAGCACTTAAGACCCAAAAAAACTCCAGATTTAATAACCACGAATTGATCCACATTAACTTCAACAAATAGCAATCAGCAATATACATGTTTGAACAATGATATAGTGAGGAATAAAGCATTACCTCCCTCCATAGAGAAGAAACCCAAATGCAGAAAATAAGGATGTCGCTGAAAATAACTATGTATTAGTAGCAAAAGTGGACATGTTTAACACGAAAATCCAGAATTGCAATATCTCTTGCTTTACAGCTACTTAATGTGATATTTAATCATCCTTCCTGTCCAGTAGTGCATGTGAGGAACTAAGATTATGCATGTAGTTTTTGGAACTTGCGATCAGACTGTTTTTTATGTAGCTCCAATAATGGGCTCCGTGTCTCAATCCAAATAATATTCTGTTAGGTCCCGAATTCATAATGGTGTGTACCATTTCATGTTGAAAGATGCTCTTAGAGTGCAAAACATGCTAAGTGGTAATTGCAGGGGAAGGCAAAGGAAACAAGGACATTACCAGCAAAGAACATCTTCGACAAGATGACCATAGCTTGAACCGGTTTCCACCAAAGCACCAACCACAGTACTATCTGAGATTTATACAAATCAGATCATTCCAAAATTGTTTCACAAAAAGATTGGCAAAAATTTCCCTGATTTCCAAGTAACACTCGGCACTGAATATAATACATGAACCAAAAGTGCCTTGACTGCTAGCAAGCAATACAGCAATTTACCATAGAAATGTTCTCCATTCTATAATAATGTCCGAATAGCCCATTCAATCACGTAACATTATAAATGGATTGATTACTGCAGTTGTATGTCCAAATAGCCCATTCACACCAAGGAGTTTCACATGCGCGTTCATATAAAAATATATATATATATAAGTTGTTCTAAGCTTATCAGTGAGAAATCTAGATCTTCAACTTGCCTGAATTGCGTAGACCACTCCATTGATTCTATAAAACGCTGGTCTGAGCCCATCAGTTGACATTTCACGTGCCTTGCGAACATCATCACGAACCAATGAGCATACCAATACCCACAAGAACAACAACAAAATATCTCCAAACAAAACTAACCTGGTAGTAAATCTCAGCCCAGAAGAGCACCAACAGAGCATAAGTCGTGAAGAATGCGAGGCTGGGCAAATCAATAAGTACATGTTGAAATATCTACAGTGCCATCTGCCATATTGTCAGACATTCCAACAAATTGCCAAAAGAAAACAGAGGTGAAAAATCACTGTCTCCCGCAAACCTCAGGGTGTACAAGTTGCACATTTCGACGCAGCACAAACACGATCGACCGCACTGCAAACACAAACCCAAGTCCAATGCAAATCACTGAAACGAACAACTAACATATGTCAAGTAAGCAGTGAGAAAGCGCTAGTTCGATGAACTCACCGCTGTTCACAATGAAGTTCAGGAAATGGAACACCTTCTGTGTAGTCCACCCATACTCGGGCACCCTACATTCGATTCTAACCAACTGGACCTGCAAAAATTGACCAAAAGGGGCAAAAGGGCCAAATGAAACCGATAACCCATATCTCGATTCCTCTCACAATTCAAGCACACGGCATGTTATATAGTTTCCGCACGATTCGCCAGCTTCACAACGAGCGCGAACAGATCAAAACCCTACGCTTCATAACCAAACTGGGTCCTAACGAAATCAACAAGCAAGCGAAGTAGGAGGATCGAAATCGCGTAGGACTAGTGCTTACGAGGGCTACGAGCGCAACGACGCCGTAGAGCACGGCGAGGGCGTGGAAGGTGCGGTCCTGCCACATCGGCGAGTTGTTCACGTCTTCCCACCAATCCGAGGCCGCCATGGCCGCGCAACCACCACCTCCCTCGCCTCCTCCTCCGAGGCGAAGCAGAGAGACGGAGCTGGGCCAAGCGGCGGAAAGGCTCGGGGAAATCAACCGAAACACTAGGATCGAAGCGAAGGGATTTGGGATTTTGGGGAATCGGGCGCGGGTTTCGTCCGCGCGGAAGCCTTCGCGGAGAGGTGAAAAGGAGCCTTCGCCGTGCGGCGAGGAGGAGATCGGCCAAGCCGCCAAGGCACGGTTACGGCCATGGTTTCTTGAGTCGTAGTCCAGGTCTATGGACCTCAAGCGCGGATGACCGTCCATCCAAGGATCTGTGGATGGGGTAGCCTAGTTTACGAGCAGTTGGGTCCGTTGCAGAACGGAGGACGATGCTTCGCCACTCGCCAGGTCCAGCTTGGTATGGTTCGTTACACAGAGATGGTGATGACTGGACAGTCCACCGCGGCGACCGCGCCAAGATGGCCCCCGCTTTTGGGTTGACTTGGCAATTTTCAGAACGTCTTTTGTGTGACTTAAACTTATACTAGTTATATGCCCGTGCGTTGCTACGAAAAACAAAATTGATAACGAAAAATAAAGATTAAAAAATAAAAAAAATACTATTTCATAAGATCAAACATCTATCTTTAACGCTTCGTTTCTTGCAAAAGCTGCCTAATTAAAGCAACGCTTCGTTCTTGCGTATGGCAATTAAGCAGGGCAATTAAGTAGGATAATTAAGCAGGGCAATTAATGTGACGTGGGAAGAAACTCTCACTTTATATAGTAGATATATATATATATATATATATATATATAGAGGATAGCTAGTGTACTATCGATAGCACAGATCCTCCGTGCTATAGGGTTGTGTTTGCAAAATTCGAAAACGAAACTATTGATCCGAACCGTGCATTCTATTCATCTCATTGAAATCTCACTACCCACAAAATTTTATATTTTTTGAATTTTTTCTCCTATTTATTTTGTATTTTTCAAAATCCACGATCTAATTAGTTGTGGGGCGTCCAATGAAGGTGGTTTTTGAAAATACAAAATAAATAGGAGAAAAAATTCAAAAAATATAAAATTTGGTGGATAGTGATATTTCAATGAGATGAATAGAATGCACGGTTCGGATCAATAGTTTCGTCTTCGAATTTTGCAAACACAACCCTATAGCACGGAGGATCCGTGCTATCGATAGTACACTAGCCATCCTCTATATATATATATATATATGAAAAATACTTTTACTCCCGGGAGTAATTACTCCCATCTCTGAAATACCACCCAAACGAACTTGAAATACTCCTCAATCACTTTGGATATACCTATATACTAATTATAAGATATTCCAATGAGATTTACATGAAAAAAATTGCAAGGGAATACATAGTTTTTAGCCTATTTTGCAAATACCTTCATATACACATATAAAAAGGAGTATGTCTAAAAAGTGTACATACCTCCTCTTGAAAAAATGTAAATACCACCTAAATGGTCTTATATACTTGTATATTACACGTACATATCCTCCGTTGCGTGAGATACTCCGTACGTTGTGAGATACAGCATATGGAGTAATGACTCCTGGGAGTAGAAAGAGGCTTCATATATATATATATATATATATATATATATATATATATATATATATGAAAATGGTTCCATACTCCCGAGAGTATGTACTCCCACTCTCAATATACCGCTTAAATGATATTATTATATCTCTTTATCCTTTTTAGCATACTTTAATACTGATTATAAGATACTCCAAACTAAGTTCTACGAAAAATTCATCAAAGTCCACCCTTTATAGCATAATTTGTTTATATACTCTTTTTACATATGGAAAAGGGTATATAGCAAAAAAAAGGGGGCTCAGATGAATTTTTCTAACAATGTCGCATTGTAGTATCTTAGAATTATTATTGAAGTATACTGAAAGTGATAAAGGAGTATAACACATTAGTTTAAATGGTATACTGGAGGTGGGAGTACTTACTCCTAGGAGTACAAAAAAGACTTCCTATATGTGTGTGTGTGTATCTTAACTATTATAAGAATGAGTGGGTGGTGATGGTGAGTCTGCCAGGCTATTCTTGGGCCATAACGTGGCAGCGGACGGCTGCCGACTGACGGATCAAACGGCCGCATCATCCTCGCCTTCGACCGTGTCCTACCCCGCTGGTGTCTCCCTCCTCTACCGTCCCCGCGGACGCCGCTGCCCTAGGCCCTCGCCTCCTCGGCCCCTGTTCCCCTCACAGAGATCACTGCCCCGCCACCCCGCGCTCTCGTCGTCGCCTCCTCGGCCATCCTCGCCTACTACCACTAGACCTGCCTCCTCCGCCTCTATCTCTCCGCCATGTTCTTTATCACTATCGTGCTCCTCTTCTTCATTGCCTTCGCTTTCGCCATCACTGACCGCGTTGACGGCCATGTCATCATCAACCGCCGCTTCATTGAGTACCAGGTCTCCAACTACAATGGCTGGCTCAAGGACCACATCGTCCACCCCCAGCACTGGGCCAAGATTAGCGCATGCCTCCATGACAGCCACGCCTGTGTAGGCCGGTCCGCGACCGCAACACCGACATGACCATGGAGGAAACTCCCAACATGTTCTACGTGTACAACCTTTCGCCGATTCAGGTCAAAACCACTTCTGTTCCCTCCCTCTCCTCTCCAAATTAAAGGTTCACTTCTTGTGCCGTTGTTTTCTGCTTTCATATGATTTGGGGTCGAAAAAACGCGTCTTGGGGATGCTTAAAGGAAAAAAAGGTCATTTTGGAGGGGGGGGGTCCAAATGAACTAAGCAACTAGAACTGCTAGAAATAGTGGATTATTTAAGTGTATAGGAGCAAAAGTCCATGGATTGATACTATCAATTCCCCGTTCAAAGCAAATACGTATTAGAAGATTTGGAACTTTTGTACGAAGTGAAGAGGATTAATTAGGTGATACAGCACCATGTTTTAGCTTTGTTGTTCTCGGGTTAACTCTACATTTTGGTTTCATGTATTAGAAGATTTGAAACTTTTGTACAAAGTGAAGAGGATTAATTAGGTGATACAGCTCCATGTTTTGGCTTTGCTGTTCTCGGTTAACTCTACATTTGAGTTTCAGTTTTGCTTGAATTATTGATTTTCACACAGGAAGAGAGAGAAGAATACAATCTAGGTTCTTCTTGATTTCTGATTGCTTGTTGTAAAGGTCACTTACGATAATCCAGTTACTACTACGTGGTACCAGTGTGGATCTAGAGATGAACTTTGCTCACCACTTTTATCAGCAGCCCCTTTTGATTATCAAGCCATGGCCTTTAATATTTATTCATGGATCAGCTTGAACCTTTGAGAAATTGTTAATTCTGTGACCTTTTGCTTGTTCCTGATTTGGGGCAAAGCCACTAGAAGAGCCTCTAACTTTAGCAGCAACCCCTCCTCCGATTCCACTTGATATCTTCAAAAACAATCTTTTTTGCTTTTAATTGGCTCTGAATTGCTTTGCATCAAAAAAAGGAATCACTTAAGTCCACTTAAGTACAGGCACTTTGGGGATGATTTGAGACTTCAAATCATGAAGGATTGCCATCAGAATTTTTTGCTCATGTGATCTCCCTTTTTGTATAGAAGAAGTTTGCATTGCCTCCCAACTACGCACACAAAAGAAAAAAAATAAAGCAATAATAATTTACTCAGTGATTAATTTGAGTCCTGGTCTATGTGAGTTATGATGACGATTGCCCGAAGTCCATTAGTGGTTACGGCTTTTGAGGAACAAATAATAAATGCGACCATGTAATGAAGAGACACATTAAATGTTTCAATCAAAATTACTATTGATCACGTAAATGACTACCCGGCCTAAATTAGGTCGGATGAAAGCTAAGCGTTTTTCCAAGGTAAGTTGTGATTTGATTATGTTGATCCCATATTTTAAAATTATGTTGTTTCAAATTATGCATGCTAATTCAATTAAAAGTGATTTCAATTAATTTGGGAATTTGTTAATCAACTTATTTGATTATATCACCCTAGTCACTATTATTTGTATGCCATGATTCATTTGTCATCCTAGGATTGTTGTTTATTAGTTGGTACATGGGTTGCTAGATCATAGCTAGTATGCTTAGACATGCAAC
This sequence comes from Rhipidocladum racemiflorum, assembly GCA_036346355.1. Classification (NCBI taxonomy): domain Eukaryota; kingdom Viridiplantae; phylum Streptophyta; class Magnoliopsida; order Poales; family Poaceae; genus Rhipidocladum; species Rhipidocladum racemiflorum. The sequence continues at coordinate 85,149,735 of CM070573.1, read as the reverse complement.
ATGTTATTAATATAATTTTTGAATACAAACTTAATATTGATTAATGGAATGTATTTCTAAAATGGTGTGACATTGCTAGATGATGATGTTGATATGTAGAGGCCTGTGTGGATCTACATGGATGTTAAGTTGTTGTTGGCATGTGTTGCACAATAATCAACTAGTGTGGGAAATGATTTAGACTGGGGCAAGTGGCAAGAGGCTTTATGCCTGATGAGTCTGTGTAGCAATGGGGTAATGAGTGTTGTGAGGGCTGTGTGCTAAAAAATATTGAGAGAAGAAAGTCTTGTCTTGGTTAATTAAGGACTTAACCTTGCAAACATTTTGATCTGGGCCAAACATATAACCACATGTCTGGAATGGGATAGATCTAGTTGAGTAAGTTATGGATATCTTGCATGTGATATCTCAGGATGACGTTTACACAGGGGTGTAACTGTGTGGGGGGAGCATACATGTGCTGAGGCTTGGTGTCCATCCAACAGTATATGTTGGTCCTATACTTCGGCTCTGTGTGAGGGAAGTGTTAGTGAAGGCAATACTGGGGAGGTTCACTTGTTAAGATAGAAGTTTCTGAAAGCCTTTGTTACGGTTATGCACCTATGTGATGATTGATTGTATCTTGTCGGTAAAGTTTATAACCTCTGCAGAGTATCAAAACTATTAGAATAGTCATGTCTGCGGTATTGAACAATGCTCGGGGATTACAGTTAAGGGTTAGATTTTCATAAAATGAACTTGGGTTTGGGAAAGATTGTCTTGGGAAATGTGAGATTGGTTAAGGGGAAGTAATGGTTACTTGACTGTGAACTTATTATGTTATGATTTGTTTTAATGCTTTACAATCTATTATGATTATTTGTGAATGCTATTTATTGCAAAACAATCACTTAGCCACTCATTTGGAATAAGACGTGCATGTAGTTATTAGACTTGCATTCTGTGCATGACTTGCTGAGTGCTTTATGTACTCACCCCCTTGCAATAATACAAACACCAGTTGAGGAGAAGTTGACGAGTACTCATACTATGGGTACCCCCAGCGGCCCGGGTCGACGAATGGGCTGCCCTAAGCCCAACTCCGAGCCGAAGGCCCCCGCTGGGCCACGAAGGACGCTCGTCCCTGACCAAACCAACCAGGGGGCGATCCGACCCCCGCCATGGGTCGGACGCCCCACAAGCTCCGACCAAGCCAAGGCAACCTCCGCCAAGGGACGGGTGCCAGACCATCACCAGTCGTCAGCCACCCGCCCCACGGACACGATGGTTCGGAATGACCGTGCGAGGGCAGGTGGTCCCTTCCCGAGGTAGCAGAGAGTTTGCCCAAGCCAAGCATCGGTCTCATCGTCCAGTCATGCACAGTGAGAGGATGCGCTCCCTCCCGAGGCGGCACAAAAGTCAAGCGCTATGGCGTCAGCACCTGGCGAATGCGCAGAGGGCAGGTGCGCAACTTCCCGACGAAACAGAAGACGATGCCGCTCGGTGTGTCTACCAACCTAGCATGGGGTGAGCAGACGCCGGTCAGTCGCCAGAACCGAAGACCAGGACTCCCAGGTGTAGGACACCCCATCCTTCTTTTTTCCTACTTCCCATGTAACCTGCCCCCTCCATCTATATAAAGGGAGGCAGGACCTTCAGGGAAGAGGGCGGTTCTTTTTACAAGTAGAGACAGTTCTCAGGGCCATTCCTCAGCCCTCGCTTGTAACATCGTGCAGTCGTCTGCACCCAAAGCAATACGAACCCACCACACGAACTGGAGTAGGGACGTTCGGCGCGAACCAGTATACCTCTTGGGCTCCCTGGGTCTAACCATTCAAGGAGAGGGGACACGCGACCCCTAGCCTAAAATTCACTTGCCAGTATTTGAAACACCGACAGGAGTCTACGCCAGCTTTGGAGGAGTACCAGGAGGAGCCGTTGAGTTAGGGTGCGAGTCTAGTCAGTTGTCTATGGCATATTGATTGGTCACTACAAGTCTTTATTTTTCGCTACAGTTTTCTTTATATTTGAGTCTTTGCCCTGCGAGGCGTACTATTATAAGTTGACCATAAGGTTGGCTAAACAGATTAGATTAATTGATTAAGTCTTTATTTATTATTCTGATGTGTATGATTGTGATATTTCATCTATGTTGAGGCTGTGTGCACTTGCGTGATCCTAAATTAGTGTGAAATACACAGAGGGTTTGAATTTGCACAATCGGGTCCTGACATGAAGAGTTGCATGCAAAGAAATGAAAAGCCTGGAAATATTTTGACATGTCAATCTTAGAAGGATTCAGTTCCACAAGCAATTTATCATTTCTTTTATATATAGATTAAGTGGGGAGTTACATGCATTGAAAAGAAAAGCCTGGAGTAGTTTGGCACGAAGTTCATATAGGTCGTTATAGTACCACACAATGTGTTGTTAGAAGTTACAGTACTACACAATGTGTTGTTAGAAGTTCCAAACTGTAACGTTACATCTTAAAATGTTCCAGAGGAAATGAAAATTGCCAACCCTAATCCTGCCGCAACAAAAGTATGTACACTGTTCTCTCTTACCATCTAAGTTTTGCGCGTGGTGAGAAGAGGCGACGGCAATGCGCGGAGAACAGCAACAGCGCCCGGGCAGGCAAGGGGAAGGTGAGGGGAGACTAGGTAGGGGACGTGACGGTGCGTGGGAAGGGATGAGGAGGTGGTAAGCAGTGAGAAGAAGGGACAACAGCTCGCAAGGAACGACGGGAGCATGCCGGCGAGATGAGGTGAGGGGAGACGAGGGGAGGAGGCAACCTTGGGTGGGAGAGGATAGACAGGGGTGATAATGGGTTTGGATCGGTTTAGATTTTTGGATTAGATCGGTTCAAAGTTTGAAATAGATTGAACTTATTTTGAATCTATAGTTATTTGGACCAGATCTAGATCAGATTGGGCGTCTAAGCTTGGACCTTACCTTTTTCTACTAAATCGCAGTATTGCATGCATTATGTGTTAATTCTGATAATATGTACATGAATGTTGTACATGTAAATAGCTTGGATCAAGGTCCAAGCCTTTATTTGGGCATGGATTGGAACTATGCTTATTAGTTTTAGACTTGGACCAGACTGGATGAAAGAAACAAAAATTTGGGTTTGGATTAGACTTGTGCTGTGCTTTAGCCCATTATCACCCCTAAAGATAGATCTGGATCTGTTTTTTTTTTACTTATCTAGGGCAATTTACTTTCTAAGTCTATCGCAATCAGTAGATATCCTTATCAGGCCCGTTGATGGCCATGTGCCATCTAGGCACCGACACAGGGCCTCCAAAATTACTAGGGCCCCCAAATCAGAGTTGAAGACCATTAACAACACCCGTAATCTGATCAACCTTGATTAGTTTGTTTGCTCGCTTAGTACTTGAAAATTATAGCACTTGAAAGACACAAAAAAGACCTAATGGGTTGGCAATGATAGCACTTGAAAATGATGTTTTCGAGAAGATTAATTATGAAGATATAATTGAAGATTTTATTTCAAGAAATACTAGGCGGATGATGTTTGTTAGTAGAACATGATATCAATACTATCTTGACTCTTTTAACATTGATATTTGATATGTTCCTATTTATAGTACACATGAATTTTTCAAATTTTAAAGCCACAATTTGCATTTCGCTCCGGGGCCCCAAATTTCTGGAGACGGCCCTGATCCTTATCTCCTCTACAAACGTACCATCAAAGAAACAAATATTTCAATCTCCTTCATTTTATTAATCTACCTGCCTATCGAGAGCTTTCTTCACATGTTCCCATACTACCTCTCTTTTTAATGTTCATTGCATGATTTAAAACATGTTGTATAATATGTATCACTTTTTTTAAGGATCATATTGCAACGCGCGGGTATCTTACTAGTAAGTGGATTACATATGTGTTCTGCGTATGACTAGTTTTTGCCTATTTGGCCTGCTTGCATACTTTTTTTTTCTTCCACCTTTGGCTTTCTCTCAAATGAAATTATAAATCTAGCTTCCTTCTCAACCGTAAGAGTACAAATTAACATGTGACATGTATCGTCTACCGCGACATATCACCGACACTACATTCACCATGTCAAATGAGCTACGTACCGTGGTACCTGAACTCGGTAGCACGGGAGATCGCAGTGCCTGAGCTCAGTAAGAACCTACTGTGATACCCAAGTTTGATAGGGGAGTGTGGTAGTTAACACGTGTTATCTGCTAGTGCGTCGAGAAGTAGACTAAATTTATAATTTAGGAATCCAAAAGTAAAAGAATACGAATATATATGGAGCCTTTGTACGGCTTTATCCAGTAGAAATCTAAAAATATCTCTTTCAGAGTCTACATAGATAATTGTAGGACACTATTGCTGGCGGCTGCATTTTGGCAGTTGGTGCAATTTTTTGCAGACTCCAAGAACATTACCCTTCCCAGTTCCCAGGCTTTTTAGTGGTGTGCTAGAAGCCAGCTAGCCTGCACTATCCATGAGCCATCATGAGCCAGGCACAGTGGACAATATTTAAGTGGCGTAGCGTGCTAGCTGCCTCTCGCGAGCGCGAAAAAAAAAGCCTCACGCTTTCCCCTGTAGTACGTAGCTAGCTAGCTAGCTAGATCCAGATACCTTGTCGTCCCATTCGTCGCTGGTTATGAATCGATCGAAACACGCGAAGGGCACGCATGGCTCTTGGGCCATAGGCATGGAGAGCCTTTGTGTAACCCGTAAAGGGCACCGCTACTCATTTGATATTGCAACACTTTAGCGTGCATCGTTACATGAGCTACTAGCACACTCGACTTGCCGCTACGGCTAGCTAGCCCGGCCGGGCAGGCGGAGGCAGGCGCCGAGCACTAGATAGAGCACACAATGATCACACACACACACACACACACTCCTCTCTCTCGGCCCCAGGCCAGGTGTGGTCTCCACACAAACACTAGACGACCATGGCAACACGACCTGCCAGCAACCAGCATGCTTGTTCGATTGAGGGGCTGCGCGCGCAACGGAGATGGATGGAGCGATCGAGGTGCATGGTTGATTGATATATTACATGATGGCGCACGCGTTGACGTCGTCGTCGTTGAACATGTTGCTGACGGGGTCGGCGCCGCGGTGGGGCTCGGGGAGGTGGCCGTGCTTGTCGCCGTTGTAGCCGTGGCGGTAGTAGTTGTAGCTCTCGCGGAAGGACTCCTCGTCGCGGAAGTAGTCCTTGGCCGACGTGAAGTAGAGCGGCAGGTCGGGGTTGGGCCAGAACTCCGCCTTCTTCCCCGCGCGCCGCACCTCCTTGAGCACCTTGTGCCGCTCCACGTACCCCGTCACCGTCACCTTCTCCATCTCCACGTCCACCACCACGGAATCCACCCCTCTCAGCTTCATCAGGGCGTGCTTCACCACCCTCTCGCAGCCTGAGCAGCACATCCGGACTTTGAGCTCCACTGTCTGCGAAACCAAACCACGCAGAGACAACAAGTCAACAACACTCCATGCTTAGTTATTCCACACACACAAAAAGGAGTACTTACCCTAGTTCACACTCGAGTAATTACAGCACGCTCAAGGCTAATTTAGTCGCATATTACTTAGTGCTCCCTCCACTTAGAAATATAAGGCATATCTAGTTTGAAGGGTCTTATTTAGAAATATAAAACTTGCATATAGCTTTAGTAAAACCTTTTCTATTGTACTTATATTTATTTTCTATCAACTATAAATATGTATTCATTACCATGCACATAAAATATTATCTCTAGTCTTTCAAGACAATTAAGTAGAGTTTTTTTTATCTAAGTTATTTTCTATCCTACTTTTTTTATTGTCATTGTAAATTTAATTCTTGTATATAATTAAAGTACGCTCTATATTTATAAACAGAGAGTTTTTTTTACTGATTCCAACACCGGCGCATGCAGAGAAAAGCGGGCCATTTCTTATGCTAGGTAAGTTCCTTACTTTTTTTCTCGCTTTCTTTTTAGGACGCATGAGCTACGTTTGGTGCCGTTTTTAACAGCAACGTCGTACGTGTGCATGCACCCGTGACCTTGAGGTTTACTTACTGCAATTATCGGGATAACTTGATAAATATGCGACCGTGAATACACATGCAGAGTACAGAGTTCTCCTATGTAGGTGAGAAACAAGTTAATTAGGGCCTGTTTGGTAGCCTGCATGCGCGTGGCCTGGTTCAACGCATGCATTGACCGTACACGAGATCGTGTTTGGTTGCCTGCGTCGCATGTGCGCGGCCTGGCTCAACGCATGCAACGAAGGCCAATTTAGTACTGCACGTCTGCACGCGCAGATACGCCGTGCGCGGCCGTTTCCCGCGGGCCTGGCTCGTGTGAGCCATACTCCGCGCGTGCAGGCAACCAAATAGGCCCTTAACGTACAACTGCGAAGATAATAGTGGCGGACAGTAGTGGCAAGGGAATAAACTGAACATGTGTAGTCGCAGTCGCATAACCAAGCTGCTGTACTTGCATGTACTCATCTGAACAAATACAGTGTTTTCTTCTGCATGCATAGCATAACTAAACACAAGAACAGAGCAAGCAAGAACAGCAAGCTGAAGAAACAGGGAGGACACAAACCTGCAAAGACAGCGGCCTGCTCCGGCCCATCCTGCGGCTGCTGAGTCCCCCCTCGGGGTAATAGAAGGTGTTGGTGCTCGTCGGGTGGCTGCTGTAGTAGTACGCGCCGGCGCGGTGGCCGCCGGTAGGGTAGAAGCAGCAGTACAAGAAGGACGACAGGGCAGAGGAGACCGTGTTCGACATGGCCGGCTCACCACCGCAAGAACTTATACCAATATCTCACAGAGAAAGAATAGTGCACGACAAGCTTGGGGAAGCTGGCTAGATACCCTCGGAAGAAGGTTAATCAGAATCTTAGCCAAGGAGGCTAAGCTAAGATGGTTGCCCAAGATGTCCCGGCCAAAGCACGCACGCCTCCTGCCTTGCTCCTGCTTCTACTGCCACTGCAAGGAAATGCTTGGCTTGCTCAGGATTACTACTGCTAGACCGTTTCTTGCTTCTGCGAATTTTTTTCCCCTCTAGCTCGCTGCCTTTGCCACCCTTACCCGGTGCAATAGTTTATAGACCTTTGGGGGGGAACGGAATGGTATCTGGTGAGAAGGAGAGGGTAGTAGCAGTGTAGTGTAGTACCCTGGCCTTTCCCCCTCATTTTAATGCTTGAAATGTGGGTGGTGGGGGGGGGGGGGGTGAGAGGAAAAGGGGCAGTTGCTGGTCGAGTACACCTGTTCTGCCACCTCGTCCGTGGATTAGTCATGCTAAAAAAGGAATTTTGGTATCAAGAAATGGTAATTAAGCTAGAAAAGGGAGGAATTATGACATGAGTAATATCAAGATATGCAGGAAGATGAGCTGGCGAATGATGCTTGTGTCGAGCCTTTTTGCATCAGAACAGATATGAATGGCAGCAAGAGTGAATAATCTATTTATTAAACCGAGTCAGTCACCACATTTCTACAAGTTCTTTCAATGCAAATTGTTCGACAGCAAAACAATGGTCAGAATCGAGCATGAGAAGTGTCAAAAAAAAAATTTTCAAACTCACGCTCGATCTCAATTCTCAGCTGCTAAACACTCGATGACACTGTCTGTGTGTAAAGCGTAGACGACACGAGAATATTTATAAGTGCATGTTTTATGGAGTGATTTCTGACTGATTTCTCCCAAAGAAGTGTTTGCTTAGCGACTGACCGACTGATCAGTAGCGGTGCAGAAGGCAGGAAAAGTGTTCGATGGAGGAATATATGTCAGGTTGGGGGAGAAAGGAAAAGTTTTCGAAATATTCTAAAAAATCTTCTTCACTTTTCTTCTCTTGTATACTAGCGAGCTAGCTCACTTTGGAACGAGTTCCAAAGGCCATGCCTCCCTCAATGATATTATGCCTTGTGCTTATTCTGTCCAAGCTTTTGTACACACAGCATGCTCCACTGTTGCATGTGCTCTTAACCTAGCCTGTAACTTTCAGAGGAATTCTTTCCTTGCTTTCTGTGTGTAATTTTGATCTTGTCTGTTGGTTTCTGCATTTTGCTGTTGTGCTTTTTCCAGCTTTGGAACCTAGAACAGTGCTGATACAATAATGCTATTTCAGAGGGTATCTAGCTAACTAGTCTTTTTCTTGTATAATTGAGTTCACAAGACGGTGCTAGATTAGTTCTTAGTGGCCAGATTAGTATAGGATAGATCACAATTCATACCTCGACGCAAAGACTAATGTCGAATCATTCGCTACATAGGCTTAGCTAGTGACTTAGTGCTGCTGTTGTTATCAGGAAATGCGCTACACGTAATCTAAATGAGAGTAGTGACAAGTTGACATGCGGCTCCGGGAATTAATGCGGTGAAAATGTGCTATGTGATCAAGCTATAGTCCAATACCTCTTGCTCTCTTAGATGAAGATGTTGTGTGCTTGATTGAAGAGACGAGTGTCAGGCCTCAGACCGGTGTGGTAGAGTGGGTGAATGTCGAAGCTGTGTCAGCGTCTTGTTAATCGGGAGGCACCGCCAAGCAATCAGATTGGTGGCAAAAGTCAGACTGCCTTTTCATTGATTTTCTCCATACAAATAGAAGAGAAGTTCCCTCATTCGAAACCCATAAAATCCGAATTAACTAACTAATCAGCCACACCTCCTCCTTGGACGCCAATTGCTCCTGCGACTGGAGGTGGCTCGGCTGGACTACAACCCCTATCTCCGATAAAATACATTGTCGAGGCCAGTTAGGCCCACGACATTACTTCCCCCTCCGGACCAAGCTTGTCTGCAAGCGCAAAGTCGGGATAAGAACGCCGGAGCACAGTTGCTTGGGTCCATGTGGCCTTGTCCGCGGGCTCACCTTTCCAATGAACCAAGAGCTGTCGTCGTCCTTGAATGAAGCGGTGCATTAAGATGTGGTGCAGTTCTGGAGGCGCCAGTTGACTAGCTGGCGAGACAACATAAAACAGAGCAAGCATAGTCGTTGGAGGATTGCCCTTGAGTTGTTTCAGGAGGGAAGCATGGAAGACATCATGAAGGAGAGTGTTCGGTGTCAACAAAAGCCGATAAGCAACTTGCCCAATACGCTCCACAATCTGATAAGGCACATAGTAACATGGCGACAACTTGTGGTGGGCAGTGGTCCGTATCGACTGTTGCTGATGGTGTTGAAGCCGGAGCCATACCCAAGTACCTGCCATGAATGAAACCTCGCGATGATGCGAGTCATAGTACTGTTTCATCCTGTTTTAGGCTTGATGAAGATGCTCACGTGCATTGTCCAAGAGCGCGTCATGGTCAGTGAATTGACAGTTGCGTCGATGACGGTGGCCCCTTGATTGTATGGAAGGAGCGATGGTGGTGGTCGCCTGTAGACGAGCTCAAATGGTGTCATGCAATGAGCCGAGTGGAAGGAGTTGTAGTAGAATTTCACCCAGGGAAGCCACTTAACCCATGTGCTTGGGTTATCAGCCACCAAACAACGAAGGTACATTTCCATCGTCATGTTGACCACCTCCGTCTACGGGTGATAGGCCGTAGAAAGGAGGAGTGTGGTGCTGCATCGTTTGAACATATCCCGCCAGAATGCGCTGGTTTAGACAAGATCCCGGTCGAAAATGATGGATTTTGGCATGCAATGCAGGCGGACGATATTATCGAAGAAGAGCTGCGTTGCCACTGGAGCAAAAGAGGGTCGGGCCATGGGCAGGAAATACGCATACTTGGACAGCCAGTCCACCACCAACAATAGCACGGACTTTCCGTGCAACTTTGGTAAATCGACAATAAAGTCCATGGAAATGTCAGCCAAACCTGGTGAGGCACGGGAAGCGGTTGAAGGAGACAAGTGCCAGGCCTCAGACTGACACACGTATAGTGGGTGGACGTCGACATCGTGGCAGCGATCGACGGAGGTAAGCTGTCGGATCATTTGCTACATAGGCTTAGCTAGTGACTTAGGCCTCGTTTGGTACGGTTCCATATTCTAGTAGAAACGGAAACAGTTCCAGATTCTTGGTAGAAACATTTCAGGTAGAATCAGAATCACTTTCTGCAAACTGTTTGGTACGGTTCCAGATTCTAGTAGAAACTAGTGAAACGGGGTTGAGAGTGATTCAACCACGGTGTGGAAAAAGAAGAAACGTTTCGAGGAAAATCGTTCCGAGTTTTAACCGTTTGGTTGGGTTTGTCCCAGATTCTAGTGGAAACAGCTCGGTTCCAAGTTGCCAAACGGGGCCTTAGTGTTGCTGTTGTTATTAGGAAATGCACCACACGTAATCGAAATGAGAATAGTGACAAGTTGACATGAGGCTCCAGGAATTAATGCGGTGAAAATGTGCTATATATGTGATCAAGCTATAGTCCAATACCTCTTGCTCTCTTAGATGAAGATGTTGTGTGCTTGATTGAAGAGACTAGTGCCAGGCCTCAGGCTGGTACGGGTAGAGTGGGTGGACGTCAAGCCGTGTCAGCGATCGACGGAGGTAAGCTGTCAGAGCTACCGGCCTTATTAATCGGGAGGCATCGCCAAGAGATCAGATTAGTGGTAAAATTCAAACTGCCTTTTCATTAATTTTTTCCATACAAATAGAAGAAAAGTTCCCTCATTCAAAACCCCTAAAATCTGAACTAACTAACTAATGAATAAAACTAACTTCTAGATATGCAAATAAAACTAACTTCTAGATATGCAAAGCAACTACTAACTAATCAGCCGCACCTCCTCCTTGGACGCCAACTGCTCCTGTGCCTGGAGGTGGATCGGCTGGACTGCAGCCCCTTTTCCTCCGGTACAATACATTGTCGAGGCCACCCACAACAGAAGATATATTTCAAGCCTCATATCAAGTGATCAATGGTCAAACTTTTAAAGAACGATGCTTGCCTTAACACTTAATTATATGATTATAATAGGCCCAGTTGCCAATTCTTTCGGCTAGGGCTTGTCCTCATTGTGCCCACTAATTAAGCAACTTAAATCTAAAGCTGCTCTTTTGACCAGCACTCTTCTCAAATTCTCATGTCTTGGTTTGATTTAATCGGGTAACCTTTCCCATGGCTCCCATTTCATTTCATGTTTCTTCAGTTAGATATTTATCCAGATAACTATCAGCAGAGCCATTGATTCCTAATTGCTGGTGAAAGATTTATGCTTTGTCAATATTAAACACCAGCCATTGATTCCTAATTGCTTATTGCTCACTGTGATCATTGTACATCACTCACTTAAAATTTCTCTTTGAGGTAGTGTGTTCAGCTTGATTGGTAATGGGGTATTGGTTGTAATGGATGGTCCATGGAGTGAACTTGAAATAATGAGATTTGTATTATTGTTATTTTTTGAAAAAAAGGGGATTTGGATTATTTTTAGATGTACGAATGGTTCTCCCATAAGGAAAGTTGTGGAAAGGACTTGATAATATACAGCCTTTGCAGCTGGTCCGGTGATCTTATGCTTGTAGAGACCTAGTTTAAGCTTTAGCTTTATGTAAAGAAAAGGGGAGAACAAATTTTAGTTTGGTGTTAGTCACATGAAAACCTAAAGAATACTACAATGATGGAACTGGAGTTGCTAGAAAATGCATTTTGAGGTAATGGGGAAGATTAGTCTATGCTAAGGATGCTGAGGAAAAAGAGAACATACTATGATAACTTATGTTAAAATCCAAAATGATCTTGTTTTTTTTTTCCTTGGAAGTAAGTACTCCTCAGGAGGTTAAGAACAATCTTGCTATTTTTCGCCGCCGAAGATAGAGACAATTAGGGGGTGTTTGACAGATCTCCAGATTCGTGAATCTGGTGGAGCTGAGTATTTCTAGCTCCACCAAATCTGTGGAGTGGAGTTGTAAGTATATTAAGAGTGTTTAGATGTATCATCTTATTTATATTTTAGAATAAAAATATAAACTTAATTCACTTTATTCACTTTATTTTAACACACAAATTTCAGATTTGAGGTGGAGTTGGGATCTAGAACTTTACCAAATAGGACCTTACTTTCTTAATAAAGTTTCCCTATACTTTTCTTAATACTCTTCTTTATCCTTTGCATGACGGTGTGTTTGCTGAAAGAGTGAAAATATTTTCAGGAAATTTCATTTCTACATTCATTATACTTTTTTTTCCAGTAAGTAATTCTACCAAAATATCTGAAGGTAAGCATACCAATCACTTCGAATCGAATGAAGTGCCGTTCTGGAATCGGATGTGAACACAAAGTCAGATTTAGATGGAAAGACAGTGCTTTTGAAGAACCACAAGTACTGTGTGTCAGAAGAGAACACTGGGAGAACTGCATCTCAAGGAGCAAAGTAATATATCCTAAAAGCTGAGGATGACTGAGAATAACGAAAAGCAAGAAATACTTGCTTACCGCTGAAGTTGCTCACAACACCATTGCAGCCTGCCAAAGTAGGGGAGATGTCAAATTCTTCCATAGTTGTCGATCCTCTGATTCAGAAAACCATGGTAAACTTCAGTCCTTTCTTCTTAAACACTTTCTATTCTCCGTTGAAGTTTAAGGAGTTACCACATGCAGTCTGTCCCTGTTCCTAAACAAAGTAGGGAGTATTATCTGTTTGTTGCTTACTTAATTTCTGTACGACAAGAGATGTAAAATCCAAGGAGATACATTGGCTTCGAATATTATTAGCCCGATGCCTCTCTATAATTCAGTATATTTTAGCTAGCTAGCTTGGAGAATGGAATTCATTCCTTATCCAGAAGACCAGAGGCAGCTAGCTGCTTCCGCCCGGATCGACCGAGATGCCGCCGGGCACAGCCGCTGCCGCTGCCGCTGATTGATGGGCGGAGCCGCGCGAGGGGATGGATAAAAAGGAGGAAATGACGGTAACAGCAACGTGGAGATGAGGCAGGCGAGCGATTCGGATAGCAACGAATTTACACGCCGGCCGGGCGGCCGGCCGTGAGATTCCCGGCGCACTAGCCGCGGCGGGAGGGAATATGTTGACATGAACAGACGCGTGCGCGGCTTTATGCCATCTCGATCGGGGTTCGATTCCTTTGTTACTAAGGAAGAAGGGGGATTGCTCGTCGAGGAATTTGTTCAGGAGGCGGCGATGGGATTTAGATCGGAGAGGGACGGGTTAGTGATGATCTGGAGAAGAAGATCCCGTCACGTCAGGTGCATCTCTGTTTGCTTTGCTTCGCACTTCAGAGTTAAGACACGTACCTGAGTTCTTCTTGAGACAGAGATTCGGACACACAAATTAAAGGTGGTTGTTTTTTTTCTCTGTCTAGCGTCCGCTTAACGCACATAAATTTCACAGAAATAATAAAAGTTGGAGGCAGTTTAGTTCCCGCAAGAATACGAGAAAATTCAGTGTTCTACGAGGAGTCTAAGGCCATGTTTGGAGGTTTAAAACCAGCTTCAACTTCTAATAAACTAGCAAATCGCTCGAATAGCTCAATTTTTTAAGCGGCTTTTAGTATAATCTAGAAATCACATATAAAAGCTGAAAGTTAGATTGGGTCTGCTCTTATAGCTTATTACTGAAGAAAATTAGGCCTGTTTGGAAGCAAAGTTTTTCAATACTATACTATTACAAAACCATAGTATAAAAATTGTTTTTGGCATAAATACCATGGTTTCATCTACCACCATTGAAATCATTATTTTTCTTGGAACTACAAACTGTTTGGCTACAAAGTCTTTTGCATGATGAAGTGATGCCAAAAGCTCAAAACTTCACTATGAGTGGAGCTTTCAATACTCCAAAAATAGCATGGTATTAGCAATACCATGATTTTCAAAAAGAGTTTTTTTGGTTGCTTCCAAACACCTTATAGCCAAAAATATTGTGGTATTATCCAAAACTATGGTTTTACCTAGGAACTATAAAAATACTTTGTTACCAAACATGCTCTTAATTTTTTTTGTCAAACGACCTCTTATAAAAAACTATAATAGAAAATCAAAAAACAGCTTTTTAATAAAATTTGCAGTCCCAAACAGGCCCTAACTATACGTGACAGAGCCTAAAATTGGGCCTCCATTGAAAGGCCCAGTGAGTGGGCCGACGCCTACCGGATTCCCAGGCCGTAAAGACCAAACCGGTGCAGTTAACCGGGCGTCGTCTCTGACTCTTGCAACGATCCGACCCAATCGAAGGAAACGAGACGCACGCTCTGCGGACACGACACGCACTGTGCTTTGCCAGCGCCACCAACCAATCGCCAGGGCCCGACGGCGAGATGATGCCGTACTCCGGCGATCGCCGGTTCTCGCCGCTGCCGCAGCCGCACGCGACATTCTCCTACCTCTCCCCCTCCGCAGCTCCCTTCACCGTCGACCGTCCCCGCGCTACCCCCGATCCGATCCCCAACGCCACCAACCCTAGCCCTTACCCCGACCACCCCACCGCGCCGTCGCTCTACGAATCCTGGGTGGACCCTCCGCCGAGCTACATGGCGCCCTCCGCCGCAGCGGCTCCGGGGTACACAGGTGAGCTGACGCCTTCTCCCCTGTGATCGGGGCCGTGGGATTATGCTGCGTCGTTTATTAGATTCGATATCGTGATAGTTAGCATGGAGATCCATCTGAGGTGTATTCAGGGTGTCGAGGTGTGGGTGTGTGGGCATACTACCTGAGATATGCGATCGTGAATACTGATGGAGTAATTATGCGATCATAGATGGAAAAAAATTCCTAGTCGGCAGTCTCTTGTGTTTGAACTTTGAAAGAGAGAACAATTGGTTTCATACTTGCATGAATGGGGTAAGGGTAAGATAGTCATGAGCCATGATATTTAACTATGGGGTATCTAGATGCATCTCACTGTTCATGTTATCAGCGTTGTCTGGTAATTTTAGTGCCATAGGTGATTTCGTCGAGGGTACTAACAGAGCACTATTGTCTAGTTGCTGTTTTTTTTTTCAAAAATAAAAAAGGAAATAGCAACATATAGTTATTGAAGCTCTGAGCAATATTACATTGTCACCTGACGATGCCAACCAAACTATGCAGGTTTCGCTAATTCTGATGGGTTCCTGGTTTCTGAGAGTGCACCACATGACATGTACTCTGGGAATCATTTTGGTACTTCCATGCAGCTGTATCCCTTCACAACAGGCAGCTCAGTGTGGATGGAAGAGAAGTACCCAGGAATTTACCAAAGAAATTCAAAGGCCCTTTCAAGTGATTTTGGATCATCAGTTGCCCATCAGCCTTTCTTGCCTCCTAGTATGCTTGATTGCTTAGATAAAAAGCCGTGTCCCATAACTCAACCTGTGAATCATTATTCTGCGTATTCCGCTTATGATAACTACATGTCACATCTTCCGTCATGCTCAACATATCCATTGAATTATGATCTGTCCATACCATCTGTTGCTGCCTCACCTGAAGTATGTGCTGTATCAAAAACAGTGACGTCAACAACAGATTGCCATCTTTTGGAGAATGCATTCTCCTTGCCATATATGAACCCTCACAGAATCAATCTTGATTATCTTGAAACCATGCAGAATGATCAGAAAGATCCTGTTGGATATCAGACTGCTTACAAACATTATGGTGACTGGAGTAGCTCCGCTAATGGTACGAGAATAATGGGAAACTATCCACTTAGTAGCCTTGGAGTTGGAGAGAACTGTCATGTTGGTGAGAGTTCTGGAACTGGGAGACCTATGCAGCCTTCTTCAGAAGTAAAATCTGATTTAAAGAACTTACCAGGATTATGTTCCAAAATTTCTCCATCAGAACTTGCATTTGCTCAGCCTCGTGATCTTTTCACCGAGTCACGTGAGGTAAATAACCCTGTTGTTGATTCTCCTTGTTGGAAAGGGACACCAACTGTATGTCAGCCATCATTTGGTGTTGCGAAAAATGATGAAGCTCCTTATTCTGCTGCTAATGGCTCAGGTGACCTCCATGGTTCATATCAAGGAAAGAACCTTTCTGAGTTTAATACTAAGAATTATGGATTATTTTCCAAGCATTATGACACATCAAATCATGAGGATGATCCTTCTCTACCTTATTGCATGAATTACCTTTCAACATTTAGTCCGCCTTTAGAATGCAAAAAATCTGAAGGTCATAATGATACACAACCATCCAATGTTGGGGCTTGCAATGGTACGGCTAACCACCCTGGTTATGTGTCTGTAGAACAAGGCACCAGAAGAGAGAAACATATGACCTGTAAGCTGGGGGGTGATTCTGAGAATGTGGTTACACCAGGTAAACAGGGAAGTGGATTTCCTGTCAACAAAGCTAATGAATCCATAGTGTTAGGCAGAAACATTGGCAGTCATGTTGGGAGTATGAGTGAAGAATCTGTTAAGAAAACTTCGAGTCATGCTGGTTCTGCTCCTATTTCACAGGCTAGGAGTTTGACAATAGAAAGTTTACATGGAAATACTTCTGTCCGTAAAGCTGCAGCGACATGGGAAAACCTCATGTGCTCTGAAATGCCTATGAGCAGATGTCAGGAGCGTTTATCTCATTGCAACCAAGGTGCTGAGGACATAGTGAAGCTATCTTCGGACAAAGTTACCTGCAGGTCCAAGACTCCAGCAGAATTCATCAAGTCAATGTACAATTTGTCAGTAATGCTTCTATCTACTTGCAATGGTGGTTGTGAGTTGGAGGAATCCGATCATGCACTTATTCAATCTGCCATACAAAATCTCAATTATTTGAGTCCCAAGAGAAGCAAGGTATGATGCAAAATCAGTAAATCACTATTGGCAGATCTCGCAATTCCTGACTGAAGAAAAGCACTTCGTTTAATTTGTGAACATTACCTCATCTTCATGTTGATTATATTATGTTTTCATGAGTGCTATTATAAAGTGAGTTTGGATGATTCATTGTATACATCCTTATATCTTGCGATTCAAGAATAAAAGATATACTTTACACTACCTGAAAATGATATTAAGTTTTGGGACTTATATTTAACTGCTATATGTCGTATTAGTGTTTAACATTTTCTTCTTGTGGTTTTATCTGGGTTTACTTTGACCTGGTGCATGGTTTTGCTACGTGTGATATTTACATCATCGCTTCTAATTTGCTTTTGTGATACTAAAAATGGCTAATATTATATTTTGGTAGTGATATGATTTTTGGTTCACGATGACTGAGATTTTATCCTCCACCTGAAACGTGGTATCTTTCTCACCTTCTTTTTAGCAGCGGTAACAATAACAGCAGCTGGTGTTGATGTAAAACATTCCTTGTCAGGATGAACATGGCTTGGGCCAGATAGTTAACACCATGATCCATGTGTTAGCTGAACAAACCTAATACGTTGGGCAGTGATCTTAATTTTTGATCCATTTTATAAAATAAATCTGGCAAAGGCCCACTTTAGAATTACCCAGTAAAATTCTTTTTCAGTTATATTTCTAGTGAACATCGAAAAGGGCTATCAAATTCATGGCTTTCTCATTTCAATTTGTTTTCTTGCTCATGCAAGGCTGCATTAAAAGTTGATGACGTCAATAGCAACTGCTGTCAATCAGAAGTAGAAAAGATGAGGAGCAATGCGAATACTTGCCAGCCTGAAATGTTTGCTGAACTTGATTCGAGGAACATTGGCACAGATTTTAAAACATTTATCTTACAGGTAGTGATTTATATCTTGGACAGACTTTGGAATAATGTTAGGTATCTGCTATGTCTGAAAAATATGCTTTTCCTCTTGAGCATATACTTTATGCTACCTTCTTGCATGCAGGATCTTACTAAGCTTCCAGAGGAGAATATGGTTGGTGATACTAAAGATGCACAAGTGGTGGTATATAAGAATCTGTGGATCGAAGCAGAAGCTTCCGTGTGTAAACTCAAGTATGAACTTCAACTTGCCCGCATGAAACTTGCAATGAAATGTCACAATCAGCAAACAGGTCAGTATTTTTTTTGTGTGTGTAGCAAGAAAATGTGACTTGATTTATCTTGATACTTCCCAACATATCCTTACTTTTGGATGTTAAATCTTGGTGCAGCTATTGCTGATTCATCAGAAGACAAAGCCTCAGACTTGCCCACATCCGAGAACTCATTATGTATTGGAATGCATGATTCTAGCAAACAACAAAACCATGTAAAGGAAAACAATATCTGCAGCGCAACCTTGCTACCTCAGGGAGGTTATAGTTGTGGTGGGCAACTTCCTGAAGTAAATAGAAGCGTCGCAGATCAGATTGATGCTGCTGTCTTTGCTCAACTGAAAGCTTTGAAGTCCCATGATGATAATATAAATTCCTTCCATGAAGAAAATAGTGAGCAGCAGCAGGAAACAAGTAATAATAACAAAACAGGTGATATTGATGGCGCTGTTACAGATAATACGATCGTTTCAAAGTGCGGTGATGATAGCATAAACTCTTTAGTGGAGAAAACAACCAAAGAGCGGCTGGAAGCAAGTAAAATCAAAGGGGATGAGGCCGATGGTGCAAGTAAAATCAAAGATTTTATGAGCTGTAATAAAACTACAAGCTCATTGGATGAGGACATCAACCAAGAGCAGCCAGAAGATAGTAAAAACATAGCTGATGATGCTGTTATGGCTGAGCTCAAAGATTTGGCATGCTGTAATGATAATATAAGCTTATTGGGTGAGGATAACGCTAATCAACGCCAAACAGCAAGTAACAATAAATTTGGTCGGCTTGAAGATGGTGTTATGGCCAGATTGCAAGTCCTGAAAAGACGCATAGACAACACTAGCAGCATTGTGCATGGGGGACAGGAAGTTTTCCATTCAGATGATTGGGCGTGGCACTGCGAAAGAAAACAATTTGGTAGCGCAGGTCCTAGCGGAGCACATGATTGGTTAATTGAAAAGACCGATTTGACTGATGATGTTGAATGTACAAGTCCATCTGATGGAGTGAATGGCAAAACTTCAGTCCAGCACCTTAGTGCATTGCTTAAAGAGTCTCATGTTTTCTCAGCGCCAGTGGAGCCTGCAAGTCTACACTTGCATGATGAGCAGTTAAGCTACTCACCATCAGACTGGGAGCATGTGCTGAAGGAGGACTTTTTCCATCCAGAACCGTTCGAAATGACATAAGTTCATATGTATATGATTGTATATATGTTCTTAAATAGTATGCACTATGCAGGCTTGTGACACAAGTTGCAGGATCAACCATCGTGATGGTGTCTAAAACTGAACTTTTATGTGAAGAAAAATAATGTCGATTCATGGCTGATACTGAGCTTTTGTGTAAATATGACGCCTGGCCTATCTGGTCGTATGCTTGAAAGGATCATGCACGGTATTTACAGTTAATGTTTGCATATGTATGTCAGCAGGTCTTTTACTCGTGATCTATTTTTCGTTGCTACAGATATCCATTTTCAAGCTGGTTGTAGGGATTTTGAGCCCCGTTTTTGGATTGTAACATGCAGGTTATACGGAGTGATCCTATATATGAATTGAAACCTGCTTTAATGCAATATTGCCTTCTGTAACTTTCAGGGATGTGACCAATTACATGTGAGGTCTTTGCCTTAGTGTTTTAGAGCTATGAAAATCACTTTTCGTTCTTTTTGCACCCGACTACTGCGTTTACAGGTACAGCATAATGTATATAGCCATACATCATACATGCCCAGTGGAGATCAAATCCAAGGCGCACACTGTGCTCTCCACGATGTTCAGAAACCTGCAACCGGGATGGGCATTACCTGTGCAACTGCATGCTCTCGTTGCAGAACTTAGCACGTACGTACGTACAAATCGTAGCTACTTTCAGATCCAACGCATGTGCTATTAATTGAAGAAGATGCTATTAATTGAGGAAGATAGCCGATCTCTGAAGTGCACATCAGAGGATTCAGTCAGGACCAAAGGCTTCCAGTTTACAACCTGGAGGTACAGTACAGTACAGCACAGTCCAGTTGCAATCTGGTAGATATGGTTGGAGTGAGCTTGTCATCAGCTCATGATCGATGCTCCGACGGCCAAGAAGGCGAATTTTCGGTTGATCTGGACGCCGATAAAATGACGCGCGCAACCTCACCGGGTGGACGACTACGACGATGGAGCCACACCGGCCGGCATGGAAGCAAATGCGTCTCTGCGCCTCTGTCTTGATATGCATGCTACCACAGCACTACACCATGCTGAGTTCTGCATGCAGCGTTCTGAAGGCTGCACTGCAACACCTTGGATTCTGTTTACTGGTCCAGAAAAAAGGAGAGAGAGGGAGGGAGGGAGTGTTGAAGTGCTGATCTTAGAGAGAGAAAGGTCGGCCCTGCGGTGGTTACAGTGAGGATGGCAGCTGGTGCTGCATACAGACACAGTGCAGCAGATACGGAGTTATGTGTACAGGAACAAGAGAATAGGACGTTACGTGGCCAGTGGTCTTCCTTATGGAAGCAGAAGCAACAGATGCCAATGAATTGAGCTAAAGCGATGTGGCGACAGCTGCTGATCCCTTATCTGCGCAGGCAGTACACACTGTACTGCTGAGCCCCCATCGCCTTTAGCATTTAGCATATCCCAGTTGCAGGCTTGCAGCTGCAGCAGCGGCATCAGACTTTTGCTCCCTTGCCGTGCTACAATACTGATCGAGCAGAGAGGACGGCGTGGTAAACGAAAGAGGCGGAGGCGTTATGCCTGCCTTCGGTGCGTGACACTGACAAGTGGGTCCGACGTCGACGGTAGTATCGACATCAAAAATTCAACAGGAAATTCGGCTCACCAGCTATATATATTTAGGCCATTGCTGTCAAAAGATTTCAGGGAAACAGTCCTTGTGCGAAAACACAATTTTCTAATCTTTTGATGCCCTAAGTAATCTCCTGTAAGACACATTGTACAGCATATCCTCGTGCGAAAATTAATGGTTCTACTAACATTATTTTCCCTACGAAATTTCCATGGGATCGCATCCAACTGCAGGCGTTAACTCCATTGCAAGGAAGAAAACCCAACGTACATCCGGGACACACACGTACTGTGCTTCAAGTTAGGCCCTGGCCTGCCTCCTAGGATTCGCACACATGCCATTCGATGGATGGGGTTTATCGATGCATAGATGGATCGAATCATGGGATGCAGCTGAATCGATCTGCATGCCCGCACTTGATTGATATTATTAAGTGAAACAGATTGCCTTTCATTTCATATCACTGGTTCAGTCCATTTAATTAGTGATTTGTGTGAAATCATGTGCTGAAAAATTGGTTTGGTGATGAATTTGGTATTGCAAAGTGGTTGTGCTCATGGCATGTGTGGTGTATGTGCATGTGCTGTTTCAGATAATTATTTGATATGCTTGTGATAGCATGGTAATTGTTTTGCTTGATGCAATGCGCTCGTGTGAGTGGTTGCATGGACTGATCTTGAGTCAAGTCGTGGACTTATGCTCGGAATATTGTTTTGTGGTTTGTTCATGTGCAGCTGTTGCTTAAGGTCGAATGTGGTCGGTGACGAGATCGGAACTAGGTTCATGGAGTAACTGAGGTTCAGGACTAGGTTCAGAGAGGAACCGAGGTCCTAGTGGTCGAGGATGTCATGCGGGATGTTCGGACTAGAGAACGGTGCACGTGAAGACGAGTGAGTCATGCGGTAGCGGCAAGTGGGCCGTACGCGTGCATGCGTGAATATTGGGCTGTGTGCATATATTGGGCCATATATATGCGGCAGGTGAATATGCATGCATGTATTTGTATACAAACTCTTTAGGTTGCTCATTATAAATAGAGGGAGGTGTCCTCTGTTTTTGGAGAGCTAGGCATTATTAGGGTTTGTACTTTTTTATTTTGGAGTATTGTAATCAGACTAGACAAAAAGAAATAAAACTATTTTTCTTCAGAGCCGCACAACGAAAAGAAAATTTTGGTATTAGCTTTGGAGCCGAAGATCTTGCGTGCGCATGTCTTAATTTTATCTTCAACGTCACTGGTCGCCCAGGCAGTTCGGCGACCTCGTATGTGCGGCTGGCAGCGCCAAGCTATTGTCCTGCCAAAAGACAAGCAGCGATTTTGGTTACTTCGGAGGCCAGAGGCAGCATTCAAAGCTACCAAAATTCTCGATTCACTGTAGCTACAGTGTTCACATGAACAGGACGCGATCGCTAGGTCAATCCGACGGCTGGATCTCCGGGAATTAGCGATTTACCGAACGCCTGTCAATCTGTTTTTGTTGAATACGAAGCAATTATTTGATTCCGAATTAGGGTGAATTTTTAGTAGATCAAAATTTTGATTTTAGCTTCTGCGCAATCATTCACCCCCCTCTGATTGATATACTAGTATATATCGATCCTACAATTTGTGTACTTGTGTGTATGACTGACGTTTTACCTTATTGTTTGAGGTTCAGATCTGTTTCTTTGTGTAGGATTTAAGACCGTACATGGCCCAACCTAGCTAGCAGCCATGAAACTGAGATTTGCCACCTTGATCTGTATTCGCTGTAGCCATCTTTACTACTTAAAACGAACCTAATGGTGTTGATTGTTCGTTCGCTCACCCTTCCTCCGTTCGTTCTTGTAACATCCTAAATTTTGAATAAAAGAGAAAATAAAATTCCAACATGTGAATTTGCTTTAAGTATAATTTTTCTGAATTTTCTTATTGTTTTTGGAATTTGCCATAAAAAGAAAATCATTTTGTTATTAGTAAAATGGTAAAAATAAAATTTAGGCAAAAATCTGTAAAAATAATAATAAAATTTTGTAAATCTCTAGAAACACTTAAATGATGTCAAAAAGCCATGTTAAATCATTAACTAAAGAAAAGATGTTTAAATTAATGTAGATTGACAACAAACTGTATAGAGGCAAATTTTTCTACAAATTGACCAAACTTATCTTTAGCTAAAATTTTTAATAAACACTCCTCAGATCAATGTTTACCTTTTTTAAAAAATATAAAAAATTAATAACTACATTTAATTCCTTTTCCAAATTAAAATATAAAAAACTTGAAACTTTGCTCGAAAGATTTATTAGAAAAATAATTACTCAATTTTTAAATCTAAATTTTTTATTAAATATTAATAAAATAATTAAAATTCTTTCTAAAAAGTTTCAAAAATTAATAACTTTATTTAAACCATGAAATAAATCAATTACATAAAAGAAAAATTTTGAACAGTTAGCATTGTCAGAATTTTAAAATTTTCATACCAATCATTTTTACTCCAAATTTTTAATGAATGTAGGAAACTTATCTAGATTTCTTAGTAAAAAGTTACAAAAATTTTTACCATGATTTCATCCCTCGATTAAATGTTTGACCATACTATCTGGGAGATAAAATTTGGAATTGTCCTCCTTTCTCTCTCTTACAAGTGGGTTGCAGTCCTTAATGCAGCCCCATACGCCAGCATCAACTCTGGAAACACCCTTATCCTCTCCCATGACTGGCTGAGATGTGGCCCTCTGGACCCACCTGTCATCTTCCTTTCCTTTCTTCTTCTTCCTCTCCCCTCTGCCTCTCTCTCGCGCAAAGCAACCGAGCAACACCGCCTTACTCTTTGTTGCCTTTCCCGGCCAAGTGGTTGCAGCTTCCATGGCCCAAGGACCTTCCCCCATACCCTGTGCCACCAGAGAGACAGCAAAACCCGACAGTTTTCCTCACCCTGACCGAAATACGACGACGCCTCGATCTTTTCCGGCTGTCGCAAATCCTCTTGTTCAAACCCTATGATTACCACCTCACGCCCTCATTTAAGGATTGACAAAGCTTCAATGAACTCCCCTCAACTCAACTCACCCTAGTTAGCCCGAGACCTCACCAAACGCGCCCAATTTCGTCGCCCCTGATCAATTATCGAAATAGGGAAAAGTAAAATTAGTCGGCTCCGGTGAAGCTCACACGAATCAACTTGGTTTATAGCTTCCTTGTTGCCCTAGAAACCAATCCCACCATTAAATTTTATTCCCTACCAAGCCAAACACCGCAGCCACAATAGCCTTCGTCTTCCACTCCAGCGACTCGTTGTTGGCTTTTTTTGGCCAATAATCAACGCCCCAAGGTGAAGAATCGACTTCCTTAGTATCCACTAATGCTTTATTAAGCTTTATCTGGACTCGCACTAGTCTTAGGCGACTATCGCGGCTAGCTGACACCACTACCGCTGCACCGCGCCACCATGGGCTTAGCTCACTATTGCTCCTCAACCGCCTGCCCATGCACTAGGTTCATCATGCCACATAGATGCTCTTCGAGCTGACCATTCACCGTCTTCAGTAGTGTCTCACCGGTTGTGAGCTCGGGTTGAGCCGCCCCTGCTCTGACCCTATGGCAAGTGGGTCCGAGGTGTAGTCTCTAGCCCACACATAGCCGCCGCACAGTGGCTGCCACGGGGCCCCATATGTTAGTACCAGTTGTTTCAAAAGGAAACCAAAAATGGAAAGGGCACATTCAATGATAGAAAGTGTACTTTCCTTTTTGGGCAACCTCAGAAAAAACTAGAATTTAAATTGTTCATAGCTTTTGTATCTTAAGTCCACATTAAGTCAAACAAGTTTCTAAATTCATGATAAATCATCTAGTTTTTAAATAAGCAAAAATATTTTGAATTTGATCAATGGATAAAATGAAATTTAAATTTAAAGAGAAGGTTTGAATTGTGCTCAATACAAATTTTTGCAAATCAAATCCAAATTAAGTGATACTAATTGTAATAAAATCCTTATGTCATTGGCAACTCAAATATGCAAAAATATTTCAATTTCAACTTTTTTTATATATTTTTCCAATTAGGGTTGTTTTCAATGTATTAAATATTCATTTTTGTATAACATGTTCAAATAAGGCCCAAATTAGGTGCAATAAATTTATTTGTGTTATTTAGATAGTAAACAACCTTAATATGCCAAAATATTTAGGGTGTACAATTAAGTTTATACTTGTCATATGATACTTTATGTCTTAATTTATTTAATCCAAATAATTTTATCCTCTCTAAATTGAAATAAATTTATATAAATACATATTTTTAGCTTCTTAAATTTGTAAAATAAAAATAAATAATTCATGAAAAACAAGTAGCTTCGTCGTAGCAAATTTTTAGACTGTTAATCATAAGTACGAGTAAAATCATGAAAACTTAATCTGAATCCACACTTGTTTTGTGTAGAGAATTTTATTTGATTTTACATTTAATTTATTTTTCCCTTATTGAAAGTTGTTATTTACTATATTATTATTTAACGACGTGTAGACACCGACATCACCGATACCATCAACAACGAATTTGATTTTGTCGACTTCGAAGAACAACAAGGCAAGCACCCTCATTGATCTTATTGATTCTAGAATTTCAAAAATGCTTTATCAAATATTTTCATGCATACGCTATATTCATTAAACATTGCTATTTTGTGGGATATGGTAGATTCAACCATCGTTGATGGATTTTCTTGATTAATGTTGACATATGAACCTTGATAACTCTAAGCCATGGATTGACACATGTAAATGTGAGATGGGTATACTCGATTATTACATGGATATGAGATTATTACATACATTGACCAGTCTTTTGTTGTAAATATGTTGTTTATATATAAAGGCTTTTAGTTATGAATTTTCTGTCGATGTCCCCTATGTAGTTGATGGAACTGCTAGTCCGTAGTACATTGGACCATATCGAATCATCAAAAAGATGAGTGAGATGGTGTACTAGTTGGAATTGCCACCTCAATTGTCAGATATCTATAAAGTGTTTCATGTGTCATAACTCAAGAAAAACCTCCGAGTACCCTCTGAACTCACCCATTTGGGAGATATTGATCTGCAACCCGATCTATCTTATCGAAAATGCCCAGTTCCTATTCTCGAATAAGCAAAGCACCATATAAGAAATCAATCCCACAAGATGCTCAAAGTCCAGTGGAGTAATCACACAGAAGACGAAGCACCATGGGAATGTGAAGATCATCTTAGAAAAGAATTTCCAAACTTCTTTTAAACCTCACCAAATCTCGAGGACGAGATTTTTGTAAGGGGGTAGATTTGTAACATCCTAAATTTTGAATAAAAGAAAAAAGAAATTCCAACATGTGAATTTTCCTAAATTTTATTTTATTTTTTTGGATTTTTCCATAAAAATAAAATTATTTTGTGAATTAGTAAAAAGGTAAAAGTAAAATTTAGGCAAAAAAATTGTAAAAATAATAATAAAATTTTGTAAATCTCTAGAAACACTTAAATGCAGTCAAAAAGCCTTGGCTTCATTGATGGCTTTCTTTTTGCCATTCAGGAAGCAGACTTCAAGCGGAGCTGCGCAAGTCTCTTGTGGTAAATCGGCTTTGAGCTAGTCTATCAGATCCCTAATCAATTGAGAGTTCTCAACAAGAGCAGCCGATGGACCATGCAGAAGTTCAAGTAGCTTCTGGATGGACTGCTTTGTGCCAGGGGCATCCAAGACCTGAGCTGACGCCCCTTCTGCCTCTTTGATAATCTTGTCAATTGAGATAGGGACGTGGTCATCTTCCTCTTCTATGTCTGACCAGTCAAAACCCAGCAGGCTACTAAGTTTGGTGGTAGGTATGGCTATAACATCAGAAGGTGCCAGGACCTTCTCAACTGGTGTAGGCGGCGTTGATTACAATAGTGGAGGGGGGAGATCGCTTGCAGTATCCTCCGGAAAGCCGATGTTGGTTGGTGGAGAAAATGGAGGAGAATGCATGCGCTGTGGATAGGGATGGAAATCGAGCCAAGTCCTCATTTTTTGAGCTTTTTTCAAAATTAAAACATTTTAATTTAATATAATTTGGAAGTACTTTTAGAATCGAGCTAACGAGCCCAGCCGAGCTAGAGCAAAAACCAATTTTGTTTGAAATTAACTCATTCAATGTTTAATCAATAAACAAGTGTAATTAGAGCAATTTTGAAAAAGCCAATAAGACCTACAAACGAGCTTTTTTTCCAGCCCTAGCTTTGGATTTATAAATTTGTTAGCTGACTGATTTCAGAAAAAATTTTGAAGTTGAAAGGAGTAATTTGTTACCTTGCTTGCGGTAGAATTGTGAGGTGAGCTTTCAGCTGACCCCTCTTGGGACGATTGATCTTGAGGAGCACTCCTCTTAATAACTCTTTTGCAAGGGCGCCCGCGTTTTGTCTCTATGGAAACATCAGCTTTTGTAACATCCTGAAATATTGGATCAATGAAATGTGCTTTTGAGAAAAACAAAAATCTGAATTTAAACCATTATTGCTTAATCTTGAGAATTTATTTCGAAGGGGAAGAACAATTAGTAAATTGGTAAGTGGGTAAAATAGTAATAAGTGACGGAGTAAAAGTTAAATAGTGGAAGTAATTTAGTAATAAAAACTTTTTACCAAAAGACTTTGGCATGCAACAACTTTCCAAGGTCAAAAAGTAAAATTTGAGAAATTAAGGTATGTGAAATGATGTAACTTTCCTTGACTTGACAAGTAATGCTTGCTTATATTGAGTTTTTTTTTCATAACTCATGTAAGGTTGCAAATTTCACCAACAAACCCCCCCGTCATTTCCTCATGTATACACACACACACACACACACACACACACACACACACACACACACGAGGAATTTCCTCATGTGTGTGTGTAGGTGGGTGTGTGTGTGTAGGTGTGTGTGTGTGTGTAGGTGTATATAGTAAACTAATGGGAATTTTTCTCCTCTTCTGCTAGTGTCGGAAAGGACCAGCAACAAATCATTTTTTCTCCTCCTGCGACGGCGCCTTTTTTCCTCTTTCTCTCCCTACCCTATCTGCCAAGTGGGCTCGGCTGCTCCCCCCTCCCTTCTCTCTCTGCCGTTTGGGCCCGGCCCCACTGGTCACTCTCCTTCCCTTTCCTTCTCCTTTCTCCCTTTCTTCCCCCCTGCACGAAGCAAGCCGATTGGAGCTCCTCACTTCATCGTTTTGCCCGATGGTCACAGCCGTGCTTCGGGGATGTCCTCGCTCACATGCCCCGCGTCATGGCCATGCCCTGTGCGACCTGACCCATCGCCCATGCCGCCCACGTCCTGCCGCCGAGGCCTCCAGACCATCGCTTTGCCCCCTCCCTCGGCAAAGCTCTTGGCAATCGGCTATAAAGCCCCCACGAAGCCCTCACTTACCCCCTTTCTCTCCCTTGAACATTCCCGAAGGCACCCCGAAGCGATTCCACCGCAAATTTGGTCTTCTTCCTCACTACCGCCCACAAGCGCCGCTGTGAGCCGTGCACGCCCGATTTCCTTCCCCTCTAACCCATTCTCCGATTCTTTTGGCTGGGATGACCCTCGGACCTCACAGGTTCTTCTCCCCACCTCAATGCAGGCCCCCTCGCCGTCGTTTGTCTTCGTCGTGGCCGCCACCGAGCAGCGCCGCCCCTCGCCATCGCCAGCCCTCCTCGGCCGCTTCGAAGGACCTTGGAGACCACCTTCGGGATCCTCGTAACGCCCTCAAGCTCCACCCCTCGCCTGAGCCATTTCGGTCCTCCGCTGTCGCTGCTGAGCGCCCCCACCGTCGTCCCCTGCCACGGGTCGCAGATGAGCAGGCCCCACTCGTCAGTCTCCCCTCCCCCTCTCTCTCTGTGTCCCGCGCAGCCACTGACACGCGGGCCCGCCCCGTCAGCACCGCGCCACTCTCTCTCTTCAGCTACTAACTGGTGGGCCCCCGCGGCCAGTCCCTCTCTCTCTCGCGCGCGCAATCCCTACCGACTAGGTCCCCGTGTGTCAGTGCCTAGCAGCGGGAGTTTCGAAATAGGGAAAGGCACCTTCTCTGCTAAAAAGCGTATTTTCCGTTTTTGGCAGAATTTCAAACCTAGGTTTTAAAATGCTTATAACTGGTGCAATTCAACTCCAAAAATTATGAGAAAAATATGTAAATTCATGGTTTAGCCTGTAGATTACGAATATGAAAAAATATTGAATTATTATTCACTGTTTAAAATTTAAATTCAAATTTGAACCTTAGGTTGAATATGTGCTTTAAATGGAATTTGAGCAAATGAACTCCGATTCGTGTGAAATCGATTTTGTTAGAATACATGTACTGTGAATAACTCAAATATGCAAAAACATTTAGGGTTCCTTATGCTCCAATTCTTTTTATTAATTAAAAGCTTGCTCTAGGCATTAAATGCATATATACATGAAGCAGGTATTTAGATGCTTTAAAATAGTTGCAACCACTTTATTAGTGACCTAAAAATAGCTCATTACCTGATAGAATGAAAATACTTAGTGTCATGTGATTGAACTATGTACTGTTCCAATTACTAAATGGCAACTATTCATGGATAACCCTAATTCCATGTGTATGGGAATTAGGATATTAGACTTTGGAAATATGATGCAACCACTATGTAATTGACCTAAAAACAGTAAGGTCCCTGTTACGGTAGATGTATTTAGAAGAAAGTACTTGTTCTATTTGTTACCCCTTTGAATAGGTTATTAAATTGCTCATCGAAAACCCTAGTTCCATGATGCATATGTAAATTAGATATTAATCTTTGAAAATGGATCTAAACACAATTTGAGTACCCCAAAATCAGTAGGCTACTTATTAGGATGAAAACATTTAGGGAGTTATGATGGAATTGTATGGAGTCTCATTAAAAAGCAATATCGGTACATAAATAATCTTCTTCATCGGAAAACCTAATAGCATGTGAGGTACTAGAATAAACCCTAGAATTAAATGCTTGATGTGTATGTTGATTCTATGTTTAATTCGCTATCTATATTCTTTTTGCCTTATTGGATCTTTATTTATTGCCATGTATCGCAACGTGACGGGTAGAATCCAACGTAGTCAACGTTGCAGCTAACGAACCCGACCTCCCTCTCGACGACAATGACTCGCAAGGCAAGCACCTTTTGAACATATTGAACCCAGAATTGGAAATGTTCTCATAAATGTTTTATATGCATGCATTATGTTCTTCAAATGCTAAATTGTGGTTAAATGGTAGTTATGACCCTCATTTGTGGATCTCCTTAATCAATATTGCCATGCGAACCTTTGATATCCATAGGACATGAAGTGACACATGAAAATGTGATTTGGGTATATACGCTTAATAAGTATTCATGCTTAGCCATGCTTAGAGTGAAATGTTTTGTCCTTGAAAAACTTAAAAAGGTTGGATATGACAGTAAATAATACTGGTAGTTCAAGAAAAATGAAAATAAAACTATGATTTGGGCACAGGCGATGTATTGGCAATAGCCGGTTGTGTGAGAGAGCTCACATGTAGATAGGGGGAGATTGTCGCCCGGGTCGAATTAAGGACCGAACTCAGTGTTGTATGATCTAGGGTTAACCGTACAACCACAATACCGGTATGGGACAACTATAACCAATTAAGTTGCTTAAAACTAGTTTTGCATGTTGGAAGACTGTAGTAGCACGGGCTTCTGGATTTAAGTTGCTCGAAGGTGTGCCCTCACCGAGGTGTTGGGAATCACGCCCGCCGATGCAACGGTGTACGCTTTACTATGGGGGGGAAATGGTTCCGGCAGGGATATACTGCCGTGTGAATAAATTGTGTATCGTGACTTGGGTGCGTTGTTTCTACCGCCATAGCAAAGGTTAATGTCACCGGGCTGGTGCAAAACCTGGGTTAAGTAATGTAAAGGTTATATATGATTTTCCTCGCGGCACACATAAGGAAGTGTGTTAATATGCGTTGCAAAAAGGGAAAATCATTATTTGTGGGTAAAGCTGTACCACTCTGCAGAGTTTAAAACTAATCGATGAGCCGCGCTCTCGGTTATGAGCACTTGGTGAACTTGCACTAGTTAGATGATGATTTACTAACTTTTATTAAAAATGAAAGACAAAATTTGGAATAGAGAGTTTACCCTGCGGATGATTCAACCTTGACATTCGTTGGCAAGGTTGAATTCAGCCGATGTGCCATGTGTTGGCAAATATAGCGAATTTATGTCTAGGTTGGTGTAAAATCAGTTGTGCCATGTGTTGGTTATGGTAGATATCACCTTCATTATGGGATTTCCTTAATCAATGTTGCCATGTGAACCTTGATATCCTAGACATTGGATAGATGATGAAAGATGGGTATAATTGTTTATTATATGCATACGTTTAGCCATGCTTTAGATTGGGATACAAACAGATGGTTTACTATTCTAATGAACTTAAACATTTGACATATTAGATTAAAATATCGAACATGATGAACTTCATTTATGAACATGTTGGAATATTGAAATTGTTGATGTTTTATTTTTCTAGAAATAAAACTATGATTTGGACGCGGGCGATTATTAGCAATAGCCGGAAGTGCAATTAATAAGCACGTAGATAGGGGGAGATTTATCGCCTGGGTCAGATTAAGGACCGAACGTAGTGTTGTATGATCCAATAAATACCGTGCAACCATAATGCTGGTATGGGATAGCTATAACTAATTAAGTTGCTTAAAACTGGCTCTGCACATTGGAAGGTTGTAGTAGCACGAGCTGTTCCAGTTGGATTGCTATGGGGAGAAATGGGGCGATGTGTTCGCTGTACTGTGTATACAATGTTCTTCTACCGCCATAGTAAAGGTTGATGGTACTGGGTTGGTGCAAAGTTAGGATTAAGTGATGTAAATGTTATATATGGTTTTCTCTGCGGCACACCAAAGGAAGTGTGTCAAATACGTGTTGCACAAAGAGAAAATCATTCTTTGTGGGTAAAGGTGTACAACTCTGCAGAGTCAAAACTAATCGATTAGCCGCGCTCTCGATTATGAGCGCTTGGTGAACTTGCACTAGTTAGATGTTTTTGACAATTTTTCATAAAAATGGAAAGATAAAATTTGATAATAGAGAAATTACCCCACAAATGATTCAATGCTTGTCATGTATTGACAAGGTTGAGTTCAGCTGTTGTGCCATGTGTTGGCAACATAGCGGATTTGCACCATGTGTTGGCGAAAGAATGGGTTTATGCCATTTGTTGGCATTGGACGATTCGAACTGTGAGTTATTACATTGATGCTATTTTTATGTTTACACACTGATTATTTTATATGCTTGTCAAATTGCTTTTATTTAATTTCGCTTTCAATCTATTATTCAGTATTTACAATTCAATTTGGCTCCACGCAAAATAACCCTAATAGCCATGCTGTTAAATCAGCTTGCATATATCATAGGTTTTGCAAACACTTCAAGTCTTGCTAAGTACGCAATGTACTCACCCTTGCTATCATTATTGTTTTTAGGTGAACAGATAGAATATCCCGACATATTGTACTTGACGCAGGTTACGGAATAATGACGATGATTTTGTCTAGAGTTTATACCTTGTCAATTGCCTAAGGGATTGGATGGGCATACTATAAGATATTTATTTCTCCCGCTGTATATTTCTCTGACTCGTAAGATTTTAGTTTTTGCAATAATAATGATAATATTTTGTATGGTTGTGATTTTCATTTGTATGTGCGTGCTAGCTACTGATCCAGGGACTAGCATATATAAAGTGCATTAGAACCTGTCTTTTATGGTACACTGTATCATAAAAGGGAGTGTCTTCACATTGTGCATGCACGTAATTTCTGTAAAGTTGCTATATTGTGGGAATTGGTAGTTGTATTCCAAATTTGTGCGGTTTCCTTAATTATATTGATATGAGAACCTTGTAAACCCTAAGCTAGGCTTAAACATCATATGAAATGTTGATTGGGTATAAACGAATAATAACCGCATATGCTTAGCCATGCTATAGAAGTTGAAAGGAGGGGTATGCATGTTGATCGAATCTGAAAAATGTTGGACATGATTAAAGGTTGTTGATATTCTGGTAAAAATAGAAATAAAACTTATGATTTAGACATAAGCGAGATATATACTTTAATAACTAGTAGTAGGGATGGACTTGCACTGTGCGAGAGATGGACTTGCACGTAGATAGGGAGAGATTCTCGTCAGAGTTTGTTAAGGACCGAACTTGATACTATTAACCAAGTCAATTTGTGCAACCACATGTGCTAGTATGGGATAGCCCTAACTTAGTAAAGCAACCGGGGTACGGTTTCGCTCGTAGGTGCTCCCTTCACCGAGGCGTTGGGACCAAAGCATTCCAATACAACGGTGAATGCCTTCCTATGGAGTAAAGGACGCGACAGGGCATAAACCATCAACCATCGTTAGTACTGTGTGTACGGGTCTGAATTTCCATAGGGTAGTACTGTGTGTACAAGCCGAATTTCCACCACCATAGCAAGGGTTAAACATCACCGGAGTTGGTGCAGCTAGGCTCTGGCCAGTTGAATGGTTTTGTCACAATCTAACAAAAATAGGTACGGTGAGTATCGCGTGGCATGATTGACATAATTGCTATAATATATTATGTGGGTAAAGTGTATACTTTCTGTAGAGATTTAAATCTAATTAATTAGATGTGCTCACAGTCAACAGCAACTTGGGAAGTAATATCAAGTATATGTTGTTTTTGCAAAGGAATTGGGTAAATGTGTTGTAACGGGTTGGTATTGTTCTTAAGTTATGGTTGGATGTGATTTTTCGCTATCCATGGCCATGGAGGGCCATGAGATGTTGTAATTATGCTTTACTTACTATCACTAGTTTCTTATTAAATACTCTTTACAATGTCGTCTCCACCTGGCAAATGTATCACTTGCAAATAAAATTTGCTTTGTGCTAAAAATGAACCTAGTTTAGAAGTTTTTCTTTCTTTCGATTAACCATGCATGTATAATTATTTTCGTACACTGAAGTTTTGCGAGTACATACGTGTACTCACCGTTTGCTTTAACCAATAATGTATAGACGAAGATTATGAAGATGTTCCCGACGATACTTACTATGGACCGGGGATAGACGACTGCTTGGATGGATGGCCTGGTCTTTTCCCTAATTGGTTGCCTTTGGGTTTGTATGGTCATACCGCTGTCCTACTTTTGCTTGTGCTTTAGTTTCCACTGCAATTTACTTTTATGTGTTATATTTGGCCAGTCGACCATGGACTTGTAATATTAAGTAGTTATAATAGCTTCCTACTTTTATGTTAAGTACTTGTGTGTATGTGTGATGAATTATCTCGAATGCGGGATATGTGGGTGCTAGGCTTGATCTTGGGAATTAACACTAGACACATATCTAGGTACTCAGAATTGTTCTCAACCATTCGACGTGTGGATACGAGCGACCGTCGTTCCTTACCTACTGCGACGCACACCCCTCGGTGTGTGTGGGTGGTACCAAGGTTCTGGGACGGCTGGCGTGTGATACTTCTGGAAGGGTTGATCTCAATCCTGGTATGGTTCTTCGGAAAGGAGTCGAAACTCTCATGTGCATAAGTGTGTACAATACTATTCATGTGGCTCATATTTGTTTGAGTGGGGGTCATCTGAATAACATCTGTGCACGGGACTAATTGAGGACAGTGAACATACACTTAAGTGAAGTATGGATGTCTCTTCTAGTCCAACGCACGAGCGAGAACCGATTCACACTGCTTCCGGATTCCCACAGGAGGGGAGGCCGCGAGGGAGGGATGAACTGTTATATATATATAACATCTGCTCAAGATATTGATACAGCGTAGTTTGTTAAAGAACAAGAAACTAATTAATTAATTAAAATAACCAGGGAGGTCCCCTGGCTATTATCTGCCTTTCAGGCTTTCACCTCCAAGGGGCTACCCTTAGGTATCCTCATTGCAAGGACCATCCAAGTATATATATTTTTCTTAGTAGACAATTCAGTTGTTTTTTTAATTGCAAAAGCCATGTGAATGTTTAGTTTAATGTCCAAGATTTTGGTTTGCCCCGTACATTAGGTGCGATCCAGAATTAAAGGTGCATATCCGCGTATGTACACAGATCAGGAGAGGAAAATAACGAGCTAGGTATAAGTCAATCATATATAGATCGATTATTTTTCATTAAGATTTGGGTCATTAATCCAAACACACACTGATCATCGGTACTGCTTGAACTCTAGCTAGCTCCCTCCTGCATAACGGACCATGCATCTAGAATCTAGTTACCTACGGACCTTTGTTCAACATACCCATAGATATGCATATGATACAATAACTAGGTTAGTACTCCATCAAAATTGTAGAATGACATGTATTTACAAATAAAATTTGAAATCTAGAATGGCATGTATTCAGGAATGGAAGGAAGGAGTGCTAAGTAACTAGTCTTACTGTACTAGATCCCAATCCAAAGGCCTTGGTGATGTTCAAATTAAAGTGCCTCGCCCTCCCTCAATGCGCATAGTTGGTGGTCCATGGCATATGCACATGCCCTAGAAAACAACAGAAATATGCCCCTCTGGCGTCAACCCTCATCCATGCAAGAGAGAGAGAGAGAGAGAGAGAGAGAGAGAGAGAGAGAGAGAGAGAGGTCATTAAGCATGGCAGGGGCAATACTAATCATCAATGTCGACCATGCATGGCACCATAACACATGTGGACTGTAACATGCATCCCCTTGCCTAGCTTGCTCGATCGAGCACCTCTTCACTCGCTCCGGCCCAGCCTTCACCGGCCACAGTCTCAAAGGGGCCGGTCCCCTCACCTCACCTCCATTACTAAACGCCCCGTTTCTCTCCCCCCCCCCCCCCCCCCCCACCACCTCGCGCGCGCCACGGCGAGCCCTATCGCGACGGCACGCATCACGGGGACCCCTAGGTCGATCGATCGCCCTCGCACGCACCTGGATCAGGGCAGGAGAGAAGATCCATCGATGGCGCGCGAGAGCTCACAAATAGACATGTACCCCTACATATGTACAGACTAAATAGACAAAAGGCACTCGATCTCTATATATCTATTTACTCTAGGCTCTAGCTAGTCATGGGTCTTAGATGCCATGCTCAGTTGATGATGATTCGCCACAGCTTCCTCTTCAATATTTTGCCCTAGTAGAGGGCGCCGGGGTACACATATATAATACATGTAGGGCATGCATGCACTAGCTAGGGTATGGGCCTCTAAGGTCATATCCAATGCAAATCGCTTGATGGGTGCTTAAAGAGACAGAGAGACAATACTATATCATGAAGCATCTATTTAAGAGTCAAGACCTCCAATGCAAACATCACTTTTTGGATACTTATGTACATATAAGTACCTGCTAAGCATGGACGCTTAATTAAATATCGATGCTTTAAAATAAACACCTTATCTATCCTATATGACAAGAGAAATTAGTTTTTCATTACTAATTAGCATTCTTTAAACGCTTGCATTGTACCTGGCCTAAATATGCAGCATGTCCTTGCAAGCCCTGGGGCCGGCCTCTTGGCCGATGGAAAAGGCACCGGTACTGATCAATCAGGCATGTATAGGTACCAGGCAGGATAAAAAGGAGGAAGGAGTTCAGCAAAACCATCTACGGTTTCCATGATGTGTCCTTGACGTGGAAGTGATGTGATGCTTGCAACAATCGATCGATTCGAAGGCAACATATATATGCTTATTCCGCCACATGCAACGCCCTCAAATTCCGTTTCCCGCAATTGCAGTTGCGTGTAAAACTTTCGATCACTGATTAAATCGATCTGCTTCTTATTTTTCTGCCCATGCAATTAATACATCAATCAGCCGATCGATATGTGATCCATCCGTTGAAACCTGACTTGCCTATATATCATGCATGCATGCACACATGGCATGATTTATTTGCTTTGTCCATAACGTATGGTCAGTGCTTGTACCGGAGTAAGCTGGCTAGCTATTAAGCCGAAGCCTTTATATGTGCCTAGCCATACAGACACATGCAAATGACACATTGACATTTGCATATAAGACGAGACACCATGATAGGGAAAGGAGAGCAGAGGGCATGTGTGAAGATGCCTATCCAAGTGCTCCTTTTGGCCGGCCCTGCTGTGGAAATGGGAAGAGAGGAAGGTTATTCAGGCTGTAACTCTGTCCTGCATTTTTTCTCTTGTGTTCTGTTCCCTTCTCTTGGTGGAGGCCTGAAGCCAAGGACGGCTCCCTGCAGTGGGCTCCCCGCAGCTTCTCATCTCATGACTAGCTAGAAAAAGGCTGCCTCCTTTCATTAATATTCACCTGCAACTTTCTCTAGTGCTTGCATTGCTAGCTTGTTACTGCATGTAAACAACTAGTTAGAGCCGCGCGCTTCGCCGCGCCGTGCGAAATTTGATAAAAAAATGAGGAAAAGCGGGGAAAAACGGAAAAACGACGGACGAAAAACGAATTTACATTTTTTTTTGGGGGAAACGGCCAACGAAAACATTTTTTCCATGTTCCGGAGAAAAAACGGTTCACGGAAATAATTTTTTTCAAGCAAAATGAAGAAAGAAAACGGCTTTCCATTTTTTTTTGTGGGGAAATAGCCACCGAAAACATTTTCCCTATGCTTCAGAGGAAAAACGGATGACGAAAACTTTTTTTGGGGCAAAACGGAGAAAGGGAACGGTTTTCCATATTTTTTGTTTTGGAAAAACGGGCAAGGAAAACATTTTTCCTATGCTCCGGAGAAAAATCGGATGCCGAATTTTTTTTCCGGGCAAAACGGATAAAGAAAATGGTCTCACAATTTTTTTGGGGGCGAAATAGCCACGAAAAACATTTCTCACATGCCCTGGAGGGAAAACTGATCACGAAAACATTTTTTTCGGGCAAAACGGAGGAAAACCGATCACGAAAACATTTTTTTCGAGCAAAACGGAGAAAGGAAACGGTTGTACATTTTTTTGGGGGGGAAAACGGCTACCGAAAATATTTTTCGCATGATTTGGAGAAAAAACGGACCCCGAAAACATTTTTTTGGGACAAAACGGAGAAAGGACCCGAACGTAAAGCACGAGGACCTATTTGTTATAATTTTGGACTTGTTCGCTATTTTGAATAATTAGTAAAGGGCTCGTTCGTGATTTGCGCTTAACGGGAGGTCCTCCATGCAAAACGGCAAACCAGGGACCTAAACGCGAAACGAAAAAATTATTTCCCTCTCACATAAAATCACGTAAGGACCTAAACGTAATTTGGAAGAAACCGGAGGGGCTTTGCGCAAAAAAGGGAGGGGACACGTGGGGGGCCGGTTGGCCCCCAATTCCTTCCCCTATAAGGGAAGTTTATTTATTTATTTATTTATTTATTTATTTATATTCTATGCAACAGCACCTATCGACACCTCTGTCCATCTTTAGCTGCCTCCCCTTCTCTCTCCTTCCTGCCTCATTTAAGCATATGAATGCTTGTGACTATGCATTATGATTGCAGGGTGCTGGGAGCCTAGAGCTGATAGCATATGCCTCTAGCTTGCTCAGTGTGCCTAAATGTACTTCTTTTCTTATTTGTTCGCAGCTAGGGCATGTAGATCAACATGTATATAACATGTGCATCAAATACGCCGCAGGGTTAGATCAATCGATACAAACACGTACGGGATATATGCGGGAATATAGCGAGTATGCAGCTGCACATATGGTCAGAAAACTTTGTCGAACTGTTTCAACAATATTCTGGAGTGAGACATAAAGCGATAATTAAACAAAATTAATACGGTAGAAAGAGCCAGAGAAGAGCCTTGACATGTACAGCGAACTACAAGCACACAGGAGAGAAGACTTTGCCCGTTGAAGGAATGGAAAAATATGGAGTCAAACTGACGCGGATTTGTGAAAGGGATTGCACTGGTTGACTCTGTCCATGCATGCGCATCCAAGACTTGTGCTCTGAACATCAAGTGGTCAAACTAAAGTATGCCTGTTATGCTTGTCCCAAGTTGGTGAATTCACCAATTCAATTATATGTATTGTGCAATGCAACGAATATGTGCGAGTATTAATTTTGGCAGTTACAAATCGATATATAGACGTCGATGTGACACGGACAATGCGCATGCCTGCATCTGCTATTCCCTGGTCTTCATGGCGAACAGATCCTGATTGCCAGGATCTCCTCTATCTCTGAATCTGATCGATCCAAATTTTCAGAATATCCATGAAGATCGATCAGTGCATTAACTGTGGTTGTACCAGTGACAATTAAGTCATCCCAGTCGATCTTTACAGATCTAATACATCATTATCAGAAGCACGCATGCGCAACTAGCTAGCCAGTAACAACTTAATTGCAATATCGTTATCAAAACAACATGCTCCGAATTTGGTGTAGTCCAATTAGTAAGCATCAGGTTTTCCAAGTTCAGATCACGAGGGTTAAAGTCGTGCATGGCATTGTCAACTTTAATGTTAAGTACTCTGACGGACTCTTCCTTTTCTAAAACTTCAGAGCCATGGCTAAACTACTTCAACCCAAACTAACGCTTGATTTCAGAATTTATAGCTAGTCAACCCATCTTCTGTAGTAATTAAAAAAAGTTGACCATGCCAATCATCATGTCTGGATCATCTCACATTAATTTGAAGAATACTGGCCTTGAGGTCTCACTTTTCAGCAGAAAGGATCACTTTACATTCACACACACATATATATATATATAGTACTACTATACACACCATATGCACCTATGTACTAGCTCAGATGATAACTCGCTTGAAAATTAATGACACGAG
This sequence comes from Rhipidocladum racemiflorum, assembly GCA_036346355.1. Classification (NCBI taxonomy): domain Eukaryota; kingdom Viridiplantae; phylum Streptophyta; class Magnoliopsida; order Poales; family Poaceae; genus Rhipidocladum; species Rhipidocladum racemiflorum. The sequence goes on along the minus strand of CM070573.1, from coordinate 85,110,297 downwards.
GAGTGCGTGGTACTTGAAATCTGAGGGTCTGAATTTGCTTGATATGGAGTATATATATTGCAAAAGCACGTACATCACGTATATTACGTACGAAATTAAGTGGCATTTGTATCTAGCAATGGAAACTAATACGGCCATACCTAAACAGATTAAAAAGAAGGCACGCGCAGGGGCTCGGAGTCACATGCGCGCAGACGTTTTGCACGTTGCACCACAGTAGTGACGGAACTGGAAAACTTCTGATCATGATGCGTATGATTATATAGTTTTATACAGTGATTTTGTAGCATCATAAATCAAATATATATATATTCAAAATTTGGTAAAAGTAATATACATAGTTCTAATATTTTACAAATCACAAACCACCAAAATCAAAATTAATTCAATCAACAATTTTATCCTATTAAAAAAGATTCGTCGCATCACGATGTTGAGGTCATATACGCGCACGCGCTCGTCCCTTGAGGAATCTCCTTTTCCTTTGTATTGTACGGCGAGGTGAGTAGGGCCAGTCCTAGGCCTAGGCAGCAAGTGCGATCGCCTAGGGCTCACGAAAGTTAGGGGGTCTCATACCACGTATGTATATAGTATGAGAGGTGCTTCTATGCTCTCCCTCCTAATACAAGTTGCACAAATCTTGAAGCAAACGAAGGGGTAAGTAATCCTTATCTACCATTCATTCATGCTTTAATATTTGTGCAACTTTAAAAAGGAAGAGCATAGAAGCACCTCTCATATAGTATACAACCTCTCTACTAAACGTAGTTGATTGGTTGGACCAGTTGAACTTCCGAAATATACAAGGAATGAAGGAATAGATTTAAAAAAACTTAAAGTGTTCAAAAGTATATTTTGGTTTTTACTTAGCTTAAAAAAAACATAAAGCCATTGGATGATGTCAAACTAAGAAAGTGCTGCACTAAATTTGCAAATACGTTTTTTTTCAAAATGATTCATTTGATATTTAGTTAGATGAACTTTTTTTTTCTGAATTAAGAATGATGCAAAATTTTCAATTGTTTATTGAATATTGTTTACTATTTCTTTGATTGCAGCATCAGCTAAAAAATCTTTTCAAAGTTAAAACTATTTGAGGTCATCAATATCATAGGAAAAGCTGAATAGTCTGGTCACTTTATGCATTGAGAAGGATATATTAGATCCAATTGATGTTGATACTATTATCAATAGCTTTGTATCCAGAAATATATATTAGAAAATATTTCTTTCTATGATCATTGTATTCACAACTCGTTTGCTTGTTTGGCAGATGGTAGATGATGATTCATGGACTCCCCCATAGCGTGCTTTGGCTAATATAATCATCTCCTAAATTGTTTTGTTCTTAGTAGCATGCATGTTATAGTTTTTTAGACTTATTCATAATATTAATATGTTGATGAATTGTCATCAACGAGTACTTTGTATTTTTATGATGTACTAAATTAATAGTAATAAAAATAAAAATATTACTATATATTTACATTAGAATAAATTGCCTCCATTTTTATCCTGCTCAAGGGGCGCCTTCAAAATATCAGAGGCGAGGCATGTTACTTACGTACGTAGCTAGGGTAGCGCCGGGATTGGAGTACATAGTGGCAGGTGGGTCAGAAAAATTATCTTTCTACTCCTCTCTCGATCGACGGCCACTTTGTAAAAGAGAAAAATTAAGAATACTCTTCTCCTTTGCTAACCATACATGCTACAAGTCCGCTTGAGATGGAGTCTGCAACGAACACCCGGCGCTGTTCGTCCACAGGTCAACAAAGTACTCAACCAATCCGCAAGGAGTAGTCCGCCCGGCCGGTCCCAAATTAACATATCTTTGATCCATGTTTAATTAGGCTCAACTTGCGGTTGTTTAGGAAGCGGCAAGAGGCAAAGCTGGGATTATTCACCCGTGTTTGACCAAACTAACCAGTTAAAATATATCTCTTGAATTACTACTTCCTCTGGCTACAATGTTTACCTTTTCAATTGTTTCCTCCGACGGAGTTATAGTTGAATGAAATGGGGAGTAGTTGTATTTTTTTTCCCTTTTCTGAAATAGGTGGTTTTCCATGCCGACTGGGTCGACCTGCTTATGCCAACCAGCCGAACTCATCCACGCTGTGGAGTACTTGCATATTTTTTTTTTTTTTTGGAAAATAGAATTCTGTATAATTTAGAGTAATATAGAAATTAATCTTTTGCGTGTGGTTTCATTCATTTAGGGCCTTCATGCTTCTCTTCAAAAAAACATGCAAACATTTTGTTTAAACAAGAGCAAGCGCTCTACTGATGTGTGTTTGGTTGTCTGTACCAAGTGGTACATGTATGAGATGGTTTAAGAAAAAAGTCATTCATGTGTTTGGAACCATCCCATCCTAGACCAAGTAATACAAATTTGAGGAATATTCCCTCTAGATGTTGAACCATTCCATTCACCAAAATAATGGAACCAAATGATACAGAACCATCCCATCCCATTAAGTATTAATTCAACCTTATCCTATCAACCAAACACACCCTAAAGAAAGAGGTGCTCACCCGCGGTTCCATCCCAGTATTTGAACATCCTCCCTACCATGCATCCGGCCGTAGACTGGGTCACAAAAATATGTCAACGCATCCTAGCTACTTAGTCGTATCAGCTAGGAATGCAAATCTAAAACATTGATGAATGCTAGCCTTAGGTAATTAAAGGCATTTGTTGTAATCTAACCTTTTTCGGTCATAGACTTCTGTACTAACAGCAAAAGTAGTTGCTAATCCAACGCAAAACTAGTAGAAGCTAGCACCTCTCAAACCGGTACTTCTTGAACCGGTACCAGCGCAAGCTAGACTGGAAAAGGCCCTTTCCTGAGCCTAACAGGCCAACAACCTCTGCTCCTGGCTGCTGGCCTCCTGCAATTCTCCCACAGAACAAACCGAAAAAAAAAACAGAAATCCTACAAAACGGTATACCGTTTTCCCCCGTTTCGACGGTATATCTGAAACTGCAGTTGATGATCATGACGATGATGAAGAGGTTAGTATTTTTATGTCTGATGTGTTATTAAGTTTCAGATATTAAGTTTCAGGTATTAATATAAACTAATTGATGAAGCTTACATGGCTCAATATGTTCCATGAGTTTCAAGAAGTACGGTTCACAAGTTTCGCAAGTTTCAGACATGAAACTTAATACTTGAAACTTAATATAAACTAATTGATGAAGCTTAGATACTATACCGTTGTGGTCTGATTACACGGTATAGCGTCGCCTAGTAGCTCTCAAAAAAAAATACGGCCATTGGGCATACATATTATATATATCCAGTGCCATCTGCCTGCCTCCTGTGCCAAGATAACACCCAACAACGTGTGTGTGCACCGTATAAATTATGCCTTCTACTGGTAAGTAGCTGCTGCAGATTGTACCTTATTGTATGAACCACATGTGCATGCGTGCGCGAGTAATTAAAATAGACGCCTTCTCACTCCTGGGGCCGAATCAGAGGTGAGCAGCCCGCGGGGAACGCATTCGTCCTACCCCAGCATCTGCCACCCACTTTGCTTTGAGATTGGTGCGTTCCTATACGCTACCATCGTATTTGCCTGTATCCCTCACAACTACTACGTGATTTTTCAACGTTGGTATATCATGTCCCATCACAGGCCCACATATATACATGGCGATAAAAGAGAGACGGTGGATCAGAATAAATAAATGATAAACAACACAGCTTGCATAGGGAAGTTGAGAGATCGTGTCGTACACTTCACGGGGGAGAGAGGTACAGAGAGAAAGTTCATTATATTGTACATTTCAATCTCTACTGAATGTGCCGAACGCCCCAAAAAATATTTCCTTTGGGACTTTTGTTTTGTTACAGCTGAAGGGAAAAAGTTGGAAATGTTCTTGCTCTCCTCCAAAATTTTTGGGATGACATGTTACATCGTTTGAAGAGAGAACGGGACATTACAGACTGTAAAACATAACAGGGAAGCTACCACTAAAAAAATCTATCATTTTTCATACATCAATAAATTCATCACCGAAGTCCGTTTGGGTCATTGCACCTTCTGGCAAATTGAAAAAAAAGGGCACTACTACAGAACCAGCTTCTACAAGCGGTTTGAAACCACTTGTAGAAGCGGTTTTACAACCGCTTCTAGGCAACCGGTTGTGATACCTCGAAGGGTATCACAAGCGGTTCTAAGAACCGCCTGTGGTGGTGCCACACCAAGCGGTAAAAGGTAGTAATAATATCGTGGGAACGGGATTCGAACCCACGACCAGCACTCCATCCTCGTGACTCGCCTCATCCATCTAGCCAACCCACCCACGCGTGCTCTCTGATAGAATAGGGCACGCATTCCTTTTATTATTTCTAAAATCAAGCTTCTACAAGCGGTTCGTGACACAAACCCTTCGAAGGGTCTTTAGAAGCGGTTCGTGTCACGAACCCTTCTAAAGCCCGGCTTTAGAAGCGGTTGGTGACACGAACCCCTTCTAAAGCTTTAGAAGCGGTTGGGGACACGAACCGCTTGTAAAGACCTTTAGAAGGGGTTCGTGTCACGAACCCCTTCTAAAGGTGGGGCTTTAGAAGGGGTTCGTGCCACGAACCGTTTCTAGAGATCCCCTCCGGCCTGTTACCACGAACCGCTTCTGGTGCGAGCATTATAACCGGTTCGCACCAAACCGTTTCTAATAGATCGTTTGTGATGCCCGATTTTGTAGTAGTGGGGGTCTTGAACAATATAATGTTGAATTGGGACATTTGGGGACATTTTACATTCAAGCAGCAGCTAGCACGAAGACGAACAAACAAGAGCATGGCCAGACAGCACCTCTCCTCCACCTCTTATTCAAGCAAGCAAAAAAAAAGAAGAAGAAGAAAGTGAGCTCGGGACATCAAGGCTATGCCAAACTACCATTTTGGGACACAAGATGGATGAAAAAAAAACTCAGAAACTTCCAAAACATTGGAGCAAAGAATACGCGAGCACTCTCTCTGCAGATCTGAGCAATCGCCACCGCCTAGTCAAGGACACTGGAAATGTCCGCACCAATACGGAAGGAGGAGAATGAGGACGTCCCAGCCGTTCCTGGTCGTCTTGTCTAGCGCCGGAGCTCGTGCAGATGGAGAAGGACGAAGGAATGGAGCTCACACCGAGAAGCCCGCGCCGGCAGGCTATCCGGTGCTCGCTAGATCTTGGAGGAGGTTGTGGCGGCGCTGGAGTGGTTGGTGAGGTGGCAGCCGCCGGAAATAGACGAGCGGGTGGCGCCGGAGCGGGAGTGGTAGGGCCAGTGGGCCACTCTCTTCCAGGTCGCCCGTGGCCCACGTCGTTAATTAGGACTAGGATTTACATTACCGAATTGACGTCAAAAATCACTCACTATCAATAGCGAATTCGTCGAAAATTAATAGAAATCAAACAAAATTTAAAGAATTTTTTTTTGAGCTCGGTGGTCAAACAGTAGCAAAATAATTCTGTTTTTACCGATTTTCAACCGGTTTACATTAAAAATCGGCACACTCAGAAAAAATATTTTGCAAAAAATGCTAGAAAAATTGTAAAAACCCCGGTAAAGGCCCATATGTCAAAAAACTATTAATATTAATTTTAGAAACTTTTGGATATTTCTTTTTTCAAATTTTACAATGTTTTTTTTGAATTTGAATTTGAATTGGACCGGTGTATCGATCTGTTCTGTTTCTCGAGTCGGGCCAATACGATAAAAAAATAGTAAAAATCGAGCGATTTTCATCGATATTATGAACCCTGTTGGCAGGGCTGGCCCTATAGTTTGGAAGGCTTGGAGCGAATTCCAGACAACTGGCCTATGATCTATAGGCTATAGTGAAGTAATTTTCACTTGTAAATATGCCAATTAAATCGTTGAATATTTTATAATGACAAAAAAATAAACATTGATAGCATAAACTTTCATTAGCAAATAAAGTCAAATGGCACAGATATATGTAGTATGAGTTTCAACAACATGCTCTTAAGAACCAAAGAAGACGGAAAAAGCAATACAACACTAAAAGGAACCGAAAAAAATACTAACAAAAGCCTCTTAAGTCTTCACTATGAAATAAGCTTCAAAAACAACTACATCAGTGGAGACCATAAGAGCAGCCATTGTGTCTTTCATCCGAATAACAAATTGGGACACGATCAGTCAAATGACATTTATAAAAAAACTCCTTGGAGCATTTATCGATGCAAAATCATCAATGACAGTATCAAGACCAACATTGTCTAATGTAGTTTTCTCAATACATAACATGGCCGCATGTATAGTTAAGAGGATCCGGTAGGCAATTGAAACATTTGGATAGCAATCTGCAGCTGTAACGAACTCAAGAATCTCAACTTCTAACATCAACGCATATGACAAAGTCACTTGCAACACTTTTAATTCAGAGGGGGAAAAATCATCTAACTCAACATCAAATGAGTTATCATGAGAATTTTTTTTTGTAAAATTGGTGCATCGAATGGAAATAGGTCCTCACACCTCATTGATACGAGCAAAAACAACAAATATATTTTTTATAGAACTGAATTTAACTATTACCTGTATATACACTTATTGCCCTGACAAGGACCGGCCCTGCATGCTGGGAGCCTGGGACTCGCGGGCTCCTCCTCCCAGCCCCCCTCTCTCTCTTCTTCTCTCTCTCCCCCTCACCCCCTCTTCTGTTTCATGAGGCAACACAGATCGAGAGATACACCTGTATCATTTTCTCTCTCCATCTCTGCCTTTGTCACCGACATGTGGGTCTCTTAATCTCATGGATCCGTTTGTCATGGACATAAGTGTCGTGTTTTCTCCGTCTGGATTGTTCTCTCTCCCTCCCCTTTCTCTTTTTGATCGGACATGCGGAAGCAGGCGTGCCCCGGAGTCAAGAGAGAGGGTGGGACGTGGTGTGTCGCTCGCCTCCTTCTTCTGTGACGGGGACACGTGCAGGAGAGCGCGGTACGGGTCGAATCAAGAGAGAGAGAAAGAGAGAGAGAAAATCAAGAGAGAGAGATCGCGCGAGTGTGCGTGTGGGGTGTTAATAAGGCCCATTTTGGCAATTTGAAACAGATGTGTTTTTACTAGAATCTGAGAGAAATTTAGTTAAACGGGCTAAAACTCGAAACGATTCTCTTCGGAACGTTTCTTCTTTTTCCACGCCGTGGCTGAATCACCCTAATCCCGTTTCTACTAGAATCTAAAATCGTACCAAATGGTTTGCAGAAAGTGATTCTGATTCTACCTGAAATGTTTTTACTAAGAATATGGAACCGTTTTCGTTTCTACTAGAATCTGAAACAGTACCAAACGGAGCCTAAATTATTGAAACTGTAGGAGGTGGCGGTGAAGAGAGGAGGTGTAAAGTGAGCTCTATGTACGCTTGTGTCAGGAAATACACAACGGTATTACAACCTTGTCCCTAAAAACAGACGCAGAGAAGTGGACAGAATCGATCCGTCTCCGTGAGCAGCACCCACCCATGCCGAGAGCACTGACCTCTCGCTCTCTTCCCCTTATCTTCTCTCTGTCCTACCACAGCAGCTGGCCTTGCAGCCGCCTGCCAATCTCTAATGCCAAGCAGAGGACCTGAAATAAGTCCAGTGCCAGTGTGGCCTAATTAAAAACATCCGTTGCGTGCTCACGTTGCAATGTTCTATACATTTTGGTTTCGTAGGTAAAGATTAATTGTCGAGAGGTTTAAGGCAATATATGAGCAGTGTATGTACCAACTTGCGATCACGTACAGGGGATGCTGCAGATTCGTGGTACCATCACGTCGAATTAATACATGAAGAAAACTAAAAGTGACAGAACGACGATGCGCAGTTTTCAGAGGCAGAAATGTGCGCAGGTTGCAGCAAGAGTAGTTCAAACTGAGCCTGTGTGATAAGAACCAGGCAACTAATTAAGATTGAACAATGACAAGATGTTCAACATTATTTCCAAGAAATGGATCTATTCAATCTATCCATCTATCACATATTAAAAGGTATGGCGTGCCTTTTAAGATGCTAAGAAAAAACATAAATAAGTTAGACATTCTCACGATAAAACAAAACATCGGGCACTTAATCTGGTGGACCATAATTAAGTTGAACTATAGTAATCGTTGGATGTTATTATTTAAAGAAAAGCATCTAATCATCTATGTAGCGAGCCCGAGTGATAACGGGTTAAATTAAAAGCAAAGAGTACATACCGAGTACAATAAAAATATAAAATAAACTCAAAATGGAAAAATAAAAGCAAATTAGCGATGTGATTTTAATTATGAAACACTACTATATATTAAAAGCTCATGACATGTCTTTTAAAGCTGATAAGAAAAAAGAGGAATAAACTAGAAATTTCAACAAGAAACAACACATCTAACACTTAATCTGGTGGACCTTAACTGAGTTGAACTACAACAGTCATTGGATGTTATTATTTAAATAAAAAATATATAACCATCTATCTAACAAAGAGTGATAATGGCTTAGATTAAAGCAAAGAGTCCGTGCTAAGTACAATAAAAAATAACAAAAATTCAAATCAAAAAAGAAGAAAATTAGCCATTTGATTTTGTTCGAACTCCAAAATAAAACCTGTACATAGCTTAAGTTCAAAACAAAACTTAGATGAAAATTAACAGTCGGATTTGTATATAAATTCTAACATAACACTGATATTTATAATTAAATAAAAATAACAATAGAAATAAATAGAAATTCAGAATTAAAAATTCATTCTACAAATTCGGAATGAAAATTAGATAAAAAAAAGCAATTGGACTTGTATATGAATTCTAACCTACAACTGATATTCAAAATTAAATAAAAAATAATATAAATTCAAAATGAAAATAAAAGGAAATTAGAAATTCGATGTTCACAAAAAACTCTAAATTAATACCTCTACATTGCCGAAATTCATAATAAAAATTAGAAATTAGATTTGTATACAAATTCTAACCAAATTTAAATAAAAAATTAGAATGGAAAATAAAATGAAATTAGAAAATTATTGTTCATACAAACTCTGAATTAAAACTCATGCATAGCTGAAATTAGGTGAAATTTAGAAGTAGGATTTGAATACTAATTCTAACCTAAAACTGAAATTCCAAATTAAATAAATTAATATTTAGATTAAAATAAAAAGTTCATGTCGAGTACAATAAAAAAAAACATATATTTGAATTAAAAATTAGTAGCTAGATTTGTTTATGAATTCCAAACTAAAACTGAAAAAGAAGGTTTATCATGTACAATCCAAAAACATGTAAATCTTAACAAAAATCAAAGGAAATTAGCAATTATTTTTAATTCTAGACTAACTGAAAAATATATATTTTTATTTAGAATTAAAATTCCATAAATGTGCTATTGAAAAAAAGGCGAGGAATTTGATTTGTATATATAAAAGTTAGGAATCAAAATCTATTATATAATAATAGCCTATGATCGGTGGTTTAAAATTGCTAGGAAAAGGAGAATATGCAAAAAAAAAGTATAAAAAATATATTTTTGACCCTTTATTTGCTGGACCTTCGTGAGCTAGAGGGACTGAGAGAGTAATAGTTTGACGGGTGTTCCCTTGGCTAAAGTTGTATAAGCTATGTGATGTGTATTATGAGCAATGTAGTTAGAAAAGCATTGTAATAATGAAAGAATGAGATGACACTGATATTAGTGGGAAATATTACGTTACGCTATGTTTACTATTTTGCTATCCAGGTATTTAGGGAAGAAAGTTTCGGTCATAGGTGACAAGTATTGGGAAATAGATCAGGAAGTATCTTTCTAATAATATATAATATTAAAACATCAAAAATAGACTTCAGCAAGAATCTTTTTTTTTTTAAAAAAAAAATCACATATGTATTGCCAATTTAAGTAAACATGCTTTAAGGATGGTGCCCACGCAAATACGCGGGCCACTTGCTAGTATAATAGAACGGCAATGTCACCTCAAAACAGGAAATATAATCGTACTTGACCTGAAACTGCAATGAAATTTCAAAATGATAATACTTGTTGACTAGAGTCAAACATGTTTATTGTTTTTATACGAAACAAGTTTTAATGTTGAACGTTATATATATATATATATATATATATATATATATATATATATATATATATATATATATATATATATATATATACACGCGCGCGCGCGCAAAAAGTAAACTACCCAAGAAGGAACTCCGCAGCTCAAATTAAAATGCAATGCAAAATCTAGCTAGTTGATACAGCATACATAGAATTCTACTTCAAAATGGGCAAACTCAAATACAAATCGGACTCGAAGACTGCTATACAGTCACACACAGACATGCTAACTATAAAAATATCAGCATAAAATACAGTTATTTGGTACCTACCAATAACATGTTGAAAAATTTCAGGCAAGACAACTGGCATTTCGCGGCTCATCACCTTCACATAAAGGCTCCCTCCCTATAGCATGAGAAGGACGAGCTCACATGAGCTCAACCAGATAATTCGTGGGGCCCACCCTCTCTCTCTCTCTCTCTCTCTCTCTCTCTCTCATCCCTTCCCTTTAAAAAGCAAGCTAATTGTATTGTGCCCACCCTTCCTCCCTACACCATCACCTCATATATACACACGCACGCGCATACTACCTACAAGTCTACAGCAACACATACACACACACACACTAGCTGACCAATTAACCTTTGGCTGCAAGCCAGAAGCAAGTATCCATCCCTCCTCATCTCTCTCCTTTTCATCCTCCTCCCACCAAGAACCTTCATAGTTCATAGTACTACTCCTCATCACATCTCCTAGCTAGGCAGCTATTTCTTCCTCCTCCTCCTCCCCCTCCGCATCTCCTTCTTCCTCCACATCCTTTGAGGCTTTGCAGTCTGAACCCCACAACAAATTAAGAAACAACCCCAAGCTAGAACACTCACTCGCACACACCAAACCAAGTAGCCGGCCACAAGATAGCTAGCCAAGCCCAAGAGCCAACACAATTCTGAATTCCAATCCCAAGCCATCCACTAAACAAAAGCTAGGTAGCTCAGCCCCTAATATATATAATAAGCCCCAAATTCCTATACTAATAACAGTAACGAGACACCAGTGGTAGCATACCATAAGCATACACACAGCCGGTCAAAGGTCAAGGGGAGGGGAGGAGGCATCTATCGACCTCGACCGAGCGGTACGGTACGGTGCACATGGAGCTCACCCCAATCAGCAGGGCGACGACGCCGGCGGCGGCAGGCGGCGGCGAGCACGACAGGAGCTGCATCCCGTTGGCGGCGGAGGTGATGGAGAAGGAGCACATGTTCGACAAGGTCGTCACGCCGAGCGACGTGGGGAAGCTGAACCGGCTGGTGATCCCGAAGCAGCACGCGGAGAGGTACTTCCCGTTCGACGCGTCCTCCAATGAGAAGGGCCTCCTGCTCAGCTTCGAGGACCGCACCGGGAAGCCCTGGCGCTTCCGCTACTCCTACTGGAACAGCAGCCAGAGCTACGTCATGACCAAGGGCTGGAGCCGCTTCGTCAAGGAGAAGCGCCTCGACGCCGGGGACACCGTCTCCTTCGGTCGCGGCGTCGGGGAGGCAGCGCGGGGCAGGCTCTTCATCGACTGGAGGCGCCGTCCCGACGTCGTCGTCCCGCCCACGCACCGCCTCCCTATCCCCTACGTCCCCTTCGCGCCGTGGGCGCACCCCGGCGGCGGCGGGAGGATGCTCCAGCCTCCTTCGCCGTGCATCTACGACGCCCACCACCGCCGACACGTGCACTCCGTTGGGTACGACGGGTACGGGGCGGCCAGCAGGCAGGTGCTGTTCTACCGGCCGCAGCAGCACCAGCCTCCGGCGGTGGTGCTGGAGTCGGTGCCCGTGCGCGTAGCGGCGGGTCACGCGGAGGGGTCGGCGTCGAAGCGGGTGCGGCTGTTCGGGGTGAACCTCGAGTGCGCCAATTCCGAGGAGGGCGCCGGCGCCGGGAAGACGGCGCCGCCTCCGCCGCTGCAGCTGCCTTCGCCGCCGCCGTCGTCGTCCGGGAAAGCGAGGTGCTCTCTGAATCTTGACTTGTGAAGCTAAAGGGGTGGTCGTACCGTACGATCTACTACAGCTACTTCAATGATCTGCTATTGACACAAATGGAATGGTCGTCACGGAGGAGAGGCCGGAGAAGTAAACAAAGGCGGCGGCGGCGGCGGCGGCGACCGGTGCGTGGAGCAGCTAGTTTCGTAATTCGTACATATCTCATCTCTCTTTATTACCCAGTGCAGTGTGAGGGGAAACAAGAAAAAGAAGAAAGCAGCAACAGCAACAAAAAAATATTTCTTGATGGTTTCTTGCTTCGATTTGCTTTCCTTTCCTTTCCTTGTGCTTAATTATAATTAAGCTGTCTTAGCTTCTCTTCTTTGTGTCTGAAGGAAATTAAAATGACATATATTTCTAGTGAAGAAGAAGAAGAAATGGTTTCCTAGCTAGTTACACCTGTTCTAAACTCCAAGCCAATTGTATATATCATGACCGAACCTAGGAAGCACAGATGGTGTGCTCCCACATATGATAACAATTAATATGCATTACACACAAGCATGATGGTATTAGTATACTTACCTTGGTGAGCTAATGGCGCTTGCTTATATTGTTATTATAGTACTATATGCATGCAGTATTGTGCACATGGATTGTTCTTGTTATTGCTGCTGTTTGGGCAGGTCAATTGGGCTCTCCTTCCAAAGCAGCTAAGCTGTAGGGGAGGGGAGGATTGCCTAGCTTTAAAATGCGGGAGCTACTCAACAAGCAAGCAGTGCAGGCCATCCATCTAGCTAGCTAGGACAGGCAGTTATGGGAGAACTGAAGGTCAAATCCTTCTCCTACACATGCTGCATACATTCATACGCATCTCTCTCTCTCTCTCTCTCTCTCTCTCTCTGTGTGTGTGTGTGTGTGTGTGTGAGCACCCAGTATGTTCCACTTTTTGATTTTGCGCGTTTGTCTCTTGTGCTATTCCCTGCTGCTTCTGTTTCTTCTGCGGCGGCACTACTGTGCAATGTGTGAAATGTTCATCAGGCGTATATTTACCACCATGCATACACCAGAGCTAAATGGCAAGATTTGTGTATGGTATCCAACCTTTCTGCAACCAAGGAGTTAAAAGAAAAAGAAAAAAGGAAGTAGAAGTAGAAGTAGAAGTAGATCCTTCCCTCCGACTGGTCTCGGGTTTTCCCCCTCCTTTTTGGTGTCAGAAAGAGGAAGAGAGAAGAATAATATCTACATCCACTGATCCACGTGGATAGGCTGCAAAAGTGCAGATCACATTGCATACAGTACAAAACATTGTTGCGCATTGCATGGGTCACTTAAAAAAAAAAAATTAATAGAACTTGCAGGACAGAAAATACGCTTGCATAATCGATCATGTAGAATTAGTAATTCTGTTTCGCTAGTTTCTCCGACTCAATCCAGGTAGCGGTTTCGTGCTCCTTTATGCAGTGACAACAGAAAAGACTATTTATTGATAGGAGATGAGAGCTTTTGATCTGCTAGCTTTAGCCAAGAGTACGCTCTGCCATTTCTGATCGAGTGTCACTCATTATTAGGCCTTAATGCTGGGTATATACCAGTATACCGCACCCCGGGTTAGCTGTTCCCGAGGTCCTGTAGTGATTCGCCGCTGATTGATGCTTTCTGTGATTAGTCCAGGCTCTCATGCATAGGGCTTGTCAGGAATTCGGTATGGAGCTGAGTTAATGTAGCAGCTTTTTTGTGTTGGCCTTTAGGGTGCTCCATCGATCTTCAATTGTACTCCTATCGCGAATAATGTGGGAATCATTCTGAATTTGTGATACCAAAGTCAGGAGAATGGGGTAATACTAGTACAGTGGTACTCACGTAGTAGCATGCATGGAATTAAAAGCAAACATTGAGTTGTTTTATGAGGAACTAGAGCTGCTTTAGTAGTATTCAAACCCATTTTGCTATGGGTAGTGGAGAAACCCATCGGCTCTTCCCTAAATTTACTTGATAATTTGGGGAAGAAGGAACTTTCACTATAGATACGCATTATACATGGCAAATCATGGCCTGTTGTTTACCTAGTAATTCGTTTCCATTCCTTTAATTGTTTCTTTGAGATTGATTTGCGCATACAATTCCTATTAACCAAGAACCTTTCTTTTGGCGAGTTATTTGTTAGTAAACCGATCCATCCCTTTGAATGTTAATGCTAGCTAAAGCGTTGGGATAGAGAGCATGTTTTGGTTAATTAATTGAACAAAGTTGGTTATATATAAAACTTACTAATAAAATAAATTTTTTGTTTTTTTTTTCGTATTTGAAAAGTAACGCCTTATTCTTGATGAAGAATGGTTTATATGTTAAGAGAAGCTGTAGTTGGAAAAGAACATCTTCTCGGAGTTAATCTTACAAGATATAATAAGGTTTGGTGTACATATAATATAATTGTAGGTGTTCTATTAGTTACAAGTGCAATAATATATCTTGTAGTATGAGTCTAAGGATATGTTTACATTAGGGGCTTATTACAAGTTGATCTTGCACCATACAAGGGCCTTATAGGTCAAACTTAGATAAGGAATAATTAGCTTGGCACGATGAAGACGTACGCGTTTTTGCCTGCTAGAATGTGAATGGTTTGATTGAACTGTGGATAAATAGTATATAGACATACTACAATAATGTAGCATATTTCTGGTTTACTGGAAACAACTGTTAGTTCCTTTGTCACTGCTATTACTTATATGTAACAATGTAACATGACAGCACAGATCTTCGCCTATTTCAAGCCATATATATGTAGTATTTGTGTTTTTTTATAGGAAATATATTACAGAACTTGATCGAGTTCCAATAGTTGCTCCTCCAGTTATTAAACCTCATGTAGCTATAGTGCATTTCGGTTTTGAGAAGTAGAACATTTCATGCTTGTAGCTATAGCTAGATGCCGGCCTTGCTGTGATCACACAGTTTTTTGCTGATTATTTGCTGCCTTTTATTCTATGAACTCGATTGGCTTAGATATGCATGAAAACGGTATAGCTAGCCATTTGATCTCTAATATTCAGTCATATACATACATATAGAAAGCCTGTTTTGTACTCGTAGGTGTATGTACTTTCTACCTCTATTTGGTTAATAACAACTTCCTAATTAGGAGGAACCGGTTAACAACTACTTCCACTTATGAAATATGCTTTCACTTGCGTAACATCAGTTAATATCTAGGGAGTAAGGAGTACGCACTCCTGGTAGTATGCATTCATTAACAAAAACATAAGTATTGCTAGATGTTGCATAAGTGTAAGCATCTAGGCCCCTAATCTCAGTGGTTATATGTTTTAGTGATTAATGACGCTTATTTGTCAAAACTAACATTTGCATATTGGGAGTTACAGGTATCCATGGATCCCCCAAAAGTATAATTGATGGCAAAGCTTGAAGATTAAGGACCTTGAGATTAGAAATGATCCGAGTAGTCTAGTTGGATCATTTTAGTAATAGATTTGATTTTTTGTTTTGGTCGTACTATTGGGGGGGGGGTCTAAGTTGGTAGCTTGAGTTTGGTAAGACTGGGTAGCTAGTTGTGATGCACGCACGCTAGATCTCTCTAGCTCATATGTAGTTAGAGGAAACCAAGAAACCATGTAAGGATTAGAAAATTGGATTTGGTGTGAAATTTCAAAACTTGGCAAGAAAATATCAGTTAGAGTCTGATGATCTAGGTCGATTGGATTACTAGTCAGAATGTCGGATCAATTTGACAGAGGACATGTTCTGGAAATTTCAATGGGAGTCGGATAATCTGTGTGGGTTGGACCATCAGTTGGTCAATTCAACACAGGACATGTTCTGGAAATTCCAGTGGGAGTCGGATAATTTGGGTGAGCCAGACCACTAGTTGGATCAATTTCACAGACAACATGTTATGGAGATTCAATGTGACTAGATGATTTAAGTGGGTTGGATCAATTTGGTAGAGAAAGTGCTCTCGAGACTTTGCACAGGGTTCGAGTACTAGGCTAGACAATCTAATTGTGTATAACAGCAATATTTTTTTTACTATTGGAAGTGTTTAAGTCAGATAATCCGAGTGGGTGTTAGATAATCCAACTTAAAAGAAGATTTTGAAAAAGCTGTGTCTACCGGCTAACTTCTGAGGAGTGAAGCTATATATATACGCTATAGGGGTTCTTATGAAGAAGTTGACGATTCCATCCCACTGTTCATCCTAGTAAAGATCTTGAGGGCACTTTGAAGCTTGGATTAAAGATTCTTTGAGAGTTGAGAGAGTAGATAGAGCTAGTTTAATTGTGCATCACGCTTAGTTGCTTGACCTTGTGATGTTCAAGTAAGCATTTTGGGCTTATTACTCTTGGAGGTCAGTGACTCCTATATGGCTTAGAGACGTTTGGCTAGGTGACCTTCCTTGGATGCTCTTGTGGAAGGCACCGGGAGTTTTGTAAATGTTTGAAGTCCACCTATTCGGAGTGGAGAAGGACTACCATGGGTGAATAGCTTGATTCTTTGTATTTTTATAAGTCAGAGCTAGACTCTTACAAGAGTACGAGGAGTTTGGGAGATCGCGGAAACTCCGAGACCTTGGTAAAAAAACCCAAAAACAACCATACCGAAGTGATCCAGTCGACCTGGAGAGGAATATCTTCGGTTGTGCCTCTTGTATCTTTTATGTTTTCATATTTACTTTATCGTATTTCTTTTCTTAGATTTCTAGAGTTGTGTTGGGTTGGAATTATGTTACAAAACTCACAGAAAAACCTTAGGCGCATATATTAGGCTAGTAAAGTCCAAGTTTTTAATTAAGACTTTGTTACTAAAAGAATCACAATCCACTCTTCCTCCTCTTGGACATTTGATCCACTTCAATAAGCACACGTAAATATGCATATATTAATTTGAGTTGTTGGTGTATAGTACACACGGATCGACCTAGCTAGTTGGCAAATGAGTGAAGATTGAGGGTTAATTATTAGCATAGGAAATATGCGAAGAGAATAAGGGTGGTAATTAAATAAGATAATTATTGAGAAATAACCTATACCAAAAACACTAGCGCTAATTCATATCTTCCATCAGATTTTCCATGATGTTTAGAAAGAAAGTGTGAACAAGCGTAGCTAGCACATGTACACTCTACTTTAAAGAGACAGAAAAATTTAGGACAAAGAATGAGTCTCAATAATCATTCTATTATACACATGAATTTATCTTTTATTACTTTTAGAATATAAGGAGAGCCGGTCGGTTATATCACATACAAGAAATTAAAGACACAAACTTATTATTAGAGGGCCACATGCAGGATGAAGTCAATCACGCATATACACATGTGCATATATGCATGATATGTTGAAGGATCACACAATCACGCATGCTGCAATTGATGGATCAGTGTCGTCGTCGACCTGCAACTATATGTTGTTTTGACAAAGCAAATGGATTTCAATTCACAGCCGGCAACAATGGTTTTGTGAACATGACGCGGTGCCGCGGACGGAGAGATTTTGTGATGGGTCACTTGGTTGTCTTGTTGCAAAGGATCCTGCTTGCGGCTGCAGGCCAGGGGAGGGGAGAGCACGCGGAGGGGAGGCGAAATTACGTGCCATGCTCGGCTCGGCGGTGTCTTTATCGCTAGCTATGGTGCCTGCTGCATGGACCATTCTATGGATGCTCTATATCTATATCTACTTATATATGCTAGGTAGATTCCTATGTGATGTTGCGTCGTGCGAAATTTGGTTTAGGGTTCTTTTTGCTAAGAAAAATGGTAGGAGAATATAAACATAATTTCGATTTTCTTAGGGTTTTTTTTTTTAAAAAAATGTTGAGTAGGAGTTATCGGAGAATTTGCGCAACCACTGGCTCTTTTTGCAAAAAAAAAAAGGTGGAGGATCCGTTTGCGAATTTGTAAATACAAGTTCTTTTTGAAAAAAAGATGTAACCTCAACGTAATTTCGATTTTCTTGAGTTTTTTTAAATAGGCTAGCTAGGAGTCGTTGGCAAATTTGCATAACCATAAGGTCCTTTCTGCAAAAAACTCAGTGGAGAACCCCGTGAGCAATTCTACGAAACTATTAGTCCTTTTTTGCAAAAAAAAACGGTGAAAGGATCTATTCGCGATTTCACGATTTCCGAAGCTCTTTTTCGCAAATAAAGTAACATGCTCGCTTCAATTCTTTGCCACATGAGAATTAGAATATTGGAGGCCATGGCCGGTGTGACCGTGCGAGTATACTAGACTGCTAGTCCACAAATATAATGGTGGGGCTCACTCTTGCTAGCGGGCTAGCTCATACTCCAGCTAGCTACCTAAGAAATATCGATCCATCAGGTCAGGCTAAAAGGCCAACTACATATACATACATACATATACATACATACAATCTCTGAAATACCATCCAAACGAATTTGAAATACTCTTTTATCACTTTGGATACATTCATATACTAATTATAAAATATTCTAATAAGATCCACATGAAAAAATTACAAGAGAATACATAGTTTTTAGCGTATTTTGTAAATACCTTCATATACGCATATAAAAAGGAGTATGTCTAAAAAGTGTACATACCACCTCTGAAAAAATGTAAATACCACATAGATGATCTTACATACTTGTATACTACACGTACATACCCTCCGTTGGGCGAGATACTCCCTAAGTTATGAGATATGACATAGGGAGTAATTACTCCCGATAGTAGAAAAGAGGTTATATATATATATATATATATATATATATATATATATATATATATATATATGGTTTCAAATTTTGTTTTTGGTTCGTCACCCTCCAAACAAAAAACACAAACCAAAATTTGAATCCGGATTTTTTCATCGAAATTTCCAACATCTCGGCAGGAAATACTAAAATCTTGATGAAAAATACCGAGATCTCGGTCTATTTGAAGCTAAAGATAAAGTTTTCAAACAGCGTTATAAAATTTTGAAAATTTTTTTGTATGCTTCGAACAAACATTACTAATGTTTTCACAAATTTTGGAGATGACGATTAAGCTCGAGTAATCTTGAAAATTTCTTACAGTGTAAAATACTATAAAATGGTATCCCGAGCTAGAAAAAATAGGAAATTTTTAAAAAAAATTATGAAAGAATTTATGTGACATTCTCTATCTGTTTAAATGCAAATTACTAAGTTTATGCACATAAAATACCCTATACTTAGAAATTTCTATAACATAAGAAGAAGGTGATGTCAGTGCCTAAGGCGCAGGTTCAAATCCTAGACTCTATAGTTGCACAAGATGAATAAGTTGTCTTGTGAAATGGTGCTGCAAAGGTACTGAAATTTCAGATAAATTGCTTGTTGCTACAATCGACATAAAGATTAGCAAGCTAATTATTCGTAAGCATTTCACCAAACACCCTGTGTGCATAAAACAAAAGAGCAACCTTTGCTTGAAACCTACACATGCCGAGCTATCCAAGTTTCACAACAATAATATACTTACAAAAATCAACTCACTAGACCATCAATACCCTAATATTATTATCCACATAGCAAAAAATTACACACATGCCTCATCAACAGTAAACGATATATCGGCTAAATCTGGCTCCTACAAGCACAAATACACCACATAAAGACTATATCTCGGCAAGAACTACTAAAAATTCCCACAAAAAATAGAGAAATTTCTTACCTTGTTCAACCGGGTGGGAACAAATCTTGGAGATTTGGGGGTGAAATCTTGTAACATCTCGAAAATGGGCCTAGCAGGAAATGTGCATTTCAAATCCTGTTTGAGCCAAAATCTAAAGTTATAAATTTAGCTCTTTAATCTGGACTTAGTTTCAAAAAGAAAATTAATAATTGAATTTGGTAAAAAGTAAAAAGAAAAAGTAATAATCGATTTTGGCAAAATGGTAAAGAGGTAAAAAGTAAAAGTGTAAAAGTAGAATAGTAATAAGATATTTACACTAAAGTAAATATGGTCAATATCAACTTTTTTTCAAAAGTCAAAAAGTAGTAGTAAAAGCATTAATTAAAGGAAAGTTTTTAAAAACAATAAAAAAATTTATCGTCATGTCAATCTTGTCATACTTATTTAAAATAAGTTGCTGGAGTTTTTACCTGAAAGTTTTACGCAAGTAAATAAAATTTTACTCGGAACTTAATTTGAAAGTTAAGTGTGTTTTAATTTGATTTGGCCCAAGATTTAAATGCACTTTTCTGCTGTTGGGAGGAACTGAAACCTGGAAACCTCTCCCTATGTGACGCCTCACCTCTCTGCCCGTGGGCCCGGGGACCCACTTGTCAGTCCCTTACCCCCCTCTTATCTCCCTTCTCTTTCTCCTTCTCTCTCGCAGTTGGTCGAAGCTCACCAACTCTCTGCTCACGTCCACCCGAGGTCAGTCGATGGCGAACCGCCTCTCCCTGTCGCTTCCATCGGTCGGCATTGCATTTTGCTATGCCGAGCCAACCATGCCGTGTCAGTGTTTGCGCAAAAACTTGAAGTAGGATTTTTCGTCCCAAATACACAAGACAAACGCTGGGTTTTGAAAGCGTGCCAGTCAATTTGACCTGAAATTTACAAGGTAATGTCATAGTGAGCGCAATCAGCCGATAACAAAAATTATCGGCTTGACACTGATCGGCTACGGGGCGATAAAGGGTAACTAAATTAGCCGATTAGGGCTAATCAGGGGTAAAGGTAGATCAACTTAGAAAGGTGATGTGCAACAAGCAAAGTAGATCAAACCTGAGGACAAGTCGACAAGAACAACAAATCAGCGATGCGCAACTCTTTATTGATCTCGACAGCTTATAGAGGAAAGATTGCTACGAAAACTAGGAAAAACGTAAACGCACAAATAGAAGTGTATGTTGATGGATTTTTTGATGCCCCTTGTGTCTTCTGGCCCGTCCTCTTTTATACGCCTTAGCCGCTCCGAGTCCTGCATGGATACGGCAACCGAATCCACATCGGCTTCGATTTAATTTCTTTCCGATTTGACATAATCCCTATCAATTACGGTACATATTTTAACCCTATACGCATCATACTTTCCATATTCTCGAATTGGGCCGATATTCATCGTACGTGCCAAATTCTGGTGCAAACATATGCCCCCCATTTTTGGAAGATAACTTGTTATCTTTCAAAAATCATATCGGCTTGTCTTCCCAGTTGGTCTATAAAAGAGATATTCCTCGATAACTGTTCCATTAATGGCGCCGTAAAAATCTCGATATGCTTTTAATGCTCGAATCCGTTCCCGCCTGTTCGCCCTTTTTGCCACAGTATAAATATGCGGGTCCCCCGCGGTCATTTGCACGTCTTCGAGCTCTCGACTCAACAGCAATCGGCCATCCTCACTCTGTTTGCAAGTCCCAAATCTTCTCCCAAATCGGCTGACTTGGATCCATCTCAGGTATTTATCCCCATATCCCAAAGCGTAGATCAATTTTTCCTTGGACCCATAGGAACAGTAGAAGCCGATGCAGTGATCAATCAAGAAATCCCCAAGCTTCCTTTATCGGTTGTGGGATATAATATAACAGAGTGGGGAAAAAGCTTTAGAGCTTGGCCCACAGCCCTTCAGGGATGGAGGGCTTGGTACATCAGGGTGTCGGCTCAGAAAAGAGCAGAGTGGGAACGGCTAGGGATAGCTGAGTGTCTTTCTTTGTGTTTGGCCGATCCAGAAGCTAATGAACCCCTAGTGGCCACAACCTGTTATTTATGGGCTGATTCTTTCAACTCCTTTCTTTTTCCAACTGGTCCAATCGGTCCAACTCTCCTGGACGTAGCTCAGCTGTGTTGCCTTAGGCCAGATGGTGACCAGCTATCGGCTTTCAGCGAGAAACCCAACTACAAATTGATCCGAACCAAAGGGGAGGGCTGGTGCAAGTATATTCAAAACAACAATAAAGTTAACGATTTGGTATCGGACGAAGAGCACGCTGCTTTCCTCAACCTTTGGCTAGACCGATACCTATTTTGCGGAGCTTCCCTTGGTCCCACCCAAACCTATCAGCTGATCGCAGAGCAACTGGTGGAGGGTTGTCGGCTTGCGCTAGGAAAGATGTTTCTGGGGGCTGTATACCAGATGATGCATATCATCCGAAGCTGGCTTTTTTCTGGTTTTGCCAATTTTGTGGTTGGCAACATAGGAGGACCTTTATGGTTCATCCAGATCTGGTTATACTATATGTTTAGCCGATCCTACGGGGAAAACTTTATTATGTGTTCTGCTGGCGAACAAAAAACAAGTATCTGAATTTCTTTTTGATCTTAGATCGATCCTC
The DNA here is from genome assembly GCA_036346355.1 of Rhipidocladum racemiflorum. Lineage (NCBI taxonomy): Eukaryota > Viridiplantae > Streptophyta > Magnoliopsida > Poales > Poaceae > Rhipidocladum > Rhipidocladum racemiflorum. Next base: position 85,088,008 of record CM070573.1, on the reverse strand, counting down.
CTTCGGCCAGCAGGACTTTTTCAGCTATATTGATGCAACCGATCATCCTTGGCCCTCCTTCCTTTATTTGGATGCCGACAGTTCCTAGATGCCTCACTCGACATTAGATTTCTACAAGATCTTCATTTCCCCTTGCATCCTCCATGTCGGCCTGAACACCAGAAACCGTACTTTTCAGCCTTCTTATGAATTCTATCACCCTTCTGTCTACGCCCGACAATTGGGCTTTGGAGAAGTTATCCCTAGTTTTCCCCTTCTTGAACACATCCAACCTTGAACTAGGGTGACTAATAAAATAGTTGCTGAAATTGTGCTCGAATTAGCCGATGATCTTCAAATCCTTGAGATGCCACATTTTTTCCTTAATTCTCGTCGATCGAGCCCATTATCTCAATGGTGGTCCTTAATGTCTGAGGCCCTTTTGTTAGATAGGGCTCCATCGACTATTATTTCCTTGTTTCTACCCGATTTCCATGAGCCAACGGTAGTCTCTACCAACAGCTCAAGCGAGAGTTCTGGTTATACCGATGCTTCGGTAGCCGTAGAGGTATTTGACCTTTTTCAATGTTTTATTGCTCAAACGTCTTTCATACATCGGCTTGATTGAATTTTTCCATTTGTTTTGGTGCCAGACTGCAAGGAGTACTGGCGCACGAGTGGCCGATTCTGCGGCCCCATCCGGCAGTGGCTGATCAAAAAGATCGGGCCAAGCGACGGGCATCACAGGCTACTCATCGGTAAATCTGAGTATCCAAAGTCCCTCATTGTCGGATCTCGCCCAGAAGCAGCGCCCCTCAAGTAAATTTTACTCCAAACTTCACCAGTAGTTACTATTCCTTTCCCCCTTTTTATTTTTGCCAATACTTATTTTAGCCAATCTTAACTTAGAAAAATCGAAGAGAAAATCGGCAGCGAAAAAATCTCTAAAGCCTGCGGAGCATAGTGCCCATCACTCCCCGGCCCGATCAACCAATGAGGTAAGGCATCTTTACTTTGGCTTTGCTTACTTCCAACTCTGATCTCACACATGGTTATTTTCTTGAATTAGCCTTCGCCGTAGGTGCAGGTGGCCGGGATTTTAGCTGATATCCAAGGTACCTCATCGACTATCCTACCATCATTGTCTCCGACCCTTCCGATGGTGCCACCTTCAGCAGACATGGTGCCTATTTCTCCGGACTCAGCTGACCCCGCCAATCTTCTGGGATTTACTCTGGACGAGTTGACCAACCCTGAAGTGATGGCCACAGATGAGTATCCTGCTAATATCCGCCAAATCCTTGACGCTTCAATCGTCGCATCGGCTGTTGTAACTTCCGCGTCGGGTATGCAAGAAAGGCTCAATCGTCTTTTCCACGAGGTCATGCAGCCCGAGGCCCGGCTCTTGGCGGACACCCAACCTTTAAGGAACGCGATGGCCGCTGTTCAAGTCGATCCCCCGCCCGAGGCCATGAGGGCTCTATTGGATGTTTATCACTTGGATGACCGAAGGGAGAAGGTGGAAGCCGCCAAGTCCAGAATCGCTCAAAGGGAAGCACAACAACCTGATCAGCGGCTTCTGGACGAACTGGTAGCTGATGCCAAGCTCAAGAAAAAGGAGTTTGACCAAGGCACTGCGACCCTCCATCTGGTTAAGGGTAAAATTCATGAATTGGAATCGGCCAAGAAGAAGCTCGAAGAACAGCTGGCCTTGGTCACAAACGAGCTTGCAGAGTGCCAAGTGCAGGCCACTGAATCAACTTCTTCTCTAGTAGACAAAAAGTGACAGATTGGTGAGGTCTTTGCCAAGGTTAAGACACAATCAACCAAGGTGACTACTATCCTCGACAATGCGGCAGCCTATCCAAACTACTATCGGCAAAGCGGCGGCGGCGATGTCGGGCCTTGGAGCTCATTTGCCCGGGTCAGGGTGTAATAGTCTTAAGTTTAAACCATACTTGTTCGAAAACTATAGTTGAATGTTGATTGCTTTTGTAATGGGATGTAAACTCGGTCTCATCATCGGCTTTTATAGCCGATTGCCTTAAATGTTTTAATTCGTCTTTGAATGTGCCCACTGATATGTTTATGCTCCGATCCATACGCTGGGGTAGTACGGTTTCAAGTATTTTCCGTTGATTGCCTTTGGTAGTATCATCCCTTCGAGTGTTTCTAGTATATAGGAGTTCCCGTCGACAAGCCGACTTATTTTATACGGTCCTTCCCACGTTGGTGACCATTTACCGAACCGATTATCCTTAGAACCGATCGGTAATATGGTTTTCCATACCAAATCAGTTCCGCTGAACAATTTTGGGATCACCTTTTTGTTATAAAATCTGGCGACTCTTTCTTTGTTGTTTTTAAGCCGATTCAACGTAATCAGCCTCAACTCTGCCAAGTCATCCAAGTTATCGAGCATCAACTGTTTGTACTCATCGGCCAGTAAATCATCCTGTTTGGATACTCTGACTGAATCAATGTTGATTTCCACAGGCAGGACGGCTTCTTGTCCGTATACCAGCTGAAAAGGTGATAGTTTAGTCGATCCGTGATAAGCTAGTCGATAAGCCCATAGGGCCTCTAATAGCGTCGAGTGCCAATTCCTTGGCTTTTCTTCAATCTTTCTCTCTATCAACTTTACCAATGTTTTCTTTGACAACTCGGCTTGTCCATTAGCCTGAGCGTAATAGGGTGAGGAATTGAGCAGTTTGATACCTAGACTTCTTGCGAAATCTTGGAACTCTTTAGACATGAATAGCGTCCCTTGATCAGTTGTGATCGTTTGCGGTATTCCAAACCTATGGACGATATGCTCATTAACAAAGCCGATCATGTCCGTGCTAGTAACCTTTTTGAGAGGTATGGCCTCTACCCATTTTGAAAAATAGTCCGTTGCTGCAAGAATAAACTTATGGCCTTGCTGGATGCTGGGAATATTTGGCTGATTATATCTATTCCCCATCCCCTGAACGGCCATGGTTTGATGATCGGATGCAAAGCCGATGCAGGCACTGATTGTATGTTACTGAACTTTTGACAGGTTTGGCATCCTTTGTAGTACTTGAAGCAGTCTTCCAGCATTGTCGGCCAAAAGTATCCTGTATGTCTTAGCATCCATTTCATTTTATGTGCCGGTTGGTGAGATCCACAAATCCCTTCATGGACTTCCCCCATTGCCACCTTGGCTTCCTCAATTCCAATACATCTCAATAGTAAGCCCTCCATTGTCCGAAAGTACAATGTTTCTTCCAGCACAATGTATTTCAATGCTTTCCGTCGGACTTTTCGCTCAGTCGGCTTAGATGGATCTAACAAGTTATCTCTTATCTCTGTTCTCCAGTCGACAGGGTGGACACACATGACTGCTTTGTCTATCAACTCAGTCATCCCTTGTCAGCTTTGGCTTTTATATCTTGATGCCCTTTGTGCCAGCAAGTTTGCTTTATCGTTCAACTCTCTAGGAATATGTTCGATAGAGAACGTTGTGAATGATTCTATAATTTGAAGGCATTGCCGCCAGTACTGCATCAGCACATCATCATTGCATCGGAACTCGCCTTTAATCTGCTGTACAATCAACAAGGAATCTCCTGAAGCCTTTACATCGTATACTCCTATGCTTTCCAACAACTGCAATCCCCTGAGTAGTGCCTCGTACTCTGCTTGGTTATTAGAACATCGGTTGTTAAGCCGATATGTAAATTCAAATACTTGCCCCTTTGGGGAAATCAATACTATGCCGATACCTTCGCCTTCTTGGCACACTGACCCGTCAAAGTATAATTGCCAAGGGGCAATATCGATCATTCCAGTTAGGGTGCTACTCCCCGTAATGAAATCTGCTACAGCCTATCCTTTGACAGCTTTAACCGACTCATAAGTCAGATCGAACTCGGTTAAGGCGTATGCCCATTTACCAAGTCGTCCTCGCAGAATTGGCGCAGATAGCATGTATTTGATGATGTCGGTTTCGCATACCACAACGCATGTTAACGCTAAGATGTAGTGTCTTAGTTTAGTACATGCAAAATATAGGGACATACATAATTTATCTACACGGGAGTACCTGGTTTCAGCATCTAATAGTTGTCGGCTTAGGGAGAATATGACTCGTTCCTTTGCATCGGCTTCCTAGGTTAAAATAGCTCCGATAGTATCCCCTTCAGCCGATATATATAGTTTAAATGGGATTCCTTTCTTTGGTGCCGCCAAGACTAGAAGATTCATCAGGTATCTTTTTATATCCTCGAAGGCCTTCTGCTGATCGCTTCCCCATACAAACTCCTGGTTATCTTTAAGTTTCAGTAATGGGGTAAAGGCTTGAATCCACCCGGACAAATTGGAAATAAAGCGTCGTAGATAATTGATCTTGCCGACCAATTTCTGCAGCTTATTTTTGTTTGTCGGCGGTTTGGTATCGGCTATAGCTTGTATTTTTGCTTTATCAACCTCGATCCCCCTCTCGTGCACCATGAACCCGAGAAATTGTGCAGCCGATACTCCGAAAGCGCATTTAAGAGGGTTCATTTTTAGCTCATGTGCCCTCGTGCTCTAAAACACTTTCTCTAAATCGGCTAAATGTTGCCATTCGTCTTTTGATTTTACAACAACGTCATCTATATAGATTTCGACGGTGTGGCCGATTAGGTCGTGAAAGATGAGATTCATAGCACGCTGGTATGTGGCGCCAGCGTTTTTTAAGCCGAACGTCATGACAGTCCATTCATAGAGCCCCAACGCACCAGGACACCTGAAGGCTGTTTTAGGTATATCGGCTTCTGCCATGAATATTTGGTTATATCCAGCATTCCCATCGAGGAAACTTATAATCTTATTTCTAGATGCTGCCATGAAGATTGTTTTGCATCGGATATTCGTCTTTCGGCGTGGCTTTATTTAAGTATCTAAAGTCCACGCATACTCGGAGTTTGCCATTTTTCTTTTTCACCGGAACGATGTTTGAAACCCACTCAGCGTATCGGCAAGGCCTGATAAACTTGGCTTCCATTAATCGTTTTATTTCCTCTTTTATGGCACCGTGTAGCGCTGGATTAAATCGCCGTAGAATTTGTTTAAATGGCCAATATCCGGCCTTTATAGGTAGCCGATGTTCGACGATTTGTCGGCTTAAACCAGGCATCTCATAGTACTCCCATGCAAAACAATCTCTGTATTTTCTAAGTAAGTTGATCAACTTTGCTTTGTAACCCAATCCTAACTTTGCACTTACAAAAGTTGGTCTTTTCTTATCGCCTTCGTCTATGTCGATTTCTTCGAGCGAATCAGCGGAGGTGAAGCCTTGTCCCCTCCTTTCCTCTTGGAATTCTTTAATGGCTTCTTTGTATTCTTCTTGCCGATAGCTTCTCATCTTTCCTTGTAACCTTGCTACTGTTTTGGACTCCATCTTCTTATTATTTTATTTTCCCGATCAAATGTGCCTGGCTTGACATTGATCGGCATAAAACCTGATTTACCAATGCAAATAAAGTCGCAATCATGCAAAACTTTGCCTGATATGCATTCGGCCTCTTCATGCTGCCAGTTGGCTTCAGGGCTGGCCATGGCAATGTGAGCCGATGTATCAGCTGATACGACTTCCACTTCATCATCGTTCCATTGCACAAGTTTCTGATGCATAGTTGACGGTATGCAGCAGTTAGCGTGGATCCAATCCCGTCCAAGGAGTACGCTATAATTTCCTTTAGTTTCAATCACGAAGAACAAAGTCGGCAAAGTTTTGCTGCCGATTGTTAACTTCGCGACCATGACTCCTTTCGCTTCAGTGGGATCACCTATGAAATCATTTAGCACCATGTTTGTTTTCATCAAGTCTTCATCGGCTTTACCCAACTTTTTAAAGGTGCTTAATGGCATCAAGTTCACTGTAGCCCCGCCGTCTACAAACATTCTTGATATTGGTCGGCCATTAATGTGTCCTTTAAGGTACAACGGCTTTAAATGCCGATGCATATCGTGTGGTTTTTCAAACACAGCGTCCCATGCTCCCAGGCACAACTGAGCAAACGTATCTTAAGCCGATTCAGTTTCGGTTCTGAACTCAGCTGGTAGCGTGAACAACATGTTTATGTCCATAGGGGGAGTACCATCCCGCATCACTGGGGACCCCGATTCGACCGACTCGTCTGAGTCGGCGGCGGCGGCTTGGCCCTTCTTTTTCCATTCTTGCTTCATGGCTGGTCTTGGTCGTAACTCATTGAAAATCCGATCTCTTTCCTTTTCTTCCTCGATTTCTCTCTTTACCTGCGTTCTTAGCCGTTGGAGCCGTCTGCGCTGTGACTTGCTGAGGCCTGAAGGGCACCATCTTGGCTTGGGCTCAATCGGCTTTCGGATCTTTTCAGCCATATTTCTTGTTTCACCGTTGGATTCCAATTTGGAGGTACTGTCAGCTATTGGTGCTCCCGAAGTACTGGTGGATTCACCTTTTCCAGGTGCCGACGGCCTTTCATGGATTGGTTTCCTACTTCCAGGCCCCAATCGGTCATGTACAGGCCAGGACAACATATCTTTGATTGATTGTCTTAGCCAGTTTCTGACTGAGTGTTGCATAGGACATGACCGTACCATGGGTAAAATCATTCCTCTTTCCCAGCAAAACTGCCAGAAAGGACATTGCCAATGAGCTTCTTCTTCGTTCCTTGGCTAATAGGATCCAACTGGCCGATTGTTATACTGCCTTTGTCGGTGACTTATCCTTTCGTACTTTTCTAGTAGCTGTGAAAAAGTAGGTTTGGGTTTGGTATTTGGTCTCCTAGGAGGGGACTTCTCCGCTTTGTACCATTTCCCAACTTCCAGTTCTTCCTTTGGTTTTACAGTCCTTGAGCTCCGACCATCTCGGTCGGCTTCTATTTGTATTGAGCCGATTGTTATTTTCACCGTTTCGCCCCTGTTGGTTTTTGGCCGAATATCAATCTTTTGCGTCGGCTTCACATCCTCTTTCATCGGCTCTTTACCTTTGCGTGAACATTGAACCATGTTGATGGCAAAAGGGTTCACGTCCACCTGCATGGTTGATTCTTCTGCAAACTTCAATCGTCCATCTTCAATAGCCAATTGTATCTGCTGCCGAAAAATGTTGCAATCATTGGTGTTATGTGAAAAAACATGATGCCACTTACATTATCTCCATTTCTTGATTTCGTCAGCCGACGGAATAACATGTCCTTCAGGCAACCGTATTAACTTCTCTTGAAGCAACAAGTCAAATATTCGGTCACATTTGGACACATCGAAAGCGTATTTTACTTCTGTTTTATTTTTAGTCAGCTTAAGCCACGAGTAAACAAGCGATTTTTTGGAACCCTTGGTCCACTCGGCTATGTTTATTTCTGCTTCACCTTCAGAGGTATCGCTTGAACGCACTCAACCATGTTTACTTTGGCCTTTTCATTACCATTTAACCTAAATTTGTCTTTAAACCCTCTATTTTCTGCATATCGGCTTTCTTGTGCTGATACACGGTGAAGTAGATGACCCAAATCGGAGAATTCTTGCCCTACCAATTTTTCTCTTAATGGCGGGCTCAAACCTTGAAATGCTAGGTCCGCCAATTGATCATCGGGCAGTGTGACACTGAAGCATCTATTCCTCACATCTCTAAACCTCCTAATGTAATCCAAGACAGATTCACCGTATTTCTGTCGGACTGAACTTAGATCAGAAATTCTCAGCTCCGTGGTCCCAGAAAAGAAATACTCATGGAATCGGCTTTCCAAATCTTTCCAAAGATGAACCGAATTTGGGGGCAAATTAGTAAACCAAGTGAAAGATGGTCCTGACAAGGACAGCGGAAAAAGCCTAATTCTTAATCCGTCAGACTGTGCCGTTTCGCCGCACTGGGCTATGAATCGTCCGACGTGTTCAAGAGTGGTTACGGAGTCATCACCCGAAAATTTGGCAAGATCTGGGATTCTATAATTATGTGGATAGGGCATGCGATCTATGTAATCAGGATACAGCTTTCTGTAGCCGATTACCCTTCCCTTGGGTTGTAAACCAAACTGCTCTCTCAATATAGCGGAAATTTGTTCAGCCCAATTAATGTTATCAGCTTGTGCGGCTACAGGGCCTTGCCAATTACCGTAATTTATATCCTGCCCCCCGAGTGCAAACTCGGGCTGTCGGCCACAACGCATCGGCTGATGTCGAGGTAACTGATCGTAACCATCATTCCTTATAGCCGATGCCTCAGGCATAGGTACAAACGGATCGGTGTATGATACTACTCTATGCGGGGCCAGTTCTCTTGGAGGGACTACCCCTTGGGCCTGATGTGCCCTGTCTATTTCAGTCAGCTTGTTAGCCGATTGAACGAACATACTGGTCGACGGCCCAGGATAATTTGTGTTTAGTTTTGCCGCATCGGTATATGCGTAGTAATGTGGCATTCCACCCGATCGGCTATTTGGTGCTACTATGGTGGGCTGAGTCGGTATTGCAGAGGGTACTGGAGCCGACACTTTTACCGTACCGGTGTTTTGTGCTATTAAGTAAACAGGGTACGATGGGAGTGGTTTTACTGGATCTAATAGGCTCCCCGACACAGCCAACTCCTGAGCAATTGTTTTTACGCTATTCTCGATCATCAGCTTTAATGTGGTGACTAGAGCCGATGACTGATTGATTAGCGCATGATGTATAGATTGCTTGATCATACTAAACAATTCAGCTTGACCTAGCATGTATCGGCTTACCAGATCAGTGAAGGTGTTGCTAATAGGGTTGATGGTTGGGAGCGCAGTCTTTTGAGTGATGCCCGTCGGGTCTTCTGGTAGCATTTCAGCATCATCTCTTCAAGTGCGGCTTTCCGATTTTCAATTTCCTTTTGCTGCTCGGGGGTCAAATCGTCCAATGTAGGCGCGATTATGGCGTCTGGGTCGATATTGGCTGTTGCCGTGGACTTTCCAGTTGATGCCATATCGATCTTCGGGATCCCACTGGGCGTGCAAAAATGTGTTTGCACAAAAACTTGATGTAGGATTTTTCACCCCAAACACACAAGACAAACGCCGGGTTTTGAAAGCGTGCCAGTCAATTTGACCTGAAATTGACAAGGTAACCTGATAGTGAGTGCAATCAGCCGATAACAAAAATTATCGGCTTGACACTGTTCGGCTACAGGCCAATAAGGGGATAACTAAATTAGCCGATTAGGGCTGATCAGGGGTAAAGGTAGATCGACTTCGAAAGGCGATGCGCAACAAGCAAAGTAGATCAAACCTGAGGACAAGTCGACAAGAACAACAAATCGGCGATGCGCAACTCTTTATTGATCTCGACGGCTTACAAAGGAAAGATTGCTACGAAAACTAGGAAAAACGTAAACGCACGAATAGAAGTGTATGTTGATGGATTTTTTGATGCCCCTTGTGTCTTCTGGCCTGTCCTCTTTTATACGCCTTAGTCGCTCCGAGTCCTGCATAGATACGGTAACCGAATCCACATCGGCTTCGATTTAATTTCTTTCCGATTTGACAGAACCCCTGTCAATTACGGTACATCTTTTAACCCTATACGCATCATACTTTCCAAATTCACGAATTGGGCCGATATTCATCGCACGTGCCAAATTCTGGTGGTAGCCCGCCTCCGGTCATCACAAGCCCAAATGAACTCGCCTATAGTCTCTACAGGCCACTCTTGTGCTCATCCCATCGCCAGTCACCGCCCTCCGGCCCTCCTCCGCCTTGTGCTCATCCCGTCGCCAGTCACCGCCCTTCGGCCCTCCTCCGCCGTCACGACTAGCGCCGCCGCCGCACCTCGCCTGGACTCGTCACGTGCCTGCTCGGCCATCGTCGAAGCCCCTCTGACCGCGCCCAAGAGTTCCCCTTGGCTTCCTCTTGCTCACTGGACCACGGCCGGACTAGCTCCACCCCCGCCTCGCCGCCGGCGACCCCGTGGCCGAGTTCCTCTACTTCCCCTCGCTGCGCGGTGGCCCCTTCCTGTCAGCCGATGCAAGCCACAGGAGCTGAAGGATAGCCAAAGCCATTTTCTTTTGTAGAAAGCGTACTTTTGATTTTAGAGGTATACTTCAATCCGACCCCTTTTCAAACCTTTGTATGTTTTGCAATATAATTCCAAATTCAATCAAACAAGTTTGCAAATTTGTATTAAATCACATAGTTTCTAAATATGCAAAAATATTTAAAAGTTGTTCTCTGGTTTAGAGCTTAATTCAAATTTAAACTGGATGTTTGAAAAATGCTTCAAATAGAATTTGTGCAAATAAAGTTTAAACTGGTTGGGACCAACTTTGTTGGAATCCTTAGTTCATAATCTCTCTGTTTATGCAAAGAAATTTAGATTTGGAGTTAGTTTGTATTAATTCCCATTTCAAGTTGATTTCAATGTGTAAGATATTCAAAATGTTGTAACTTGCTCAAATGATGTTCAAATAAAGTGAAATCAATTTCCTTGAACAAGTTGGACAGCAGAGAACATGATTTTGATATAAAACCTAGGGTGTACCAGTAAACTTTTATTCGCTACCTTTTATTGCCATATACTTGTAATATACAAAAGTATCTTGAATTGGACCTTTGGGCATATTGGAATTTGAATTTAAAGAGAAGGATTGAAAAGATGCTAGATATAAACTTTGTGTAAGTAGACTCTAAAATTTATGAAACAAACCTTGTTAGGTTCCTTAGATCTTAAGCAATCCTTTTATGTAAAATAGAAATATAAACTTTAAAACTTGTTGCATCCACTTCATGAATCACCTAAAAACAGTAGGATACTTAATGAAATGGAAATGCTTAGGGTATTGTAATGTTTTTGGAGGTTGTTCCATTTAATAGTTAATACCTGTACTTAAGTAACCTTGCTTTTAATACAGGTATAATTAGAATATAAGTTGAGGTGTAGAAATAAGCATTAATATTTACACTTGTAAAATCTGTATTTAAATACCTCGAGCTCATTACTAGCTAGACTTGAGAAAATAGTTCACCTGCATGCAATGTAGGGTTAAATTTGCATAAGCCGTAATGCTCCTTTAGTTGAAAAATGTCTGAAATAAAAGTGAAAAGTCGCGAAACCCGCTTTAAAACACTCTTAGCGATACCCCCAGTTACTCCGTGAAAAATGGTTAAAGAACAACTTAAGGAGTAGCTGCAAATATAAAACGAAAATTGAATAGTTATCGCGTAGATTCTATTAACACTTAAGCCTTTTCGGTAGCTCGTAGAATACCTCATCTAAATAAGAATGTTAAGAAGAATGGCCTAGAATCACTCCCTAGTATATATACTACCATAATTTGGAAGAATGTTTAATTTACCTCTTGCTTTCCATCTGAATCCTATTAGCGCAAAAACCCTAAGTGTTATGTTCTTCGGTAATGCATGTTGTGAATAGTTAAGCATCAAATAGTCCTTAGCTAAAGTACGCACATCATAAGGAATCATCCAAAAACCATGTAGGACTAGCCAATAACTCTAATCCAGTAAACACCTCCTTAATACTTAGAAGTCGGTACTATCGGAACTCGAGAACGGTACTACAGAAAGTTGTAATACTGCAATCCAAGAGTCGGTACTACCGGAAAACAATAGGTGCGTTAGCTAATGTCTTAATTCCATTAATCCAAATAATCTTAGCTTCTTGAATTCGTAAAATAAGAATAAACAATTCATAAAAAGTGAGTAAGGGTGTAGACTAGATCATTAGTAAGAGATATAGGAGAAAAGATAGATTAACGCCTATACTTGAAATCATATAACCTAAACCCAGAAATCATGTTTGTTATGTGTGATGATTTATTATTTGGATTTCTATCTGGTTTTTTCTATCTATATTCTTTTTGCCCTCACTGGAGGTTACCTTATTGGAGTTTATTATTATTTGCTATGTTCTCGAGGTATGACGGATAGAACCTGACGTAATCGATGCTACCGCTAACGAGTCTAAGTGCGTACTTAACGACAACTCCGATTCCGACGACAACGCAAGTTACGACTCCAACTACTCCAAGCTACGACTTCGATTTTGTTGTAAACAACGAATAGCAAGGCAAGCCTCTTTGATCATATTAATCCCAAATGTTCAATAATTCCTTTGTCGAACTTTTCATGCATGATCTATGCTTTATAAAATGCTATTTTGGGTGATGATAGATATTACTTTCATTATGGGATTTCCTTAATCAACGTTGCCATGTGAACCTTGATAACCCTAGACAATGGATAGACAATTTAGGATGGGTATATTCGTTTATTACATGCATATGCTTAGCCATGCTTAGACTGGGAAACGGACAGATGGTTTACTGTTCATAATGAACTCAATATTTGACATATTGGATTAAAAAGTTGAACATGATGAACCCTATTCATGGACATGTTGGAAAATATGATTGTTGATGTTTTCTTTTATGAAAATAAAACTATGATTTTGACTCAGGCGATTATTGGCAATAGCCGAATGTGCGAGAGTATACTTGCACGTAGATAGGAGAAGTTTTATCGCCCAGGTTGGATTAAGGACCGAACATAGTGTTGTATGATCCCAAATTAACCGTACAACCATGAGGGCTGGTATGGGACAGCCTTAACCTATTAAGTTACTTAGAACTAGTTTTGCACATTGAAAAGCTATAGTAGCACGGGTTGTTCCTGCGGGATTGCTCGTAGGGGTGTCCACACAAAGGTGTGGGTCAAACACATACCAATGCAACAGTATACACCTTACTAATGGGGAGAAAAGAGACGATGAGTTCGTCATGCTATGTATACTTTGTTCTTCTGCCGCCATTAGTAAGGGTTTGACGGTACTGGGCTGGTGCAAAGTTAGGACTATGTAATGTAACGGTTCTGTATGATCTCTCCGCGGCATACCAAAGGAAGTGTGTTAAATATCGATTGCACAAAGAGATGATCATTCCTTATGGGTAAAGTTGTACAACTCTGCAGAGTCAAAACTAATCGATTAGCCGTGCTCTCGGTTATGAGAACTTGGCGAACTTGCACTAGTTAGACGTTTTTATACATTTTCATAAAAATGGAAAGATAATATTTGGAATAGAGAAGTTACACCGCAGATGATTCAATGCTTGACATTTGTTGGCAAGATTGAATTCATCTGTTGTGCCATGTGTTGGCAAAATAGTGAATTTGTGCCATGCGTTGGCAAAAGAATGGATTGATGCCATGTGTTGCCTTGGACGATTTGAACTGTGAGATATTACATTGATATTATTTTTACATACGGATTATCTTATATGCTTGTCAAATTGCTTTTATTCAATTTCGCTTTCAATCTATTATTCAGTATTTACAATTCAATTTGGCCCCACGCAAGAATAACCCTGTTAGCCATCCTGTTGAATCAGCTTATATATCATATGCTTTGCAAACACTTCAAGTCTTGCTGAGTACGCAACGTACTCACCCTTGCTATCGTTGTTGTTTTTAGGTGAATATCCCGACAGATCGTACTTGACGCAGGTTACAGGATAATGACGATGATTTTATCTAGAGTTTATACCTTGTCAGTTGCCTGAGGGATTGGATGGGCACATTACAAGACATCTATTTCCTCCGCTATATATTACTCCGAATTGTAAGGCTATAGCTTTTGCATTAAAGATGCTAATATTTGGTATGGTTGTGATTTCCATTTATATGTGCGTGCTAGCTACTGATCCAGGGACTAGCACAGGAAGCGCATTAGAACCTGTCTTTTATGGTACACTGTATTGTAAAAGGCAGGGTCTTCACATGTGCTATCAGAGCTATACTAACTGTAGGATACACCCTAGATAGAATGGTCGTTGACATAGAACTGAAAAATTTAAAATTTTATTTTCATAAAGATAAACAAAAAGAGTAGCATTAGTTATATATATATACTCTTTTCCCATATATAGAAATTTTCTCCTTGTCTATATGCTCTTCTCTCTTATTGGATTTTCTGTACGTTCTTTTCCCTTCTATAGGATTTTCCCTCCTTATATATATATATATACTCTTTTCCCATATATAGAAATTTTCTCCTTGTCTATATGCTCTTCTCTCTTATTGGATTTTCTGTACGTTCTTTTCCCTTCTATAGGATTTTCCCTCCTTACCTCTATATACATTTTTATTCTTTCTATAAGGACTTCTCTCTTCGTCTTTATTCATATTGGATAATGTTGATAAATCTTTTTACAATAATTCTGATAAGTTCAACAAACATAGACTACAACATTTACGCCAACAACTTCGAAAGGATGGATGTGACGCTTCATCATCTCTTCGACTGCGTGGAGGCTTTGGATCATCATCATCAAATGGCACAAGAATTAAAGAGGACTTATCGCCGCGTAACCTACTTCGAGAGGCAATATCACCCTAACTACAAGAAGCCGTAGTAATGTAGCCAGCCTTCTATATAAGGATTATGTAGGACTAAGCTAGTGGGAGAAATACCCCTAGAACCCCTATGTGTTATAGCCTAAGTATGTGTTCTTTTTGTCCTTCTTGTTGAACTTTGGTTGTGAACTTTTTGTATTGCTCCCCGGGATGTACTCGTGAATACTCAATATGAGGCTAAAACTTCACGATGTATCAAGCCTTAAGTTGATAAGAAATCATAGTTAGGAAGTTTTAATAAACAAGACATTATCTTCTATTAAATAAAAGATAGTCTTAGGATTAGGTTATTTCTATATAATCATCTTCTCCCTTCTAATATAGAGATATCCTAATAAATTAGACTTTTAAAGAAAAGAATGCTACCTAAATTAAAGATAGCTTAGAATAAAATATTCTCATGTGACTTATCTCTTCTCTCTGAAGTACTTTACTATAATTGATTCTACCTATCTAGACAACTTTACGTTTAAACTTAAACCTTTAAAGCTATAGTTATGGTATTTATTTTCTATCAATTTAAGTTTCATCTTATCTAATTCCCTTTTAAAAGCTATTCTTCTAGATGGACAATCACGCCAGCTGGACCGACATTGTGGAAGAATTGACTAGGAGCCTCGGACATGAGAATAATGCACCCGTCTACAACGCCAAGCAAACCCGATCAGGTCATGCAATCGGTTATCAAGTCAATGGACGCGTCACCACCCAACTAGGAGACCAAGCCATTCATCATCATGCAAAGCACCATGATGTTACCAGACTTGCTTCTATCCAGGAGACTTGGCGTAAGCTTTTGTGTCGAGTGTGAAGGAAGTAGGTACCTTGTCTCAGAAGTTAGCTTCACTTAAATCATGTTCATCCCGAGACTCTGATAGCTGTACGCTCTACGATGCTTTGCTTGTGGAGTTGGAGAACCTAAGGGCATAATAGTGTGCTTTCTGAACTTGATGGTCTTAGGTCAATGAAGACTAGCTTTAGTTCTTCTGATGTCATTCCTGTTGATGCTAGTTTTCTTCATGCTCACACAACTACATCTTGTAATAATTGCCCTAAACTTCTTGTTGAGATTGATGCCATGAGATCACACCTTAGGAAGCTTTCTGCTAGGAATGATGAATTTGAATTGCATACTTCTAAGGATCCAATCATCTCATGTGAGGCTGTAAGCAACTAAAACTTGACAACGATGCTTTGAATGTCAAGTGTGCTCAACTTGCTATGGACTTGCTAGTTAAGTCACCAAATGGTTGCTTGCTATGTATTGGGGGTTAAGGATGATGTGGATAAGGTCCATGCAGAGCTTAGGAAGAAACTAGAGGCCCAGGTTGGTAGAATTAGAGATGCTCCTTGTGTTTCCTGTGAGTCTCTCAAAATTGAGGCAGCCGTGTATAGGGAAAGATATGCACGCTCTGTTCGGTCCTCTTCTTCTGGCTCTTCTTCTACTCCTTCCCCTTGCTCTTCTTGTGCCTCACTTTTTTGGGAGTGTTAGTATCTTATGAGCAACCTCGAGAAGTTTGTTAGAGGCAAGAAGAAGCTCAATCTCATCCTAAACCAGTCCAAGATTAGCAGATTTAATCAAGGTCTAAGGTTTGATCACTTGGAGCATCCGCCTACTGTTGTGCGTACCTCCAAGAGTGGAGAGATCGTGGTTGCTCCGCAGATGAGCACCACCGTGTTTAGGTCAGCTGGAATGGTCCACGGGATCTCTGACGAGAAGGTGACATCACCTGCTATTCAACCTCTAAGGCGAAGTATACTTGCACCTTCTATCAAAAGGATGAACACCTTGCTGATTTCTGCTTTAGATGCACTAAAATCACTCGGCGTGAGCATGTTCGTGCCCTTAGGGGTATTCAGGGTCATCCCCAGACTCTGAGTGCTCCAAAGGCACACACTGCTTCTAGACAGGTTAGAGAATTGCCTGTTTTTGGACAGCGTATGGGGCCTGGTATTCAGGCTTATACCTCTAGTTTTTGCCCCGGAGCTGTGCCGAGTCAGTCCCTCCACCGTCCTCAGGATATTCCTCGTTCTTCCTATCAAGGTAGATATCAGCGGTGTGAGTTTGCTTCCTTCAGCAGGAGGTCTGGGCAGCAGCACCAGGATGATCTGGCCTTTGCATGCCGGCGGACCAACCCTGCACATGATTCCAGGTATCCTACAGGAGTTGTCTCTGAGTTTGTGAGTGTAATATCACGGAGAGGCACTAGATTATATTCTTCTGCTCCTTTGACTATTTCTTCTTCTGCTCAAGTGACTCAGTATTGGGTTCCTAGATCTGCACTGATCTGTGTTAGTACTAAGACATCTGTCTTTCGCTCTCATTGATTCAAGTCCGTAGGACAGGAAAGGGGGTTTGGATCGTAGACTCCGGCTATTCACACATATGACCGGAGACTCCCGATGGTTTTCTTCCCTACTCCGAGCTCCCGGTGATGAGGTGATTACCTTTGGGGATGCTTCGTCAGGTAGAGTCATCGCTAAAGGTACCGTTTGCATTAATGATCATTTCATTTCTAAGGACGTTGCCTTAGTTAGTAAACTGCAATACAACTCGCTCTCTGTTTCACAGCTTATCGATGACAATTTCGAGGTAAGCTTTAAGAGCAGCACTTGTAGGATCATCGATTCTTCTGGGGAGTTGGTTTGTGCAATTTCTCATTTTGGGAGAGTTTTTCGTGCAGATTTTTCCTCCTCTTCTGGAGACTCTCTCTGTTGACTTATTGCTTTAGAGTCCCATGATCTCTCCTTCTGGCATAGGAGACTTAGTCATATTGGCACAATTATTGGAGTATACCGAAAGTGATAAAAGAGTATAATACGTTCGTTTGAGTTGTATATTGGAGGTGGGAGTATGCACTCCTGATAGTATGAAAAATGCTTCCTATATATATATTTCGATCAAGAGGACATAAAAAATGATGCCCCAGTTTCCAATAAGAAAACTGAACAGTCCTACAAAATCTGACTCCACACCTCAAAACATAGAACATCAAGCACCAAGCATCCCATTAAAGCAAAACACTAAACTAACAGCTGATAACACCTAGGGAGGCTCACCAGATAAGCAAACTTTTAAAAGAAAACATCAGTGACAACAAACTAACTACATCACAGATAAGCACCATTCTTTTCCAACCAGGAAGATTGCCCAGGAAGGCCGACATCGCAACCAATTCCTCCAGGATTGTCACCTCTTCAGGCGCCTTCTGAACATTACAATCTTTATCTACTAGATCCCACCAAGGCTCAGTCGCAGAGGGGAACGAAGCCTGTAATCCAAAATATCGCAGAACACCCTCACCTTGTTCATCATTTCTTCTTTGAATAGTGGATCCCAATTCTTTAAAGAAACAAGCACCCGTCTCCACACTGCTTTCACACTGGACCAATTCTGAAAATGGAAAATCATATCATTCCTAGTAATCCATAAACTCCAAAGAGCAGCATCGCAAATGGTATTTAAAGCGGCATTTTTCCTGTTACTTAACCAAAACCGAGCAATGGATTCGAAGTTATTGCCAATCTTCTTATCAAAAAAATCTCCAACTAATTCCCAAATATTTTTTAGCAACAACACAATAAAAAAAAGATGATTAGTTGACTCCATCTCATTACAAAAACTGCAAGAAACTCCTTTATCGATACCTCTCTTCAGAAGATTATCTCTAGTCATAATCTTATTATTAGCCAAGAGCCAAAGGAAAAAAATGGATTTTTGGAGGAACAGTTAAACCCCACAAAGCTGGGATAAAAACAGGAATCACACCTCTAAAGTTGATAATCGCATAAAGAGACTTAAATGAATAAACACCCTTACTCTCGTATTGCCACACTAAAGCATCTTCATCATCCACAAATTTTATACTCTTCATAATTTCCATCAATTCAAACCATCTTATCATCAGTTTTTCAGAAAAAAGTTCTTCTAAAGGCACATTTACAATTCATGCCATCCCATATTTCAGCTATAGTATAACCTTTCTCATTAACTAAACTATAAAGATCCCAAAACTAAGTCGCCAAGCAAGATGAGCCAAACCAAATGTCCTCCCAAAACCTAATCTTTCTCTCATTACCAACACACCACTTGTACCCAAATTTGGTGGCTTGTAAAGCGCACAAAACCCCTTTCCAGAAAACCGAAGTGTGCTCATGATTATCAACAAAAACATTCAGACTACTGGTTTTATACTTGAAAGACATTAAATCCTTCCAGTATCTAGTCTCTTTATTGCAAAATCTTCTAATCCATGAAGCTAAAAGGCACATATTAAGATCTCTGAGATTTGGTAAGCCTAGGCCACCATATTTCTTATCCATACAAACTAGATGCCAATTAGCTAGATGAAGCTTATTATGCCCTTCGTAGTTGTCCCAAAGACAATTAGCCATGTGAGAGTTAATAAGATCAAGGGCCCATTTAGGGAATTTAAAAAAATAAAGAATATAAAACGGGATACTAGCCAAACAAGACTTAATGAGAATTAACCGACCGCTATGAGAAAGTAATTTACCCCTCCAACCTGCAATCCTTTTCAAAATCTTATCCACAAGCGGTTGAAAATCTTCCCTTTTAATTTTGTCATAGTGAAGAGGAATACCTAAATATTTATTAGGGAAAGATCCTATCTTACAGCTGAGAATATTAGCATGACTTTCCAACTCGTTAGAACCACAACCAATTGAAATCAACTCTCTCTTATGGAAGTTAATTCTCATACACGACATCTGCTCAAAGCAGGTCAAGAACAACTTTAAATGTAAAACAATACGCTCATCATTTTTAATGAACAAAAGAGTATCATCCGCGTATTGCAAACTAATTATCCCACCAGGATAAAAATCTTCACAAAGACCAGTTATCAAACCCATATTAGAGGCTTTATATAACATCCTAGCAAAAACATTAGCAACCAAATTAAAAAGGATTGGAGATAAAGAAACCTTTTTCCCGTTTGAAAAAAATTACCTTCGACACTATTGATTTTGACCTCCACAGAGCCATTCTTTAAGATAGAAGAGATCCAATTCTGCCAATTAGACCCAAAACCCCTTTTGGCCAAAATATCTAACAAGAAACTCCAGTTCACTCTGTCATAGGCTTTTTCATAATCAAGTTTCAGTACCAGACCTTTGCCTTTTTCCTGGTGAATTTTATGAATTATCTCATGCGCAGTGACAACACTCTCTAGAATATATCTGTTTTTTATAAATGCAGTCTGATTCTAGAGAATAATCCTATTACACATGTGACTAATTCTGTTCATCAGAACTTTAGTAATGATTTTATAACTACAATTTAGGAGACTAATGGGTCTAAGCTGCTTAATACTTTTAGCATTATTCTCTTTAGGAATCAGCGAGATCATAGCAAAGTTAAGCCTAAAAACATCCAGCTCACCTTTCTCCAAATCTTTAAACAAGTTTAGTAAATCATTTTTGATAATACTCCAAAATTTCTGATAAAACATAAAGGATAAGCCATCAGGACTCGGAGCTCCATCCGAGTAAGAGTCAAAAACAGCTTTTCTAACCTCCTCTTCAGAAAAAGGAGCTTCTAACAACAAGTTCTCATTATCAGAAATCATATCCTCATCTCTAAAAAAATTATCACCTAAATTAATATTAGGTTTGTCTTCAAAACCAAATAAGGTTTTATAATAGTCACTAGCTATATCAAGCATACTGCTAGTATCATCAACAGGTCACTCAGGGCCATAAGGACAGAGATAAAATTCTTTCTTCTTCTTTGGTTGGCAACCGCGTGGAAGTATTTAGTATTCCTATCACCTTCCTTGATATCGCTTTCCCTAGCCCTCTGTCTAGCTTTTGTCTCTTCAATACTCCAAATCTTCTCTATTTCCTTCTTAACATACAACAGTCTGTCATTCTCTTCCATCGAGAGAGATCTAGACTCTGATAGAATATCCAACCTATCAAAGTCGTCTAAAAGCATTCTCTTCCTTTTCTTAATAACAGAATCAACATTACGACTCCACCCTCTAGTAACTTTCCGAGCATTTCTAACTTTAGTTTGCCATTTATCCACCGCACTACCACCTCTCACCTGAATGTTCCAAGCTTTAGAGATAACACTACTAAAGTCTTCATGAAGTAACCACTATTTCTCAAATTTATAGCTATTTTTGTTATGGCTCAGACTATGTACTCCCGTTCCAAATAGCATGTATGTTTCCTTCTTTCAAAGTTTAGTTGTGTATGTAATTGGAATGAAAAAATAATTTAATTAAATTATTGGGTTGAAAGGGAGAGGTATGGGACACGCACTTCCGGTTGGTCTCCATCACATTGTGCCTCATTTGCCGCCCATGCCTCCACAAACCACAACCCCGAGAATCAGAAAACGTGCTTGATTGGCATAGTTTTTTTCTGGATATATATGTGTACATAACACGCATGCACTATGCTTAAAAGACACATATTCCATCAACTTTGTCAAACAAAGTAGCTGCATATGACTAAGAAATCGATCAAGTCGATCACTTTATCACAGCTAGCCCTTTCAAGCACACACATATTGAGAGCAACATTTGGTACGGCTGGCTCAATCATGGATCGACGCGTCTCCTGCTCCCACACACAGCGTGACCAATTAGTAGCAATAGTGGGGAGAGAGAGTTGAGCTTATTGATTGGAGCAGGATTAAGTTGTAAATTAAGACCATCTCTAATCGATTCAACGGCTGGTCGATGAACTAGCTAGAAAATATTCTCTTCGGTCATAAATAGTAGTTGTTTTGACATCAGCACGATCCTTAAAAATCAAATTTAATCACTAATTTATTTTGTAATATATTTAAATTTTTTAATAAAATTATAATATTATGAAGGTGTGTTTCAAGACGAACCTATATATATGATTTTCATACGTCCAATCGTGACAACCGGATACACAGTAGCTAGCTGTAGTAGTGTGGGTCTGAACAGAAGATAAAAGTTTGAGAGGTGCTTTTATGCTCTTCCTTTTAAAAGTTGTACCACTATTAAAACATGAATGAAGGGTAGATGGTGATTACTTACCCCTTCACTTGCTTCAAGATTTGTGCAACTTGTATTAGAAAGAAAAGCATAGAAACACTGCTCTAAAAGTTTCGATTTATATGTATTTTACTTGTTCCTTGTTGATGGGCACACCCGCTTTGCCAAGCACTTTCAAGTCCAGAAACACCGCTGGAAAGCGGTTTTGTATGCCCCCGACGATTCAAGCAAAGATGGTTTTATCATGTGTTACATGATTGCTGATTACGTCATGCATAAATTGTTGTTATGTAGACACGAGAGAGAAAACTGCATGCGCAGGTTCTATAGTAAATGAAGGAATTAGGATGTTGGTATCCACCGAACTGAACAGCAGTGTAGTTTTTTTGGAATATCTGGCTATAGTTTGAGCACTGCCCAATTTCCCTTGTAAACATAACACTAATTAGCTTCTTCTTTTTTGAAAAATAGATGGTTACATGTTGGCAATTCGGGATGACACTCATTTCCAGGGTTCACTAAATCAGCCGATTTTCGTCGATTTTCACGAAAACCGACGGTATCGAGCAGGTTTGAAATCCTAAACCGGTATAATTAAAAAAAAATTTCAAAAAATGTAGAAAAATTTATGTGACATAAACCGATCAAAATCAATGAAAATCGCTTGATTTTCAATAAAAATCGACGAAAATCGCTCAAAAAATTGGCCGCCCAAAAGGTTCAACTCGCCGGTCTGTTTTCTGACAAAACCGATCGATTTTTTCTTTTTAAAAAAATTTGAATTTTTTCAAACGCTCGGTTTCGAAACTTTTTAATTTTTGATGATTTTCGTTCGATTTTCCCAGTAAACCGGTATTGTTGGGATCTTAATTTTTAATTCGAAAATGATTTGGTTAGCCTGCTCAATTCAACCTCTTTTTTATGATTCTAGCCGCCACTAGCCCAAATTATAATGCTCCTAGGCTTATTTGTCATCACGTGATTGCTAGATGGCAGATGATGTTTTTATGGTGTGTACTGCAGTGAAACGGGATCGTTCACCCATGTCAATCAACGGCATGTCAATATAATCATATGAATAGAAGTAGAAGCACGCACAATGTGAGGGGAAAAGTTCTCTCTTTATTAGATTGAATTTTTTTGTAGAAGGCAATGCCCTATATATAGTAGAGAAACTCCGAGAGATCAATTCGGATTCGTCCACCAATGGATAGAGTCCGTCTATACAGGGACACGAACTCTAATCATATCATAACACTCCCCCTTGGGCGAATACCGCACAATGCACATGTCTCATTAAAAACTCCTCCCAAAACCCAGTGGGAAAAATGGATGGAGAAAAAAGTGCATTGCACTCGCACTTTATGTTGCACTAGTTGCCTCATTAAAAACCTTTATGTGAGAACTTCAAGAAAACTCATTAAGGAGAAAAGAGTACAACTTATAATCTTTAAGATATAAAATATGATCTTAAGAATCATACAAAAAGGGGTTATGATTCAGGGATTTACTCCTCCTGAACTCTGCAAATCTCTAAGTCGCCTCATCCCAATGCCATTAATGCACATTTGAAAAGTAAACTATGGAAAAAATTTTGGGAATAAATTTGCTAGATTTCCACATTACTTATTTTGCATTATTTTCACCTCACCATTCTTCTGGAGTTTGTGAGGATAGAAACATTTATGGGCAATATGCTTCGTGATATTGCTCTTTATATAACCCATTTGCATTTGTGCAACACAAGTAACATTATCCTCATTATCAACGTTATTAAGACCACATGATTTCTGGATATGGTTAATCACACGTCTGAGCCTAACACAGTCACGTGACGCTATAATCTCTAAGTGGTTGGTAAGAATAGCTACCAAGATCTGCTTAAAAGACCGCTAAGAAATTGTTGCACCACCTTAGAAAAACACAAAATCAATCTTAGATTTGGCACTGTGGGGATCAGATAGATAGCCAATATCTACATATCCCATCATGGTTAAGTTTTGGTTCTTCTAGAAAAACAATCCAAGATAGTACCATGGAGGTATATGAGTAAAGTCTTGACACTAGCCCAATATCTTCTGGTTAGGACTATACTGTTTCATGCTAGCAAATTTATTATGAATGCAATATTAAGCCTCAGGCAACTCGTAAGATACATAAGTATGGAACTTCAGGTCCTATGACTTTCTCATTTTCCATCCTTAGCATACAAAGGGTCTTTTATCCCATTCGAGGGATCTCACAACCATAAGGGTCTTTAAAGGATGAGATTTATCTAAATTAAATATTTCCAATACTTTCTAGGTATATATAGAGTGGCATACAAAAATTCCTTCTGGGAAACGCTTTAGCTACAGGCTTAAGCAATATTTGGTTTTACCCAAATATTTCATCTCAAACTCCGTCGTAAGGTGAGCATTTGCTCCCTTTATTTCCTCTGTGGTTTCGATGACATTCAGATCGTCGATTATACTGAGATAACACACAACCCATTCTGGGATTTCTTTATGAACACACCGAGACAATATTCATTCTTCAGGAGGAACTCATTAAGTCAGTTGTACCACATTCTCCCGACTGTTCTTATACGTATAGCAATCTCTTTGGTTTGACGCTATATATATTGCGATTATTAGGATCCAAAATTTTAACTCCTTTAAGGATTTTCATATAAATATCCGTATCCAGTGACCCATATAGATATGCGCTCACCACATCCATCAACTGCATTGATAAGTTTAAGCTTGCAGCCATTGATATTAAATTTTGGAAGTTATTCCACTCATTACAGGAGAAGAGGTTTCATCGTAATCAATGCCGGGTCTATGTATGAACCCTTGTGCTACAATCCTCGCTTTATATCTCACCACCTGGATATTTTTATTTCTCTTCAAGATGACAAATCCATTTAATCCTATATGGAACACTTTAGGAGAAGCTCGGTCAACGGGACCAAAACTTTTCTCGTATTAACTGAGCGTTGTCTCAATTACTTATTCATTTGACCCTATATGAGTACTTCTGGCACTCTGTCATGGACTTTGGTTCTGAATCCAGATTTTAGCAATTTTAGTGGCAAAATATGTTGACAATTGTAGTCTTTCCATGATATAATTCTCCTTCATCGCTTCAGGGATATCACTTCACTAAGTTCTTTCAGCTCCTCGTGATTTCCCACAACGATGGAGTCTGGGTGTTCTGACTTCCCAGCGTTGGATTGTGCGTGCAAATATACATTGGAGTTTTCATCTTTAAGATTGATCACTTCGGGGATATTATCATCTCCTAGATGGCTCACTTTAGGGATTTTCTCAACATCAGTTTAAGCTTCTTCCACTATCACAAGTAGTGTTCTCATTTCTTCGATTCTCTACTTCTGCGGACGTCTCCACGGAATTGAGTCCCGTGCACCTGGAGGCCTCCCCCTCATTTTATCATGAGGGTGAGGAGTGGGTTGAATATCCTTCTAGGATATTTCAACTCTTTCAGTTGCATATACTACAAGTATTTGAGATCTTTCGACTCCCTTATGATCAGTGAAGGTATTTGACAGATTATTAGCTTATTTGTTGTAGATTTATTATCTTCCAAATTGTAACGCCCTAGTTTTCGCTTTCTGGAGAAAAACCTAATTTAAATAAGTTAAATTCAAAACTTGGTCTTTCTTTGGTGTTTATATTAACCTGGCATCCTTTTCCATCCAAAATCGGGAATTAATTCCCCTCCCGTTGAAAAATCGGATTTTCCAGTTCCCGCCGGTATCCGAAAATTCACCCGAGTCCAAAAATGCTCCAAAAACCTCCAAACCACTTCTAAAATGTTCCAAATATTCCAAAATGATTTTAGAAATCATTCCCCGGATTTTTGGGCCTCCGTTCCTATTTTATCTCGCTGCTTTTGTTTAATGCTCGTGATTTCGCTCCTGAATATTCAATTCCACTAAAATCCTCCAAATTCAGCGGAACCAATTTTATTGGGTCCCAAATATTCTAAAATGGCTCTAGGAATTTTTCCGAATTTTTAGGCCATTTTTCCTTATTTTTCTCTAGGCGCCACTTTCACAGACAGCTGGCCAACCTGAGGTCGCCACGTGGCATGACACTATTCCAGCTTCTTCCTCACGATGGTTTCCATTCCCAGAAAGAACAGAAGCAGTTTTATTTGGTTTCTCTCCATTTGAGTGCCATTAACTCCTTCTATAATGGTCCAAATCGTGCAAGGCCGGATCCGTTGGAACCGTAGCGACGAGCTCTTGCCATCCCCTAGATCCTTTCCTCTTCCTCGCTGGAATTTGAACGGTGGAGCAAAAACCGACAATCGCATTCATGGCCATAACTTCTCCGCTTTCTTCCTCAAATCACGCACCTCCACCTCCTTTAGCTTCGTGTTGGAGTCCTCTCTCCAAAGACTATCACTCTCCTTTAGCCTCTCCTTCTCATTCTTCCGTGAGATCGAGAAACCGATGAAAACGAGACGCTCTTCGCGTTCTTCGCTCATCCTTCTAGCTTCTTCCTCGGTGAGCCAAATCCAATTCCGCTTGAACCATCGTGTCCGTGTGGTAGTGGTGCTCATATTCCTTCAATCAATTTCAGATTCTTCAAGAATTGACGCCAAATTTCGAAGTTTTCATCGCCTCGCCGACTCGTGTTCGTCGCCGATTTCTCCGCCTCCTGAGAATTGAGGCAATTCCTTCCATCTACGCAATCTTTAGGTTGTTCTTTAGTTGATACATCCATTAATTGTTGGGGCTTCATTCAAAATCCTTGTAATTTTCGGAAGTTTTTGGGCAAAAGTTTGGTTCTTCTGCTTTGCCCTCGCCCACGCCAGCGTCGCCGGTGACTGCCGTTGCCGCTGCTCCGGCCGGCGCCACCACCTTGCCGCCGCCACGGCAGCGCCGACGCTCGGCGCCGGCGCGCTGGTTCGCCGCCTCGCTGAAGCGCTTCGCTGCCGCTTCACAAGATGCAGCCGCTGCCGCCATCGGCCGGCCGGTTCCGGCTGAGTTCGCTATCGCACTCGCCGCCTTCGCTTCTCGCCGCTGCCGGACTCGCCGCTGACGCGCATCATGCGGCGCTTCGCCACATCGCTTCACGCTGCGCTCGCCTCGGCCGCTGGCCGCTGACTCCGCTGTCCGCTCTGCCACGCCGCCAGACCACTCCCGCCGGCCGCCTCCTCGCGGCCGAGCCCTCCCACTTCCTCTGCTTTTGGCCATGGCCAAAGGCTACATGAAGAAGGGCTTAGCCCTATGACATGGTGGCCCCACATGTAAGGAAGACCAAGTCAAAGTCAGCCAGTCAAACGTTGACCAATCAAACCGAAGAGAATATTCCGAATATTCTCGCTTTCTATTTATTCAAAATTAAAACTTCTAAGCTCATAACTTTCTCATCCGAACTCCGCTTGACTCCATTCAAATTCCTAAATTCATCTAAAATCAAGATCTACCTGCCAGTACTATTCTTGTAATTTTTGGATTTTATTTATTTTCTTTTATTTATTTGTTGTCTCGTTTTGCGCGTAGTCGACGATTCCGCCGAGTCCGCCGACTCGCCACGACTTCAAAGAGTGCAACATTCTCGCCGTGACCGAGGCAAGTCTCCTTGACGCATGTTGATCCTACAATTTATAAATGTTTTACCATGTTTTACAAATTGCATTGCTATTTACATAAAATGATGATGTTAAACGTTAAGTTGTTAGTTATACCTGTTGTCTATACCTCCTTGAGATTTGCTATCCATGACCCTGGTCGACCTAGAACAGGGATCCACCATAATAAATATTCTTTAATAAAATACATTTTGATGGGGAAAATGACTATTTAGCAGATAGTTTGAATAGAGTAAATCGGGGGCAATGTAACTTGGAGACTGATGAATATTAGTGATAATGTGGGGTTGATATTATGAAATTGATCTATAGTGGTGATCATTTAAATGTTAAGGAGTTGGCGAGTAATAATTACAATGTTGAGGAGTTGGATTGTGATAGTAGTTCTCAACATAATTAGTATGGATTGGGGGAAATGAGAAGATATATGATATTAAGAATAATAGTCGATAAATTAAATCAATAATATTGAGGATTACACTTGGGGATCGAACCAAGTAATAGGAGAAGCATATTCGAGACTTTAATCAATGTATTATGGGATCTAGAGACGTCAATGTGAAGGGTAGTTAGATGATGTTGAGAATGATGCTTGAGGAATTAGTAAATGATATTATCTAACATACCCGAGGGGTTAAATGGAATAATATTTGGTGGTTTAGTAAATGATAATAAGATGTATTCTTGGTGGGCTAAAGTAGACGATTTAGAGGTGATAATGTGAAGGATTTGACGATGATATTATGAAGTAATATCGATGGATTGTATTCTAGATGGTTAGAGGTGTGATATTGTGAAGTATTCTCGTGGATTAGTAGATGACCTTATGAAATATTCTTAGTGGATGATAAGATTGATCGTGATGATTGGTGGATAAATCAATATTACAAGTTAGAGTTCAAGGGAAAGATTTCCTATACAAATATGATTGTGAGTCAATATGATTTCTGAGTTGTGATAATACCAGATATACTTCCTACTTGTGGATACTATATTGGATTGGATTCTTCGTGATGATTGTAAGAGTATGACAATTTAAAGGTTATTGGAGGTTACAAAATTAATTTTAAGAATTGTAACCAAACCCTACAACTTACCTTTTATAAAATAAACTATTGGTGGAATAGAATAGTACGGTAGAAATGCTTAGACTCGCAAACGGTCAATATTCACCTATGGGTGGGATTTCAACTATATCTTGAAAACTTGGTGTTGAAAGTTATAGGCAAGGAGTATTGCCGTTGGTTTACAAAATTAAAAATCAAATGAAAAATGATTTCGACTCGGGCGGCATGGAATGTCGGGTGGAAGCGGATCAAGCCTTGATCCTTTTGTGCAAGTACCGCCCCAAGTCAATTAAGGACCGACGCTTATGACTGTCTCCATTCTAAGCATTACCGTACAACCACATGTCAAAGTGGGCACGACCTGGCTGAATAATTTGTAGAAACCTAATTTAGACTCACCACTCGGTGGTTGTGTGAGAGCCGGATGGAGGCATTATTATTGTGGTGGTTGTTGTTTGTCTCACACGGCGCAAGAGGGGGCTTCTGTACTGGGTGGACATAACCCTAACAGCGGTGAAACCTCAGCGGGTGAGTCGGGTTAGGCGTATACATTGTAAAGGCCTTGTCATGATATCCCTACCGGGACACCTAAGGAAGTGTGTTAATCGCGTGGCATCAAGCGAATATCATGTCTTGTGGGTAAAGCTGTACACCTCTGCAGAGTTAAAACTATTCGAATAGCCGCGCCTACGGTCAAGGGCAAAGCTTGCTGAATGCTTTCATACTGGTAGACTTTGGTTTTTGGTTTCAAACTAAACAATGGTTTGTTTTGGGATCCGGGAGCGGTTAGACCTCTCGTGTGCTTCGCGGCCAGCCGTAGGTGGAAGGAACCTGATTTGTGAATCGTGGCGTATAGAGCCATGTGCATGGATTGAACCCTGAATTTGTTGAGATGTGGCGGATAGAGCCTCAGATATTAGTGAGTGGTGGTTAGAACCTTCACTGCAATATTACATAATTCAACTATTAAAAAGAATTGCTCAATTACGCTTTGGGAAAATTATTATCACGTATGATTTGTTGGAACTTGGCTTTATGCAAAAGAACCATAATAAGCCATCTTTGGATAGCCTACATTGTGCATAATTTCCCAGACTTGCTGAGTACTTTATGTACTCACGTGCTACATTCTAATCCTCTCTCGTAAGTGAAAGAAGCTGTTCAAGATTTCCAACGACTAGGTGCGTTCTCCACTGATTGCCTGTGGGCATTTGGATGGGTCGTGATTGGCGCTTGCCTTCCGCCGCAGCTTGTTCAAGTTGTTCAGCCTGTTCAGGCCGTAATGGTAAACCTTGACCATAAGGTCTTTGCTTTTATTTGGTATTATTCTTATTTAATTATTTGTATTCGTGATATGGTTGTTGATTTATCACTTTTGACTGTGTGTACTAGCTACTGATCTGGGACTAGTACAGAAATACACAGAGGACTTCGGATAGCCGATCCGGGGGCCTACAAAGGTGGTATCAGAGCCAGGTCGACTGTAGGACGTGCCCTTAGTTAGAATGGTCGTTTTTAGGAAGCTTCAAAACTTATTTTCTAAAAAGAAAAATCAAATAAAGTGCTAGTCTCGTCTTTTCCCTCTCGGTCTATTTCTATTTTCCTCGAATCAATTGCCTCTTCACCTTTTTGGAATGAAAATTGGACTATCCCTCCCTTAAACCTTCTGTATTAAGGTAATCGAGTTCTCGCTTTTGATTTCAAAACTTGAAGACTAAAGAAGAGCTAGTCGGAAATGTTGTTACTGAAGTGTGCATCTTCCTGGTGAGGATCCAACCGTTGATCGATGAAGATCAAGGAAGCAAGGTTGATCTTAGACTAACCCTATAGGTTAAGTTGGTCCCGGTTTCGTTCTTTGTTGGAGCCGCCTTGTTCAGTAGAGTGAGTAGTGTTACCGAGTAGACGATTGGATTTGCTTGGTGTTAAAAATGTTTTGATTTTGCTGCTTATACTGTCCTTGCCTCGACAGTTGGTTTTGGTGTTGTTAGAACTCCTCCCCTTTCTCGCCCGTCATGCGGTTCCTCTCACCTGGAAGCCTTGTTCTGCCGTCAGATGGGGAAGAATTGCCGTGCTAACCTCAACAAAGAAGCTGATGCATCAAATCCCAATGCTTTGGTCAATGGCAACCCCAGTGAAGTTCCGGCTGTCAACGTCAGTGCTACTACCGAGCTCAACCAGCAACCTTCCGAGGTGATAATGACCTTTCTTCGTAATATGAATCGCCTTCCTGGTGACTCAGACTCAGCTCATGCAATTGATGATACAACATCTGATCAACCAAGCCCCGATGGTCATTTCACCTACAACTCCTCAAATAGCACTTTCCGATGAGTTATCAAGACCAACCCTCCAAAGAAGATTACGTGGAGACGAGGGCTTTAGCAATACCCCTTCTGAAAACCTGCACTCGGGGAAGTATGTCATCTGCTATCGATGTGGTGGAAAAGGACATTTTGCTTCTAGTTATCCCCGAAAGGATAAGGCAAATGAAAATAGCTATTGTGGTAATCGTATGAACAGACACCAATTCCGCAAGTGCCCTCGAAAGAAGGAGATCCAATACAAGGTCTGCAACCTTTGTGGCAAGGAGGGGCATTATGGGAAACCAGGTCCATTGGGAAAACAAAAGGTCATATCACCACAACCAGTTCCAGCATCAGAAGTCAATGCGGAAGTACCTTCTGAGCTACACCATGTACCGAAGGTTCCTCAAGCTGACAAAGGCAAAGCACTTTCCCTGGAAGACCACTGTCACCAACCGGGTTCCCGCAAAAGGAAGATGGTAAGTCAAGAGCAGTATGTTGACAGTAATTCTCGGCTTCGTGTGAACCCATTTCAACACAACCAAGCACCAGAAGTAACTTTAATCAAGACCCCAGGATCAGAAGTGCAGCCAGGGACGCAAGGACATCAGGCATCTACTTCCAGTCCCAACATTCCAGATGTTGTTCTTCTTCGGACTATAACCCCGGCAGCAGGTGGGAGGCGCAATCGGGAATCATTGTCCACAGGTTCTGCGGTATCGAATGTCAGGTCTGCCGAGGATCCCTGAAGTTGAAGAAGAGACCCTGGAACTTGATGTTATCAGTAACTGTTAGGAGGTGGTACCTTCAGTAGTACCCTACCTCTTTTAAGGAATAAAATAAAAGAGTTGTGTAATGATCAATTGTAAGATGTAAGCGCCAAGATTGTTATCAATAAAGGTTTGGAAGAGTTATAATGGTGGAAGTGGAATTTCGTTGATAGTTCCGAAACATAAGTGTGTTTGGGCACCCATCATGAGATAAGTAAAGGATGGCCGAAGAGCCATAGTTCTCGTCCAAACCATGGAAAGAAAGAAAAAAAAAGAATGGCACCATTGAACCCCATGGAACTCAGTCCGGATATAATTTTTTTCTAAGGGGGTAGTGTGGACAAAGTTGACTAAAATTGAACACTTTGTTCCATGGAAGATAACCCTCCTTGGTGATAAACTTGTGGAACGCTATGGATAAAACAATGCATTTTCATGGTGCGCCCAAGAAGGACGTGTCAAGTCGAGGTTCTCAGTTCCCCTCGAAGCTTTGACAGAAGTGGTATACAGTTTTGGGGTACGAATGGGAATTCCAGTGCTGCTTACCATCCCCCGACCTATGGCCAAACGGAAAGAATCACTCAGATCATGCGTTGAAAGCGGTGCACTAACAGGTCAAGGTTCGTGGAATCAGACTACCAACAGCCCCATCGAGTTGGAAGATGGCCTTTTGAAGCTCTGTATGCAAGGAAAGATGGAATACCCTCGTATGGGAAAGGGACCGATTGTGGACAAATCAGTAGACCTAATCCTCTGAAAGAAACCAAAGAGCAGATCGCATGTGTTCGTAAATCAAGACCGCCAATCGAGATAGAAGAGCTATGCTAATAACTGCCATCAGGAATCAAGTGCAGCACAGTGCCCGAGCATCAGAGGCCATTTGAAGAGATGGAATTGAAAGGGAAGCTGTCATGTTCGGCGTATCCCGCCAGCATGTGGGATGAAGCTAAGCGCCGAACTCGGAGTCGCGTGACCAAGTTCTGTGAGGATTCAGAGAGCAATACCGAGAAGAGAGTTACTCGAGAGCAAGAAGAAGATCTCCGAGCAGAGTTTCCTAAGTTCTTTTTCTTTCTCGTCCGACCTCGGGGACGAGATTCTTTCTAAGGGGGGTAGGTTTGTAACGCCCTAGTTTTCGCTTTCTGGAGAAAAACCTAATTTAAATAAGTTAAATTCAAAACTTGGTCTTTCTTTGGTGTTTATATTAACCTGGCATCCTTTTCCATCCAAAATCGGGAATTAATTCCCCTCCCGTTGAAAAATCGGATTTTCCAGTTCCCGCCGGTATCCGAAAATTCACCCGAGTCCAAAAATGCTCCAAAAACCTCCAAACCACTTCTAAAATGTTCCAAATATTCCAAAATGATTTTAGAAATCATTCCCCGGATTTTTGGGCCTCCGTTCCTATTTTATCTCGCGCGGCTTTTGTTTAATGCTCGCATTTCGCTCCGGAATATTCAATTCCACGAAAATCCTCCAAATTCAGCGGAACCAATTTTATTGGGTCCCAAATATTCTAAAATGGCTCTAGGAATTTTTCCGGAATTTTTAGGCCATTTTTCCTTATTTTCTCTAGGGCGCCACTTTCACAGATTAGCTGGCCAACCTGAGGTCGCCACGTGGCATGACACTATTCCAGCCTTCTTCCTCACGATGGTTTCCATTCCCAGAAAGAACAGAAGCGCTTTATTTGGTTTCTCTCCATTTGAGTGCCATTAACTCCTTCTATAATGGTCCAAATCGTGCAAGGCCGGATCCGTTGGAACCGTAGCGACGAGCTCTTGCCATCCCCGGTATCCTTTCCTCTTCCCTCGCTGAATTTGAACGGTGGAGCAAAACCGACAATCGCATTCATGGCCATAACTTCTCCGCTTTCTTCCTCAAATCACGCACCTCCACCTCCTTTAGCTTCGTGTTGGAGTCCTCTCTCCAAAGACTATCACTCTCCTTTAGCCTCTCCTTCTCATTCTTCCGTGAGATCGAAAACCGACTAAAACGAGACGCTCTTCGCGTTCTTCGCTCATCCTTCTAGCTTCTTCCTCGGTGAGCCAAATCCAATTCCGCTTGAACCATCGTGTCCGTGTGGTAGTGGTGCTCATATTCCTTCAATCAATTTCAGGATTCTTCAAGAATTGACGCCAAATTTCGAAGTTTTCATCGCCTCGGCCAGACTCGTGTTCGTCGCCGATTTCTCCGTCTCAGGTGAGAATTGAGGCAATTCCTTCCATCTACGCAATCTTTAGGTTGTTCTTTAGTTGATACATCCATTAATTGTTGGGGCTTCATTCAAAATCCTTGTAATTTTCGAAGTTTTGGGCAAAAGTTTGTTCTCTGCTTTGCCCTCGCTTCACGCTACTGCCGCCGTGACTCGCCATTGCTGCCGCTGCTCCGGCCGGCGCCACTACCTTGCCGCTCGCCGGCAGCGCTTCGACGCTTCAAGCCGGGCTGCAGTGGTTCTGCCTGCCTCGCTGCTGAAGCGCTTCGCGCTGCTCACAAGATGTTACGCACACGGCCGCCCGGTTCCGCCGGCTGAAGCTCATCACGGTGACTTCGCCGCTGGCTTTCATCCCACTGGGCTGCCGGACTCGGCCGCCGACGCCATCAAGGCCAGGCGCCGCCACAGACTCGCTTCTACGCTGCAGGCGCTTCGCCTGCCGCTTCACGGCCATTGACTTCGCCACGGCCGCCGCCAGCTCACACGGCCGCCTCTCCTCGCGGCCGAGCTCCTCCCACTTCCTTCCTGCTTTTGGCCATGGCCAAAGGCCAAGCATGAAGAAGGGCTTAGCCCTATGACATGGTGGCCCCACATGTAAGGAAGACCAAGTCAAAGTCAGCCACCAAACGTTGACCAATCAAACCAAGAGAATATTCCGAATATTCTCGCTTTCTATTTATTCAAAATTAAAACTTCTAAGCTCATAACTTTCTCATCCGAACTCCGCTTGACTCCATTCAAATTCCTAAATTCATCTAAAATCAAGATCTACCTGCCAGTACTATTCTTGTAATTTTTGGATTTTATTTATTTTCTTTTATTTATTTGTTGTCTCGTTTTATGCCAGAGTCGACGATTCACGAGTCCGCCGACTCCGCCACGTGACTTCAAAGAGTGCAACATTCTCGCTGCGGACCGAGGCAAGTCTCCTTGACGCATGTTGATCCTACAATTTATAAATGTTTTACCATGTTTTACAAATTGCATTGCTATTTACATAAAATGATGATGTTAAACGTTAAGTTGTTAGTTATACCATTGTCTATACCTCCTTGAGATTTGCTATCCATGACCCTGGTCGACCTAGAACAGGATCCACCATAATAAATATTCTTTAATAAAATACATTTTGATGGGGAAAATGACTATTTAGCGTATAGTTTGAATAGAGTAAATCGGGGCAATGTAACTTGGAGACGGATGAATATTAGTGATAATGTGGGGTTGATATTATGAAATTGATCTATAGTGGTGATCATTTAAATGTTAAGGAGTTGGCGTAGTGAT
Source organism: Rhipidocladum racemiflorum (assembly GCA_036346355.1). Taxonomy (NCBI): domain Eukaryota; kingdom Viridiplantae; phylum Streptophyta; class Magnoliopsida; order Poales; family Poaceae; genus Rhipidocladum; species Rhipidocladum racemiflorum. The sequence continues at coordinate 85,053,407 of CM070573.1, read as the reverse complement.
AATTACAATGTTGAGGAGTTGGATTGTGATAGTAGTTCTCAACATAATTAGTATGGATTAGGGGAAATGAGAAGATATATGATATTAAGAATAATAGTCGATAAATTAAATCAATAATCTTGAGGATTACACTTGGGGATCGAACCAAGTAATAGGAGAAGCATATTCGGAGACTTTAATCAATGTATTATGGGATCTAGAGACGCCAATGTGAAGGGTAGTTAGATGATGTTGAGAATGATGCTTGAGGAATTAGTAAATGATATTATCTAACATACCCGAGGGGTTAAATGGAATAATATTTGGTGGTTTAGTAAATGATAATAAGATGTATTCTTGGTGGGCTAAAGTAGACGATTTAGAGGTGATAATGTGAAGGATTTGACGTATGATATTATGAAGTAATATCGATGGATTGTATTCTAGATGGTTAGAGGTGTGATATTGTGAAGTATTCTCGTGGATTAGTAGATGACCTTATGAAATATTCTTAGTGGATGATAAGATTGATCGCCGTATGATTGGTGGATAAATCAATATTACAAGTTAGAGTTCAAGGGAAAGATTTCCTATACAAATATGATTGTGAGTCAATATGATTTCGGAGTTGTGATAATACCAGGATATACTTCCTACTTGTGGATACTATATTGGATTGGATTCTTCGTATGATTGTAAGAGTATGACAATTTAAAGGTTATTGGAGGTTACAAAATTAATTTTAAGAATTGTAACCAAACCCTACAACTTACCTTTTGTAAAATAAACTATTGGTGGAATAGAATAGTACTGTAGAAATGCTTAGACTCGCAAACGGTCAATATTCACCTATGGGTGGGATTTCAACTATATCTTGAAAACTTGGTGTTGAAAGTTATAGGCAAGGAGTATTGCCGTTGGTTTACAAAATTAAAAATCAAATGAAAAATGATTTCGACTCAAGCGGCATGGAATGTCGGGTGGAAGCGGATCAAGCCTTGATCCTTTGTGCAAGTACCGCCCCAAGTCAATTAAGGACCGACGCTTATGACTGTCTCCATTCTAAGCATTACCGCATAACCACATGTCAAAGTGGAGCACGACTGGTCGAATAATTTGTAGAAACCTAATTTAGACTCACCACTCGGTGGTTGTGTGAGAGCCTGATGGAGGCATTATTATTGTGGTGGTTGTTGTTTGTCTCACACGGCGCAAGAGGGGGCTTCTGTACTGGGTGGACATAACCCTAACAGCGGTGAAACCTCAGCGGGTGAGTCAGGTTAGGCGTATACATTGTAAAGGCCTTGTCATGATATCCTCAAGCACACCTAAGGAAGTGTGTTAATCGCGTGGCATCAAGGGAATATCATGTCTTGTGGGTAAAGTTGTACACCTCTGCAGAGTTAAAACTATTCGAATAGCCGTGCCTACGGTCAAGGGCAAAGCTTGCTGAATGCTTTCATACTGGTAGACTTTGGTTTTGGTTTCAAACTAAACAATGGTTTGTTTTGGGATCCGGAGCGGTTAGACCTCTCGGTGTGCTTCTCGGCTAGCCAGGTAGGTGGAAGGAACCTGATTTGTGAATCGTGGCAGATAGAGCCATGTGCATGGATTGAACCCTGAATTTGTTGAGATGTGGCGGATAGAGCCTGTATATTAGTGAGTGGTGGTTAGAACCTTCACTGCAATATTACATAATTCAACTATTAAAAAGAATTGCTCAATTACGCTTTGGGAAAATTATTATCACGTATGATTTGTTGGAACTTGGCTTTATGCAAAAGAACCATAATAAGCCATCTTTGGATAAGCCTACATTGTGCATAATTTCCTAGACTTGCGGAGTACTCTATGTACTCACGTGCTACATTCTAATCCTCTCTCAGAAGTGAAAGAAGCTGTTCAAGATTTCCAACGACTAGGGTGCGTTCTCCACTCGATTGCCTGTGGGCATTTGGATGGGTCGCATTAGGCGTTTCTTTCGCAGCTTGTTCGTTGTTCAAGTTGTTCAGCCTGTTCAGGCCGTAATGGTAAACCTTGACCATAAGGTCTTTGCTTTTATTTGGTATTATTCTTATTTAATTATTTGTATTCGTGATATGGTTGTTGATTCATCACTTTTGACTGTGTGTACTAGCTACTGATCTGGGACTAGTACAGAAATACACAGAGGACTCCGGATAGCCGATCCGGGGGCCTACACAAATCTTCAAGTTCGGTCGTTTTAGTGTGTGGAACTGAGGACTAGGCATTCTTTAATTTGGTACTTATCTCCCCCTAATGCTGAAAACTATCCTTGGTATAATTAGCGTACCGAGCCGTGTACAGATCCCCTGTCATAGGCTCTTGGGTATTAAATAATTGATGGAGATTCATAACCTACATAGATCCCCAACTTCTGGTGGGGTCCCATGGTGGTACACTGTGGTTGAGAGATTGGCACATATACAGTATAGCCAAATTATCACTGATGGGTAATACTTAATTCTCTTCCATGCACTATCTACAACGGGGGAATTTTATGATATACAGTTGGTCTGACTTGAATTAACACCGCAGCATGCAGCCTTGTGTGGCCCCAACAGCTGGTGGGTAGCCCTCTATCTTGCAAGAGTGGCCAAGTAATAAATTTTACTCCCTTAATTAATGACTCTGTAAGGCCATTTTGGGTGTGGACATGGAGTACAGAATGCTCTACATTAATGCCTAGAGTCATACAATAATCATTAAATATTTTTGAGATAAATTAACTAGCATTATCTATTTCAATAGACTTGATCATTTCTTCTGGAAAGGGGTCTCTTAACTTAATTATTTGGGCAATTAATTTTGCAAAAGCATGGTTCCTAATAGATAATAGACATACATAGGCCCAATTGGTAGAAGTATCTTATTAGTACCGTAAAATATTTAAAAAAAAGGGGCCCAACAGGGGTTGAATGCGTCCACAGATATCATCGTGAATTTTCTACAGGAAATTTAGTTATCATTCCCAAACTTTTAGGTAAGAAGGTCTAACTATAAGCTTTCCTATAGCACAAATAGGCCATAAGAAATCTCTAGGTCTAGGAAAGTCTTTATGCTATGGCCAGTAGAATTATTAATTACTTTCTCATAATATTCAACTCATGATAACCCAGTCAATCTGTCCGGTCTTAAAAAGTTTTGGGTTTTCATCGTAACATAAACTTCAGGTTTTATTTGTGCATAGTATAACCCAGAGGGAGTTTTCAACCACACATTTATTACACCCATTAATCTTAGTCATAAGAAGGAATTCAAATTTTGGTTCGAAATTCAAAATCTCGGCCGAGATTTCGGATTTCGGACCCCTCCGAGATTCAAAATCCCATCCGGATAAAAAATAAATAAATTTCGGATTTCTTGACGATTTTGTCCGAAATCTCGATGATTTCGGCCAAAATTTCATGTTTTTTCCTGGATTTTAAATTTTGTGCATTGGATTTGATTTGATTTAGGGTCAAGATCATCCACAAAAAAATTCAAATTTTTTTGACATGTTTTTTACCATTTTTTGGTCGGTTCAATTTGCCGGTTGGGACTGTCCGAATTTTTTAAAATTTTTCAAGATATATCATTATCTAAAAATTTTATGGGAATATTATGGATGTATTAGAACCATTCACAAAAATTTTCAAAATTTCCTAAAGTGATTTGTACTATTTTTCATTCAGGTGAATTTTGTCGGTTCGTCTTTAGTAGCACTATTTAATTTTTTTTTAAATTCCTAAAGCTTGATCTTTACCTAAAAATTTTATAAGAATATTATGAATTTTTTAGGACTATTCACAAAAAATTTTAGAAGTTTCTAATGTGGTTTGCACCATTTTCCATTCGGTTGAAATTTGGTGATCAACCCTTTTATCAGAACAATGGCATTGTTAGATTTTTTTTTAAATTCCTCATGCTTGATTATCATCTTAAAATTTTATGGAAACATTAGTGATGTGTCAAGACCACCCAAAAAAATTTCAAAATTTTTTGACATGTTTTGGACCATTTTTTGATCGGTTCAATGTGGACCGAGATCTCGGATTTCCCGGTTGAAAAAAAACGGATTTGAAATTTGGTTTTTGTAATTTGTCCGGATTTTGTCCGAAATTTCTAAATCTCGCCGAAATTTTGGATTCCAGGCACCTCTGGGATTTCACTCAAAACGAGATTTGGAACCTTGGTCATGAGTAGGTATTATGTACCATCCTATTTCTCTGTCTGCATATGAAAACCATTTAAACCAATGTCTTTAAAACTTAAGTGAGTACGACTGGACTCAGTGTATAATATGGCATTCTTCTGTTCCAACTATAAGAGCATCGCTTCTAGTGATAGTCATAATATTTTCAAATCACTTAGTATGGTATAACTATATTCGAGATAGATTTCTTTCCTCGTCATTAGATTATACTTTGTTTTATATTAAAAGTATAACTTAATTACCAGACAATTGTTGCATCAGGAATAAATTGTAGAATATAGAACAAATATAGCATAATTAATCCAATATATGGGAAATATGCATTTATTAAATTTTAAATGATAATCGATCAACAGGAGCGTAAACCAAATGTTCAATCAGGAACTAATACTAAACTGATGAGGAGACTTATACGAAATATGTGACATCCATTAGCAAAGTGAAGGAATACTTATGAGACTAATCCAGGTCTCCATGAGAGTTGTATACGTCCTTCTGGGACTTCGCGAACTCAATAATTTTAAGAACCATATCATCATACTTTTCAGCATTCGTGTCAACAACAAGTCGTACGATGAAGTATGACATAACATTATTTACTCGGGTCTTACTGACTTTTTCAGTGGATTTTGTGTAAAGGTCTACCATATGCTTCGGGGTGCGATAGTAGCACGACCAATGCCCATTGCATCCATACCTAAAATAGGGTTATTCACAGTTTACATCCTTATTTAGTTGAGTCTTGGTTCTGGAAGCCTCCTGGCCTTTTAACTTTACTTATCCACTATAAATTGCCTCTTCCCCGATCTGATTTGCTATACTTCCATTTATCCCCTTTATTTCTTTGGCCCTTTATGCGGCCATATTTATTGCTAGCCTACTGAGCATTTGCATGTGCTTCAAGCATTGCATAACTTCTATTGGAAGTACGTCATAATTCTTCACAGGAGTTCATCACACTTTTCTACTTCTAGCAAAATACGTGTAAGCTCGGAGTACTTTTGGTACTTAGCATGATGATACTATTACAGCAGCATCCTCATATTAGAGTGGAAGGTGCAAAATAACTTGTTGATCATTTCAGCATTAGTAACTTTCTGGTTACATAATGTTAGTTCAGTGACAAGCTTGTGCATGCCAAAGTTTTATGCTGCCATAGCCTTAAATTCCTAAGAGCGCGGTAGGGTTCATTCATGTTGTGCTTCTCGCAATAGGACGAATCTTTGCTAGTTATATATTTTCCTTCAGGGAATTGAAAAATACTAGCCGGTCTTCCATCAAATTATATGACCTTCAGGTACATATGAAAATTGATTCTCAGGAAGTGCAAGTGAAAGGCTATCAAATTAATCTGAATATTAATTGCCCCGGTAAGCTAATTATTGCCATTCAGGACAAGCTTAACAAATTCCCTCTATGCGATGTCTAACATACCCTATTTCTTTTTATGCAAAATGACTTTTACTACTAGTAAAATCATTATATTGCATGCTCACTCTTCAATCAATAAAGCTTCATCTATATCTAATCAGTAGATAATTATCTAAAATTTTCCAGAATTTTCCTAGCAATTTTCATAGTTTTCTGCTAATTATTTAAGCAATTTTCAGGATTACTAAATAGCAAAAAAATAAATTTCAACATGAAATTATGCTAGGATAATAAATTCATAGACACAAGCCTCACAAAATTCTATCTGAAATTTTCTAGAATTTTCCTAGCATTTTCATGATTTTCTGCCGATTACCAAGTAATTTTTGGAATTACTTAACAACAGAAAAATAAATTTTAATACACATTAAACATCGAATGATGCTAATAAATAAATCTAGGGCCAAAAATATTCTAAATGTGTCATCCATAAAATTTTCGAATGTTTTTAGCGTTTTTCGCAATTTTTCGTTAATGATTAAGCAATTTTTTGAATTAATTAAATAACAGAAAAATTAATTTATCACATAATAAAAAATACATAGTGCTAGAAAAATAAACCCAAAGATATGGAACTTCCAATGTGTGCTAAATAATAATTTTTTAAAATTTTATAGAAGTCCAAATGCCTAGAAAACTAATTTTTAGTACTTAATATCAATTTTCAGGATTTAACCTTTTTTCAAAAAAAAAAGTCCTGAAAATGCCGTGGGGCAAAACCGTAAATTCGCTTGATTCTTCCCCTCTTTTTTCGTAAAAGAAATAAAAAAAATGGGCCGAATAAACCCATTTTGGCCCACATGGCCTAACCAGCAACCATACAAAACGGTCACTAGGGTTTCCCCTAGCCGCCACATCCTTTTCTTCGCACGTGCATGGCGGCGGCTGCTCGGGACGAGCGTCGGGCTGAGGTGGCTGGTTTGAAGTGGTGCACGGCGGCTCGGAGGCCGGCGGCGGGCGGTAGCGCGGTTACTGGTCGCGGGCGGTCACCACGGGCGGAGGTTGGCCGGGTGGCCGAAGTGCGTGGATGTCGCCAGGCGGAAGTTGGCCAGGTGGCTGAAGGCGGTCGCCACTAGCGAAGGTCGCCGACAGCGCGGTGGCTTTAACGAGACGCGCGGAGAATGATGCTCGCGATAGCTTCACCGCAGAGGCGCTGGCCAACCGGGCGGTGGTCGAGCGGCGGTCGCAGGAACATCCAGCAGTTGGCGCTGCAAGCGCAGAGCTGAGGCGACGGCAGCCAGGCCAAGGTGAAGGGTGGCCAGGCCAAGGCGATGCGCGGTGGAGCTGTAGAGCCAAGGCGGTGGGCGCGAAGCCGACGGTTCGGCTGCTGGCCGGCGGGTGGTGGTCGATGGTTGCGTGGCAATTTTCCTCCTTTTTTTCCTTTTTTTTAAAGGATGAACATTCCCTTGTATTTACTAGTAGATGAGATCGGTATGATCAGCGAGCAAAAGTGATTTTGATCATAATAGTAGAACAAACAGTAGATCAAATTTTTAGCTAGTATGATATGCAGGATCACAACTTGCGACGATGCACTTACATAGGGCTTGATGCTGGATTATCGTGTGTCGCAGGGTGAATGTCGATGCCGTGTAGATCTATGCCGGCAGTCGATCACGATCGGCCTTTGCAAAACGTCATACGTTTGTTCCCTCATGCAAAACAAACATAGATCAATATGTGGTTAGTATCAAGAAAACAAGATTAATTGATCTTCTTGCAAGTAGGGGTGAAAACAGGATAGGAAATATCCGCCCGATCCGATCCCGAATCCGTTTAAAATCCGTACCGATGTTATCCGTATCCGTATCCAGAAAATCCGATGTAATATGGATTAGGATATGGGAAGAGCAATATCCGATCCGTATCCGAAAAATCTCATGTAATATGGGTTAGGATATGGGAAGAGCAATATCTGACCCGATATCCGGATAAAATCAGTTATTCTTCCATTAATTTGGTTCATTATTGGATAGATAGAGTAGTTGTTCGATACTGGCACTAAAAAACACTACTTTGTTATTAAGCGTGAACTTCAACAAATCTATCAACAAACAAATAGAGTAATGACATAATGCTTTTACCTAAATTGATTTCTTCAACTTATTTGATAAACTTCTTTTGTATTCAAATTACTTGAATTAGTTGAGTCACTAAATTGAAGCATATCAAACAAATCCGAGTAGTCCTCATTATGAGAAAAATCTATCTTCAGTTTGTCAGAATGTGACAATTCAACACTATTTAATATCTTCAGGAATTTATTCCGTAAGGTTAAGTTTGATGGAAGAGTTCCTCTTGTTCTCTGTTTTCTTTATGTTTCGATCTCTCTCCTTGTATCCGACCTATTTGCACCTCTAACTATAGTACTATCCTACGTTGAAATAATTATGACTTGAAGCTAATGTTGTAAGGTTAATGCTTCATTCTTTCTTTTACGTACACAATTATGTATTATACTACTATCCGATTATGATATCCGATCCCGACCCGAATCCGTCAGGTATCCGCTCCGTACCTGTATCCCGAATAATCCGAATTCATATCCGTATCCGGGACATCCGTATCCGACTCCGAATCCGAAAAAAATATGGGTTTGGATATGGGACGAGCAATATCCGCCCGTATCCGACCCGATTTCACCCCTACTTGCAAGGGACATAGAACGACAAACACCTGTTTTAGTCTTGTAGAGCCTCATGCTGATAACATTTTGTGAAAAGGGATCGTTCACCCACGTCAATCAACAACTTGCCAATATAATCAAATGAATAGAAGTAGAAGCATAAGTAGAAGCACACATAATATGAGGGGGGGGAAACTCTTCCTTTATTAGATTAAATTTTCTGTACAAAACAATGTCCTATATATATAGTACAAAAATCTCCTAAAAATCAATTCGGATTCGCCTACCAATAAATAGAGTTCTTTCGTATAGAAATATAGACTCTAATCATATTATAGCATGTAAAACGTCCTGTCATAAGTTGCTCATATCACCGTGGAAGAGTGGTAACTAGTGAGACACGTAGCATAAAACTTTTCCAGAGGGACCACAACCAGTCGAGCCGAGCTGTCATGGACATGTCGTGAAAATAACTTTGCCTTCCACAACTTGCATATATCTGTCAAAATATCGTACCATGCTGATATAGTGCTCCTTTCGTCAAATAATACCAAGTTTATAAAGCGTTTTTTTAGTAATTTCATCCGCAATATAAGTCCTACATTTTTAATAATCTTATCTACGATATAGGACGTATTTCATATTTTAATATAGAATTAATGTGATATTCCCTTTATACCTCTAATATATATTTAACTTTACTTTATATTATTCTTTACTATGTATGCGTAGTGACTTTATATTATTCTTTAATATGTATGTATTAAACATAGTGGTTCGATATTATAATTAGAGATAGTCTATTTATTTTTAATATATGTTAAAAGAAAATACGTCGTATAAAATTAGTCGGAGGAGATCAAAAATAATGGCAATAGGTATCATACAAAGGATTCTATCTATTAGTGAGCTCATCTGAATTGATCTTCAGAGATTTTTCTCTTATGTATTGGATATTATCTTATACAGAAAAATCAATCTAATAAAGAAATAGAGCTTTTTTATATATATTATGTACGCTATTTGCACATTTATTTTATGAGAGGTGCTTCTGTGCTCTAACGTAGATAATGATTACTTATCCTTTTGCTTGTTTTAAGATTTATACCATTTGTATTGGATGAAAAAACATAGAAGTATTGCTCTTATTTTATTCATGCGTTCGTATGAACATGCCGTTGATTAGTAAATTTGGAGACGTCACAGCGATGGTCTAAAGTCGTCAGAGCGGGTCCCACTCAGCAGGCATAGGAGGTGCAGTAAGAGGCGTGCTGCGTGCAGCGGCGGCGGCAGACGTGGCAGTGCCAGCGCAGGCCTCATTCCCTGCTCACCTGTGACGCCATTAATTGCTCTGAGGTGGAATAATACTCCACATAACAGCAGGCTGTCCACTCCCCGGCGGGACCATGATCCTTCCGGGCCGACGTGTCATTGACTCCTAGGTGAGGAAGCCAGTGAGCGAAGCCTGTGCTCAAGACAAAACTGTGCGCTGCGGGCCCGCGAGCAGAAGGAATGGTACTGTATCGTCGTCGTCATCTCACTGACTGCGGGCCAGTAAGTGAATATCGGGCTCGGCTCCCAAGAAGCTATGCCCTATCCAAAATCCGGCATGCTTCCTTGCCGTTTTATTTTCTTCCCCTCGGTTAACTAGGAAAGTGGGCGCGCCGCGCGAGTACACCACGCTAAGAAAAATCAAGTGTTTTTTTTTTCTGGATGTATCGGGTTGTAGAAAGAAAAAAGTAGACGTATTAATGGGAAAAAATTGGATTTAGATGTAATTACCTAAAATTTTAGGGACCTTTTCGACAAAATCCGGAACGGGATGTATCTTTGGGAATTTTCGGAGGGCCTTTACGCAAAAAAGAAAGAAACAGGTATTCGGAGGGGCTTTACGCAAAAAAAGGTAAAATCGAGTAAAATCAGAACGCAAGGAAGAAAAGAAACGGGTATTACTTGTAAGGGGTTTTTTTCCACAAAATTTGGATTCTGAGGGCCTTTACGAAAAAGGAGGAAATCGGGTAAAATCGGAACAAAAAAATGTTTTGTCAGGGAAAATTGGGTCCAGATGTAACTTTTATAGATAGACTACACAAAAAGGAATTTTCGGAGGGCCTTAATGCTAAAAAGATCTCTTTCCAGAAAAAAAGGACATATATGCAATTTCGTGAAATCCTAGGGACATTTTTTTGCGAAAAAATTTGACGGGGAAAATACGCACGCTCGAGCGGAGCCTGGGCTTGAACCCTCGTCGCGGGGCGCGCGAGCAAGTGCTCTCACCGCTGCGCCACGCGGCCCTTGTGGCGGAGAGAGTAGAGGAGGAATTCCTTTTAAGCCGATCTTCCGAGAGAGTTGATCTGAGGCGTTCAAAGCCACGATCGGACGGTCCGAACACGCGGAGTAGCATGGCTCGCCGAGAGTTGCAGAAACCTGCGAACTTTGTTATATTGAGTACTATTTGTTGGGTTGTTTACTTAGCTGGCACGTACTAATACTAGCTGCCACGTAGAGCAAGTAAAACAATAATATCTAGGAGGCTAATAGTAAGGTAAAAACCAATTTGTGTAATAACTATTTTTAAAGTTGCCTCTAGATGTTGTGCAATAACTATCTCTTCTCCGTTATACATAAATAATCTACTTATGCTCCCATGCAAAGCTACTAAGTAAAAGCCGGTCAGCTCTTTCCTCTCTCCTCTTTTCTCACTCTTCTACATAGATCAAAACTGATGTATAAAGACTAATAGCCAGTTGAAATAGCCTTATTGTACATACTCTTACACTGTTGTTGTGTTACTGTGCTGGCTTACCCTAGCCATTGTGCCCCTCCCAAGGTAAAAGTGGGTGGTCCGTCCCCACGTACTCCTAGCTCAGTCCTTGCATCCACGCATGAGTGATGGCTGGAGCAGGGTTCACCTTATCTTTTCAACTAAGATTTTCTCCTCTTCTTTGGTACCGATTTTCGACGAAAATCGCCAAAAATCGCATGGTGTCGAAATCCAAATTTTTGAAAAAAAAAATTCAAAAGAAATCATGATTTTCTCTCGATTTTCTTCCGATTTTCACCGATTATCGCGATATTCTGACAGGCCAATTCAATGTTTTCTCAAGAAACGATTTTTGGAACGATTTTCTCTAGGGTTTCACCGCTTTTATCCTGATTTTCACTGATTATCGCGATATCTACATCGCATAATTTTTTTTGAATTTGACCGGTTTTTCGAGCGATTTCAAATATCTTACCCCACCGATATGTCCGATAATCACGCGATTTTTTAATCCCTGGGCTGGAGACGGTTGAACAAGGTAGAAAAAACATACCCTATGCCGTACTCTGATTGCTGGATGAGAGGGTGATAGTGTAGACAACATCATGGAATTCTCTGTGAGGAGTAAGCATTGGGTTAGTCCATCTTGCGTCACGATATATCTTTGATTTTATACTTGGGATATGAGTCACAGTGTCACACGATATGGCGGAGAAACATAAATCACGGATAATCTGTTTCAACGTACTCCAATGGTGAGAGGGAGAAAAACACTTGTACCAACAGGTCTTTCCTTTGTGATTAGGTAGGTTATTTTACCAGCTAAATCTTTTTTTTCCTTGAGTTATTTATTTTACTTTTCACATGTGGATGCAATAAATCTAATTAGGTTGTCATAATAAAAGTTATTGGGCTTGACCCTTTTTTCCCATTGTATTGTCCTTTCTAGTGGCATGCAAAGCGCCGATAAATCAAGTTCAGAAAAAAAAAAAAAAAAAAAAAAAAACGCATCAATCATACCGTGCTTGTTAGAAAAAATTTATTTGGAACTAAACGTTGTGTGTATCATAGCCATCGACCCCCTAGTAATATTTACTTTTTTTACAAAATAAAATATAGAAGGAATGTGGATATTACAGTTAAACAGGTCAAATGAAGGGTGCATTTATATTTGAAGATTCATGAGAAGTATGGATCAGTTTTATTTGTAAAAATATAAAATGTTGATTTCCTTCAAAAGGCATACAAATTCTTGAGGTTCTCGGTTTTTTTTCACGGCCTGTTTAATGAGCAGTTTACTAGGAAATATTTGTAGAAGTCATATATTAATATGCAGTGAAGAAGGTATCATCATCTCAAATGTGCTTGCATAATTGTCTTGTAACCAAGATAAAAGGTTTTATTGTGCGCCTTCTTATACAATGATAAGAATTTGTGACTGGACGGTACTAGATTAATGTACAGAAAGAACTGACTGCTTATATATTGTAGTACTGGTGGTACACCCAGCACTTACTCCGAAAATGTCATGTTGGGCATCCGAAAAGAGGGTCTATCATGATGGCTAGCCCCCTCCTGTTTCTTCCTTATTTATTTCTTCAGAGGTACAAACCCAGCTGACGCCATTTAGTGGCCATATTTCTTTGCTGTGCACTGTTCCAAAAGGGATGCCATTACCAATATTCTTCTGGAGCAACCGTGTTAATCACAATTAGTACCAATCAGAAGGAAAGAACAACATCTTACTCGACTTTTTCGTTCGCAAATGCCAAATTCAAACAACTTACTTGGCAGGTTATGAATTGGCCATTTTTACCCAGGTGCAGGGGCGGATCCAGGCTCACGGGCGAGTAAATTTTAGCCAGGCTGTCTGAAGCCCACTAAAATTCTACGAAAAACTATTAAAAAATAATTGAAAACAGATATTTGACCTAATATTAGCTAGTCCAGTTCGGGGCTTGGGCTGGGTTAGCTCCGCCCTTGCCGAGGTGCACACCTAAAACCTAGTATATGTTGCCCAGTGCAACCCAAATTTGCCTAGGTAGGTAGCTAGTAACTCTACATATGTTCCAACAAGCCAGTAGCTGTTTGCGACATTGCAGCATGGTGTGCGGTCATAAACAATAGCACGAAATGCATGCTTGGCCTGAGACGGTGAGGCGGCCTACAAGCATGTGCAGACACGTCACCTGGATGGGATGGCTATCTAGCTTCCATGCAAACGATCGATTCCGAATCACCCAAGTCTTTACAGCGACGTCCCATCGAAAAGACAGGAACAAATAACCAGAGAAAGAGGAAACAAAGAGAAGGAACGACGACTTCGACTGAGATCGGATCAATCGATGGCAGGAAAACGTGTGTAGCTCCTGCCACTGTCACTTCGGCAGGCACACGCAAAGGGCATGCAGCACGCAGAATCTTATCCCTTTGTTAGTTTACCGTTCGCTAGTGTCTGCGTGCAGCAGGTTGAAATGAATTAATGCAAGTGTGCGAACTAAAGAGATCATCACTGACCCTGAATATATTGGCCAGCCCAGTCGAGCTGATCCCGATAGAAATCCAGTAGATGTAGTTAGGTCTGGTCAAAAAGAAGGGAAAAATTCGTATTTAATATAACTTTTATCTCGTATTTATAAAATATTACAACAGTTTCGCGTATTTAAAAAAAATCAATGATCTTCGGTTCTCCAAAAACCGAAAATGCATCTTCGGTTCACCCAGAACCAGATAAGGCGTATTTGAATCACGGAAAACCGAACAACATGTATTTTTTATTTTTTAATTGCTTGCTCGGTCCACGGGAAACCGGAAAAGGCTTGCTAGGTTCATAAGAAACCGGAGACAGCTTGCTTGGTTCGCCAGCAACCGGAGAAGCATCGAAAGTTTCCCGTCTGTTGCAGGTCATGTTTGATGCCTCACTTGGTGCATACCCTGATGCTGTGCTTTTTGGTACTCCCTGAGTAGTAAATGAGTAAGGCTCTGGTGTCCTGTTATTTAGAGCTCTTTTACAATGGATTATACTTGTAGTATATTATGGTAGTATAAATTAGATCTAATCGTTGATTTGGTGAGGTATTATGGATTTTTACAAATAAAAAAATTACATTTGAAAAAGGTATTATCGTAATTTTAGCATCGCATTGCAGCTCCGGTGAGCTTGTTCTCCCCGAGCCACGCCTTCGGCACCAGCGTGTCCGTCGGGTGGTCGAAGCTCTGCCACAGCACGTCGAAGGAGTTGCCGCCGTCGACAAGAACCAGGTTGCCGTTGTCGCGGATCACCGCGGTTTTCGACCCCGGCGACACGGACCCTGACGGAGATGACAGGTTCGACGACCACACGATCCCCGCGGGCCCCTTCGAGGCCGAGATGTCCATGAGCCCGACGAGCTGGAGGTTGCCGTCGTCGGGTGACACCCGGAGCTCGGCGGTGTCGATGCTGGACAGGGGGCTCGCGCGGTTGCCGACCCAAACGACGGTCTTCACGGGGACGTTCTTGTACCAGGTGCTAAGGTAGAACCGGCCGGAACCATCGGGCCTGAAGAGGCCGACCTCGAACTTGCCCTTCGCCGAGACCATCGTCTCGTTACCCCGCAGTGGCTGCCACGCCGAGACGGTGTCCATCGCCGCCACACCCGGACGAAGAGGGCAGCAAAACGCAATAACAGCAAGAATGGTAGCGATCGGTGACATGTTTTGACAATATTTGCACGATACGAACACTGTTATTTGCAGGTGAATTCTCAGGAAGAGGGACGGCAATATCTAAATACAGCAAAATGCATGACCCATTTTACCCCTCCGCGGGTTCTACTACTTATACTGCACCTTGTAGTATAATGAGATCTAGACTAATTTCATCCGTTGGATTTAAAGAAATGGAGGGTCCATATTCATTTTAATCCACTGTAAAAGCGCTCATTATTTAACGTATATGAGATTGCACTTGGGGACAAAGAATTGAAATTAACAGACCGGGAAACTTCCGATGCTTCTTCGGTTGCTGGCGAATCTCTCCGGTTGCTAGCGAACCGAGCAAGCCCGTCAACCGAGCAATCAATTAAAAAATCAAAAATAGCCATCCCCGGTTTTCGATGAATTGAAGATGCATTTTTTATTTTTAGAGAACCAGAGATCACTGTTTTTTTTTTTTGTAAATACGCGAAACTGTTATATCGTTTTGTAAATATGAGTGAAAAGTTGTATTAAATACGATTTTTTCAAAAAAAAAAAAAAGCGACGGGGACACTAGTGTGGAAGAAATTAAGGATCAGTGTGTAGGGCGCGTGCTCATATATACATCCACCTCTTGGAATTCCACCATGCGCACAGGCTAGCTAGCGTGAGAAGGGGAAGGAGCTAGAATGGGTATCTTCAGGGAGATGTCTCCGTGTCATCAACATCCCAGCAATATCTATTATATACAGGAGGGGGGGGTCTGTGTAGATGTAGCCACTCTATGCATGCGTGGTTGGTGTTCATACTTCATATGGAGGAGAAGAAGGAAACGCAATCCTGCTCCTGTCTGGACCACGACTTGTCGTGGAAGCCAACACGCACAGATTGCCCCGATCGATCGATTTCGACGGGTACTTTTTACTTGATCAAGTCCAAAAGCATGCACGCATATTTCTGGTCCAAGATAGCCATATAAACTCCAGATGCTTCCTGACTCCAGCACTGTACGTCCACAGCTTCGATCGCTTCTTCTACAGGAGAAGAATGAAAAGAACTGGATGCGTATGGAAGCATCGACCACGCTCGTCAGGTTGCGTTCTGGAATGAAATTGCGACCGGTCGATGCCGCCTTATCTCTGCCGATTAGTGACACCAGCTAGCAAGCGGGGTATCTCTCTGAACAGCTACCAGAATCGAGCTGCGCAGTACTGTGGCAAGAAAGGGGACACTGTGGGTGTGTTCTGCCTACCTACCCAGCCTCACCGAATGGAGTTGGAACCCCTCCACCGATCGATCGAGGTGACACTTCACCGGCGGCGGCGGTGGCTGCGATCGATTAATTGGGCAACATGCTATGCCGAATTATGCACCTACCTACCAATCTATCTATATATCTGTCTATCCTAGCGTGTGTGGGGGCGTGGAGAGCACCGCATCATGGAACATTATAGCGGTTACTGTGCTACTACACGCTGCACAGTAGCGGTAGAGCTGCCTGGATCAGCGGTCCAGCCTCTCTTTTTTTTCCCCCCACTGAGCATGCTGCATGCAGAAGTGGGCGGGGCTGGGTAGGAACACAGAATTCTTTTCCTGACGCATGTCTGTCCCTGGCTGCCTGTGTGATTCTCTATGCCTGCCCGCCTCCTGCGTGCGGTGGAGCTGCCTGTCAACTGACCTGTGCTGTGCTAGCTGCTCCTCCACACGACAGGGCCAGAAACCAGCAAACGATATTTCTGCAGGCATACGATAGTAACGATACGATTACTTACAGCGAGCTCGATTCAATGGAGGTTCAGACCGGCGTATTTCCCGTCAGAAAGAAAGGGAAGAGGTTTGTATCCCAGTCCGTGATGTGGCCCATTTTTCAATTCCGTTGAGGAGGATGATACATCACAGCCCCCCATTATGGATGTAGCTTCGGCCCTAAGTAAAGCCCATATATGTCAGATATAAACCAACCTGGGCCAGATCATTGCTAGGCCATCTCCATTTCTCTCCCGGCCTACCGAGGCTTCCTCGGCCCACGGTTCTTCTACCTCCCCGGCTCTCGCTGCCGTACGTCCGGCCGTCGGCCGCTTTGCATGCAGTGGTCGGTCAGCCGCGTCCACCTCGCTGCTCGATCGACAATGAACGGACAATCCTGGTAAACAGGAGGACACAAAGAATGGTACTAGTAACAACGAACCACTGCCTGTACTAGTATAGCTTTTTGCTGAGCACTATTGGCACATTATAGAAGACTCAAGTCATTACATACAGTTCTGACTTCTCCCCGTGGCTAGATAAGTACAGAGGTTAGCCAATAGAATGGAAGTATAACATCACGTACAGAGCCATACAAGTAGAACAAAGAAAGTATGTAAAAAAAGAAAAAGAGGAGAGCAGCAACAAAAAGATAAGACGCACGAGCTAAGCTAAGCTAAGCTAGCTAGCACGTACGGATCGATCGAACTAGTGACCAAGCATTAATCCAGCTACGTCACTCGTGCGTACATTTAAGCATGCGTGCATCGGACATTCGTCACCGATGGATCAGCTGGCCACCCTGCAGTTGGTCCTGATGGTGCCGCTGGTGCCGGTGAGCACGCCGATGGCGCCCATCTTGACCATGGCTGCGGCGAAGTCGGTCTGGAACGTGTCGGGGCTGTTGGTGTAGCCGACGACCTGCGCGGCGGTGGCCTGGTCGCTGAGGAGCGCCTGGTCGGAGGTGAGCAGGCCGCGGTTGGCGACGACGGCGGCGTAGTAGTTGGTGTCGAAGGTGGTGGGGGTCACGGGGTCCAAGGCCACGAGCTGGCTGCCGCCGCCGCTCGCCGGCTGCTGCGGGCACTGCTGCGTCAGCGACGCCAGGTAGCTCGGGTCCATGCTGGGGTCCTGCCCCCCGTTTGGCCCGTACGAGTAGAGCCGGTTGCTGAACGAGCTGCAGTGCGACGTCCCGATCGTGTGCGCCCCTGCACACGTTAATTTCACGCGCAAAGTAAACAAAATTGGGGCTTTTCTGCGTGCCGCGCTTGTGCGCCCGACCGGCCGTCACATGCACGCTGTGACTTGAGAGAAATTTTTTATGTACTATACTAGTAGCACATGGTAGGTATTATAAATTAGCTAGATACAGCTATTGATTTGTTGAGTTATATTTTTATAATTCTGCTATTAAAAGAAGTATAAATAAATACTATCTAATCTGATCTATCAAAT
This sequence comes from Rhipidocladum racemiflorum, assembly GCA_036346355.1. Classification (NCBI taxonomy): domain Eukaryota; kingdom Viridiplantae; phylum Streptophyta; class Magnoliopsida; order Poales; family Poaceae; genus Rhipidocladum; species Rhipidocladum racemiflorum. Next base: position 85,035,518 of record CM070573.1, on the reverse strand, counting down.
AAAATAGAATGAATAATTCATATTAAGTTTTAGTATACCGTAAAAAAGCTGGGGATTTACGGTTGGTTTACCTGACAGGGCGACCATTTCGGCCTTGGTGAGGCCCTTGGAACTGAAGATTTGCGTGAGCTGGTTCGCGTTCGCGGTCGAGGGTGGCAGGTTCCCGTTGGTCTGCTGCGCGACCGAGACGTTGCCGTCTCTTCGCCCGGCCGGCACCTGGTACGCGTTGCCTCCGACCTACACATTGTACAGCACAAATTAACAAAAGTTTGCGTTACTTCCACTAGTTCACTCGGAACCATACGTGACAGCATGCAGTCGTGTACGTTAAAGTTGGCAATCCATTTTTATTGCGACCAGTATTACCCGTGCATCACCCAGTACCTATCGATCGATCACCAGCTGATTGATACACAGAGATCGACAGAGACGCAATGCTTGGGGTGGCAATAGTAGAGGTTGCTTGTGCCCCTTGTTCTTGTACCAGATTTGGCTAGTGCTGGCGCAGCAAGGACAGAGACGCGGCACATGGTTGGCGGTAGGGGACATGTGCTCTAAGGCCTCTAACTAAGTCAGCAAACGAGCTCGCTAGGATTTGAATCAAAATTATTTTAATTACCGTTGTTAATGGATTTAAAATTCAAATGAATACATTTTGAAGGGAAAAGGTTAGTAAGGTTTGGTTCGACGGTAGTTCATTAGCTCAAATTTAAGATAACCATTTATATAATAAATAGGATAATTACGAGAAATGGACTCCAAACTGCCGTCCATTACTAGTGTTCTGGTCTGCTGGTATGTGTCTTTCTCAAGTGATGGTTTCCGTTACGTGCTGTTTTTCAGCTCCAACTGGTCTGCGGGTACTTGCTACTTAGTACTTACCCACCAGAAACTTCTCTAATCAGAATGGGATTGCAAGAACTAGTGCCAAGGGCTTATAGTGACCTGCACTGCATTGATCAATCCGTACCTGTCGACTTTTCTCAATCTTTCCATCTTAATAATATAGTAGTACTACTAGTTGAGAATCAGATTGACCAGATAGGACCAACCAGAGTTGAAGGCACCATTTATATAGCGTAAGAACAAGATAAAACTGCAGTGGTCGTATGACTAATAAAGTAGAGTACTCAATCCAAACCCCACAAACGGCATCTGACGACAAAACGTTAATTGCTCCAATCAGCTGGCCATCTCCGTACACTCCTACCACTGTTTATGCTAGCACGGTTCCTACTAGCAGTAGTACTGATTTTACGAACTTACCTACCAGCTTGTACCGTTGTTGCGTCGGATGAGAAAAAAAATAAAAGCATCCATCGGAAAAGAAATATAAAAACCTAATCAAGACTTCCATTTGCTTCGGGATTTGAACTTCTCCTGCGCTCAATAGCATCGAGATAAGTACAGTTTACGATTTTCTTGCATGGAGATCGGAGCAAAGCTTGGGAATGATTGGCCTTGGCCCCCAAACACATGGGCCTTGTACAGTTTCTGTACTAACAAAACGTCAGGCTTAAAGTGAACTAATTTTTGACGACATTTTTCTCCACAAGTGTGCAGTGCCATGAACAGATTGGATTACTTATTCTGCCTTCTTTTGGCACATCTCAAAGAGAAGGTTAATTAGGGAGAGCGAGCGAGCGCGACGCGACACGATCACGTGATGCTGATACGGACACCGGCCGGTGGGTCCGCGCAATAATACGAACTCCCGTAGTCCCGTGTGTCTAAAGCAAAGGGCGGCTCCTCTCCTGCCGTTGCGTTGCATGGTGCCGTGCGTGCGTTGCCGGAATCCGGATGCTCTACTCTGCCTGAATGCCAATTGCCCATAATTAATGATCCAGCCGGTCACTCATACGGTCATACCACTGGTAGTACTGTACTACTATGCAGCATCATTCAGTGCTACTGGTGTGACCTTGGAAAAGAAAAGAAAGTTCCTACTGGTACGTAAGAGCAGTTGTTTTTTTAGCACGATACCCCTCCATCCAAATTGACACTAAGTTCTATTTTTTAATAGTTTTATCTGCACATATGAGGCGTATTTCATATTCAAATATAAACTTAGTGTGATGTTCCCTCTATACCCATTCTTTATCTACACGTATTGATTATAATGCTTAGTTATAATAATTAGAGGTAATTTAATCTTTTTTAATATCTTCTTGATCTATATAATAATATATTCCAAGCTGGGTGGCGATGGATAAAGTAATGCTTTTAGGGAGCGAGGCGCCCCCCATTCCCCTTTTTATATATTCCAAGCTGAAGATCGCATCCCAATCCACCGGCGAATCAGCCATGCCTCTTCAATCGCGTGCGCGCGTGATCCTCGAGCTCAACTTGCTCGTGCACTTGGTGAGGAGTACCCCGGTAGTAGTTTCTCACCAGAGCAGGTGGCAATGGATGGATCGACGTAACGTGCAATGCAGGGGGGGGGGGAGGGGGGGATGGATCGGCGTACCAGTGCGAGGGCGTCTCTGGCCGCGAACGCCAGCACGTCGGCGCAGGAGACGACGCCGAAGCAGGCCTGCTCCAGCCTCGTCTTGGAGCTGTCGATGACCTCGAAGCCGCGCAGGCTCGTGTTCGGGGACGCGTCCTTCTCCGCCTGGTTGTTCGGCGTCGAGTCCAGCAGGACGGACGCGTCACAGCCCTGCGGTTTCCCGACAAGGGAGGGTTCAGTTAAACTAGATGTCGGATGAACGCAGTTGAACAGGTGAAAATCCCAGTTGCTGCTGTATCAATCGGTTGTACACCTAGAAGAAAGATTATCATGAGTTACGTACTCAACCGTCGTTGATCGTGCTGCTAATGCCAATCTCATCACTGGCACTCCTGATGGTGTCACGCATCGCATCGCCCCTTATACCGAACACATCTCCAAATGGTTGAAAGTTGGAGATATCCCCACGTTTTGCATTGTATTCTCCGTACCAAGAGGCCAAAATTAAATCCATAAATAAATCCAGTTTGTACTATCTAAGCATATTCTGGTCTCTATGTAAATAAAATAACCGGTGCTATTGAAGGCATCTCCTCCTTTTAAGAACAATAATCTGGGAAATAAACAAAATCCTAGAAATTCTAATATTAATCAAAAGAAAAGGATAATGATCTTGGTGAGACCAGATTATAACGGCGCATATTAATCCTATCTAGATGTTAATTAGATTTATATAACAAATAAATTATATTTCAATTATAGTTAGTAGAGTTGTATATAAAAGAAAACTATATCATAATATCTAGCTACGGAGTTGCGCGGTTAAATACGCTAGTTGAAGGAATATAATGCTCTGGATGACGGAAAAACAGGGGGATGAAAAGTGGATTATTGTAGCTTTTACCTACTAATTATGCATAGGCCAACAGGCTGGCCGTCACAATTCCAGCACACCATGCGTTGCGTGCGGCCATCTACGTTTCAATCCCCACAATCTACTTGCCCGCTGTGAAACTATCCTTCCCTATGCGAGAAACAGACGAAGCAGAGCAGGACGCACGGCAAAAGATGTAGGCCCCACGTGCAAGCGAAGTGCTTCCCCACAGTGACATCACGTTGCGTTGGATCACTCAACGCTAGCTGCAGCAACTGCAAGTATGCAATTGCAACTTTGCAAGGTGTATACTCCGACGTCCAGATCGATCTGGCACTCCAAACAAGGTCTGATTAATGGAAGGAAGGGATCGGAGAATTCCTGTACTGACCCTGACGAAGCAGTCGTGGAAGTGCAGCCGGAGGAGGCTGGCAGCCAGGCCCGGGTTATTCGACACCGCCTTGCTGACCTCCTCCTGCACGATGATCTCCGCCGCGGGGCACAGCGTGTCGTAGAACCCCACCTGGAGCTGCGCCCGCGACCTCGCCGCCACCGCCGCCAGCACCATGGACACGAGCACAGCCCGCAGCCGCAGCCGCAGCCGCAGCCGCATTGGCGCACCTTCTCTTCGTCGCGCTTCCATCTCCCACTGGCTGCCTGCGTGGTTCGTCCAGTTCTTGCCTGAGCGCTTATCCTGCAAGCTGCGGCAGCAAGAGGCCAACTTTTCGGTGGCGCTGTGCTTCTTGGTTATGTTTTTTGGAGGGGTTTGCATCTTTGTTTAAGGATGGTGAGAGAGGGTGGGATTGGAGGTGGTTCTATAGGCATGTGGGGATGGGCATGAGCCACCAGGGAGAGGGAGGGGCATAAATCTTGAAGTCGGTGAGAGGGTAATTAATCATCGTCTATTTTTTATTTATGTTTTAATATTTGTGTAATTTTAAAAAACAAAAGTATAAAAGCATCTTTTTTTAAAAGGTATAAGAACCTATATAACTCGCGGCTATTATACTTTTATTTCATACGTGCACATATTTTATACATATAATTTTTTTGAATGTCTCATAGCCTCTAGAGCGTGGATATACGCTGTTTTGCTGAACACGAACTGTATGCGTACACCACTAGGGAGTTGCATAGTTGGTGGTGGAGATATGGTGCCAATTGGGGCCGGGGCTTTTGGGGCTATGATTGAGGCCATCAAAGGCATCGCAAGAAAGAACACGATGCATCAGGAAAACATCTGCAAAATGCTTCAGACTTTTGGTTTTGATCTACTGTAAATTTATTTACTGGGGATGGACAGTTGACAGTGTACGTTGCATGTTGCGCTGAGCTGGCATTTGTGATTATTATGTTTTGCCCTTTCCGTGGCTTGGAACTCTCTCCTCTGTTCTTACTCTGTCTGTCTTGTCATCCATGCATAGCCGGACCCAGTAGTACGTACATCAGTATCTGATGCTAAAGACACGTCGCTCCAAGGGATCTCTGTCCTGCTATCCATCATGTGGTGGTCTTACTCTTATCTTCTAACTTCCGATTTAACATTTGGGATTTAAGCTACGCTGGGGTGATCAGGGTGTGAAAAAAGAGAGGGTCGAGATTGCGCTCTATCCAGTGGATTTTATAGCTTTTTCAGGACCGGATGCATCCTTGCTGTCAGCGAACTCTTGATGAACAACTAAACCTGAGGTATAAACTAGTACCAAATTCTACTGCTCCAGCACTTATTATTGCACTTCATATTTTCACAAACCACCCGTGTCCTAACGGTTTCCTTTCAGCCACCAAATCCCTTCACGAACAGATTTCAAGTCTTTCCAATGGATTCCCTTAAATTTTCCTTCTTCGACGGGATTCGAGAGAATCTCTAGAAAGGGATTCTCTCTCCAATCCCTTCACAAATTCCTTCGAGGGGATGCTGCTGGAGATGGTACGAAATAAAGGGAATGAATATGGGGAAGGAAATAGGGAAGTGAATGGAATGAAGGAAAATTGCTCGAGATAGTTGCTCTGCACGGTGGTCGGTTTAGTCTAAAAATGTTGGGTGGCTTCCGTCACTTGCGCACTCCATCTGTGTGCTCATGTGCAATCATCTCTTCCTCGGCTGAATCCCGTACGCGAAGAGCGTCAGCTTCGAGCAATCTTGCCAGCTTAGCGACAGGATCAGCGGGCATCGAACATGCATGCTTATTGCTTGCTCGCTCGATCGATTGCTTCGTTTGACTCCTGCTTCTTAGAAATGGACACCTTCTGATGATTATTTCAAAATTTATGTAACTTATATTAAGAAGGAAAGTATAGAAGCACCTCTCTTAAAAAGCTATCTGGTAGAAAAGCAGATTTCTGCTAGTGTTTAATAGGAACAATTAAAGGGAGGAGGTTAGTGCTAGTGTTTTGAACAATTCGGCGAAATTTCAGATTTCGGCCAGGTCCGAGATAGAGTCCGAAAACAAAATTTGAATCCTTGGTGCCTACTCTGTGGTTAGTCTGGTTAGGGGCGGACAGCTCAAGCCAAGACTCAAGTGGCTTCCACGTCAAGGAGGATAACCTTTTAGTAGTACTTGACTAGCACCATTCTCCCATGGAGCACCACTACGTTTGGATCTGTGCAAAAACTTTACTGAAAGTAATCGTATAAAGCAGGGGCGATCGGTTCGTGCAGATTTGGGGTAAAGTTACAGGTAATTAACCCCCTGACGGTAAAAAATGGAGAATAAGAACCAACCACTCCAGGGACCGGGAACATTCCTAGCTGTTTCACACGGCACACTTCATTGTGTCAGAGACTCAGAGTACTGCAACCCAAGTACACAAAATTTCCGTCGCTAACTGCTACCTACCGGAGTGCAGAGAGGAGCAGCCCTGATGAGTGGTACTACAATGGTCACAATCAGTTGTCTATAAAAGATGTTATATAGGATTTTAAGTGACGTAGAGGAGAGAGAAGAAGGAGAGAGAAAGTTGCTATCTACTATTTAATAGATAGTCTTATAGACAACTTCACATATTGTGTACCGTTGTATAGACAGCCTGTTAATTGAATGAGAGATCATTACAGACAACTTTATAGATGATCCATTGTATGAGTTATTTTTAGTGTTGTCTGTAGATGATGTGGAGATGTATTATAGACAGATGTCGTCTATACTACTGTACATGCCCTAACTGCACATGCAGATCGTGTTTGGTACAAGTTGCGTAGGTCGCGCTAAAACCTGGCTATTTATAGCGCCATAATGCTATACCGACCTGAAGAACTTACAGAAAAAAACGAATCTGAGTGTTTTTTTAAGTATCGCTCAAATTTTGAATCGTTAAATAGCCTCCTCTTTTCCCATTTGAATATTATTTTATCAATGAGTACTTAATTTTTTAGGTATTGGATAGGGAATATTGTTCTTTTCCAACATGACCTTTTTACTTCTATTATATACTATTTTTACACATTAAATTATGTAAAATTGAGGTGACAATTTATAAAAAAGAAACATTATTCTTTTCTGCATGACTTTTTTTACATCAATTATATACTAATTTTGCACAAATTAAATTACGTAAATAATGATGTGCCAATTTGTCAAAAAAATTAAGATGAACAAAATAAACAATAAGGAGCACAATAAATAAAAATGTGGATCACAGAGTAGTTCTTTCTTTTCCTTGTCTCGTACCCTAGGCAACCACTAAGTCCACATTTGTTGCCTTCATTGCAAAGTTGGTTTGCTTCTGTTGCATTGCAGGCTTTTGCTTCTTTTCGGTGAAACCTAGAGTTTTTAGGCATTAATTGTTAAAATTCTCGTTTATAGTATTACTTGTTTAAATTATTGCAATTAAAGCTGAGAATTTTAAAAACATCCTATTCACCCCCTCTAGTCGGTTATCCTTGATCCTACACAAGGTGGTCAGAGAGGATGAGGATGGTGCAGACGATGGCGTGAGGCGGTAGTGACCATGGATTTGCACACATTATTTAGAACAACAAGAATTAGAATCCAACATAAATCCTCGTTCTGGTATTTTGTGGCTTGGATATGCAAATTTGGGATAGCACGAGGTGGAGCCTTACCTCATCAGGCTGACGGCTACAACAGATGAGCTGAGCGGGATAAAGAGGATAGCCAGAGGACGGGATGAGGACGACGATTGGCACAAAGGACGGATGGGAGGGAGGCGGGACTCCCCGTTAGCGGGAGGAGGCCGAGGGTGGCACCGGCCAGAGGGAGGCGTGGACAAGATCCAAGTGGAGGGTGGCGCCAGCAGGAGGGAAGTGGAAGGGTTGAACCCTAGTTGCCTCTTCAATCGCCTATGTGTGCAGGTGGGGTGGAGGGGAAGAAATGGGGGTGTGGATAGTGGAGTCCTCTTTTTTACATGTTGTATGAGGTGAGTAATTTCTTTCAATTTTTAGTGGCAAACATATAACATCATCCCGCAAAAAACATCGAAACTAGGGACGAATGACTTCTCGCTTCTCTACATTAAGGATGGCTATAGGCTTTCAGATTCTCTCTACAAAGAAGCCTACTATTTAGGATGGTTTTCACCCTTTCAAGTTGAGGAAAATGAAGCCGTTTAAAACATAGCCTTCAGACCCACATAGTAGTTCTTTCTTTTCCTTGTCTCGTACCATAGGCAACCACTAAGTCCACATTTGTTGCCTTCGTTGCAAAGTTGGCTTTGCTTCTGTTGCATTGCAGGCTTTTGCTTCTTTTCGGCGTCAACTTTATGGACAATAAAGTAGTAACGAACAGTTGCTCCTAGAAAGGCTTGTGCTAAGGCTTATCAATATTCGTTGTCGGGTTCAATAAACTATGTGGTAGATTGTTCGGTGGGCGCCCAAGATTGCTCGGCACATGACAAAAGTACGTACGCGCGTAGGGAGCGTGGCCGCCGATCCATCCATCAGCCAAAGCGGCCACATAAAAACAGCACTTTTCCCCTGTACCTCCAGGCACCGCCCGCGGGCGCAGCAAGTGTGTAATGGGAGTTCAAAATCATTGTACAATTGTACAATTCTATTGCATCTTACCATTTGACAAAGACAAAAGCAAGAAGAATGTAAAAAAACAGTGAGAGGCTGCAAAAATGCTGCTTTATTTACAACCCTGCAGTTGGTATGTATCTGGCCGTCGCTGCCGGTGAGGACCTTGATGCTGCCCATCCTCACCATGGCGTTGCCGAACTTGGTGACGAACAGGTGCAGGTTGTAGGCGTTCTGCGCCACGAGCGCAGCGGTGGCGTTGTCTGACGTCGGGGTCTGGTCGGAGGTGAGGAGGCCACGGTTGGCCAGGAGGTTCTGGTTTCTCGAAGTAGATGGTGTCGAGCGTGTTCGGGCTGCCGGCCGGCGTCCATGGGCTCCGTGTTCGCGCTCCCCGGCGGGCACTGCGTCCGCCCGGGCCGCGTTGAGCGCTGGGTCCTGGCTCGTGGTGGAGTTGTAGTGGGTAGAGCCTCGAGCAAAATGAGCTGCAGTGCAGTGCGACACGCCGATCAAACGGGGAGCAGGCAGGTTTGCCTACAAGTCGGATGCCACTGAGACATTGCCGCCGTCCCTCCTCCCGGCCGGGACTCTGTAAGCAGGGGTGTAGTCAACAGGGGACTTCATTGGGCTAGAGCCCACCCTCTGGTCGTCGGACCATATGTACCCTCGTTAGTAGTTAGTACTGATACAATGTCTGTACCTAAATTAATCAATGCTAACCTTGAAACCCCAGGCTGTGTTTTGGTGAAATTGGGGTAAATTTGGGGGAGTTCAGAGCCGGCAAAATAGATCTGAAGGAGATCACCGCAGGGTATGAAACTTTCTATGAACTTGTTTGTATAGGTGACCAGACATCTAACTCTTTGAAATGTCATACAAAAGGGTAGAGCAGACTGGCAGGCTTGCAATCACTTTTAACACACAGGATTTGTTTGAACTTGTGTGCAGATTGCAGACTTTACCAATATCAATCTTAAGGTTTACTACCTTCTGTGTTAGCCAAATGTGCCCACTGGAAGGCTACTGATCTTTGGCACTTCTGTGTAAGTATTGGAAGATGAGATTTAAGCTAGCATTGATGGTCTGAATTATGCTTTGGTTCTTTGCAGAGTTGCCGCCTTTGAATGGCTTTCTCATAATTGAAGTAAATGGCGGTTTGAATCAACAGTGTCTTTCTGTAAGTTTCAGGATCATTCTCTTCTTCTCAATAAAGTTACGGTCATTTTCTGAGTAGATATACCATTGCTAATATCTTTTGTAAAGTTCAGTGCCACATGCATCTTATGGTGCACCACTAAAATAACTTGGAGAATCATGTTAGTGTCACACTGTCACTCAATTTAGATAGCTTTATTCAACAACTTTGTGTTGGAAAAAAGGGGTTGACAATAAACTAGAGTTTGTCCTGAAAAAAAAATAATTTCATTTGAGATGCAGTACCATAAAGTTATTATATTTCAAATTACTTTCAGTTTATTGTTTATGTAAAGCCCCTGCTGTCTAGAACCTGGCTAAATAAGTCTCAAGTACTTCCTTGGTAGACCCTATCATCACAATTGGTTCTGAGCTAGAATCGATTGTGATGACCATTTATCATTATCAGGCAAAAACCAACTGCGATAGCGTATGTTCACTGTCTAACGAATTTGTATCGCCACCAAAACCGACGACTGTAATAAAGAAAAAAATTGATTGGGGTATACATGTAGTAGTGAAACTAGCTAATTAAACTTAGGCTCCGTTTGGCAACTTGGAACTGAGCTGTTTCTACTAGAATCTGTGAGAAACCCAGCCAAACGGACTAAGGCCCCGTTTGGCAACTTGGAACCGAGCTGTTTCTACTAGAATCTGGGAGAAATCGAGCCAAACAGGCTAAAACTCGGAACGATTCTCCTCGGAACGTTTCTTCTTTTTCCACGTCGTGGCTGAATCACCCTCAACCCCGTTTCACTAGTTTCTACTAGAATCTGGAACCGTACCAAACGGTTTGCAAAAAGTGATTCTGATTCTACCTGAAACGTTTCTACCAAGAATCTGGAACCGTTTCCGTTTCTACTAGAATCTGGAACCGTATCAAACGGGGCCTAAAACTCGGAACGATTCTCCTCGGAACGTTTTTTCTTTTTCCACGCCGTGGCTGAATTAATCACCCTCAACCCCGTTTCTACTAGAATCTGGAACCGTACCAAACGGTTTACAGAAAGTGATTCTGATTCTACATAAAACATTTCTACCAGAAAACTAAAACTGTTTCCGTTTATATTAGAATCTATAACCTACCAAACAGAGCCTTAGAACAATCAGAAACCTTGACGAACCAGTCGTGGAGCACGTCGACCCGTGAAAATCGGGCCGGCCCATTGGCCGGGTAGCCGTAAGCCCGTAACCACGTACGCGGTACGCCCAACATGCAGCGTCGCGCCAACGAGCGAGCCACTCTATCCATCCAGTCCGTCATGTGGCGGCCGCATCCACCCGTCCCTGCGGACGTAAAAACCCAACACGAAACGACTAGACAAGCCGAGCCCAACGCGGGCGCAGATAGATAAGGCCTTCGGCGCGCTCGCGGCTCTCTCCCCTTATCCTCAGGCCACCGCCACTCGCAGAGCAACACCGCCGGTCGTTGCAACATAGCGCGCCCCCAAGCCGCAGCTCAACATGGTTAGCGAGCAAATGGCGGTGGCCACGGAGGCGGAGCTGGAGAACAGCGACGCGGCGCCCGTCAAGACCGAGGAGGCCGCGCCCAAAGCGCAGCAGGAGAACGATGCGCCCGTCGTCGAGGACGTCAAGGAGGATGATGACGAAGACGAGGAGGAGGAGGAGGACGACGACGACGACGATGCCGACGAAGGTATATAGCACGTCTCTTGTTGGTCCTTGTAAATTTCATCTTGCTTTTCTAAGCTTCTGCCAGTGGTAGCGTGTCCCAGGCAGGTTTGTTGAAAAACTCGGTGTTACAATAGACAAATAGCGATTGCTAAGTTCATGCAAGCGCATCTGAAATGAACCGATTTTGTTTAATGAATAAAAACAACTGCGGATTTGTAGCCATGGAGTCTGACCTGCAGTTTTTATCATCACCATGCAGGAGAGCAGGGTGCAGGCGGGAACGAGAGCTCCAAGCAGAGCCGGAGCGAGAAGAAGAGCCGCAAGGCCATGATGAAGCTCGGAATGAAACCCGTCACTGGAGTCAGCAGGATAACCATCAAAAGAGCCAAAAATGTAAGCCAAAAACTCGTTTCCTTTTGCACTTTTCTTTTTTCCATGCAATCTAGTACTACTACACAACCTAGCATTTGTCTTATCGTGTCTATTTGCTTCAGATACTGTTTGTGGTATCAAAGCCTGACGTCTTCAAGAGCCCAACGTCGGAGACGTACGTCATTTTCGGCGAGGCCAAGATCGAGGACCTGAGCTCGCAGCTTCAGGCCCAGGCCGCGCAGCAGTTCAGGATGCAGGACCTCGGCAAGGTGATGGCCAAGCAGGACGCGGCGGCCGCCGCCGCACCGGCCGACGAGGAGGAAGAGGTCGACGAGGCCGGGATAGAGCCCCGCGACATCGACCTCGTCATGACGCAGGCCAGCGTGTCGCGAGCCAAGGCCGTCAAGGCTCTCAAAGCGCACGACGGCGACATTGTCAGCGCCATCATGGAGCTCACGGCCTAGGACCTTCTGCTGCAAGCTGCTTCGTTTATTAAAACACCTGTCGGGATTGATCATCCCCTTTGAGTATTCGTATTTTTGGTGCTGTTCTGTTATGGATTCGCTCTGTTTGTTTACATCATGGACGTTGCATCATGTCAGTTTCCAGATTGCTGTCATCTTTAAGTGGACAAGGGAATTCTCGTTTCAGTACCTGCATGGCTGCGAGTCTTGGAATGGAGCTACCAGATTTAATTTGCTTACCAGTACCATGCGGCAAATGGCCATGTAATTCAAGTGCCAGCACCAATGATGCTTCACAAATTCTGGGTACTAAGATTTTCTTTTGGGCATGGGTTGCCACATGGAAAATGAGGTGCCGTAACAACTATAAAACCATAGCAGAACATGGTAAAGGTAATATAGATTTCAAAAAAGTAAAGGTAATATAGATTTTTTTGCTGAAATCACCCAAATCTAGGATCATTAGATCATTGTTGGTATTCAAGAGTATCGATTACATCCGATTCTATGATTTGATCTAACGGCCCGGTGATATGATTTCAAAAAAGTGAAGGTAACATAGATTTTTATTGGATCAATGCATTGTTTTTGTTTACACACTATACAACTCCTATTTATCATGCCTCACCAGTAATACCTGAAAACGACCAGCGGCCTTAACAAAGTTGGCAAAAATAATGCTCTGCTCTCACTCATCAGCTCTGTTTATGTTCTTATTTGCCAGAGCTGAAAAGCACTGCATGGGTAATAAATCTGTGTGCTGTATAAGAATGCTGAATACCTCAACACCACCACAACGACCACCAATGACAACAGCATTAACTACGACTGCTTACCGTCAGGTTTGTCGGGTAATTTCGATTCAGAAGCTCAAGGAGAAGAACGGCAGCAGAGTCCTTAGCCTTCTTCACACTCGGCATTGGCTCTCCAAGGCATTCGTCAGTCCATCCACGATCAGATGTATTCACCCTTACGGCATGGACAAATCTTTTAGCATGGGCAGGGCCGCCCTCGTTTATGCACTTGTATTGAGGCATTTTTTTAAAAAAAATGGCCAGGAGTTCTGACATTTTATTAAAGAAGAAGAGAACAATAACCTGTGCGCCTCACACATCCACATACACACACCACACACACGCGCCTGCCTCCGGCCCTTAGAGCACACGGTCGAAGGGGCTCAAACCAGGTGGGCGGACGCACAATCACGCTTCAACCAACTGAGCTAAGCTCAGTTCTCTGTATTGAGGCATTGGCCAGTGCCTTCTCAAGCAGATGTAAATCATCAACAAAGACTGCAACAGTAGTTATACTGCCTATCCGGGATGCTTTGTATTCTAAGCATTCAGCTTGCTGCTGGCAGCGTTCTTGGAGTTCCCTGACTGGGTGCATTGGAAGAGAGTCTCTGGTGTTACCATGGGACCAAGGTGCGGTTGAAAAAAACTGGTGCAAAATAGAGCAGTTTTAATAGAAAAAAACTTTTGTTATTTGTAACATTGCAAATTTGCACCAAGTTGAAATACAAAGTTGCCAAGTTATTTCCTGAGTTTATTATGAATTTTCATGATTTTTTTCTGGATTTTCTGGAATTTTGGCATCTAAAGAAAATGCTTTTAAAAAAACCTAGTTATTGTTCTGATTTTTAAGCTTCAAATTCAAATCATCACAAGGTCTTAAAATATTTTATTTAAGTTCTAAATAATCTAAAGTTCCTCCCCAAAAGTTTTCATGAATTTTGGGGTTAAACTGATAACTATGAAAAACCAAATACTAAAGTTTGTATTGAAACTGAGGCGATAAATGAATTTATAAGAAACATACAGATCGGTAAAAATCATGAAAATTTTAGAGGGATATCATTACCATATCTGGGTCAGTCTAAAAACTTATCATAAAATGTGAAGCTAGTATGATAGCTTTAAAGATTCCATAAGTCCCTAGCTGCAATTTAAAAACTTAATTGAAATGTAGCTAAATTCAAAAATAGAAGGCGCCCTGCCAAAAGCCGACTTCCTTGTAAGGAAATGTATTCTAGCCAAATATACTTTCCTTTTTCAGCCCTTCTCCTCTCTCTCTCTCTCTCTCTCTCTCTCTCTCTCGCGCGCGCGCGCGCGCGCTCTCAATGAGCTAGGTTTGCTAGTCCGCCTCTCCGTTGCGCTGCTTGCGCCCAGGCCGTGCCCATGCCACGCCGTGTGCACTTTGGCCACGCTAACACACGAAACAACCCATGCACATGCACAAAGCATCACCGCCAGCTCCATCAGCATCGCCTAGCGCCAGTCATGCCGTGACGCCACTCGGTCCTTGCACCCTTGCCCCGTCCATTTGCCAATGTTGCGCCCTGCCGTCGCCACCCAGTAGGAATCCCGCTGAGCCCACCCTACTGTCATCACTGTCCCTGATGTTCTGTGCTGCTAAGTCATCGAAATATCCTGAAAGCACGCCACGATTGTACTATTCTTCTTAGTCGAGACACCATGCCCATGGGCTCGAGCTAGAATCCTTGCCTCATATGGCTATAAAGGGCGCCATGGCAGCCCCTAACCCCTGCACACCCTCCTATCCCTCCCTACCCCAGAGCCGATGCCATTACCCTCCAATGGAGCTCCATTGCTGCCGGAAACCGCAAGAGCAAGCCGAGCCCAATCTACCAATTCGAAGAGTCATTTACCGATTCCTTTGAATTGGAGTGTCTTGAGAGTGCCCTGAATTCATTGCTCACCTCCTTGGCAGCTATACTCCATGAGATCGCGGTCGTCTCGGTCATCTTCTTCTCCGACCATGATCATCGTCACCACGTTGCTCTAGTGAGCCCCTAATGCTGCTAACCCTCAAAATAGACCCATATACCTCGCAGGCGCTTTTCCCTCACTCAATTGAGCACCATCACCTATCTGCTTCTTCCTCTGTTGCTCGCCATGTTCGCCACCAGCCATCTTTGGCCACTTTCGATGGTTACCCTGGACTCCCCTCTGCACCCTCTTGCTGTCCCAACCACCCACGCCACATAAGCCATCATCGTTCACCGTAGATGAGCATCGTCAAGCCTCTGCCCTATTCTGGGTCACTGACAAGCGAGCCCCACTTGTTAGGCACATACGCATATCTCTCTCACACCTAGTCTCTATCATATGGGCCCTAACTGTTAGAAAAGTCACTTAGTTTAAAGATTAAGCTAATTAAATCAGTTTCAAACTAACGAGTCTAGCAGAGGCGGATCTAGCAAAAAATGTTGATGGAGTCACTACTAACTCGTAACACTAACTTTTAGCATATAACAAACAAACAACACATGCAAAAAAGAGGGAATAAATTAATAACAAATATATAATGACAAAATAAGTTCTCTTTACAAAATGGTTACCTTTTATAGTTGCCCTTTACATTGTTTCATCTTTTGAAAATGATCAATCACATCATCATTTGTAGCTAGAAGCCCTTGCTCCACGAAGCAAATGATTGAATCATTCATAAATTGATTACCCATACGGTCACGTAGTACTATTTTCACAATTTTCATTGCCGAAAAGCACCTCTCCACCGATGTTGCGGCTATTGGAAGAACTAGTACTAGCTTGAGGAGCTTATAAACCAAAACGAAAAGAAAGACGTTTATTTTGCATCCACCATTAGCTTAGAAAAGTTCAGAAATAGTGATCAATTTGTCAAATCTTTCATCATTTGTAAGTATCAAAAAACTAAACCTTGATGCAACAAGTATCGAACATCATTTATGGAAGTATTTAATCGAATTCAATGCTCCTCTTTAGTGACTTTACTTTATTTATTGAGAGCAAAAAAATTTGATTGGTCTTTTTTCTGCAAATTGTTACATCTTTTTACTACCATGTTATGGAAACTATTACACCGACCAACATGATCTCGAAGCCTATCTGACTTGTTCCAACCACAAAAACCTTCTGTTACAAATGCATCGTTCCCACCTTGCCCTTCAATGCAATGTCTGAACAAGTGGCAATATAGACAAAAAGCTTTATCCACCTTCTCGCTATATTCTAGCCAATCATATTTAGCGAACCATTCACGATTAAATCAACATAAATAATTTGATATGCTCCTTTGTAGATACATGAAACAAGGTTGTGGCCTGTAAGGACCTCTAATCAAAAACTTTCGTCTCGCCTTATCTTGAAATGATCTCATACGGTCCAGACAGCAACCAAACAGCCCCATAATGTACTCAGTACATCTAGCTTAGTAGCTAGTGGGCTGCCGAGCGATTGGGTGCTGGGCTAAAGTGTGAGATGTGACTGCATGACATGGACCTCGTGGGCTTCCTACTGGGAGCAAGGCTGCTGCATGGCTTGAAGCATGATACTTGTGAGCTGTGGGACGGGGTCAATGGAAAATTTCCAATGGGTCATATGCTTATATATTAGATGGGGTATGTGGGTTGGGCCGTACGGCATCAGTGTCACTTGACATCGGCCCAAGTACTATAGATCCACACTTGGAGTCCAGGACATGTGGGCCGACTGAGACTTATAATTTAGTTTTAAACCCGAACCGGTATTTAAGCAATGAGTCACGCACATGTGGACCCCACATGGCAATCATTTTTGAAAGATAATAAAAACCCTAACAGATAGATGTAACATCCCAAAATCTTGCACCAAAGTGAAATATTATAATACCAAGCCATTTGTTGAATTTATTATGACTTTTTAGACTTTTCTAGATTCCTAGAATTTTGGCATTTAAAGAAAATACTTTTCAATAACCTTGTTATTGACATCAAAGTAATATCATCACTAAGTCTGGAAGGATTTTATTTAAGTTTTGAATGATCCAAAGTGACTCTCCAAAAAGTATAATGAATTTTGAAATTGAGTTTATGCTTCTGAAAAATCAAATATTGAATGTTGTATTAACGCTGAGGCCATAAATGAATTTATAAGAAAAACATATATTGGTAAAAGTTCTAGAAATTTTACACAAACATCAATACCATCTTAGAGTCACCTCCAAAACATTCATAAAATTAGAAGCTAGTTTGATACCTTTGAAAATTCTAGAAGCCCCTATCTACAAAGTAAAAAAAAACTTAAATTAAATTCAGTAAAATCCAAAATTGGAAAGTGCCTAAACCAGGAATCCATTTTCTCTGTGAAAAGATTCAGCTCTCCCCCCTCCCATATCATACTGACACACCGGGCCTGCGTGTTAGTTGCCCACCTCGCCTAGAGCGAGCTCATGCCGCGCACGCACCCATGATCTTGGCACCATGCCTTGTTGCCTTGCCACCAACCTCGCCACTGCCACGCCATGCCACCCACACTACATCAAGCCCCAGAACTTGCACCCTCACCTTGTCCACTCGCCAGCACTACACCCTAATTGAGCTATCGCGTCGCCTTCCATGCTTCGTCGCCTCGTCCTACTACCACCCCTGCTCCTAACACTGCATATGAATGGCAATTCCACCAAAATTTCTTGGATTCCCGCTCTGTTGTCTCCTTCCCTTGTCCGTCGTGCCTCGCTCGTGATCCTAAGCAGCAAACCACCCCCTCTGTGGCTATAAAAGGCCTTCATGCTTGCCCCCTAGCTCCTCATACTCCCCTGCACTCTCCCTATCCATAGCCGACACCAACACCTCCCCATGAAGCTCCATTTCCCACGAGAGCCTCAAGAGCGAGCAAACTCAATTCTACTCTCTTCAGTAAGCTATTTTTTGATTCTTTCGAATCAAAGCATCCAGAGTAAACCTTGAACCCATTGCTCACCTCCGACACAGTTCAAACTTCTGAGATCGTCACTTCCATGACCATCTTCTAGCCACCATCACCAACACTCTCTGGTAAGCTTCTATATTGCCTTCAACCTCCAAAACGGGACCCCCTCTGCCTCTAGATGCTTTCCCCTCGCTCAATCGAGCACCGTCTCTGCTACAACTCTTCCTCCACTACCTGCCATTATCGCCGTCGCTCAACTCTGACTCCGGCTATCTCTGGTCATCCGCGACCACCGCTGGTGGGTCCCCTGAGCTCCCCTTGCTCCCCTCTAGCCAACCCGACCACTCACATCGCATAAGTCATCGCTAGCAGCATCACCAAAGACGCGCCTTATTTCGAGTCACTGATGAGTGGACCCCGATTGTCAAGCGCCTATGCCCCTCTCTCTCACACACAAACACATCACTGACATGTGACTAGGTATCAGAAACATCATTAAGTTAGTAATAAATCTAATTAACTCAGTTTTAAACTAATGAGTCACTGATATGTGGGCCAGCTAAGATTAAAGAGTTAAATTTAAAACCCAAGCCAATATTTAAGGTGTTGAGTCACTGACATGTGGACCCCACATGTTAGTTATTTTTGAAAAATAATAAAACTTGAGAGTTGACTCTACATGTGAGTCTTTGTCAATTAAATAAAAAACCCCAAAAATAAGAAATTTGTTTTCAATTCACTGGGGAATGCATTTTCTCTATTGGAAGAAGTATTTTCCAAGTTCATGCCTTCAATGTTACCCCATTTTTCTATTTAGATTCAAATACTTATATTGGAAATGAACTCTAAATTAAGTGAAATCAGTTTCTAGTTTTTATAAAATCATGGTCTTTCTATTATTGCAAAAAATATTGAATTTGATATCTGTTTGAATTCATTTGCCTCTTATTATTGCTTTATGATATAGTGAGTGTAAATATCGACTCTCCGAAAACCTTTCTCGTTGATCTTGAACCCACTCAAGTATTCAAAGAGCAAGTCAAGTACCTCTTTTGATCATGTTGATCCTATTGATTCACTTAAATTATATTGTTTTTAATAATTTATGTATGCATTCGTATATTTTCAATAAATTTGCTAAATTGTGGGTAATGGTGGTTATTCCTACTTGTTGCATAGAACTTCCTTGATAATACATAAAAATATCAACCTTGGAGTTTATAAGGTAGGGGTTGTACATTAAATAATGTCAAACTTAGGTATACTCAAATATGTAAAAATTTGTTTAGCCATGCTTTAGATTTAGGAGAACAAATGGTCAGATTAACTATTTGTATGGGTGGAAAAAACTCGAAACTCGTGAGTTAAATGAGCACTCAAAAACTCGGTTCGAACTCATTCCTTAACGAGTTGAGTCGAGTTGGGTTTTCTACTTGTTAAACTAATGAGTTAAATGAGCAAGTTAGCGAGTTAAATGAGTCAATGAATCTAATGACCTAATTGCCCATTCGGTTGCCCCAAATCCCAATCCCCAATTCCCCATTCTGTCGGCTGCCCCCAAAATCACCGATCGGGCGACTAAGACCTCCAAGCTCCTCGCCCTACTCCTGTCGACCTCCAAGCTCCTCGCTAGCTCGCCCCTCACCCCTACTCCCGTCGACCTCCAAGCTCCTCACCGGCTCGGCCCTCGCCCTTGCTCGCCCCTCGCGGCGGGTCCCTCGCCGCTAACCACAAGGATGACAGGAAGCCGGACCCTCCGGCGGTCCCCAAGGGCGTCGAGGAGGCGGCTGCGATGGGCGATGGGGATGTGGACGTGGAGGAGCTGGAGATGATGAAGATGATGGGTATCCCTATCGGGTTTGACTCCACCAAAGGGAAGTACGTCTTGGACACCGACGTCAGCAGCGTGCATGTGGTCACCAAGCGGTAGCCTCGGTAGTACATGAACCACCGGGGTGGGCTCAACCGGCCCCTGCCGCCCGAGTGCAACCACTGAGGAGGGGAAAGGTAGGGTTTCCTTGTTCTTAGCTGTTGCTACATTAATTGGTTTGGATTTTGCCATTAGTTACTTGTAGATTGTGTCTCGATTGAATTCTACTGAAAAGCATTAGCTGCGGCGATATTGATTATATAGTTTGGTGTTGATTTGTGCTCGGATGTTTTGAATAAGGAAGTGGATGTGTTATGCTGCTAGCTTCTCTTGTTAGGAATTTTGCTAATTTATAGATGATGAACAAGAACGACAAGTCCACATTATGTTTGTACACTCATTGACAAGGCTGAGCAGATCCTCCTGGCTAGGGGCGAAAAAAGAAATAGCAATGTCTAAACTAAAGGTATCTATAGCTCAACTTCATGAAAATTTGTTGTGCTTGCTAACATAGGAACAAAGATGATCCATGGTTATGTATTTTGACATATTTACTCATTTGTTGACCACCATATCCATGCTCGTGTCGATATGCAAAGTGATAATAGGACCTGTTTTGCATTTGGTGATAATGCTCCAACCTCAATCTGCAAAGTGTTATAATCTGTCGAGTCATGGAATTATTAGCATCATGTATGTTACAAATTCTCTATACTCCAGTTAGAAGCAGTGAGACAATACAGTATGCATGAATGAAATATGTATTGTAGGAGTACTAGTTATATTTAGCCGTTCATGCTAAATGCTTACTACTTTGCACATTGGTGTCCTCTACGTTGGCTAAATGAGCACATCTTATATGATGTGAAGCAATACGTCTTTCTAATGTTGGTATGGGCAGAATTGTGCTTGAAATCGATGCTATGAACTTGAAGCTTTTTAAGCTTGCATTCACCAAAGTTGCTCTAAGATGGAGATGGACAATCTTCTTACTGTTCTTTGGAATTCAATAGTCCAAAAGGAGCCTTTCCACGTTTAAATTAGTGTCTAGATCATTTGACTGGCTATGAAGTGCACAAAAGTCCAATCTCCTTTTATGGTTATGCACATGTACCGCTGGATTGCAGGTAGAAGTGTGATGGTCATAAGCTTTTAGTGGTACTTGCTGAATTGAAAGTGAGAGATAATGATTGCTCGAATATTTAGTTGATTTAAGATTGTGAAACTGTGGCTGGACATTTAGTTTTTGGAATTAATTTAACGAGCTTAACGAGCCAACTCGTACCAATTCAAGTTTTTAACGAGTTGAGCCGAGTTGAGCTTTGAGCTCGTTAAGTAACAAGTCGAGTCGAGCTGGCTCGTTATCTTAAAGAGTTTGACCGAGTCGAGTCGAGTTAGCTCGTTATTCACCCCTAACTATTTGTTCAAACATGGAAATTTTGGTATGTTGAGAAGGATGTCTCTATTATTTTAATGTAAAATCAAAAATAAAAACTAGGTTTGAGCGCGACCGAGTTATTTATATAATCTGTGAAGTGCATCGACTTGCACGTAGTATATGTGGAGTTCTCACCCAGGTCGATTAAGAATCGAATGTAGTATTACTGTGATCCAAGATATTTCGTGCAACAATAAGTACTATTATGTGGTGGCCTTAATCTATTAAATTTCTTGGATCTAGTTTTGCACATTAAAAGACTGAAGTAATATAGACCAGAGTTTGAAAAACCATGAAAAATTGCTCAATTTTTTTACGAAAATTGAGCTTATCAAGGTGGTACGATTTTTTTAAACCAATCAACAAACCGGTCGAATTCAAATTCAAATTCAAAAAATTCATGAATTTTGGAAAAAGAAAATCAAAATGTATTGATTTTTTTTGAAAATTTTTATGTAAGGTCCTGAGGCAATGCTAATGATTTTTTTAAATTTTTAGATGATTATCAAACGTGCGTGTTTTTTTAAATTCTAATAGTGCTACTTTTTTTTATATATATTCTTCTATTTTTAATTTACTTCTAAAAATCTTCCCGAAAAATGGCAGTCGCGGTCGTGAAAGAGTCCATAGCCCGCGTCCACCTGACTCACCCCACGGGCGGCACGTCCGCACCCACCAAAAGCTAGCGCGGCAGCGTTGCCGCGTCCCACACGACACTTGTCGCGTCATCGCGCAGTACCCACTCGGAAACAATCAGCAAAAAATTCATATTAAAAAGGCTTCAGAATTACGCCCATACCCCCACACCTCTTCGCGGGCCGGGCCCAGCACCGGTTGAGCATAAAAAGCCGGATATATCTCCTTCAAGGCCTACTGACAGTACGGACCCATGGTCGCTGCGCCCGTGGCGTCAGTGTGATAGTTCGTAGAAACTGAGGTGGTTTTGAGCGACAGATATTCATAACCGTATATACGAGTGACTGACGTGTGGGGCCTAAGTAGATAACTCGGAGACATATTCACCGCAACAAATACCCCCACGAATCCAAACTACCTGTCCCGTAGGCCGTACACGCAGGCCTGGCTCAAAGCAGAGCGCCAGAGGCCCCCCAAAACAACTCGCCTTACCGGAGACGCATCGGCGACTACAAAGATGACTACGGCGGCGGCGGCGGCGGCGGAGGCAGGCTCGGTGGAGGGGATGAAGAAGGAGGAGAAGACGGAGGACAAGCTGCCGCTGGTGGTGGGGGAGTACGAGCTGCAGGAGAAGGTGGGGAAGGGCACGTTCGCGGTGGTGTTCCTTGCGGCGCACCTCCCCACCGGCGCGCGCGTGGCGGTGAAGGAGATCGACCCCAGTTGCGTCGACGAGTGCGCCCGCGGCAGCGTCCTCCGTGAGATGGAAATCCTTGGCGGCCTCTCCCACCCCAACATCCTCCGCCTCCTCGACACCATCAAGGTAACACACGAAACCTCTCGCCTATCCGCAATCATTGCGATCGCAACCGCAATTGAGCTTGAACTAGTGTATTTAACGGTTTCTCATTAGTAAAATCTGAAATGCCTTGTGGTTTTCGCCGCAGAGGGAGGACAAGCTGTACCTGGTGCTGGAGTACTGCGATGGAGGCGACCTCGAGGCGTACAGGACGGCACACGGGGTGCGCGGCCGGCTGCCGGAGGCCACCGCGAGGGACTTCGTGCGGCAGCTAGGTATGGTCTCGAATCTCGATCGAGCTTTAAGGGGAGTTTCCTTGTATTATTGTTATTATTATAATATTATTTATTATTGGGACGATGTTTTTCATGCGCCTATTCTGCGTTACTCTGTGTTGTTTTGGATGCGTAGCGGAAGGGCTGAAGGTGCTGAGGGGGAGGAACATCGTGCACCGGGACCTCAAGCCACAGGTTAGATCTTACGGTTTCTTAATTAGATTTATTAGGATTTAGTGGTCGGTCTGGAGTTGAATTTTATTTAAGTTGTTTATGTTCATTGCTGGAACTTTTTGCTGATTGGGCCGATGGGTGATTTGTGATGTTTTATGTTTGGATACCAACTGCCAAACTAAGAATAAGGTTGTGTGGAGTTAAGACATTCATAGCTGCTTGTGCAAAAGTGTTCCATAATTAGCAACTAAACTTTGATATAATGGGGTTGGCCCCCAAATCCAACCACTGTCAATTTACCGTCAAATGCCAAACTACATAGATGATTGTTCTGTTCACTCATGCTAGTTTTCGAAGCTCAGTCAATATATGTTTAGTGAAAGAACAGAATCGTACATCACTACATCGTAAAATTTTGTATGTATTTATTTATTTTGGCTAATTTGGTCAATTATCCAATTATCCTTTAGAGATTCATTGTTTACTCCATACTGATCAAGGTGTGCAACATGCAGAACCTTCTGCTATCAACTGATGGTGATGTCATTACATTGAAAATTGGTGATTTTGGGTTTGCTAGGTGAGAGCATATTTCCTCTTTGATGCCTAAATTTAAGGACTATTTTTTTTCTCCTCCAATTGAAGTTATCGACTCACCCAAAAAAAGTTATCAGGAACCAATTGCCCACTATTTATAAATATTATCTTTTTTTTTAAGTTCTATAATATTTTCCACAATGGCATGATGTTTTCTCATATTCATACTAACATATACCCTGTACATATTGCTTCTGAATACTGTATTTAATGTGATCCTTTTTTGTGTGTGGTCATTACTATGAGCTTGTTGTAAGTGAACAATGGATAATTGAATATTTTAGTGTTGTTTCAGGCCTCTTATGCGTGAAAATTTAGCTGCCACAATGTGCGGGTCTCCATATTTTATGGCCCCAGAAATTTGGCGTTGGGAGAAATATGACGCAAAGGTTTGGTCATTAACCTGCATTAAATTCGTGGATTTTAAAATAACCTGGCAATAATCTCTACCAAAAAAAACTTTGCAGGCAGACTTGTGGAGTGTTGGGGTCATTCTTTTCCAGCTAGTCACCGGGGAGTGCCCGTTTAATGGGAATAACAAAGTCGAGGTTTGCTCCTCATATTGTGTAATTAGGTGTATTAATAAAATCACAATACATATATCCCCTAACACAGTTGCTTGCTCATTGTTTCTGAATCCAGCTGCGCCAGAACGTCCTGACATCTGATGGCCTTAATTTCCCTCCAGATTTTGAGGCTGATATATATCCTGATTTCATTGACCTGTGCACACGACTCCTATGCCTTGATCCAAGTGGGTCTGCTGTTTCACTTTATTTTGTTACAAAGCAGGCGTGTGTTAACTAATTTATTCACTTTAGTAATCTTAATTAGCTCAACTTTTAGATTATTTAATAGTTTTTGTGATTTTCTTTAAATTGATAAGTCATCTATTGGTTTTGATCTGTTTATACCAATTGGAAAATCGGATTAAAATGTGCTTTCAACTTTGCAGAGAAGAGAATATCTTTTGAGGAATTCTTCAATCACAAGTTTTTGACAACAACAAGGTCTTCCCTTTACTCTGGTGTTAGTGTTCACAAGTCCATGACAGTGTTGCATCATCTACCTTATTTTCATACACACCAAGTCTTGCGATTTTAACTTAGCAAATCATGAGTGCATTTCTACCGATTTAGTGTGCGCCAAAAAAATTTCAAAGATCGAATTCAATAATAGTGAACTAAAAAAAAAAGACAAGCACTGCTATAGTGCATATAATACATACATATATGCACTAACTTCTTTTATTTAGTTCTAGCACCTACAGATGAATTTGACTAAGAATTTTGTAGGTGTGCACTAGATCACATGCTATACATCCCCGAGTTTCATGACCTTAGGAATAGTGCATCGTGTACTTTTCATAAAGGCAAATTATGGTATTAGACATTTCGCACATCTTCTCTCTCCTGCTGCCTGCTGTCCAAGATAATATTATTATAATCACTCTAGTTTGTTGTGGCAAATGTCCACCATTTTGGAGTACTGTATAGTCAAACAACAATTTTAGAGTGTTCCAAGGCAAATGCCCTGCCACCATTTTACAGTCTTGTAGCCAATTTTGCCTTTCATAAATGGCGATCGCTATTCAATGTGCAGCAATCCTGCAGCTTTTTCTGTATTTTTCTTACATTTATGGACTAGTTACAAAAATTGACCACAATGCACTTGGTTTGATTGTGTCGTATTTGTTTCCTGTTTTAAAGCTTGCTGATTGTGCCTTTTCAGGAAAAGCGAAATTACCAGGGAGCCCCATCATGCTGTTGATTTGAGGGATGCATGCCAGACCATCTCTTCTGAGGTCCTCAAAGTGAAGTCTGAAAGCGTGGATTCAAAAAATTTGAAAGGTACATTACGCTACATCTAGAAATCGTATTTCATGTCTTCTGCTTAGGCACTTGTTTTGTATAATTTTTGCAGTATTTGATTCATGGGAATGGATTGAACGAGAATATGTACTAGTTCATGTGAACCCTATTTCCATGGAGATGCTGTCTTCACTTGAGGAGTCAACAAAGAATGGTACTGGTGCAAGGCCTGCCGATCACGATAGGTTCACTGGCAAAGGGTCTGTTCAGAATCAAAACAGAGACTCCCTCTGTAGAGTGGTTGCCTCAAAAAGCCACGGATGTACTCCACTGCCCATTTCCCACGAGTTAACCACTGCAGAAGATCTGCGAGGGAGGCAACCTGATTGTTATACAAGGCTTCACTTTCTGAATCAGTGTATTGTTGTTCTCACGGAACTTGCTCAGGAGAAGGTACTACCACTGCTGTACTGTAAATAGTACTATGTCCATTGAACAGAATATTCATCTTCACTGCCATAACATGCAATCTGGAACTCCTTTTCTTCAAATTTTCATCATGGCCAGTCATTTTTTACTTTTGAGAACAATGTTAAGTTAATAGTGCAGATTCTAATGCATATTTCAACATCCGTTTTGATATGCTACATTATTTTCGTAATTTCTTCAGGCAATTTTTGCTACTGCATGCACAATGAGGATGTGTTTTAGTGTCTGTAGAATTTATTGCGTATAATTGGATTGCCAAGCTTCATTTGATGGTATTCCATTCTCAGTATTTTTCTTGTTAGCAAGCTTTTAGAGTTCAGTCTGAGTAATTTAGCTCATGCGAGTGATGTTAAGATCTCACTTGGTTTTCATGTCACAATGTCCCAACAGACCATGTTGTTGTTTTTAGTTGATATTCCTTGGCAGAAACACATCTCACAATTCTATTAGTCCAAGTCATGTTGTTCCTGATAGTTCTCTTTTTCTCAAATATCTGTTACATGGAGTTTTTTATTTATTTCTATCAAATAGATAAGTCTCTGTTGGCTTTTGCGCTGTTGGTTCAGATTTCAATACATCAATGCCACACAAAAATCTCTTTTTGACGGTCGTAGCTATGATATGTTATTTGAGAACTTGTACATGATAATCCCCACTTTAAACTGCACATCACCTTTACTTATATGTATCTTTGCTTTTCTGTGTTATGCAGCTTTTCAAAGGGCTGGACCTGGAGGCACTATCACTTGAACTTATAATTTTAGCTATCTGGAAAGAGGCGCTTAATGTTGCTTCAGATGATGGAAATTTCACAACATTTGCTTACGAGAATTTCCTGCCTAAGAATGATCACTGTCCATCTCCGACTACAGCACAAGGATTGGATTTCACTAGGCCGATTTCTGTTTGTTCCTGGGCTGAAAGTGGGTTCATCAAGGCATATGACCGCGCAGAGGAGATATCACATAGGTTGCTGGAGAACAATGGTTAGAACATTGATACCTTTGAATCCTAGTATAGTATTGATTCTTGGTTGTAACCAACGTTTGTTTCCAGATAACACTGAGATGCCAGATGCTATGGAGATCATCTTCCAAACTGCTTTAGTATGTGGGAAAACTGGTGCTGTAAGTATCACTATCTGAGTTTTTTGGGTGGTTTATTTGCAAGCTTTCATTTCTCTGAGCAACATCATGGACTACGGATATTACTCTTGTTTCCCATTTTTATTTACATGGACAATATGAAAATATGATGTGCATTCCTAACAATAATGAGATTTCCATTCTGTAACGATGTAGTCTCAACCAAATAATTCATGGTTGTGCAACATTGTATCCTCGACCAAATAATTCATCATTAGTGGGTAGCAGGAAAATCGTTCAAATGAAGTAAGATTTTATCAATGCTCAAGATTTACCACTGGTTGTCCAAGCATTTGGCCATTAGTTACCACCGGTGCCAGGCATATTTCTGGTAATGGCTATTAGTTTACAATTACCATCAAGAACAAGGGCCAGAAATGAGTGATTCTTATTTTACATGTTTCATTCAAAAGAGAGCAAAGCTTTCTTCTACAAACGAGCAAAGATGCTCATTACCAGCCAGCCCCTGCTTTCAATTTTTTCCCCCCGAAAATTACACCAGTCATAACCCCTGCCACTTCCTGCTATCTGTGCTCAGTTTCTCCATTCTTCTACTGTTTCATTAGATTCTTGTCAGATATAAATGGACCTGTGGAGCTGGTGGCAGAGTTGCATTATTTCTCATCGTTTGTGAATCCTGCTTTTAAATTTGTGTTGAAGGTGTTTCTTCACTTATTGGTTTTAGTTGATATTTTAATTGACTTATCTACTTCAACTATTTCAGGCAAAGGAACTTTTGGGATACCAAAATAGATCGATGGCGCTATATTCAAAAGCAATCATCTTACTCGCATTTATATTGCAGGAAGCAACTACTTTGCCACTAAATCCACCCTTTTCGCTTTCACCATTCAATGAACAACGTATCCATAGGTACATAGTTAATTTGAAGAGTCATCTCTGCAGCGCTCAGTTGAACGTACAACAAGAGAGATCCATCCAGAGATAACTTCTACATGGGAAACTTCATTTCACAAGAACTGAAATATATTATTTGCATGGCAGTTTTCAACGAAGCTTTGTTCTGTTCTCTTGCAGCATTGATCCCTCCCTCCAACCTTTTTGTATAGGAGGTCTCAAATGCATTGGAGAATTTAGCTAGTATGAACTTTTGTAATGTTATATTTGAAGAGCATCATGATCCACATGCCCTCTCTTTTGTATATAACACTTATAAGCTGTACAATCATTTCCCATCAAGTTGAAATGACCTCTTGAATTTGTGTGTAAATATAATATGTGAAATTTGTAAATAGAATTTTTTTCAAATATTTCTTTAACTGTATTGTCTCGTTGACAGCAAGTGTTCAAACTCTGAAGCAGGCAATATTTCTTTATCACAATACAATGCATTGCTCGTACATGCTTTCCAGTTTCACCTTTCTAGCTTCTTACCTGCTTGTGCCTTGTGGTGCCAGCCACGTCATAATGGAGAGCATAAAGATCACGTTTTCAGTTCCAAATCTGATGGTATGTAGTCAGGAAACACTCTCATTTACTAAAGAAGAGACATCTCCTATTATCCTATCAATGCTTCCTCTATAAAGCTTTCGCTTTGTGCATATTTTGTGTGGCAGGTGCTGAACTGCTGATATGTGCTTATTTTCTTTTCTGTTGAAGACTTCGGATAGGTTCTAAATTTAGTTTGAAGTTAGCACAATCCCTTCAGTTAGCAAGGGAAACTGTTGGCTGCACTCTGAAAGTGGTGAGCAAATATGTATATATCATTAACATTATTGTTCTTTTTAAGTGAAACATGCACTAGATAGTTATGCTCTTGCAGAATATTACTCCAGATGTTCACACCTAGCTCCAATCCTTATGTATTTGACTTTCTACCAAAATTGCTCCTCTTAATAAAGAAAAGTAAAAAAGCTCAAATCCAGTTTGAGGATTGACCAAAAAAAGCTCAAATCCAGTTTGAGGACTGACCTCATTGTTCTCGGTTATTGTCTCCGAATAAAGGAAAGAAAAAAACAGACGAAAGAAAGGGGAAATGAATGAATTTGAAATGCTCAATTTCACTAAATAAATATTTTTTTCTCGTGGTCTTGAATGCTTTTTTCCATGATGGAAAGATTATTTTCTTTGGAATAAAATATAATGAAGTGCAATGATTTGTTTTCTGTTTCAAGATTTGACTGCATGGACGTCAGTTTGAAAATTACCAATTTGCAGGACAAGAGGTAAATAAATGTTGATTAGCCTTGAACTCGAAGCAAGCTTTGTCATATTATTCTATATTCTGGGAGACTGAGGTAATTGAAGTATTTGATCCTGACTAATGGTTGCTATGTTCCAAAAGGTCGTCACTCATCAAGAACAAGGTGATATAAGCCATGCTTGAATTAAGCGACATTTGGAGTTTCTGCGTATGCCAAATCACTTGCAGTGTCATGGGGATACATGGTAAGATATACTCCACCCTAAACCTACAAGTACTTCCCTTCGGTGAGGTCCATTCCATGGTTCAAAATGTCGTTGAGATTTCGTTCATCTCGACCAAAATTTCATTCTCCAGTCGGGACTAAGATCCTAAATCTCTGCCGAATAAATTTTTTTAAAAAAATTCAAATGCTATAGTAACTTTCAAAATCTTGTGAGATCTCGGCAATTTCAGCCGAGACATCGGTAATTTCGGACAAAATCTCGGACATTTTGACTGGGTTCGGTTGGATTTGTGGTTAAGATTATCCACAAACAGTTTCAAAAAAATTTGATGTGTTTTTTTACCATTTTTCAAAAGTTCAAAAGTTGACCGAGATATCGGTAATTTTAGCCGAAATCTCGGAAATCCCAGTTGAAAAAATCGGATTTGAAATTTGGTGTTTGGATTTCGTCCGGATTTATTTGAAATTTTGAGATCTCGCAAAAATTTCGGATTTTAATCACCTCCGAGATATATACCGAAAATAAAATTTAAAACCTTGGTCCATTCAACTACCGGATAGAATTGATGGTAGAAGATAAAAAAATCCTAATGGTGGAGCGTACTTAGACTATCTCCAGCGGTTTCCCAACACTTCATTCCCTTCCCATCTTCTGAAGAGAATCCCTTCCCATATTCCATTCCCTTCCCAGACTGCATCTCCAACAGCATCCCTTCCCTATTCCCTTCCCATCCCTTCATACATATTATAAGAATATACTATAACCGCCAAGGTGTGTACCCTATTTTGTATAGTAGACGTATTCCATGTATTTTTGATTTATCCCGTACTTTGTACGATGAAAGTATTATTTTAACATGTGTTGCTTACGCGAGAAGGAAGCAGTAGTTTTATATGTGTAGCTTCCTGGAGAAGGAAGCAATAGTATTATATGTGTAGCTTATTGAAGAAGAAAACAGTAATATTTTTATTGCAGCTTGCCAGAGAAGGAAGTAAAAATCCCGTGCTCTATAAAGAAGGTTGGGTGTTGTGGCAAACATAATCAAAGCTCTGTCGTAGATAGAACCATGAGTTGGTCTGATGAGGGTTGGTCGAGCTTTTCTCGCCGTGCTCATCAACTTATCTTGCTGGAGAATGAAGAGGAAGATCTGCGGCTGCGCATTGCCATTGAGGAGGAGGAACTAGCAGCACAAGAGAGCGTCCCACGGTGGGGGGCTCGCCTCCCCCGGCAAAGTGGTCCACCGAGGACACCTGGAGGGTGCGGCTAGGCTATACAATGACTACTTCTCCGACTCGCCCGTGTATGGCCATGTATTCTTCAGGCGTAGGTATGTGGGAGGTGGTTATTTATGACTATGACACATGTTATTGCATTGATATGTGCTATGGCCGTCTGTGTTCGGATGAGCAGAACCTCTTTGTTAGGATTGCCGGTCTGCCGAGGCCCACAATCCTTGGTTCGCCTGCAGAAGAGATGTCGCGGAAGGATGGGCTTGTCTTCTTCGAAGATGACGGCCGCTATATGCGGCAACTTGCATACTGTGATCTCAGCGATGCTACCGACGAGTATGTCCGTATTGGTGCTAGCACCGCCATCGAAGCCTTAAGGAGGTTTGTTCGTGCCGTAGTGGAGGTATCCAAGGATGAGTACCTCCGAGCACCAACTCAAGCCGACACGCAGCGCCGCTATGCGGGGCAGCCCGAGGATTTCCCGGGATGCTTGGAAGCATTGATCGCATGCATTGGCAATGGAAGAATTGCCCTAAGGCATGGCAGGTCAATTTACAGTGGCATGCTCGAAAGCCCATTATTAATTTTGGAGGTCGTTGCCTCCTACGATCTTGGATTTGGCACGCCTTCTTGGCATGCCAGGTAGCCTGAACGATATTAATGTGCCGCATGCACCTAACGTTCTTTCCAGGTTAACGGACGGTACTAGCCCCCGCTTAACTACACCATCAACAACAATACGCACGAAATGGGGTATTATCTCAAGTGACGGTATTTACCCCGAGTGGGCCACATTTGTGAAACCAATTCAGCGGCTCGAGGGAACAAGCGTGTCCATTTTGGCTCTGTGCAAGCCGCATGCGCAAGGGCGTGGAGCGAGCTTCTGATTATCGCAATCCCGCTTTGCTATTGTTGCGTGGTCGGCCAGGTGTTGGGACCAATCCACCTTGCACGACATCATGATCGCATGTATCATCATGCATAACATGATTATTGAGGATGAGAGAGAAGGTCCCACCTGTGATTTAATATATGACTTCATGGATGGTCACGCCCCTATCTCACGCCCGCCGCATGTGTCGGTCCTCCTTTTCATCGAGGCGATACAAGAGATCCGTGATAGGAAGAAACATCGCATGCTTATGGATCTACCTTGTCGAGCACCTTTGGTCCATTCATGGAGGGTGCTAGAGTTAGATTCTCGTTGTCATGTAGTTGGTTAAGTGTTGGTGGTTCAAGAATCTATCTATCGTAATGTGTGTTGTCATGTAATGTGTCATAATGTGGGTTCTTG
Source organism: Rhipidocladum racemiflorum (assembly GCA_036346355.1). NCBI lineage: Eukaryota > Viridiplantae > Streptophyta > Magnoliopsida > Poales > Poaceae > Rhipidocladum > Rhipidocladum racemiflorum. The sequence goes on along the minus strand of CM070573.1, from coordinate 85,003,723 downwards.
CCTGACCCTTTATATTGTCATGTATGTGGTTCAAGTATCTACCTTATATTTTCATCCAAGTTTCCTTTTCCAGAATGCCCATTGCTAGTACCACTATGGCTTAAGGTAGGACTTGATAGCAATGCCATTGCCATGCAGTCCTAGAGACATTTTCGTCTAAATGCTCTTGAATACTGGCATCAAGATAGCCCGAAGTAATTGTACAAAGGATACATCGGGGGAAAGCCTGTTACCATGTACTGAAACAATATATCAATTTAAACATTGGGTACCATACACAGACAGGTATGCATGATTTGAAAGTAATGACACATTATTAAACATCTGCCTTCGTCCACAATACAAAAACTACGAAAGGTGCATATCCATATATCCAGTCCACAAGAGCTACAGATCACAATAGCAGCACTTAACTTTCCCATTACAAATGATGATCCAATCATCTAATTAGAGCACGAACTGCAGGACTCACCCTCTTCTCGGGTGCACTCGTCCGGTCTTGGGCGTTTCGTGATGTTGTGCCTGCAATAAACGGAACTCATCAAATAACAGAACCACAAGGAGCAATGATAGACAACAAAGTGCGTAAAACGGGAGCACTGTCTAATTATTCTCAGATCGATCAAGAATGTCTTATCCTTCCATGAGTGTACGTAACCGCAAGGAGCTTTGATAGTAGCGACACACAGAGAGAAATTGACATCATAGTAGTAGCATACATAATAGTATATGTCATCCACACAATAGCAAATAAGCATTACGTATAAATTGATATCATAGTAGTACCATACATAATAGTAGATGTCATCGACACAATAGAGCAAAGACACACACTAAACAAACATCACAAAGAGTAGCATCACACACAAGTTGACATCATAGTAGTAGCAAGATTGATGGTCAATGACATCTTAGTAGTAGCAAGACACACACTCATAATGCAAGGCACATTGAAACCTAACCAGATGGAACTTGCATTACCCGAACCTCTTGGAAATAATCTCCGTCTTGCGACGCGAGAAGTAGTCACGAGAAGCCTCATCCATGTTAGTGATATCCATTGCCATTATCTTGTCCTCCTCGGTGCGCCTCATGATGGACACCTCCTCACGCCACAGTTCAACTAGTTCAGCCTTGTGTTTGTTCAATTCAGTAATCTCATCTTTGTATGCGCTGCCGCCAATGAGGACGTGCCGCCACTTGAACCACGGCCCGAGCCTTCCTTGCCCCATCACGGCCAATTGGCCTAGGTAACTCGTGATCTCCAATGCCATCAAATCGTCAGTACACCGTAAATTGAATCTTGGCCAACGGCACTAGATCGAGCGGACGAGACATAGTCGGTCTTCTTTCGCCTTGCATCTATGTGAGCGCACCACTTCGGTGTTGACTTAGAGTGGACCACAGTGCGAGAAAACCAAAAGACCTTCCTCGATTTCCTTGAACATCTTCATCGCCATCGCAATCTTGCAATCGCGAAATTAGCAAATATGTAAGTGCACATTGTGAAGTTGACAAACATAAGACAAACCGGATGGCAACTTACTTAACCTCCTTACCCTATTTTCTTGAGTAGTGCCGCTAGGGTGGATATCGTCGACCTTCGCCATGTAGGATGAAAATTTGCTCGAATCAGCACTAATAGTAGACCAGTGATTGATTAAACCCTTCTCAGATCTTGGAGTCCAGTTCGCAGTCGGATTCTCTTCACAATACTTCATAATGTTTCCCCAGTAGGTCTCAGCTGACTGATCAGTGCCAACAACAGAGTCCTGGCTCACATTCAACCAAGCCGACATTAGCAGCTCCTCCTCACCTGCCTTCCATGTTTTCCTGGAAGTCTTCGGCACGGCCTTTTTCTTCTTGCCCTTACCTGAACCACTGTCTCCCACATTGGAGTATGACCAACCCGGGGAGAAGTTCGGTACATCTGGTAATGGGACGCTTGCCTGTGTGCAGTTAATGCTATCATTGAGCATACTTTGCAGAAATGGATCCATGCTACCCCTGTTTACACATTACATGACAGAACAATTAAGTGCATTAGATAACACGAGACACGGCATGCACATAACATTCCACCATACATAATAGTCAACCATAGATATCCTTACACAAGGCTAGCGATTCAAGTGATATAATGTATATAACACACCACCATACATTCCATGACCCATGGACGGTACATAACAAACCGCCCTACATAACATTCCACCATTGAACAACTAGAACGCACCTTACTTCTACGATAATACAAGTGCTACGATAGGGGCTACTTGTTCAGATGGAACGAGCGGTCGGACTCCCATCCATCGGACTCCAATCCCTCCGAGTCCGAGCTAGCCCCATCACTGCCGGTCCGAGGAGCCACCGGTGGTTCCTCATTGGAATGATCATCATCCCCACGATGCCCTGCATTCTCTGCTGCTGCCACAACTTCTGCAGTTCTCAAGCTTAGTTCGTCCAAGCGAGTAGCGATGTCATCCACAGCAAGGAGGGCATAGTTCAGGTCGATAGAATGGCAACACTGTGCCGGGCTAAAATTCTCATTAACTATCTTCTTAAGAGCTTCGACCTGCAACTCAACATTTTCTTTCATGATTCGCAGATAAGCTACGAGCTCTTCTTCATCCATCTACAGAAACAAGACCCATATTTGCATCAGCATGCGCGTGTTTCGAAAATATTTAACAACTTCACAGAGTATAAATCATGCGACTTTTATTCGAAACACGCGCATCTATTTTGCACCTCCATCCAACTACCACCCCAGCTATTTAAGCTAATTTGCACACAACACTTCCAAACTTCCATGCAATCAAATTGATCTGCGTTGCAGTTTCACATCTCTTCACTCACATTAGAGAATTGAAAGGTTATTCTGACCTAACTTACAAAAATGCAACTATACCAGAACTGACAATTGAATAAGCATTCAAGGACTTGCCACCAAGTCCCTTTTTCTAATTCACAGACCTACATTTCAGACCTAAGACAGCTTTCAGTACATGGGCTTTGATTTCAGTAACAAAACACTAATGGAGAAAGAGACAACACAAGCTGCAGTATCAGTATGCATACGGTGTTGTAGGAATTTCAGAAATTGACAGCATGGCCTGCATGTGATGCTTCCATCAATCAGCCAAAATCTGGGTAGTTCAGTTCAGATTGAAAGTACTTTCGAATAAAAAGAGACAAGTGATCAATCTTGCATTGTTCATATGCACTAAAACTGAAAGGTATATCTGGGACGAATTTTTTTATTGAATTTTGCATCTGTTGTAACTTTGTGTGCACTACATCCATTAATTTTTTAGGATTTTGTGAAACATTGTATAAAGCGCTTTTAGCAAATGGGGACGCCGACTCCCTAGTCAGCGACCAATTGTCCTCAGATGTCGCAAATTCCTACCGCCAAGCTCGATGGTCGAGCTTGGATCGACATCACATTCGTCCCTCACGGTCAATACAGACTACATAACACAACAAAACAAGATTATTTCGATCAGCCCAACACAAAGAAGCAAAACAAGATTACGTAACAAAAGAAGACATTCTAAATGTAGCAACAACCTAGATATACTCAGATCGAGGTTTCAACAAAACAACAGAAATGTGGGTTCCTACAGCCTCTTTCTAGTTCGTACTGCCTTCATACTCTGCACCTTGTCTTTCTCGTGGAGCAGATCTGACCTAGGCCGAACCACATCGATTAACACTCAAGCTAGAGTAGTTCGATCAGCACAGCACAGCTAGCAAAACAAGATGACATAACAAGAAGAGGACATTCTGGCAATAGCAACAACCTAGATACACTCTGTAACACGATTCAAGAAAACAACAGAAATGTGGGTTCCTACTGCCTCTTTCTACTTCGTACTGCCTTCATAGTTTCCACCATTTCTTTCTCGTGGAGCAGATGTGACCTAGGCCGAACCACATCGAAGCACACTCAAGCTAGATTAGTTCAGATCCAAGCTACCGTGTACAGATCAACCCTATCGTGTACAGATCCAAGCTACCGTGTACAGATCCAGGCTGCCCAAAACCCTAGAGAAGCAAATCGAATCCAGAAATCCATCCTCCGTCGCACAATCGAAGCAAATACGGCGCTCATTTGGGGGAAATTTCCAACAAACGTACCTCGCTTCGACGAGCCGGTCGCCTCCGTGCACGCCGGTGAAGAGGCCCACCACCTCCCTCTTCAGCAACCACCGCCGCCGCCTGCTTCGACTTCCCCCGACCCTTGCCGTAGCCAACGGGTGCTCGCCCCTGGTTCCGCGCCGCTCGTATGAAGGTTCCGCCCTAGCGCGCATCGTCTTCAACCCGTCCTCGCCTGGAAGGGAAAGGAGAGAGACTCTCCCTCGTGAGGGAATCTCTCTCTTATCCCTTCCCAGCCGCAGCCGGGAGGAGAAGCCGCTGGAGGGTGAGCAGGGATCCCTTCGAGGTTTCTTTCCCATCACGAAGGGAAAGAGGGGGCGACGGGAACCCGTTGGAGACAGTCTTACAGTACGTATTACATGCCTATTCTTGAGCAACAATTAAACTATGGAAATTATAAAGTGTAAACCATCATAGTTAATCTCATCAGTTTCATTTAATAATAGTTAAACTCAATATCTGCCCTGTTCTGAAACCACTGATTTTCGTCGATATTTAAAATCCTGAGCATAGTCATTCTGCTTGACCTCAGCCCTCTTTCCCTGGACATGGAAATCTTATTACTAGATATCCAATTTGTACATAATTTAATTGAAATTTTCATGGAGAGAGAAAAGGAAGCCATATCAGATTGCTTGGGGCTGACTGGCTGTAGTGGAGCGCTCATGGTCATGTCTCCGTCATTGCTAGTGGATATACGGTTGTGTACGAGACAAGGATTCAAATTTGGTTTTCAGATCCTATCTCAAAGGTGATCGAAATCTAAAATCTCGGTAAGATCTCGAAATTTCAAATAAAATTAGGACGAAATTCAAAAATTAAATTTCAAATCTGTTTTTTTTAACAGGAAAATCTGAAATTTCGGTCAAAATCACCGAGATTTCGATCAAATTACATCGACCGAAAAATGATAAAAAATATGTAAAAATTTTTTAAATTTTTTTGTGAATGGTCTTGACCCTAAATCCAATCAAATTCAGTCCAAAAAAATGAAAATCCGGTCAAAATCATCAAGATTTCGGCCGAAATCACTAAGATTTGGATGATACTATAGCATTTTATTTTTTTTTAATTTTTTATACAATCAAGATTTAGGATCTCGGAGGGTCTAAAATCCAAAATCTCGATCGAGATTTTTGAAATCTCGTTGGACTTGGATCCTTTTGTGAGCATGGGCGAGGCCGGTAATGGTACCACCTGCTGTTAGGTGAAAAGTATGGCGCGGGGCTTCTATTTTGTGTATATCCAGTTGGAGGTTCCATCCGTTAATTGTTTCTAGCTCTTGTGTTTATTCCATGGTCGCGCAGCGCAGAGAAAAGGTGTGATTTTGTGTTTTAGTAACAAGCATGCATTAAGCTGAGCTGCACAATGCAAGGACGAAAACAAAGGAGACGTACTAGTCACTAGTACTGCTTCGCTTGCATGTGCTGGGAGATTTCACCGGAGCAAGCATATACCCCAGCCCAATTAAAACGGGCAGTACCCTTTGGTAGCATGCACTGCACGGGTCATCAAATCCCGGGAACCAAAACAAATCTCTCCAATTATTTCCTGGCCGTTGCATGCGGCACGATGCGTCCAAAACTCCTCCTTGCCTGCCGCCCCCAGCCTTTTGACTCCGTGTCTGCATCTGGCTGAGGGCACCGTGACAAAAGAGCATGGATTGTGCGTCTGTACCCGGCCAGGGGCAAGTCAAAGAATTTTGCTCGATAAAATATGGAGCAGAACTAGGCAAAGGAGGAGCTGACCCAATCTTTTTCTTACATATATAACACCCCCATAGCATGGTTCAAAATCTCATCGACATTTAGGAAATCTCGACCAAAATTACAAATTTTGATCAGAATCGAGATTCCAAATCTCGGCGGAATATAAATTGCTACAATGATTTTCGGCGAAATTTTGGGTATTCAGACCGAGATGATCGTTGTTTGGACCGGATTTCATGTTTTTACAACCGGACGGCGTAGCTGGCTCTTTCATCCCCCCCACTTGGCCTAGCAAGCTCTCTTTCTCCCTCACCTTCTCCTTATTCACTCCCTCTCCCAGCCGCCTCGCTGATCCCCTCCCTCTCTCGCTCGCTCCATGTTCCCCTCCTGATCCCTGCTCGCCCCTTGATCCCCTCCCAGATCGAGCACGCTAAGTCACCGTCTGGTTCCACAACCGCCACGCCAGGTGGAAGACGAAGCAGATCGAGTGTCGGTGTCGGTGTCGGCGGTAAAGCCGATGCAGCGCATGGGCAGCGGCACGAGCGCGATGATGGACACGGCTAAGTCGGGCATGGAGGCTGACTCGGGTAGCGCAGGAGGGTGGCGGGGGTGTTAGTGGGAAGCTATTGTCGTTCAAGTACAAGGGCGTGGTGTCGCAATCGAACGGGCAGTGGGGCACGCAGATCTATGAGCGGCGCCAGCACTTGTGGCTCACGCACAACCCCACTCTTCCTCTCCCTTGTTCCTCTCCGTCGATGGAGATATCCATCGCCTCCAATCCTCACTCTGTGAGGCCACCTCTTCACCCTCCCCCTCCCTCGCCGTCTGCGTCAACTGTGAGTGCCTCAGGAGACGTCAAGGTCACCACCGTCTAGATCTGGTCGAATCTGGTCACTCGCAGATCCGACACCACCGTTGTCCTGAACGGCATCTTCTTGGGCGTTGTTGTGGCCGATGAGTCGAGCATATGGTGACGAGGCATCTCCGATGTGCATTTCACTCGCTCTCTCCCATAGACCATAAGCTTCAGTCCAAATCTAGCTTTGAGAGACCATTTCACTGGATTTGAAAAGGGCCGAAATCTCGATAATTTGGTGAGAAATTTCAGTTTTGTTAGCCTCCAAAATCCGGATTTAAAATTTGGTTTTTGAATTCTAGCCAGATTTTGGTTAAAATTTCAAAATCTCGCGGCCCCTGAGATGTCGTTTAAAAACAGAATTTGAAACCTTACCCGTAGTCCCATCTGATCTATCTGGCTCTGTCCGTGCGTGACAAAGCATGGCGAGGTGCGACCGTGCAGGAGCAGCGTCATGCAACGACTGCCAATCTTTGTCGCCACCCTTCCCTTCCTTGGTTCGTTTCGGTTCTCAGAACATGGCCATGTTGCTTCTGCTACTTCATTGGAATTTGCTACCTTCACGCTAATCTGTATCTACGCACGAGTGGTCGTCTCTACGTGTATGTCTCTACTCTCTCTATATATACTCTTCTGCTTTGACTGCTGGTACTTGTGTTCAGCTTGTACCCTAAGCTTGTAGGCCGGTTGCACATTGATTAATGGAACTTCAGAAATTTGTAGGCATTCACTCAGCCTGAACCCTATGTCGTCGTCGTCGTCTCTAGAATCGAGATGTCCTGGGTTTCTTGTGTGATTAGACGTGAGGTGCCTACTTTATCACTCGCAACAACAAAAAGGGTGCTTCTGTACGTTTTCGAAACATATATGGTAAAACTGGAGTACTCCTCACGCTGTAACGCATTCGTTACCAAATGGCTAGTCACGTAAGTATCTCTTACAACCAAATATTTTCAAATTTTAAATGGACCACTCCTTGAGACGGGAAGATCCTATCTTTATCTGGTCCATACTTGACGGAGTACATCCTTTTGGATGGTTGGCCATTTCGCCGAGAAACGGGGGATGGTGCTACACTGCAAGAGTGCGAGTAGTACCATTACATTTCAGTAAAGCCAAATTATAAAATCGACCACTCCAGGTTTACAGTGAAAAGATGCAAGCTAAAGCTGAATCGGAGGAGGCGGTGATGCAAGTCGAAGAGTGTAACCGTGTTCTACTGCTACTCCGTAGTCTGTAGGAAGAAAGTAGGGAAGCTATCCCGATAAAGTGTAGAGGTGGAAATCGCACACACCTCGGGCAGTACGCGCCCAATGGTCAAAGAAAGCTAGCCGTGCGATGCAAGAGAAGCGCGAGGTAAAAACCACGGCAGTTAAATTTGACTCCTACGGCCCAATGAGACGGAGGCCAGCCAGAGGGCAGCGGTGAAAAGAAGTTACGACAAGGGAGAGAGAGAGAGAGAGACAGAGCAAGGGCGAAAAGGTTGAGAGAGAGAGAGAGAGAAGGGATTGGTTGCCTCGAAGAAGATCCAGAAACGGCCGCCAAAGCTTGGCTCATCTCATAATCACCAATAATGTAAACGCTTGCTTCGCTCGATGATGCCCCACTGCCAAGGCATCTTGTCCTGTCCAGACGCCGGTAGGAAGGGATTGCATCGCAGCGCCCGCTGTACCGCCGCCTACGTGGCTCCGCGCGGCCCCATGCATGGTTTTTTGCCGTGTTATACTGTGGCACTATTTTTCTAGGCTTAAGACTTTTGATCTTATAGTTAAAGTCACTTAAACAGTTAAAAAGTAATCGTACTACGTAAATAATTTCATCTAATTTTAGTAGTATGAGTCTAAAAAAGCACTCAATAAGTAAAAAAAAAGCACCTCTCTCATGGTTTTTAGTTATCCAAAGATTTATAGTTTTTGCAAAAATCTAGATAAAAAATCACCTATTTATCTATACTTTAATCTTTTAGCTTTTAAACGGGTGAAAAACCCAAACAAACATAACCTCTTTATGTCATGCAAACTGTGGTACGTGTCATGTCATCTTTTCGAGGACGACGAGCAGGGTTCCCAATTTCGTCTAATTTTAAACGAAATTCGCGCTTATTGTTCAAAACCGAAAAGCAATTTCATTCGGTATGCCACCCAAATTTAAATTCAAATTCAAAAAAATGAAAAATTTGACAAAATTTATGTAAAAATTTTCTATAATTAGTATTAATAGCCTTATAACCTATGGTGTGAATACTTTTTGAAACAATAAATTTTGAAAAAAATTTGAGCATTGAAAATGTAAAAAATAGAAAAAGCAACAAAAAAAGAGGCTAGCATGCAAGCTTGAGTCCACAGGCCGAGCCGCCTCTGGGCCGTCGGCCCACTCGAGGCCACCCTCCTTTTAGCCTCACCAACCGTGCTTCAGCTCCTTCGGATAGGCAATAATTGGTGTCCAAACACTCCCCCATCTTCTCCAGAGCGCCTCCCCGATGCCTCCGCTGGTCACCAGCTGTCACTCATCTGCTTTTCGCCGCCGATGCAACGAATTTCTCTTGGTAAGCGTCGAAATCCGACTCACCATAGAGAAAATCGTTGGCTTCAAAGAATTTCGATGGCTTAAATGAATTTCTCTGATTTGAGTCGAATTTCATCGACAAGATGTCAATTTTCTCTCGGCATTATAGATTTTCGATGTTAGTAGTTGGTATGAGCAGTAGGTTAAGTATGTATTGTAGTATCCGTGAGGTGATCAGTGAAATCCTCCATGTTAGTTCTAGTGAGTTCAGGAGCACTCCTCATTGCCATACCTAGATTATTATGCTTGCTATTTCCAGATACACCATGTTATATTTATACTTCTATGAATGTTTACATTGATTCACTAATTCCATCTATATTCAAGTAGCAAACTTCATTGCTTTGGTAGCAATATTCAAGTAGCAATATTTGTTAAGTATGTGAAGTAACAATACTTTTTTGTAACAATATTTATTCAAGTATGTGAAGTAGTAATGTTTTTAGAAGATGGCAGACCATGTCGACGTGGTGTGGGAGCACAGCGAGAAGTTGGGGTGGATTTCGAATTTTCGATGCAAGTACTATTTCAAAGAGGGGAAGGGAGGCAGTGCCATACTGTACCAACAATGGCCAACGACAAGTCATGGACGGGTCAAAGCTGGCACGATTACAAGACAGAGTTGCTCGCTACACGACGATTGGCCTTAATATCCATTGATGAGTACAACATGACCAACCAAGTGTACATGCAACAGTATTACCCCTAGGTTGGAAGGTAATATTTTATTTCATTGCAACTTTACAATTTCAACTTGCAATTTGAAATTACTAACATTTTGTTCATGTAGATCCAACTTGAAGAGGCTCATCTATCCTACTCGTTCCCGACTCTCGGTCTCGGTACGAAAAGCAGGCGAAGAGCGCGACATGCATCCGTTGCCATTCCGGCGGCGATCGAACATCCACGTCTTCAGGTGCGCTGGCCGCCGCGCGACGGGACAGAGCGTGACGACGCCGGCCTTCCTTGTTGCATCCACCCAAAAGTCTTTGGCCTTTCCATTCCCATGCACGCGCGCTTTAGGGCGCGCTTTCCTCTCCAGCACGTACGTACCACCAGGGTTAACAAAACCGAAACCGAAAAAACCGATGGAAAACCGAAATTGGAAATTCGAAAATATCGAGCCAAAAACCGCTCGAAAATCGTTAGAAACCGAAGAGTTTCAAAACCGAGCATTTGAACAAAAAACATTCAAAACAAATTTAAAAAAAACGAAAACCATTCGGTTTTCTCGAAAACCCATCGGTTTTCTCGAAAAACCGGTCGGTTTTCTCGAAAAACCGATCGACGAGGTGAACGTTTTAGGCTATCGGTTTTTGGAGCGATTTTCGTCGGTTTTTTCGAAAAATCGCTCGGTTTTCACCGGTTTTCGATCGGTTTACATCGCATAAATTTTTTCAAATTTTTTGATTTTTTTGAATTATTTTTTTAATTGAATCGGTTTACCGACCGGTTTAGGATTTCGAACCGGCTCGATACGGTCGAAAACCGCGATTTTCGAGCGATTTTCGTCGGTTTTGTGAACCCTGCGTACCACCATCGATCGATGATTCGATGGATCACATATTCACATGCATGCATGCATGCGCGCGGAACGCTTTGCTTATCCTCGCTTCTTTAATTTTCTTTCTTGGTGCTAGCGATCGAATAGCGATGCATCGCCGGCCGGTTGGAAGCTAGCTAGCTGCCTGCCTCGCGCGGGCCCTACTACGTACGTACGCTCATTCAACCCCGGCAGCGACGCCGGCTGTCATGGGAGCTAGCTTAGCTACTACCGAGACACGACGGACTTCGATCGTGTGCGGCACATTTCGTGTTGCGTTGGCGGCCCATGCAGTTTTGTGCTAGCCTACGTACATCCTTTCTGCGCACTGCTCGACACACGATCGACTACTGTCCACTTCATCCGTGCGTACGTCATTGTCGGTTTTAACAAGTTTGTGTGCTAGCTAGGTACTGTTGGGAATAGTCCCATATTGGTTGTGGAGAGAGCATGAGCATGGTTTATAAGGGTGAGGGAGCACCCCCTCATTGAGCTAGCTTTTTGGGGGGAGATGGCCCAACAGACTTTGGCCCGCTGCTCGGGTTGGGCCTGCGAGTGTGTGCTGCAGCCCAACGACCTGGGATCCGGACACGCTAGGGTGGCGGTCCGGCTAACAAGATTAAATATGCTAACACTAGTCTAAAGGTTGCTAAAGCTAGTCTAAAGGCTGCCCACAAAGGCTGGTCAAAAACTGCCCACAAAGGACCAAGACTTATTCCATCAGCTACCACGTATGGCCAGCGCACAAATTAAGTTCTTGCCTTGGTCCCGAACAACCACGTACAGTTTTTTTTTCTTCCCAAAGATGCATATATATATATATATATATATATATATATATATATATATATATATATATATATATATATATGTATATCACAGACAGTTCCTGAACGTCTGATCAATGTGAGATCAATAGATTGTATATTTGTTAATTAGGAAGCGAACTGTTAAATCTTATTTTAAGATGTAAATCTCACCCCTTCGATCTATGCAACAAAAACAATACAACAAAACACAGCTAAAAAATGCAAACAAAACAAGAACTACTAATATAATATAACAAGAAAAATGCTGTGACAAATATATATTATTACTTCAACAAATACAAAAATCGCTGAAAAATCTGCAATATTTTAGAGAAGATAATGCAACATTCAAAGCAAACTGCAAACTCTGATCCGATATTCCAAGAGATTGCTGCACATAAAAAGAGGCGTTAGAGTGTACGTAACACATATTTCAGCTGCAAGTTTACCAACGTACGTATATATAGTAGCTACAAGTGAATTAAGGACGTACGTGTAGCAGTACATGGCAAGCCAGCAGCCATCGGATCCCTCCGGAAAAATACGAAACCTGGCATCTGTGCAAGTGGCCCGACGATGTGCATCGCCCACACATGCCGTGCCAGATGGACCGTGCAGTGAGACCATGTGTGCTACTTGGACGACATTCCCTCCCATATATCATGTCCGTACGTAAGGAGTCGGGAGATCTCACTGATCGACACGCCTTCCATTCCATACTTCTATTCTATGGAAGCAGAAACACACCATATATACAGAAGAGAACGGTGTCGTCGTCGATCTACCCACAGCAGATCGACAACACCAAAACGCATGATTTTTAGTTCATGCGTGCATTGCATCTAAGTTGAGATCTAGCTAGAATCGTCGCTACAACTTGGAGATCTAGCCAGTCCATTCTACTCGCTAAACCCAATTATGGCACTGCAAAAAGAAAAGAAAAAGAGAGAGCTAGTATATATATATATATATATATATATATTATATATATATATATATATATATATATCTAAGGATCACACGAACTTGTAGGAGAGTATACGTAGAAATGAAGGTCAGCTAGACGTCTCTGTAAATTAAGCATTTCTTGATGGCTACTAACCGCGGTTGGAAGGTAGAAAACATGGCGATACTTTCTTCTTCCCGGGCGGCTTCCGACAGCTGTTTTGACGGTGAGACTGCATACAACTTGTCAGGTAGTGAAATCAGATGGCCGGGAAAGAACTTGTCAGGTCACGAATTTATCCAGCCGCTGCTATTTTAGATATGTGCTAAGAGGATGCTCTTGTGTGTATCGTGTTACGTGCGTCTTTCTTGTAATCGAGAAAAAATACAGCAGCCTCGGTACTCCTATTTGTGAGGACGACAACGTGACATGCCACGCGCCAATGCCATGTTGACACATCCTGATGGCATCAACATATAACATTTTTAAAAACATGCGCTAAATTTTTTAGACTTTGAACACTAATGTACCAGACTATTTAGATATGTCGTGTGAAATGATATTATTAGATTTTCAGCAATATACATTCTTACCACAAGTAAATTTAACTTTAGTAACTTAAAGTGATGGCAAAAATCATATATTGATGGTCGTGTCAATGTTCATAGTGCTTAGAGCATCTCCAGCAGAGCCCCTAAACCAGCCCCTAAACCTTAAAATAGGGAGTGTAGTAAAAAAAACAGATCCAGCAGAGCCCCAACTCAAGCCCCTAAAATTAGGGGGCCCCTAAATTTGCCTCCTCATTTAATTCCCATGGGGCCCCTACTCTCCCTAAAATTAGGAGGCCTCTAAATTTGCCTCCTCAGCCCTAATTTCCAGGGACACGAGTACAACCCCTATTATTGAAGATAGGGAAATACATGAGAGGCTTCGAAAATTTTATCATGTTTTGAAAATTTTAAATTTAAATTTTAAATATCATGTTTTTAAATTGTAAATGTTAATATGCTTATGTTTTATGTATTACAAATATTTTTGATTGAATTTTAGTGGTGTCAAATGAAGATTATACATAGCGGATATGTCAAAATAGGAGAAAAAGTAAAATAGGGGCTGAGATTTAGGGGCTGTTGCTGGACTTGTGCTCTGAAAACAGGGCCCCAAAAAATAGGGGGGTCCCTAAATCCAAAATAGGGACCCTGTTTTAGGGGCCCTTGCTGGAGATGCTCTTACTCTCTCCATCCCGCAATATAAATTCTCGTTCCCGGGAAACATCGTCCCACAATATAAATTTATTGTGATGATAAGATGTGTAGTTAAGTTAATATTTTCACCATATACCCTTTTCTTTAATGCTAAAAAAGTAGATAATTAGTTGTTATGCTATTTAATAGGAGCATACATGATTCAATAACATTATTTTTAAAAACAAATTATTGACTTCTTGATCTGTGCGTATGATGGACTATAGATTTTTTTATCCTAAAATGTATAGTTTTGTAAAACATGAACTAAAGCCTATAGTTTATGGTAATTTGTATGAGGATCGTGTAGCTTTGTGAAATTTACTCGAAGAAATACAAAATTCCAGTGATATCCAGAGTATGCAACCGCACGCCGACCGATGGGAGCCCATCTTCCCTCCCTCTCACTGTGTGCCCGATAAATAGGAAGAAAGCTAAGGATCAGGGTTAACAATATCGATATAAAAAAAATCGCTCAAAAATTGAAATTCAAAAATTGAAATATTGAGTTAAAAATCGGTCTAAAATCATCAAGATCTTAAGAGTTTTAAAATCAAAATTTTTGAACAAAAAAAAACTACTCAAATATTCGTCGATTATCGAATGACAAATCAAATTTTTTGGTGGACAATTTTTTGAGCGATTTTCGCTCGATATGCATCGAAAAATCAAGCGATATTCACCAATTATTATGATATTTATGTCGTATAATTTTTTTTTGAATTTTTTAAAATTTAATAGGGTTACCTATTGGTTTAAGATGCCGAACTGGCTCAATATAGTTGATAATCGTGATATTCGAGCGATTATCGATGATATTGCGAACCCTGCTAAGGATAGAGGGGGCTGTTGTGCCATACCGGGCTGGCCTAGCATGACCCATTTGAGTTTCGTGCCATGCTGGCCCAAACCCAGCCCATTTTCACTATAGCAACGAAAGGAAAGGGCTTGGAGATGCACGAAGCTAAGGCAATGGACACAAATATTGGGGGGGGGAGTAAATTTTATTCATTCTTGAATATGTACAGAGTTACTGCTTTGTTAAAAACCTTACACCCCAGTGTGGGGTACCCCTGATAAGGAAAAGAGTACAGTAACTATGTATATATACACACATAGACTACTCAAGGTCGAGATAGTCAAAGTCGGCTATCGCTCCCACGATCTATGGATTCTCAGGCTGATGTTATGTCCTATCATCTACATGCTCCCAGTCTTTGAGGCATGTAATTGCCTCAACTATCTCAGATCTGAGAGAGGAGCTCCTCAGCTCAAGTATCCTCCTCACCAAACAGAAAGTGGATTCCAACGAGACAGTGGACACCGGAACAGTAGTATGTCCTATGCAAAATGGGATAACATGAAGTAAATACGTTGGTAATTCTTCCACCACAAGAGCAAGCTGAGTCAATTGTCCTCGTCCATGTCAAGCTCGGTGTCCACAAAAGGCGTGTCGAGGTAGTAATTGATCTCTAGTCATGGATTCCATTGCAACCTACTTGAGGCTTCGAAAGATGAACTAGATGCCATGCCTTTCAGCCTCATCTATTTGCTTGAAGCGGTCAAACTGCCTCGTGCTTGTTGCATTGTTGAGGTAGAACTTCTTGCTTCACTTCTGGTGCCAAACTTTTCATAATATTTATTGAAGACTCTGAAAAACTCATTATAAACATGAGTATAGGCCTAATGGAAATCAAGATCAAATGGCTCACCTATTCCCACGAAAGCGTACTGCAAATCAGAAATTTTCTCTAAGGATCCAAAATAGTAGCAAAACAGTAGAGATGTGGAACAGCGTGAAAATATTTTAAATTTTTTTGATCCATTGATTCTATAATGGGTTGTAAAATATAATTATATCTATTTTATTTAAAAGCATTAGCAACAGTCCAAAGCCACTCGATGACTAAGTAAAAAAGTTGGGTAGTACACACCGGATAACATCTTAGTTGCATTGTAAAAAAATATTTAAAAATTCACAAAAATGACGAGCAACTTCCCAATCCAAATCAGTAATCAATGGCTCACCATTATTGCAATTGACAAAGACCGTGATAATATGGTCATAGTCCTTGCACTGCTCCAGCATAGTATACGTCGGGTTCCATCCAACCGCCATATCAAGGTTGAATCTTCTTGGTGGGAGTTTGTTTGCCTTGTAGTACTCCAAGAACTAGACATATTTTATAGTCGAACCTATAACAGAATTGATAGCGTTGCATATGCTGTCCAAACTAGATTTCATTAAATGCAAACCTGCTTGCACAATCAAATTAATGATGTGGCATGCGCATCTCTGGTGGAATACAAAACCTCTAACATAATTCTCCAGATGCGGTGAGAGATGCTCCATAGTCGCCTTGTTAGCTGATGCATTGTCAATATTGATAGAAATAATTCTATTTTCTATTTTAAAGTCAGTAATAACTTCAAGTACATAGTTAGCGATAGCCTGTTCGGTATGTGACTTGGAGATTAGCCTAAACTGTAAGTTCAAACTCCATTAATTTTGGTGATTGATTTTAGATTAGTGCTTATTCTTTGTTTAATAACAAATCTAATTATTATGAGACTAACATGATTATTGAGCTTTATTCTTATTAGTCTCAAATTTAGATGGAAAATGGAAGATCTAAGGTTTTCACTTGTATTCATTCTATTATTTTAATGCATTCTTAGGTTTCAAGTTAAAGGGTGAACTCCACCATTGTTTAAACCTTAAAGATGTGCATTATGTTTTCAATTCCATATATTACATGGATGCACATATTTGGGTGGAGTTCATACTTTAACTTGATGTTTTAATAGTATTGATCTATTTTTATCTTGCCATATATTAAGGATCATTACTTTGAAACAAAATCTTGAGTATAAATTAACTTGCCTAGTTGTAGTATACTCATGGTAATATAAGATAAACTCCAATGCAATCAAAATTGAATATGTGCATATTGTTTCCAATCCAATTATGTTTATGCATATCTCTAAGTGGAGTTTATTCTATGTTTGTTGGTCTAATAGCATTGACTCCTTTCAGTATATTTCATATATTATCGGGTCATTACTTTCCATCAAATTGAGTATATGAAACTTGTGTAGTTAATATATACTCATATCAATTTAAATAAAGTTTGAATTGAGTTTGATTGTCGTTTAATCAATCAAAGAATGCTTCATCATGTGTTGATGGTGTTCTTTTGTTGATTAAGAACAAACGAAAAGTCCTTAAGTATAATGAAGCATTAGTTTTATCAAAGTACTCAAGACATATTTAAATCATTCAAATTGATTTTGGTTGTGCTCAATCAATCTCACGGCATCCATTATGTATTAATAGAGTGCAATGATGATTGGGACAACAATGTTTGTTGAACTAACCATTTTCAATGAGTTGTGAGGTAGGTTGAGTCAAACGAGATGACAAAGAAACGGAACAAGGATACCATCATATGTTAATAGGCACCAAGAGGAGATCTTGAAGCAAAGAGAAGATCTAGAGAAGATTCATCATTGTTGATAAGCAAGACGAAGAAGACGCGACTTGGAGAGAAGATGGTTGGAAATCATAAAATCTCTAAATGGATTGCGAAAGTGGCAAAAGGTATAACTAGCTAGGGTTAAAGATGTTTCATAGTCTTTTACTGGTCTCGGTGTTAGGATGGGAGACCGGGTTGCTAGTATAGGTGTCGCACTATTAAGAGGGGTTGAATCTTATAGCTTGAGCTTCATCATATGTTGATGAACTCAATCCCGCTCACTCTAGCTCACTCTCTTTCGAGTTGGTGATTTTGTATGAGCTAAGTATTTGCATGTGTTGCAAATAAGGGAGCTCATGTTTGCTTCTTATATTGCTTCTTAATTGAATTGGTATTTGCATGTAGCTATGGATTTACATATGTTGCAGGAGATAGCTCATGTAATTAGATTTAAGTGGATTTTTGTATAGAGCTTTAGATTTGTATGTGTTGCAAAGAGGAGGAAGCTCATACATTTTATTTAGTTGGTTTATGCATTGAGCTAAGTATTTGCATATGCTGCAAATAAAGAGAGAGCTTATACATTTGAATTAAATGCTCATGTTTGCATAGAGCTAAGATTTGTATGTGTTGCAAATAGAGAGCTCACGCATTGAGACTTAGCTTGTGACTTGATTATGTGTTGATCATCATAAGACTAAGAAAGATTTATGCCTTGGTTTGCAAAATGTTGATTTGATGTGTTATTTGCAATTGTGTTTTGCAAATAAGAGAAATGTTGTGGGATTCAATCTTAGAGCATGCGAATAGGGCTTGCAATCATAGTTTGCAAGTTGACTTGATCTCGTATTGATCATCACATAGCTAAGAGAATTGATCTCATAGGTTCTTGTTTTATTTGCAAATAAGTTGGAGTTTGAATGCGATTCTTTGGAGCATGTGAATAGAGTTTGCAAATGAGTTTTGAAAAATGTTGTGATCATGTGTTGATCCTCAAATAGCTCAAAGAATCAATCATTGTTGGTGCCTGAGGCCAACACTACCAACATGTAAATGTCAGTAGTACCGCAAGGCCGATAGTACCGCTTATGGGAGCTGGTACTACCACTCTGCCGATGCTACCGAACATTTGATGTTGGTAGTTATTTTATAGTGGGTCATGTTTTGCGTCCAACACTTGTCCGGCACTACCGGAGCTCAAGGGTGGTACTATTGGAGGTGCAATAGTACCAGCCCTAAGCCATCAGTAGTTATTTTCTAGAGAGGTTGCTCTGAAGGTGCGATGAGGCCAGCAGTATCACCCGTGGGGATTGGTACTGCCGCTCAAGTAGTACTACCGATCGTTTATCATCGGTAGCACCGGCATATAGCCATCGCCGACAGTTGGGGGTTGAGACCAGCACTATCGGGCCTCAAATGACGGTAGTGCCAGATTTGCTGATTTTTCTCGGTTTTTGCCCCACAACGGCTAATTTTCACATGGGAGGCTATAAAAGGAGCATTGGGGGTTGGCATTTTGTTTTTGCTGAGTTTTTGAGAGTTCTTGGGGGTGAATTGCATGTGTTGCCTTCTTCAAATTGGTTTTTGAGCTAAGAATGAGCTCTAATTGCATGTGCTACAATTAGAGAGAGAATTGAGAGCCTCTTGTGCATGTGTTGCACTTGAGAGGATACTAGTGCATTGTTGCACTAGGTGATCACCATTGTACATGTGTTATACTTAGTGAGGCTCAAGCTAGAGGGCTTGGCCTATTACTCTTGGAATTTGCCGACACCTAGACAACGTAGAGTGTCGTGTGCAGGAGCTTCTCAACAGAGGTTGTGAGAAGCCCGGCAAAGTTTGTAAAGGTTGTGCTCACCTACCCAGAGGGGGAAAGAGCAACCATTAGTGGATTTGAGGCGGGTGCTCAATTCGTGGAGCCGATCCAAGGAAGTTTGCG
This sequence comes from Rhipidocladum racemiflorum, assembly GCA_036346355.1. Taxonomy (NCBI): domain Eukaryota; kingdom Viridiplantae; phylum Streptophyta; class Magnoliopsida; order Poales; family Poaceae; genus Rhipidocladum; species Rhipidocladum racemiflorum. The sequence goes on along the minus strand of CM070573.1, from coordinate 84,984,475 downwards.
CTTGCCTCAATGTGGATTAGGAGAGGCCAGCAAGTCTCTGAGACTATGGTAAAACATTAGAGTGTCTCTTGTGCTTTACTTTTTTTACTTGCAATTCTTTTTTTACTTTCAAGCAATTTATGTTCATTGTGATATTGTTAATTACTTGTCTTTAGGATTGCAATTCTTGTTTAGAGACATAGATTGTTAGTGCACTTAGTGAGCCTAGTTGATTTAGGACTTAATTGTCAAGACCTTAGTTTATCGCTTCCGCATTATTCTTTGGTAAGGTTTTGAATCTCATTTGCAATATCAAAAGTGCCCATTTGCAATCTCAAAAGTGTCCATGAAATGTGGACTATGCTTTAAGAAAAATTTGAATCGTCCACATAAACAGGTGATGATTGCATTAAAGAATGGATATTGGGAGAGGGAACCTCAACCTCCACCTCAAACGACAATGAGCAAACAATTCTTTCATCATCTAGTCGTTGCTTCATGGCTAAAGGTAAATTTGAGGTAAGCGATAGCGATGATGATGAGCCCTCTTATGATGACTTGATGAACATGTTAGAGTAGCTCAATGATTATCTTGGGAAGGAGAAAATAAAATATAAGATTTTGAAGCTTGAGCATAACTCACTTCAAAATGATTATAATGTGCTTAAAAAATCATGAATCCCTCGTTCTCAAGGAAATCACTAAGCCTAGAGTGGACATAGGAATCTAATGTGATTTAGTAGATGAAGGGCCATGCTCAAATTCTATTCCTTGCAATTCATCTAATAATAGCATGTCCACCTCTAGCAATATTATGCCTTGTTCTAATGAAATTGTTTCAAGTTCCTCTATGCGTTTAGATACTAATCTTGTAAAGGAAAACAATGAGTTCAAGGCTAGTCATAAGATTAGAAAATGACTTGAAGATGTGCTATCAAGGAAAGGCCACCCTCGACAAGATTCTAAGCAATTAACGAAAAATAGTTGACAATAGAGGGATCAGCTACATCTCCAAGAGGAAGAAGAAAATGAAATGCTACTACGCCTCTGTGCGCCCTCATCAAGTGGAGATCAAGTCCACACCATCATTGAAGAGTCAAACCGGCAAGGAGAAAAGCAAAAATACCAAAAGAGGACCCAATAGCCTCACTTGCCTCAATTGCCAGGAATGGGGACATCTCGGTAAGGATTGTTCAAAAGGTACCACTCGTAAGCCTAGCCTTTACAATGCTCATTATTTGTTTAGGAAGGACAAAAATAGCAATGTGATTGCCAAGTTTGTAAAGTCCCCTATGTTTGCTCAAAATAATGATATCCATTCGCTTGGGAAGAGCAAATCTAGAAATTGGTTTTTTAAAGTTGTTCGGACTCCTAAGCCTACTCAAAACAATGCCAATGAATTGCTTAGAAGAAATAATGATAATAATAGCAAACAGTTTGCTATAAATGCTAGATTCTCTGAGACTATGCTTAATATTGATCATGATATGCTTAGAAAGGATAAGACTAGAATAGGTTTGCTAAAATTGGTACTACTCCTAAGCCTTCTCAATACAATTCCAATAAATTGTTATGAGGAATAACAATCGCAAACCTATTCCTAGTCATGTTAGTTCACAAAATAATATTAATGTTAGGGCTATTTGGGTCCCTAAATCCATTGTGACCAACATTTTTGGGTCATCTTGTTTTCCCTCCTCTCCTTTTCCTTGGATTTCCCACGCACCTGGCGCCCTGGCCTTGTGGCTCCTGCGTCCTGCGCCCCTCTTCTCTCTCTCTCTCTCTCTCTCTCCCCCCCCCTCGGTCCCCCTCTGGCCCTCTCGCCTCTCTCGATGACTCGGTCTTTCACTCTGTCGGGACCTAGAAGTAACACTTTTGAACCCTTTGTTAAAAACACAATGAGCCAGATCAAGATAGTGTACATAGTAAACAAAATTGATAACACAACATATCAAACGTACCTTTATTCATTAACTGATATAATCCTTTACAATATGAATGACACGTATGCAAAATAAAAGCAAAGCAACAGAAATAAAATAAACTAAAATAAAACTCAATAGATTTGCCACTAGCAATCAACTAGGGTAACAATCATAGCTATCCTAGTCCTCATCATCGTAGATACACTCCTCCTCTAAAAACAACAATAAATCAAGAGTGAGTACTAAACGTACTCAGCAAGCTATACAGAAAATACAGTATTAATGTAAGGGATAACAAAGAAAGGTTCTATGGTTATTTTTTTGCGTAAAGCAATTTTTTAAATACAATAAGTGATTTTGAGGGCATAGATAGATGATATAGAAAAAACTAAATTTTAAACCAATTTTCAACACGATATGAAACCCAGAGCTAACCAATTTCTCCACGATGGAACACTCCATCCCAAAGAACACTTTCTCGAAACCATTATTGGAACATCAAAATCTAATCTGTGAAAGGCTAACTCGGTATGCCTATGACCGCGGGCGCAGTCAATCGATTAGTTTTACATTCTATAAAGGTTGTACAACTTTACCCACAAGATATAATCATCCCCTTTTTGTCTTGCCAACATACACTTTCTTTAATGTATAACGGAGAAAATCACGACAAGACCCATATAAAGCTCCATCCATATAGTCATGCCTGCTGACATATGAACGTACGGTAATGATCTACGTTCAGCAGCTCACAGACCGGTCCTTAACCCTCTCGTTTATGAGACGAGGCGGCACGCCTTATGTTGGGCGGGTGGTAGTCGCAGAGAACCCCTCTCGCTCCTGAGCGAGGTGGCACGGCGGACGCAGCCTCGGGCTCGAGCCCAAGCAGTGCCGACCCATGTGCTCGGCTTTTAGGCTCGGCACGGTCCGATCAAAAGTACGTATGCCTATCGTATCGTGCCTCCAGCCGACTCAAAAATAGCGCGGCCGATGCTCACCTCTAGCTGAGGATAGAGTAGCAAAGAGGGAGCGGGGCATGGCACCAGGGGCGCAAAACGGGCGGAGCTCTCGGCCCCACCCCGCCTGCCGCTGTCCTCGGCCCGGACAAATCTGCCGCGCTCGCACCCCCCTCCCCTGCACCTGCCTCAATAATTCACATGTTACACAAATCTCTCCCACCTTACCCTACACTCGCAACAAGAGACAACTCCTCCCTCCCCCCTCTCTCTGTCTCTCACCCTCCCTGACTTAGGTTACCCTGCCTTCCTACTTCTGCTACTACCAATACCTACACTACTGCTAGTAGTGGTGTGGAGTGTACCGAGTACCACCATAGTAGTTGCTGCTGCATTGTAGCCGCTACTCCACTTGGAGGAGGAGGAGGAGGACTGGAGAAGGGAAGACTGAAGAGGAGTTGCTGTTGCAGCTGCTGCATCAGGGGCTCATTACTCATCAGTGCAGTTATTGCTACCACTGTATCCACTGCCTACTTCTTTCTCCTCTCTAATGGAGAGGAGGATGCAGCTGCAAGGGCCCATCAGCTCGCTGGTAAGCCCCGGGGCCGGACCACTACTCACCGCTAGTAGTAATTGAGCAAGCAGCTTCCATTCCTGGTCTCTGGAGCGCATGTGTGCATCTAAATGCAATGGCGTATTAACTGCATGCTGCTGCTGCTTGCAGTTTCCTTCCCGGCCTTGCGTTACTAGTTCCTCATTTGCTCCTTCCCTTATGTTAGCCAATGGCTAGGTCGCACGCATCGCCTATCTAATCTAGCCCTGCGCGCGCACGCGCGCACCACTCTATGCCTACAACGATTACTTGCATTGCTGTGTCATCTTGTACTGCTATCTCTTTTACGGCGTTGCCATTGTTGTTGTTTCGTGCTAATGTGCGTTCCTGTGCCGGTTCCTGGCGGTGGCGCGGCGATGCTGGTGCTAATGGAACAGTGGGCGGACCAGGCGACCAGCGCCAGCGCCGCGCAGATGCCCTTCTTGGCGCTGCTCCAGGGCGCCATGGAGGAGGGCGACGCCCGCAAGGGACACGGCGCCTTCGCGGCGTGCCCCTGCCCCCCTGCCGCCGACCTCGACCTGCTCGAGAGCTGCGTCACGCAGGCGGCCGCGCCCCCGGTTGCGGCGTCCGCGACCAGGGCGGAGCGGCGGAGGAAGCGGCCGAGGCCGCGCCCGCGCGCCGCGCCCCCGCCGGAGAAGCGCAAGAAGCCGGAGGAGGCCGAGAGCCAGCGGATGACGCACATCGCCGTCGAGCGCAACCGCCGCCGCCTCATGAATGACCACCTCGCCTCCCTCCGCTCGCTCATTCCCTCCCGTTACATCCCCCGAGTAAGCCACGCACAGCCATGCAAATAACCATATAGCACAATGCCGCAACAAGCAGCAATTGTAATCTTCTCCGTTATTACCATGCAATTTCAATGCATGTACCCTTAGGGTGACCAGGCGACGGTGGTGGGGGGAGCGATCGACTACGTGAAGCAGCTGGAGCAGCATCTAGTGGCGCTGCAGGCGGCCGCGGCGGCCCGGCGCGGGGGCGGCGTGGTGGCGACGGCAGCCTCGGCCGCGTCGGACGGCGTGTTCGTGTCGCCGCAGTACGCGAGCTACTCGGAGGCGCGCGGTGGCAGCGGCGTTGACGTGGAGGCGATGACCGCGGTGGGGGGCCACGTGCGGGTGCACGTCGCGGGGAGGCGGTGGTCAGGGCGGCTCGTGCGCGCCGTCGCTGCCATGGAGGACCTCGGCCTCGCGGTGTTGCATCTCGCCCTCACCTCCGTTGGCCACGACGCCGTCGTCTACTGCTTCAACCTTAAGGTCGTCACAAAGCTACTCACTAGTCACTTTATGTCTTGTCTTGTATATCTTCTTTATCCTGTTGCGTACTTACTCCCTCGTTTGCTTAACCTGCATTTTATTGCCGCAAACAGTAGCCTTTTGTTTTTGTTGTAGTTACCTTAACCATTTGCTTAATAGAGGCATTTAGTAGCATAAAGGCACTGCCTTTTTAGTTGTAGCTTCCGAATGCGCGATTAAAAACAAAAAAAAACAAGAAAGGAGGTAACATATATTGCTAATAGTAGAGATTTCCTCTAAGTTTCGACACAAAAACCTTAAAAAAACAGAAGTCTCACACACACAACGATAATCTGCATATTGTCTCGGTGTTTTCAGTATGTTGGGCAGAATGACGAGCTGGTTTCTTAAAAACGTGTAACTTTCTTGAACCCACATATAAAAGATGCTAAAATTCATGAATCTAAACATAGCAGCTACAAATACTAGGCAAGCATCGATCATGCATGCATAATGGAGTGATCATTGTAGTATTGATAGAAGTTTCAGCATTGATATATGCAAGTGATTATTATATACGGAGAGATTAATTACTTGTTTCTGGGGCTCTGCTCCATGACGGGTGTGCAAAGCGAACCGGTTGTTTTCCTGGCGGAAATGGAATGTTGCGTGGGGTTTCGAAAACTTCTGTTGAGGGCTTTGGAGTATGTATGTACATGGAGTGTTCGAATACGATGAGCGCCGAGTACATGGTACTACAGACAGCCGGGCTAAATTTGCAGACAACTAGTAATTACAAGCCCCAGCTTTCTTCCATGTCTTTTTCTTGTCCTCGGAAAAACACATCCATGCATCCAAGTCCAACAAACAAATACTCCACCAACTGCACGCCCAACCCAACCTAACCCCGAGGCATACATTTCAGACAAGAAAAGCAAGCCGGTATCTTATCTGTTCTTACTTACGATGATGCTAAAACTCTCGAGACGTGTGTGCAGATGGAGGAAGGGTGCGAGCTGGCGACGGCAGACGAGGTGGCGACGGTGGTGCATCAGATCTTCGCCTACGCCGCCGGCACATGCTGCTGACGCCGACTGGCGACGATAAGTCAAATCCGCGGAGGTGGCCACGGCGGACAGAGGAGGAGGGGGAGGGACCACGCATGACAGGTGGGCCCACGACCACGGCTGCGGTGGTCCTGGTAGGTCAGGCTTGTGCTACTAACGAGGGAGACCTCTCTATTGTAACTCGGCTGTTTACTTGCCTGCGACCAAGGGAAGAGTAACAATGTTGAGAGGGGCCGGGCTACCACACAAACCTTATTCTTGAATCCTTTCTTCTTCTTCTTCTTCTTCTTCTTCTTCTTGAATCCTTTCTTCTTCTTCTTCTTCTCTTGGAGCTTGCAGTGAGTGAGCGAGTGATGTGACGAGAGATGATCGATCCTTGTACACTGTGTAAATACACATATTGTAATCCCGCTGGATTCCACGCATGCGACTTTCTGCCTGCCTGCCTGCCGCATGCATCTCTCCCCTCTGCTGCTGCTGCGCCTGGCCTGCCTGCGCCCAGAGCTAGCTGACGCTGCTGCTGCAGCCGCTGCTGCTTCTGTCTCTCCCCCTCCCTCTCTCTAGGAGGAGGGCAGGTTTGGCCACATCGGGTGTTGCTGCCATGCTATGTATCGTACTGTTTACGTTGGGCCGGGGAGCGCAGCTAGCTGAGGCTGTGGCTATGCCTACGCGCTCGGCTCGGCTCGGCTCTGCACGCTGCACGGCACGGTCAATGGCCATGCCATCATTGCGGGTGGTGCGAAAGCTTTTGCCGCGATTCGGTTTCTGTTGCTGCCCGCCATGCATGCATGCTAAGCTAAGCTAGGACGGCCGCACCTTCCGCCCCGCGAAATCGAATCATTCTCGGCGTGCTGCCCTGCTGCCGTGCCGCGTCGTCGTCCCATGCGGCTAGCTAGCTAGCCTGCACCTCTAGCTAACCCCGCCCTGCCGGGAGGCGTGTCTTAATGTTTGAGTGCCGACGCGAGCACGATTCGAGTGAATCATCTATGGAGTATATTCATATGCTGGCTGGCTTCAAAATTTTCTTGATGGCCTTTGTTAATTATGTGACGACTGTTTTATTTTTAAATAAATATATACAAGTCGATTTTTTGGTCGTTTACATGTCCTTATGTACAAATGTACGTGCTTCAATATTCTATTGATGTGTCCATCGATCGATTTAATTTTTATCCATGAATAAAATACAGGAATTATAATTAATAAAAGCTGTTGAATCTTGTATGCAACTGCGTGGTTAGATATTGTAACGTACTGTTTTTGTTATATAACTCTTATTTGTATTTGTTATATAGTTGTAATGTCTAGATCTTCTATTTATCTCTCGTTAAACGAGAAATTTTTTTGGGGAATTTTGTTTTTTTCTTCTGATTTAAAGATTATTGTAGGATTTGTAGACTTCTAAAGTGAAAGAGGTACCTTAAATGTCACCAATTGTTTGTGTGTGTGTGTGTATAGACACACACACTCTCTCCACCAGTCACAAATATTTATTGTTTTGGGTATAGGTGTAGTCAAATATTTAAATTGGGTATAGAAAAATCATGTGTATATTTGTCTTGAAAAATAATTTCATGATATTATAATTTTGTTGGGTTTTATAAATATATTATAATAGAAATTAGTGATCAAAGTTATATTTTAGATACCGTATAAGTGTTCAAAATGATAACTATTTGTGACCGAAGGAGTATATAGATAAGCCACTTTATAGATAGACAACCGCATATATTAATTGCACGGCAGGAAGATCATTCTCTAAAATCAACCTATATCAGGTTGTACATGCTTTCTGATTATAAGCTTGAGTTTGCAAACAAAAGATTCATCGAGTTTGTTCCCCATATAGTATAGCATGATTGTCCGAAACCCATAAGCATGTCTCTGTCTCTCCCGGGATGTACATATTGTGTGGTCTAGCTGAAAACGTTTTCAATAGTGATATTTCAGTTGTCTCTTACCAATATAATATCAATAAAATCCTATACGGATGAGAGAGGAGGTACGTAAACCAACATAAAAAGTGATATAGTATGAAGAAAACAATATGATAAAAATAATATAAAATAATTAAATGAATAACATTAGGCTATTCCCAGTGCAAAGTGTCATACTCCAATATCCAAGAATGCTACATAGGATGAAAAGTATGATACTGCATTGAAGAAACACTCTCTACAATGTATAGTATCATACTTATATGTTTAAAATAATTAATTGGTGTGATGTTGTGTCTATGAAAGTGGACCCAGAGCATTAGATTTTGTGCCATGGCCTAAGATGTCGTACCAAAGCTGTATCTTGCTTAAGATATAGCTTTCTTCTCCCTCCTATTTATTTCTTTGCCACATCAGCAAAAAATCCTATGTGGTAACTAATTAATGAGTATGATACTATCCATTGGGAATAGCCTTAGGGCATCTGCAATGGTGCCACTTCAGCTTACTATAAGGGTGCCAACTCAGTATTTTGCTTAGGTGGATGAGAGAAAAAGAATAGAGAGATATAGACTGACTACTAACTTATAGTCAAGCTATAGCTGATTCCAAAGCATTTATCACCTCTTACATATGGGTCCATATTTAATTTTGTAAACAATGTTATAGCTAGTCCATTGGAAAGGTTGTCTATTAGCTATCTATAGATGACATATACATTTTTTATAGCTAGTAGTTGACTACACCATTGCAGATGCCCTTAGAGACAACCTTTAAAAACATACTACTCCAGTATTATACATGCTTTAAATACGCAACCGTTCGCATAAAGGAGTTCCAACTTTCGACAACAAAATCATATTTCAGCTTTGCTACATTGCCTGTAACTGTGGTTAATTAATGCCTGTAACTTCCATTCAAAAGATTATTAAATTTTCAAATCAATCCCTAGTCAAGTTCGATTCTATCTTCGATATATGGTCCCAAGTCAAGTCCAGCAACGCGCCACATACCGCAGGCCTGAGGCCTACTTAATTCCCTCCAGCACCAGCACAAGGTAGACAATACGAAGCAACCGGGTGGTGTGCATGCCGCTAGCGCAGGCCATGCATACAAAGCAGTTCGCCGCTTCGGCCGGGTTGTATCCGAAAAAAAATTCTATACAATGGTGTTGTATCTCCGGGTCGGAAAGTAACCATCCGTAAACGCGGAGCGGCAAGGATAGGGAAGCTTAAGTTTATCTAGCATACTTTTTTTTCCTTCGTAACATAATTACAAAATTAGTTTCTCTTCTAACTACGGTATCAGCGAGATGACATCGTTAGGGGAGCACGACATATCCTGCTGCATTGATATCGCCTCGACGATCCTACTGTGCATAGAAACCGTATCGGATTGGAAGCGTACCGTCTCCTGTCGTGCTATTACTATAGGATCACGGCATGTTACTTGGTGCCGCTACCGTAGTCGAGAGAAAAGGCTAATTTTAAGATTACATTCCAAAGAACATAAAAAATGAAAAAAAGAGTATGGAATGGAGCCAGGTAAGCCTAAGCTTGGAGCCGGCCTGGGTGGGCCAGGTGCTCCTGCATTGTTGCACGCACGCGTGAGCTGTGACGGACCGCCTTTTTAGGGGCAGATCCGAGACTCGCAACCGTTACCCAGGACGATTAACGGTTGGATAAGACAAGAGTATAATTACCAGGCAAAAGCAAATCCAACACTTTTATTCAATATAGGGCCTAACGGCCAGGGTTTTTACAAAAGAGGGCGCAGCAGGGCCCTAAGTACATTACCAAAACACCGCACAGGAAGGCCTGAGTAAAAGACCAAGACCTAAAACCAAACAAGATCGCCATCTACGACCTCCTGGAACGCTCCAGCTTCTTCAAACTCTGAAAGGGGCGGGGGTTGCAAGGGTGAGTACGGGAGTACTCAACAAGTCGTACGGAACCACTGAATACTATATGCAGGGGATTATCCAAAGGATGGCAGTAGGGTTAAGTATCTGGATGCAGTTTTATTTTCAATTCATTTTACATTTGAAGCCTGAGACCACAAATAATAGTAAGGGGTTTTCCACAAGTTCACACAACACTTAATCACATTCACCAAATTTGAAATAATTACTTGAGCTTGGTTACGGGTATCACCCAGTTCAAACTTAACCGTTAACAGGAAGTACGCGTATTCGAATACCATCATTAACTCTGCAGAGGTGTTCAACTTTACCCACAAGATATCAACGACCGTTAATGTCAAGCGCTAACAAACATGCAACTTAAATGCATGCGGCCGGGTCGAGATCATCACAGCATTTCGTTTAATCATTCATGTCCTTTAGTTGTTAACCGATAGGTCCTAGGGCTACTTTGGACTTACTGTCCTCGTGAGCGCCTACCGCTGTGAGAACCAAGAATGACACCACACAATATTCTTGTTCCACCTCTCCCCGGTATACTTCCACTGCCGGAAGGCTGGCCCCTATTCTCCCACGAGAATAGTTACACTAGAAACAGTCCAATTATTATATCAGAATGACTAACCTCTTTGAGCTATGTCGGATACGGGTCCATCGACCAATCCGACTGTGGTTGAACGGAAACTAAGTTCTTTACTTTGCTCAAGGGGTTTCATTATCCTTACCTTTGCCAAAGATCAAGCCTCCATTCACCACTTATTCCGGCATCCCACTCAACCGGTCATCGGTCAAATCAAGGCATCAATCATCGGTAGGGATCGGAGTTACATCCACTCGGGATTTATCCGATTCGTCCCCAAATCAGAGCACTTTCACAAACACCCGAATCCGAGATTCGACAGCACTTTATTTCCATTTTCAAAGCATTTGAACTAACTACAGGAATAACCGTAATTTATTTAATAATACCAACATCTAGGGTTACAAAGGATATAATAAGGTTCAATATATTCAAGGAGGTTTCACAAGCAATTTCGGCATTACCTAGGTATCATGTCATTCTAAAATACTGTTTTCAATAATTCAACATACAGTAAAATAATGCGATATAAAATAAATACTACTATAGCATGGCATGATAGGATCAACATGATCAACGGGTGTACGGCTTGCCTTGCTCGGCGATCGGATCGGCTGAACTGTCGTTGACGTAGTCGTTCGGGGCTCTTGTCGGGTCCAGCGTCTGCTCTGGGATCTGCGTCTGCTCCTGGAACTGTCCAACGTCCGGATCTAGCGCGACAAGAACGAACGACAATAAAGAAACGAAAAACAAAAAGAAACCGAAACGAAAACGGAAACCGAAAACCGGAACCGGGCCGAAAGAGAGAACGAAGGGCGAATTGGGCAATTCGGAATTTTGGGAACTCCGGATTGAGGAACGGAGGGCATTTTTGGACTCAGTGGATCGAAACTGTTCGGATAGTGTATTTGGAAAGTTTCGGGCTCACTAACTTTTTGGGATTTTTACGGCATTTTTTCTGGATTTTTAACGGATTTTTGGAATTAACAAATGAATTGAAAATTTCAAAAAGGAAAACACTGTTCCCCACAGCTTGGGCCGGGCTTCCTCAAATGGAATGGGCCGGCCCACTTGGCCAGCGGCCGACGCTGGGCGAAGCCGGGCTCGGCCCACGCGCGGGGCGAGCGAGGCCCAAAGCGGGGTGGAAGGGCTAGGAACGCGAGGCGGCGGCGGCCGAGCCGAGCGGCGCGGAGCGAGAGGCAGCCGAGGAGGGAGGAGGAGCTCACCACGCGAGGGCGGAGGAGCGGGCAAGGAATGAGGCGAGGCTCGCGCTTATAGCCGCGAGAGAGAGAGGCGGCGCGGCAGGCGAGGTCACAGGCATGACGCGGCGGCGCGCATGGCAGCCAGCGCGGCGAGAGCAAGGCGCTGGTCGGGAGACCGGCGCAGGCGCGAAGGCGGCGGCGAAGCGCGAGGGCGGCCGAGGCTGGCGGACGTCCCGGCGGCGAAGCAGCCGAAGGGGATGGGCCGAACGGCCCAAGAAGCAGGGGAGATTTGGCCCAAAACCAAAAAAAAACGAAAAACAAATCAAAATTCCAATTCAAACAAAAGCAAATCCAAATCTCCAAATTCAAATTTGAATCCGAAAATTTGAATTAACTCCAAATAAATTCATTTTGAATTTTTGGGTCATTTCATGAGCAAGATCCCACTCCCACATTTTGTTTTCAGTTCATATTTTATCACCTTTTGAAATCTAAAATTTCATCAAAACCTTATTATTTCAAACGAAATCTAAACAAAATTCACATTCAGTATTTTTTCCACTAAGATTTCCAAGATCTCGGTGATTATTAACCGAACGAGAATTTTTCCAAAATATGTAAAAAAAATTTAAAACTTTTTGTAGATTACTAATGTTACCATACAAATTTTAAATGATGATTAATTATGAGGAAATTTTAAAAAATTTAACAGTTTTACTATCCTGATAATGGCTGACCGACGAACTTCAACCGTGTGGGAAATAGTGCAAACCACGTTAAAATTTTTTGTAGAAGATTTTGACACATCCATAATGTTTCCATAAAATTTCATATGATGATCAAGCTTAAAGAAATTTTTAAAAATTCAGACAATGCTACTGAAGGCTGACTAGCAAATTTCAACCGAATGAAAAATGGTTCAAACCATATTAGAAAATTTTGAAATTTTTTTGTAGATGGTCCTGATGCATCACTAATGTTATAATAAAATTTTCAAATGATGATCAAGCTTGAGAAATTTTTAAATTTTTCGAAATAAACTCAAAATTTTAGCCGAGATGTCCAAAATTTGGACGGAATTTTAAACCTTACGCGGGAGCGAGCAAAGTCAACGTCCGTATCCGATGGGATCGTCGGCTGCTATTAATGCGCGCGCGGGTACACAAGCTATCGCCGGCCGGCTAGTGTGCCATTCTATCGGCGCCGCGCCTGAGGCCGGTCGATCGTTCGGTCACCCACGCGCTGCCTCCTCATGCGCCGCGCCATTAATTACCAGGTCCTGTGCCGCTGGGCTCCATCGCGTTGCGTACGCGACCGGGCTGCATCGGCACGGCGATTTGTCCCCGGCAGGCAGCCGGCTGAAAAGCGAAAAGGCAACGGGGGCAGGCAGACTGCGTAGGTAGGCAGGCGGCAGCTAGCAATTTTAGCATCATGTGAGTGCTTTGCGCAGTAATTAATTGCACTGCTCGCCGCTGGCTCGAATACTGATAGGCCGTGGCACGGTCCTTAACTCCTTATCCAGACGTTTTGCATCTGCGTAGTACGATTGAGTTCAGTTGAGCACTCGCCCCGGCACATGAGAATTCCTTGGAGTCTCCAAACCCACCCCTAACAGGTCGGATTGGATGCTGTCCCTATGAGTTTATAACTGCAACTTCAGCAGTTACGTGTGGACAGTTGGATCGGAAAACGATGACTCAGATCGATCATAAAACAAATAGTATTGTAGCAGTAATGTAGCAAAATACTGTAACAAAAAGATTTAGACGATCTGGACCGTTCAGTTACTTGATGTGACGGCTCATACGTATACGTATGGGGATTGCTTAAGTGGAACGACATGTGATCCATGTCCAGTGGGCTGGGCCACAAGCCCGTCTAGCCATCATGAACGAACGCAGCGCGCGAATGGAGAATGGTCGGAGTTAGAATGGTTTTTAATGATCTAGAAGGTTACATAGTGTCTAAGTACTACAATGCTGAAAACCTCGTGTATGTAAACAAACAATAATGGATAATTGGATAACATGGACAGTAAAATCTTTGCTCAGACAGTCAGACCTGAAAAACTGAGCTATCGACTGGTGCACAAAACCTTTGAACACCCCCTTTTCAGACGCAACAAACCATAAGGATTTCGCAGGAAAATGTTGAAAAAAATCTAGGGCCAATATATATGTGGAGTATGTGAGCACCCTACAATTTTGAGGCAAGTGATAACAGGTTGCCAAGAAGACGACAAACGCTTGCTCTCAAACTGACTAGTGAAAATTTTCAAGCACTAGGCACGGCAGATTGGCGAACAAAAAGGAAGCAAAATCTACAGATGGACATTGGTAAGGTGGTTTGAGGGTGCCAGCAAAACAGACTACAAGACCACCTTTTCCTTCTTCTCAAGGATTGAAGGGTCGACATCGATATCCATATTAGCGGCAGTGCCTGCTACGATTTTCATAGCTGAGTCAATGGTCTTGCAGTTCAAGTCCGGCAACTTCTTTTGTGCTATTGCACGTACTTGATCTGCAAGACCATTGTTATGTACCTTTTCAACCTTCTCCCACTATGGCTCTTTCGAACCTTTTTCAATGCCTACAAATCAGGATTGAGAAAAATGGAGGTAAGGAACCATTTGTTCACTTAAATGTACCTGGTTGACAAGAGAGCTGCTTGAACAATAGGAAGATAATAATAATAGCTGTCATAAGGTTATGTTGTTGGTAAACGCTTTGCAGGCAGGCACTCCTGCATGCATTCTTGTTTTTAGCCTATAACTCACAAATAGCAATAGCTGTCATAAGGTTTTGTTGTTGATAAACGTTTGCATGCAGGCACTCATGCACGCATTCTTGTGTTTAGTCTACAATTCACAAATAGCAATGATGTGTTGCGACCAACTTGAGTCCATGCAACCTATTTATCTATGCTTTATATCCAAATTTATAAAAACTCCACTTAAATTCATGAAAAAGGGCTATAGCATCTAGAGGCAATGCAAGCTGCAGTTGTGCTTGCCACTACTGTGACCAGCAATCCCGTTCACACCATCCTGACAATCAACACTCCATGTGGGTGCCGTATGGTTACTCATTTGAGCCTTCCAAACAGGGTCTACGATAGTCAGTATGACTTCTTTACAATTTTAAAAGACACGCATGTACCTTAGCTGTAGTTTTCATTCATGGTCCCTACATGTCGTCGCGCCATGTTTCTTTTCACATTTTCTATGTTATGTTATGTCCACAATGTCATTCTATTTTCACAAAATTCTTATGTACTTATTTTTCCTTTCTTTCCTCTCTTTTTTTTCTCTCGCCCTCTCTTTTTTGTGTTGGTTTGGCTCTCTATCGCCATTTGGAATGGTGACAGAGAGTTGTCACTATTCCAAATGGCGACAGAAGCCTCCCATTGCGCGACAGGCCTCTGTCGCAATTTGAAATGGTGATATAGAGGGGTATTTTTGTTATTTTTTTAGCTAGCATATTGTTTCTGTAAGTTTTCATAAAAATATTATTATTAAAAAATTCTCTGTTCCTCTGCACAAATTAAAACTTGTAGTACTCTCATAGCATTTGACCACACCCACCAGCATACCAACCTAGCAAAATCCTTTCACTTTATGTCCAATTGTTTTCATATATTGGAAATTTAGTGCATGAATAGCAAACTATCAACATATTCATGCTAATTATCAGGGTGCACACCTGCAGCCTTGAGGAGCAGTACTGAGGCAGGAGGGGTCTTCAAAATAAAGGTGAAGCTTTTATCCTGTAGAATGCACAATAAAGCCACATGCATCGTGAGAACTAACCCACAATATTAGCAATACATGTTCGCACAAACTAATAAGATTAACAGTGTAAGCTTGTGACGGACCGCCTTTTCAGGGGTGCGTTTAAACTCCGAAATGACTACCCAGGAAGATTAGTCACCGGAAACCAAGTCGTTCATTACCCGCAAACGAATGATTCAACTGTTTTTACATCACATAAGGCCTATCGGCCAGAGTTTTCAAAGGAAGCGGCGAGCTTCAGAGTATATATTACATCACAAAAGATAAACAGCGCAAAAGCAAACTCCACAGGCGAGTCGAGCGAAGACTGAGACTAGAACCACACTGTGTCGCCATCTACGATCTCTTGGAAGTCACCAACATCTTGATACTCTAAAATGGGTTAATTAAGCAAGGGTGAGTACTACAACGTACTCAACAAGCCACACAGTAAATCCTGATTATCATATGCAAGGGATAACAAGAGATAGCCATATGTCTCATTTGTGTATGCAAGTTTTCATAATATTTGGCATTTCATTTAAAACACAAATCATAATAATAATATGAATAAGGGGGTTTCCAAAGTTATCCATTCCCATACTTGTTAGTCCAAAAACTACTTGAGCTTAGGTTCAGGATTCACCCCATTTTAACTCAGCTTCATTTACCTAAGCACTGCGTATTCGAATACCATTTAATACACTCTGCAGAGGTGTTCACTTTACCCACAAGATTCCACGATCGTTATGCCACGCGATTAACATGCAACTTTTATGCATGCGGCCGGATCGAGGTTATCATAGCACCGTTGGATCTTTCCCCTTTAGCCCCTATCCCAGGTAGAGTTTGACCCACATTAACCCGGGGGCCCCACTGGCCAGCGTGGAGTTCGCGGTCCCGCTTACTGTGGACACCTACCGTTGTGAACCCGAATGCCACGCTTCTCGTGCACACTTTCGTTTCACCCCATAATCATGGACCATCTCCCATACCGGAAGGTAACCTCGCTCCTATAGGTATTCCGGGAAAGTACAATATACCGAGCTACGTTGAGTCAAGCCAACGGTTGGCCAGCCCAACTTTGTGGTTGAACGGTTTCTTAAGTTATTTACTTTTGCCCAAGGTTGTAATTCCTTACTTTGTCATAGACCAAACAATTACATTCCACATCCCCTGGTATCCGCAGTACCATCATCCATCCATACCTTGGTATCGCCCCTCGTAGGGGATCGACTAACACCCATCCGGTAGTTAGCCCAATACTGTCCCCCGGACCGCAACATTTCATAAACATTCCACATCCAAGTACATCGACATTTCATGTTTCCTTTTTAAATGGTCTAATTAACTATAATAGAATATCTAGCCAAATAATGACAATAGTGATGTTCTAGGGTTACAAAGGATTATTCGGGTTCAATATTTGTCAAGGAAGTTCCATGAGCCTTTTTGGCATTAACTAGCTATCATGTCATTCAAACATACCACATTGCGATATTTCAACATATAGTTCGGAAATAATGCGGTAGAAAATAATTATGAACTATTCTAGGAAACATTAGGTTCAACATGATCAATGGAGTATGGCTTGCCTTGCGAGGCGGAGGGGTTCCCTAGTGTTGGTGTAGTCGTACTCGGCGTCATGCGGGTCCGGCTCCGATTCCAAGTACTGCTCCTGCTCTTGTGTCGGCTCCGGGAGTTGGTACTGCTCGGTCGTCGGTTCTATCGTAAACAAACATAAAAAAATAAACAATAAGTAATACGAAAAGAAAGAAAAGAAAAGAAATGAGAAAACCGAGAGAGAAATAAGCCGGAAATGGGTTGGAGGGCATTTTGGGAATTTTTGGAACTTGGTTTGGCGGAACGGAGGTCATTTTTGGACTCAGTGGCTCGAAATGGTTCGGAATATGTATTTTGGGCATTTTTGGACTTTCGGATATTTTTGGGACATTTTTGGATATTAAAATGATTTAAAACGGATTTCTGGAATTAAAATCCGAAAAAGGAAAATGAAACTGGGTACTGTTCACGCTGGGCCGCGCAAAAACTGGGTTCGGCCCGCGTGGCCAGCAGCGTGAGGAGGGCTTCTTTGGCGGCCGATCCAGCGGCCGAACTGTGACCAGCTGGGCAGGTGAAGCGATGGCGAGTGAGGGAGGAAGGGTGACTTGCGCGTGGGGCCACGCGCGAGAGAGGCCCAGTGGGTGGGGCTCTGCTGCCAGCGGCGGTGGAGGTCACACGGCCGGAGAGGGGCGGCGCCTCACCGGAGTTGGAGGGGACGGGGTGCGGGGAGGCGTTTTAGTGCACGGGAGTTTGCACTGGTTTGGGGAGAAGGGAGGGGAACTCACCCTAGAGCTAGGGCACGGCACGGGAGGGCTTGAGCGGCGGCGGAACGAGCCGGCGGCGGGGAGCAGCCGGAGACGGAGAAGATGATCGTGGCGCGGCCACGGGAGTGCACGGGAGCTAGAGAGAGAGAGGGGAAAAGGGAGAGAAGTGGACGGCGGGCCCGGCGGGCCGAAAATGGTGGCCGGCGGGGCTATAAATAGCCGGGGAGCTCGGGGATTTCGTCGGCTTCATCATTGCGTGGAGGATTGGCGGCGCAGCGGCGACGGGACGAAGCGGGGCAGCGGTGCGGGGCTCGGAGTGGGCGCGGCGAAGGGTGGAGTGCTCTAGGGCTTAGGGTGGCGAAGTGACGGGGCGGCGGAGCAGGGTCACGGGCGGCGCGTGCTCTGCCATGGCAGAGCTCCACGAGGGAGATGCACAGAGCAAAGGCGCCACAGCGAAGCGCGCCGAAGGCGAAGGCGGGTTCGAGCGAGGGCGCGGGCGCGCGAGGGAGACGGCCGAGCGGGCGTGAGGAGGAAGGCGCAAAGCCAAAAAAGGAAGGCGCACAGGCGCCGAAACTTTCCGAAAACGGCAAAAAGCCGTAATTTAATCAAATAAATTCAAATAAAATTCGAAAAATTCAGAAAAATTCATAAAATGCAATTAAAGCCTAATTCAAACTCAGATTTGCAATTTTAGGGTTATTTCAAAGCTCATATCAAACACAGTGATCTCGATGGGGATGATGTAGCCAGCCTTCTCGGCATTGTATTCCTTGCAGAAGGCCATGGTGTTCGATCACACCCTTGGCACCAAGCGTCGGGCCGGCCGGCGGCGCCGGTGTCGCCTTCCCGGACTACAGGGCCAGCTTTATGATGCCCACCACCGCAGAACAACGCATGTGCAACCAAAATTTAATCAAAGCACATCACAGGGGTAACGTGCTTTGCTCTTTCCTATCTTAATCCGCTCCCCCTTGGGCTCGGAGCCTGGGAGTTGGTTAGCAAAGGCCTTTTCCTGATGAATCCGTCTTTTCTAAAGGATAACGGGCTCTGCGGAACCCGTCTTCCTATTCGAAATACGGATTGCTACCTAAAGAAGAAAGTCAATGCAGATTCCTTTAGAACTGGAATTACTATTGGGAAATTCCACTTGAATTACTCATTGTCCTTCTGTCTCTCAAATTTCAAATAGCAACAGATTTAAGTGTACATATGGGTTTCCATCAATGATTGAAAATTTCAAATGCACATAGGGATAAGAATGAAAATAGCACATGCAGACAAAGTACACACGGATGCTCAAATTTAACAATTAAAATAAAAATAGTTCATCAGTCATCACACATGCTCAAGTTCAATAATTAAAATATAAACAATTTATCAATCATTACACACATTACAAATCGCTCATCACAGCATCACCAACAACAAATTACTAATATGAGATACCACAAATGGGGATTAAGGGGCCAACTAGACGTCTATTGTGGCCCACATGTCAGTAGAAGGTAGCGGGTAATCGGGCGAAACAGGTACGGGTGGAGCTCCCCCATACCCATACCCATTTACCCGTTGGGTAAAATTTGGCCCCCATAAACATACCCTCATGCAACAAAAAAGGAACATACATACCTCTATTAGTGTTTTTACCCGTGGGTACACGGGTAATCGGGTAAGATTGCCATCCCTACTACCTCCACCAAAGGCCGGTAGTATCGCAGGGCTGGCAGTACCGCCCTTAGGGGCAGTAGTGCCGACCACACTGACAATAAACCAAATTATTTCAAATTCAAATTCAATTCAAATCAAACTCAAACTTGAGCATCATAAGCTCAAACACTGTCAATTACTCGTCACATATATGGGTAGAGCTTCATATGGTCTTTCAGGTAGCATATAGTAGGTAGTAAAAATCAAATCTAGCCATTGATTTGTTAATGTTGTTTATAATATTCTAGTACGGGAGGAAGTATAAATAAATATTAACTGATCTGATCTATTAGATCGAAAAGAATGAATGATCCTTATTGAATTTAGTGTATCGTAAAAGAGCTTGTTTTCTATTTTAAGATTATTACAGAATTTTCTTGTCCATAAAACGAATGAAATGCCTTAAGGATGTGTTTGGCAGAGCTCCAGCTTCATCAGATTCGTGAATCTGGTGGAGCTGGGTATTCCTAGCTCCACCAAATCCGTGAAACTGAAGTTGTAGGTATATTAAGAGTGTTTAGATGGATCATCTTATTTACATTTTAGAATAAAAATATAAACTTAAATCACTTTATTTTAACATATAAATTTCAGATCTGAGGTGGAGCTGAGATTTGGAGCTCTGCCAAATAGGACCTAAATATCACCGACTATTTTTATTTATATTTATATAGATGAATAATTTGTATACACTACAACATGGTAGTTCATATTAACTAACTGTCGGTGTTTCGTGCACCGGCAATACGAATTTATGGTCGGATGGGGTCGCGCGCTCCCTCTCCCCGAATGGTCGACTCGTGGAGTCAGAAGATGTATACTGGTTCGGGCCGAATGTCCCTACTCCAGTTCGTGCGGTGTGAATGTATTGATCTTTTGGAGACGGACAGGGGTGTAGCAGGCGACGGGCGGTGGTACCGTCCGATCCCCTTGAGGTTTTCGCTAGGGAGTCGAGGCTACCTCGGAGACTGTTTTCCCTTTTCTCCGCGCCCCTCCCTCTCGGGCCCTGCCTCTCCTTATATAGACGGAGGAGGCAGTTTACACGGGAGTTGTGAAGACTACGAGGAGAGGGGTCTGCATGTCTTGAGGTCTGGTTTCTGTCTTGTCCGGCCAACCCCTGCCTGTCCCGAGGTAGGGTTGGTGGCTCTGCGTCTGATCTTGCGTAATCCTGTCAGGGTGGCGTGTTGCGTGGTGCTCTTGTCAGCCTTGGTGACTTTAATGGCGCTTGACTTTGCTTAGGCCTCGGGAGTGGGCGTACTCCTCTGCGGTGTGCCAGGCGACGGGACGGGGGTTTGACTTCTTCGGTGGCTCTTCTGACAACCTTGGGAAGGAGCCGCCTACCTGCACGGATGTCGGGGGCCAGCTGCGCACAAGGCGGTACCGACATCGGGCGTGGGCCCTGCTGACTTGTCTTGCGGCGGAGCTTGAGCTTTGATATTAGCGGCCGGCGTGCCGACCGCTTGGAACTGTGAGTCCGCCGATCGTCAGGTCGGCCCGCCTGGTCGGGGCTCGTTCTTTCCGCCCAAGTACCTTTCGGTGGTGCCGACTTCCGTCGTGATAGGTCAGCCCGCTCGTGCTTCCGGTGATGGGGGTACCCATGGTATGGGTACTCGTCAAGAGCCTCGAACCGGAGCGGATCGGAGAGCCGCTCGGGGTTTAACTGGCGGCGATAACCGTCGACCGGAGGTCGGTGTGGCTGCCTGGAAGCCGCGCCACCTAGAAAGAGCCCGGTCTTGTGGCGCACCGGTGGTGTAGCCCCGAGCCCCCGAGCGGTCGTGGAGCCGGTCGGGGTTTACCGATCGAAAAGTGGCCACGGACCACTGGTCGGCGACGCTTTGGTCGGGCCGCCGCTTGTCGGTCAAGCCCGTCAAAGAGCCCGGTCTTGTGGCGCACCGTGGCGTAGTTTCGAGCCCCGAGCGGTCGGGAGCCGGTCGGGGTTTACCCGGCCATGGTGGTCGTCGACCGAGGTCGGCGGTGTCTAGGTCGGCGGATCGCAGAGTCGCGCCACTGAAAGAGCCCGGCAAGGCGAGCGCACCCGGTGGTGTAGCTCCCGAGCCCCGAGCGGGTCAGGAGCCGGTCGGGGTTTCTGGCCGAAAAGTGGTCGCGGACCGAGGATCGGCGACGCTTTGGTCGGGCCGCTTGTCGGCCAAGCCCGTCAAGAGCTCCGTGCGCGCGAAGACCCGGCATGAGTTCTCGAGCCCCGAGCCGGTCGGGTTTTACCCGGCCGGATTTCGCAGGCCACGGTGCACGTGGGTCCTTAGAGTCGTGAGCGACGCGTTTACCTTCGTCGGTTTGAACGCCGTGCTCGTCGCGAGCTACTATCGGGTGATCCGAGTGGAACCTTGGCGATCCCCTCGAGGGGTTCGCTTCCAGCCAGGCGTAGCTCGGCGTGGGCGTCCGACCGGCGGGGCGTTCCATAAAAACCTTTCCTTACTCGATCCCGTGTCGGATCGCCGGGTCGTCGCCGACCGGGCGCGGCTGGCGCTACTCATCGATGAGTTCCGCGAGAGTGTGAGGTATGGTCTCGACGCGAAGTCACGATGATTGGGTCGTCCGCCGACCCAGCCGAGGCCCTCGGGGCTCATCGCGACTTCGCCTCGCTCTTTTTACGTCTTTGGCGGCTTTCGTTCGGTATTTGGATCGGCCTTCGTAACCCACAGCACGGTGCCGGGCCTCGGGTGCGAGCCTATAGGCGGCTTACTCTCCCGAGGCCGGGCGGCCCAGTGGGCCGTTTGCATACCTTTCCCGGCGCGGGGCGCCTTGGCCCATCGTAACCGGCGAGGCTCGCGATGCTGTGCGGCGCGCGGCGCGAGGCGGCCATTCTGTCGGAGCAGTTAATCGCAGTGGGATTTAAATGGATCGCGCACGTTATCGGGAAACGGACGAGGCGGCAGTGACGGCTTTGCATCGCGTTGATTCGCGCGAGGAGGCGTCGATCTCGCGCGAGGCGCTGGCCTGTTTCCCGCCTGAGCCTATAAAGGAAGGAGTGGGTAGCGTGGTAGGCGCCAAGCCTTCTGCTCGTGCGCTGCAAAAAGGAAAAAGGGAGGAAGAAAACGAGGGAAGAAGAGGAGTCTCTGCTCGCGCGTCGTCCCTGCTTTCGCCGGCGCAATTGGAGATGTCGCTGTACCCGCACTCGGCCGTGGCGGGTCGCTATCTCGGTCTGGAGAGGAAGGAGATCCTTCCTCCGCGGCCTGAGTCCGGCTGGCGAGTTCCGCCGACCGGGGCCGGGGACCGAACTTGGGGACGGCGAGATAGTCTCGTTGGCGTCCTTCTACGAATCGGGGCTTGGACTTCCACTCCACCCGCTCGTCCGGGGTTGCCGCACTATTACGGGGAGGTTCATCATCTGAACCCGAATGGAGTCCTCCACATTGCGGTCTTCATGACGCTGTGTGAGGCCTTCCTGAGATCGAACCCCACCGGGGCTCTGGCGCCACTTCTTCTTCGCGAGGTCGTCATCGGACACCACCGGCCTCCTCGAGCTCGATGATTCAAGCTGCGCAACCACCGCAGCCGTTCTACGCCGACTTGAAGCTGCCGACGCCCAACCGGGTGGCATAGCGAGTGGTTCTATGTCCGAACCTCAAGAATAAAGGTTCCGGCCTTCAGTGGGAATCTTCCGAAGTCGCATCCTTGTTGGACCTGGGGCCCTGACAAGAAGGACCGTAAGAAGGTGGACGCGATCCTTGAGAAGCTCGCGGACCTGAAGCGGCGGGCCTCGACAGTGCAAGGTGGTCCTCAAAGACGTTCATGGAGAGGCGCATCCAACCCTTCAAGGATCGGCTCGCCCCATGTTTGAGTACATGGGGCCGACCGACCCTGCAAGGTCGTCGGAGCGGGAGCTTCCCTCGTCGGAGATCCTCGCGCGCGTGTCCGCAGTCTCCATCACGGGAGACACCGAACCCGGCGAGCGGCGCTGCGCCGTTCGGCGCAGAATCCGCAGAACCTGGTACGCCCGGCGGCTCTGTTCGCTTTTGCTTTGCTCGCTTCCTCGCCTACCCGAGCGTGCTCGTAGGGGCTCGGTGGATCGATCTCCGTCCCTTGCTGCCGGGGAAAAGGAGTTGAGGGCGGCCGTGCGCTGAAAAGGAGAAGCAGGACGCCGCCCGCTAGCGGAAAAAGAGGCCACCAAGACGCGAAGAGGAAAGAAGCGCATGACCGAGCCGCTACGTGGCGAGGAGGTCTCGGAGGAGACCTCGGAAGAGACCTCGAGTGAGGGTGACGAGGAGTCGTTGTCGAGCGGGGGAGAAGTTGCCGGGGGCGATTCTGGCGGCCGCGACGCGGGTCCTAGTCGCGGGGCCGGCGACCGCGGCTCCTCCGAAGAGACCGCGGGCGCAGGTTTTATCCTGCGGAAGCGCGGGTCCCGGTCGCCTCCTCGCGGGGGTCCGGCAAAGAGGGCACGTCAAGTGCCGGTTGTTCGCTCCTCCCGATGGCGACTTGCGCCAATTCCTCCGTGCCGACTTCTTCTGCAATTCCTGACCGACCGCCGTACGCAGGGGCCTCACCAGTGCTGGGAGGGCGCTGAGCCCTACTTCGGTGGTGAGGAATCGCCCCCTCCCGGTCCTGTCCGCGGGGCGCGTGGTGGTTGTCGGGAGGGGGGATCGTTCGGATGCGCTCCCCGCGGTAGGGCCCGTTGGCGAGGGGACGCTGCCCGAGGGGACGATCTGGGCCGCCGGATGTGGCCGGCGAAGCCCGTCGGGCGTGCTTCCGCCCGTGCCGTCGACCAGTGAGGCCGGCGGAGTTCGCCGATCTGCCTTCCCCGTCTGCCGCTCGTGGAGGTCGCGAGCCGTCGGGAAACATCGATTCGCGTCGTTTGCAACGCCGGCGGGACGAGATCTGCCACCCCCGCCGCCGGGGCCGCCGCCAGCTTCGGCGGTCCGAGTGTCGCCGATGGGCGCACAACCGACCGCCGCAGGCGTTCCGTCGGGCGGGGAAATCAAGTCGTATGGCCGATCGCCGCTACCGACTTGGCCCGTCTGACCGGCCGGGGCCCGTTCGTTACGGGCGACGACGCAGAACGTGCGGATTGGGACGCTCTGGAGGATGACATGGGAAGGATCCACGCCGAACTTACCCTTGTCGTTGACGCCGCGTCCAAGGCGAGGAAGTCCATTGCTGAGGAGTCCCGCCGCCAGACCGTAAGTTTGACGGGATTTTTCTTGTGCATCTTCTTGACCGAAAAGGAGATCGACCGCGGGTACTGCAGCCGCTTGACATCCCGAGCGGTGGGCAAGTCAAAGTTCCTCCGGCACTTGCACACCGGGAGTGCCATAGGGCGTGAGCCGCTCGACGCCGGAGGGCGCTTGCCGAGCAAGGAAGGGTCGCCTCGGCGGGTCGGCCGGGAGGTCGCCGGCCTTGCGGGAGGCTCAGCTGACGCGGCGAGTCTTGGTCGTTAGCCACCGAGGGAGAGAGGGCTGTGTCGCCCCTGGCGGATGTCTTTGAAAGCGCCAAGACTTCCCAGTCGATCGGGCATCGGCGCCTTCGGGCGGAGGCCCTCTATCGGGAGGAATGCGAGTCGACCGCAGTGAGGCCGACGACCTTCCAAGGCCGAGCGGGATCTCGCCGGGGTGAGCTCGTGGCGATGAAGGAGCTTGCCGACGCGCTACGGCCGACCGGAAGCGCGTGCCAAGGCCGAGGAGGAACTTCGCCAAGGAGGCTTCCGTGGCGGTGAGTAGCTTAGTCTTCCGGTCATCGCGGCGGCGTCCTCGACGTTGTTTTCGTCCTCGCAGATCTGCGAAAACCTTACCGACGCTACCGAGTCGCGAAGAAGCGGCGATGGAGGCACGAGGCAGCGGTCGAGTCACGCGACTCGGCCCTTTGAGTAAGCTACCGGGCGGAGACGACGCGGCCGACACGACGGCCACCGACGATCCTCCACGCGTGGGCGCCCAGGTCGTCAGGACCGGTTCGGGCTTACTCGGGCCCCAGCGCCATCCCCGCCATGCTTGGGTGGATCCAGCGCTGGCCGAGGCGCTTCGGTGCGGGAAGCGGCGGTGCTTGGCGCTTCTTCGCCCCTGGTCAACACCGTCTCTTATTACGGCCAGCGTCGACCTTGAGGCGATCGGGGCGGCGTCGGCTGGCGACCGGCGATGAAAGAAGGTTGACGCGTTCATGGCCCGGCCGATCCGTGTGCCCAAGAGATTGCCGGCCGAATCTCGCCGCGAAATTCTCCGTCGAAAGGGGAGGAGGATTAGTTTTTTCTTCCGCTTGCTTTTGGCAAAGTATGTGATGAATGTAATTGCCCTAGTCGAGCTCGGCCGGGCTGTTTTTAAGTTACTCTGCCGTCTATCCGTGTTTCTTTTATGAATTTGGGCAATTTTTCAACCGTAGCTACGGGGTCCACAGGGTGCCCTGAGAGCGAGGGCGTTGCACCGCATTCATGCGAAGAGGACATGGGGAGGGCGAGCCGCCTCGGCGATTGCTTGGTGAAGGAGGTGTTGAGTCGAACCACCTCCTTCGCGAAGCTTTGGCGGGTTGAAATCTAACCTAAGTGGGGGTGCTCCGACCGCTCGTAGTGTTTCTTGCTCGGGGGGCTTGTTTCCCTCCGCAGAGTGCTACTTCGAAGCCGTAGCCGCGGGGGCGTAGGCCGTAGTACTTTGAGCCGAGGGAAATAGTCGCGAGGTAGATAACTCGATCGGTCGGTCGCGGCTTAGGTTAGCGACCACGCGTTTTTAAATGATGGTCGGGTTGGGCGGCTGGGCGTAAGTCGTAGCATTCGTCAACCTATATCGAAAGGCTCCATCCGACCGCCGCTCGGCCCTTCGCTCAGGTAGCCTCCTTTTTGCACAAAGTGCTACTTCGGAACCGTAGCCGCTGGGGCGTGGGCCGTAGCATTTTGGTTTTGAGGAGGTTACCTTAGGAGGGGAGCTCGGTCGGAGTGGTAACCGGTTATCGATTTAAGTCGCCGGCCCTCGAGGTCATGCAGCCCCCGAGTGGTGCGTGGGGACTGAGGGTGCAGTCGCCACGCGCCGCTTGAGTTCGTGGTGGGTGTGCGATTTTTTCCGAAAAGGAATTTTCTGCTTTCGGAGATAAGGGTGGATTAACTCGCCTTGAGGACCGCGCTGATTTTGGAGCTGACGCTGGGCGCTTCTTCACGCCGTCGCGTGACTCCCAAGGCGCTTGCCTTCGCTTCCTCTCGTATTGCCTTGGCGACTTGGGGCGCTTTATCTTCCGCGCCGCGGGTTATAAAAGGAGAGGCGCCAAGGCGCCTGTTGCTCCATGCGCCATGGCGGACCACAATGCTCAGCTTCGCGAGGAGGTGGTTGCCCATCAGGCCTGGTTGCGGGAGGTGGCGGATGCTGAAGCCGGTTCGTGAGGACGTCTGGCGTAGTCGGCGTCCTCGCCGTCGGGCGTTCCTCGGCCGAGAAGTGAGGGCGCCACTATTGCGGGCGATGGTAGAGGCACGCCGTCTGAGCTCGGTAGCGGCGCGCACCAAGATCGCAATGGGCGGTTCGCTCTTGGTTGGGGCGATGTTCCTCCATAAATAAATAAAGTGTTCGGGTTTCCCTTTTCGTTTCGCTCCTTCTCTTTTTGTGTTGAGATCTAGCCCTCGTTCTTTCGCACGTGATCGAAGGAGGACAGCTTCGGGACCTCTGCTTTCGGGGCGGGGGTCGCAGTGCTCATGATCAAAGAAAAGCGAGAGAGGTTCGAGAGAGAGAAAAACCACTTGGTCGGTCGTCCGATCGCTGCAGCCTTTCTTTGCTCGAGTGTTTTTTCGTATGGTACAAAGAGAGGAGAGAGGCCGACTATGGATAGAACCTTCTCGGCTTCTCTATGTTCCAGCGCTTGTCACGAGATTCCCTTCGGTGTCTTTGAGGTGGAAAGTGCCGGGTCGGAGGACTTCCGCGATGGTGAAAGGGCCCTCCCAAGGTGGGGAGAGCTTGTGCCTGTCCTTCGCGGACTGGACTTGGCGTAGCACTAAGTCGCCGATTTCGAACGAGCGGCCGCGGACCCGTCGGCTGTGGTAGCGACGCAGAAATACCGCCGATACTTTGCCGATCAGATCGCGACGCCTCGAGCGTCGAGTCGGTCGAGGTTATCTTGTTGTTCCTCGACCGCCTGCGGCGTTGTTGTAGTTCTGCACCCTTGGTGCGCCAGACTCAAGGTCTGGTCGGGAGGACACCTTCCGCCCGAACACCAAGAAAAAGGAGTGAACCCTGGCCGACCGGGTGGGCGTGGGTCGCAGACTCCAAAGCACGGGCGGGAGCTCGGCAGCCCATCGTCCCGCGAATTTCTTCAGTCGGCTGAAGATTCGCGGCTTGAGTCCTTGGAGGATCATGCCGTTGGCTCGCTCGGCTTTGTCCGTTGGCTCGAGTGTGCTCTGCCGCCCGATCGACTTCGGATGTTGAAGTTGTCGCAGAACTCGAGGAACTCCTTCCCGTGAATCGGCCCCGTCTGTTATCGGTGATGATGGAGTTGGGCACCCCAAACCGTAGACAATGTCGCGGAAGAAACTTGCCGCTGCTGATGTGATCTTTTGCAATGGCTTTGCTTCAATCCACTTTGTGAACTTGTCTACGGCGACAAGCAAGTGAGTGAAGCCCCGGCGCCTTCTACGAAGGGTCCGACCAGGTCGAGTCCCCAAACCGCGAAGGGCCATGTGATGGGGATCGTCTGCGGGGCTTGCGCAGAAGATGCGTCTGTCTCGCGAAGAATTGGCATCCTTCGCGAGTGCGGACAATCTGGTCGTGACCGCTACGGGCGGTCGGCCAAGAGAAACCTTGCTCGGAAGGCCTTTCCTACCAGGGATCGCGGCGCGCATGGTGCCCGCACACCCGTCATGGATGTCTGCGAAGGTGCTTCCCTTGGTCACGGAACGCACTGAAGGATTCCT
Organism: Rhipidocladum racemiflorum; assembly: GCA_036346355.1. Classification (NCBI taxonomy): domain Eukaryota; kingdom Viridiplantae; phylum Streptophyta; class Magnoliopsida; order Poales; family Poaceae; genus Rhipidocladum; species Rhipidocladum racemiflorum. The sequence goes on along the minus strand of CM070573.1, from coordinate 84,956,433 downwards.
GACGGGCTCCTCTTGTAGAGGGCGCCGATCAGGATTTAATGACTTAGCCCGCCGAGCGAGGCGCCGAGCCTCGGTGGTATCGGCGGGGAGCGACCCGTGTGTCAATCGATCGACAAACGGTCGCCTCCAGTCGGTTTCGATGCTTAGGACGCCCAAGTCCGACCCCGGCGGGGGGGCATCCGACCGAAGATCAGTGGGGCCACCCGCCTTTGAAGTCGTGGCGCCCTCGGCATTCGGATCCAACCTGATTGATGGGTCAGCCGAGGCTCGAGACGAAGATTCCTGGGAACCGGCCCCTTCCCTGAGGCGAGGTTGGCGAGGAGCTCGGCTTCACCGTTATAGCGTCGGTAGCTATGATGGAGCTCAAACCCTTGAACTTTTCCTCAAGCTTGCGGACCTCCAGGCGATGGCGGCCATCCGAGCGTCGCGGGGCTCGGTGGCTTTCATCACTTGATCGACGACCAGCCTTGAGTCGCCGCGAACGTTGAGACGTCGTGCGCCCGTGCTCGGCGGCGATTCGCAGCCGTTGATTTAGGCTTCGTGCTCGGCGACATTGTTGGTGGCGTCGAAGAGTAGTCGTATGGCGCATCGAGTCTGTTGTCGAGTGGGGAGATGATGACGACCCGCTGGCCGCCCGTTCTTGGTGTAAGACCCATCGAAGTACATCGCCGATTACTCACGGTCTTCGATCGCCGCAGGACTTGCGCCTCAGTCCACTCGGCGACAAAGTCCGCCAAGACTGGGACTTGATCGCCGTCCTGGGGACGTCGATATGTCGAGGCCGTTGAGCTCGAGAGCCCATTTGGCGATTCTTCCCAGAGCGTCGCGGTTGTGGGCGACTTCTCCGAGCGGCGAGGAGGTTACCACGGAGATGGGGTGCCGATCGAAGTAATGGGCAAGCTTCCTCTTGGCGATGAGCACCGAGTATAGCAACTTCGTACTGGGATATCGGACCTTTGTATCGGAGAGCACCTCGGCCGAAGTAGACCGGCCTTTGCACCTTGAGAACGCGGCCTTCCTCCGCTCGTTCCACAACAAGTGCCGCTACCGACGACCGAGTCGTGGCGGCGATGTAGAGGAGCAAAGGCTCGCGGCTCCGGGCGACCAGACCGGAGGTGAGGTCGAAAGGCTTTTAGTCGACTAAAGGCTTCCCGAGCTTCGTTGGTCCAGAAAAGTGGTCGGACTTCTTCATCGCCTTGTAGAGTGGCATCCCTCGTCACGAGGCGGATACAAAGCGACTCGGTCGCGAGGCATCCCATCAGCCTTTGAACTCCCTTCAGATCGTTGATTGGCCCCATCCTTGCGATAAGCGGAGATCTTATCTCGGTTGGCTTCGATGTCGCGCCGAGACGATGAATCCCAGCAACTTGCCCTTGGGGACCCCGAAGACGCACTTCTCGGGGTTGAGCTTTATGCGAAATCGTCGGAGGTTCGCAAAAGTCTCCTCCAGGTCGGTGATGAGGTCATCGGCCTTCCTGGTCTTGACAACGATGTCGTCGACGTAGGCTTCGATGTTCACGCCAATTTGGTCCGAAACACGCCGCATACATCGCCGTACGCGTGGCGCTGCGTTTTTAGACCAAAAGGCATCGTGGACGTAACAAGATGAGCCATACGGTGATGAAGGAGGTCGCGAGCTGATCGGACTCCTTCATCACAACCGTGATAGCCCGAGTAGGCATCCAAAAGGAAAGGGACTCACACCCGGCGGTGGAGTCCACGACTGTCGATGCGAGGCAATGGGAATGGATCTTTCTGACGAGGCCTTGTTGAGGCTCGTGTAGTCAACGCACATTCTCCATTGCCCGACTTTTTCTTTACAAGGACGGGATTGGCGAGCCACTGGGTGACGACCTCCCTTACAAAACCGGCGGCCAAAAGTTTGGCGATCTCTTCCCAATGGCCCGTCGCTTCTCTTCGTCGGCAGCGCAGCGGCTGAGCGATCGGTCTGGATCCCGGCCGAATGTTCGAGGAGTGCTCGCGACCTCCTTCGACTCCTGGCATGTCCGAGGTCTCTGCCGAAGACATCTCGGTTTGCTTGGAGGAAGTCGACGAGCGCCTTCCTATTTGGTGGTGAGGGCGGCCCCGATCCGCACGGTCTTGGCGGGATCCTCGATCAACAAATGACCTCCTTCGTGTCCTCCGCGGACTTGAAAGAGCTAGTCCCCGACTTGCCGAGTCGGGTGGATCCGGGGCCTTCTCCTGGAGCCGGGCGAGCTCGGCGTAAGCGAGGACAGCGAGGCAGCGGCATGGTAGCCGCTTCGCCAGTTGTAGGCGATTTGGAAAGATGTGGCCACGATGATGACTCCTTGCGGCCCTGGCATCTTTAGCTTGAGGTAGGTGTAATTGGGGACCGCCATGAACTTCAACATGTAGCATGGTCGTCCCAAAATGGCGTGGTAGGAGCCGGAAGTCCACAACCTCGAAAGTGAGGTTTTCGGTGCGGAAGTTGTCCTGCTCCCAAAGGTGACGGCAGGCCGACTTGCCCGAGGGGGTGGGCTCATGTGGCCTGGCACGACGCCATGGAAGGGCGCCTTGCTCACGGAGAGGGCGAGCGAGGACCCCAGGGCATCCAAGGTCTCAATATACATGATGTTGAGATCGGCCGCCGCCCATGAGTACCTTGGTCAGCGCCGCCCCACGATGGGGTCGACGACGAAGCGGATAAGCGTCCCGGTGCGGGATGTGGTCGGGTGGTCGGTCCGGCCGAAGGCGATCGGGCACTCCGACCACCTCAAGTAGGTGGGCACGGCGAGTAGCCGTGTGGACCTCTCGGTGGGCGAAGCCACTGCCGCTTGTCGGGCCAGAGCACTCCGCCTCAGAAGATCATGAGATGCCGCCGAAGTTGTGGGAACTCGTCGGCTGGCTCATCGCTTTTGTCCCGCTGTCGGGCGCCGTCGCGCTTCTTCCCTTACCCCGCGACGCCGTGGGGTTTCCGAGAGAAACCGCCAGGACTTCGCAGCCCCGACATTTGTGCTTGACGGGATAGTCGTGGTTCGCACGGACTATCCATCGGCTTCTCGAATCGGTCGGCGTCTGCCGAGCCTTCTTTGCTTAGCGGTCGGTCGGCCGGCGACCATTCGGCCTTCGCGCCCTGCTTCCTTCCGCTTTCTTTTGTCCGGCGGCGGAGGAGGCGCCGCCCCGAGGTCGGCTGTCTTGTGGGCCGTCTTCCTTTCGAAGATGGCCCCACGGCCTCCTCGCCGAGGCGTGGTTGGTGGCGATGTCAAGGAGCTCCTTGGTGGTCCGGCTTCATACACCCCAACTTGTGGACTGCAGCCTCGCGACGTGGTGCCGTAGATGAACGCCGACGACGCCGGCGTCGTCGCGGATGTCGGGAGCTCATTGCACTTCTGGGAGAAGCGGCGGATGTAGTCCCGAGGGTCTCCCACCGCCGCTTGCAGCTTTTCAGTCCCAGGAGTTGCCAGGGCGTTTGTATGTGCCACTGGAAATTTCCGGACTAAAAGGTTTCAGTCGGCCCACCGCCGATGGTATCTGCGGCAGTGTACTCGAGCCATGCTCGAGCCGAGTCCGCAAGATAGATGGGGAGGTACCTTGGATAACGAAGAGAGTCGTCTGTCGCTCCCCGGCTCGACAGCGAGCCGGTAGTCCTCTAACCGGTTCACCGGGTTGGTAGCCCCGTGTACTTGGCTATGTTGGTCGGGCCCGAATCGACCGAAGTCGGCGCGGCGGATCTGGCGGGTGAACGACGCGCCCAGGACCGTCGAATCCTGGTCGGGATGGTCGCGTCGCCCGCTATCGGCGATCCGCGAGGGTGCCGCCGGTAGCTCTCCTTCGCGCCGAGGGTGGTGCGGAGATCATACTTGTCCCCCAGGCGATGGCGCACCGGGGTGTATGATGCCTGGGGGAGTTCGTGGGGCGGGGCCGTCTTGGCTGGGCTCCGCCGGCCCTGTGAGGGGGAGTGGCCCAGGCGGCCCGAGGTGGCGCCCGTTCGCCGGGAACTAGAACCTTGGGCGTGCTGAACGACAGCACGCTCTACCAGTCCCCGAAGGTTCTGGTAGGTGGCCTTGGCTTCAGGCTCGCTGGCTCAGGCGACCCTCGGGCAAAGATTGCCGCAGTGGCAATGTTCTGGTTGGCGTGAGGGAAGAACGGAAGGCCGTTCGCTTCCTCAGCCAATTGCTGATGCACCTGACGCAAGGCCAGCGCTGAGAGGTGGTAGGCTAGGCCGACGGCGCTCGATTCGGCCTGCGGCTTATCGAGCTCGGCCTTCGGGCTTCTAGCTCCTCGTCGGCCGGAGGTCAGCGAAGCGTTATGAAATCTTGTCCGTCGTCTTCCTGGGATTCCTCCCGCCCGGCAACCGTCGCGGAGGAGGGTCCCGATGGTAGCGGGTGGAGGATGGCTCCGCCGCACCGTCATATTGCACTCGCGCGTAGGCCCTTCGAGGGGCACACTCCTTGCTCGGAGCTAGAGCCGTGGCTAGAGGAATCCGTCGCCAGGTCGTGGAGGGAAGCCGCGCCAGAATCGCCATGGCCACGAAGTTGTGAGCTCGTGGAGGGTGGTTCCGCCGCTGGCCGCGGCCAGAGTATGCGGTGTTGCCAGGAGCAACGCCGGCAAGCCGCGTCGAGCACCCGCCAGCGCTGGCGCGGCCTCGAGGTCGAGGTTGCTGAGGACGTCAGCGATCGCATCCAGGCTTGCGGAGGGCGTCCGGTCCCGGACAGCAGCAGGGACGAGGACAAGCTCCCCCGCCGTGGTGACGATGAAATCGAGGGCGCTGCCGGATCCGGCACTTCTGATACCGGGCGAACGAGCGTAGTGGGAGGAAGCCATCGAGGAGGAGAATGGGAATCAAGATGAAGATGTCGGTGAAGACGCCGAGACCCCTACCTGGCGCGCCAATCGCCGGTGTTTCGTGCACCGCAATACGAATTTATGGTCGGATGGGGTCGCGCGCTCCCTCTCCTCGAATGGTCGACTCGTGGAGTCGAAGATGTATCTTGGTTCGGGCCGAATGTCCCTACTCCGATTCAGGCGGTGTGAATGTATTGATCTTTTGGAGACGGACAGGGGTGTACAGCGAGGCGACGGCCTTCATCCGATCCCCTTGAGGTTTTCGCTAGGAGTCGAGGCTACCTCGAGATCGCTTTTCCCTTTTCTCCGCGCCTCCTTCTGGCCCTGCCTCTCCTTATATAGACGAGGAGGCGGTTTACACGGAGTTGTGAAGACTACGAGGAGAGGGGTCTGCATGTCTTGAGGTCTCGGCTTTTACGTCTTGTCCTGGCCAACCCCGCTGTCTCCGAGGTAGGGTTGGTGGCTCTGTGGCGTCTGATCTTGCGTAATCTTGTCGAGGAGTGGCGTGTTGCGTGGTGCTCTTGTCACTTTGGTGACTTTAATGGCGCTTGACTTTGCTTAGGCCTCGGGAGTGGGCGTACTCCTCTGCGGTGTGCCAGGCGGCGGACGGGGTTTGACTTCTTCGGTGGCTCTTCCGACAACCTTGGGAAGGAGCCGCTACCCTGGTACTGGATGTCGTGGACGCCAGCTGCGCCAAGGTACCGCCGACATCGGGCGTGGCCCCTGCTGACTTGTCTTGTGGCGAGCTTGAGCTTCGATATTAGGCGGCCGGCGTGTGCCGACCGCTCGGAACCGGAGTCCGCCGACCGTCGGGGTCGGCCCCAAGATTAAAAGTCGGGGCTCGTTCTTTCCGGCCCAAGTACCTTTCGGTGGTGCCGGACTTCCGTCGTGATAGGTCAGCCCGTTCGTGCTTCCGGGCTGATGGGGGTACCCATGGTATGGGTACTCGTCACTAACCTAACCTAAACTTCGGGTAGATCGCAGAAACTGTTTCTTACCTGCCATCCAAACGGGTAGAGGAAGGAGTAGCAAGCTTTCTTGTCCGTGAGACCGTGACAGGAAGGAACCCTTTTATTTGCCTCTGCTACGATTTTTAGGGTGTATTTAGTTGTCTGTACTATTTAGTAGGAGTATATATATGAGATGATTCAAGAAAAAAAAATCATCATGTGTTTGATTACCTGTAATAAATCAGAATCTCACTCAGACACATGGTTTTGCGCAAACAGACCGCATTCACAAGTATTTTTACTACTGCACTGTGCAGTGCGCATGCAACATGGTTGCAGAGCACCGGTATAGTATCACTAGGGGTGAAACTGGGTCGAATACAGACGGATATTGCTCGTCCCGTATCCTAATCCATATTTTTTTCCGGATTCGGAGTCGGATACGGATGTCCCGGATACGGATACGAATTCGGATTATTCGGGATTCGGATACGAATGTCCCGGATACGGATACGAATTCGGATTATTCGGGATTCGGATACGGAGCAGATACATGGCGGATTCGGGTCAGGATCGGATATCATAATTGGATAGTAGTATAGTACATAATTGTGTACGTAAAAGAAAGAATGAAGCATTAACCTTACAACATTAGCTTTAAGTCACAATTATTTCAACGTAGGATAGTAATATAGTTAGAGGTGCAAATGGATCGGATACAAGGAGAGAGATCGAGACATAAAGAAAACAGGGAACAAGGGGAGCTCTTCCATCAAACTTAACTTTATAGAATAAATTCCTAGAGATATTAAATAGTGTTGAATTATCACATTCTGACAAACTGAAGATAGACTTCTCTCATAATGGGGACTACTTAGATTTGTTTGCTATGCTTCAATTTAGTGACTCAACTAATTCCAGTAATTTGAATAGAAAAGAAGTTTTTCAAATAAGTTGAACAAATCAATTTAAGTAAAAGCATTATGTCATCACTCTATTTGTTTGTTGATAGATTTGTTGAAGTTCACGCTTAATAACAAAGTAGTGTTTTTTAGTGCCAGTATCAAACAACTACTCTATCTATTTAATAATGAACCAAATTAATGGAAGAATAACTGATTTTATCCGGATATCGGGTCGGATATTTACCAGATATCGGGTTGGATATTGCTCTTCCCATATCGTAACCCATATTACATGAGATTTTTCGGATACGGATCGGATATTGCTCCTCCCATATCCTAACCCATATTACATCGGATTGGTACGGATTTTAAACGGATTCATGATCGGACCGGATGGAGTATCACGCTTGCATCCTTTACACTGAGATATCTCTACTATTCTAAAGCAGCACTTGGTGGCAGTGGTCCGTTCTTCCCACGTCATTAATTGCCACTTAATTGCCCTGCTTAATTGCCCTACGTAAGAAACGAAGCGTTGCTTTAATTAGCCAGCTTTCGCAAGAAACGAAGCGTTAAAGATAGATGTTTGATCTTGTGAAATAATTTTTTTATTTTTTAATCTTTATTTTTCATTATCAATTTTGTTTTTCGTAGCAACGCACGGGCATGTAACTAGTAGTACTAAATTGGAAGAGCAGCTCACGTGCTGCCGGATTAGGCCGAGACGGAAGCGCGGCGGCCGCGGCCACAAGCACCTGTCGCCGCGCGGAGCTCTCCTCTGCGTCACCTCGCATAACATAGCATCGTCACGGATACTACTAGGAAGGAGGAAACCGAAAGCGCTGAGTCGGAGAATGAAGCGGCAGATACCAACCGTGGGCGGTGGATTGGCGCGTAGGGTTCGCGGGGGAGGCGACGGGCCTGACAGCGCAAAGCCGCTTACGGAGCGACGGGGTCCTGGGACGATGGGCGGCGGCCGTGGGGGAAGAGCGGCGAGGGAGGTGAAGGGAGGCGGTGGAGACGGCTGTGGCGGCCATGGGACCGGGAGGAGGACGCGGACATGGGGAAGCGAGGCGACGTCGCAGGCCGCAGTGGAAGGCGTGCGGGCGCGGATGGGATTTCGCTTCGTTTCTTGTCCACACGAACCAGTGAGTGCGAGCGATGCGCACGACACACGGGGATGGCCGCTGGGCGGCACCGGCCACCGTGCTCCATTTTGGCATCGGAACTGCTCCATTCAAACGTACATGTATTAGATTATATGCTCTGTTTCGCGCCTTCCCAACTTCGTTTCCTTCTCCACACTTCTCCTACCTTTTCCAAAAAGCTAGTAACGATGAAATTGCGTTCAGTTCGTTCATCTGCTGCACCCGACTTGCAAAATTTTCTATCCAATTTGGGGCACAAGGTCTTCAAACATCGCTGACCACAGTTTTATCCGGGGTTTCCTCGCACCGAAAAAAAAAGTGAAGTACAGTTTTCATCCGGGGTCTCTTTACACAGAAGAACCAAGTGTCCCTGCCTAAAACGACATGCATCATTCATAAACTGAGGGAGTAGAGAGTACTACACTGGATTGACTAGCAGCTACTACTACTTTACTCTTACCGATTATAGCCCAGGAATATTATGGGCATTTGCACTTACCATTTTCTTCATCTTATAACTTCCTTAATCCATGTGCACAGTGCAAATACAACGCACTAAAAGGGGCGAAACGGTCAAACATCCAGGCACCTGAATCCTGACACGCTAAAAGCTCTCCTATTCTTCGGGCATGTATGTGGGTGTCGCCGTTAGCTAGGTTCTGAAGAGCTCCAAACAGTGCTCTTGGTCCAGGTTTCTGCTCCAAAATTTCTTGTAGTACTCGTCGTAAGTGTAGTTCCTGTAGACGGCAGGAGAGTCCGCGCTGATGAGCTTCTCGGCAGGGCCGATGAGCACGTTGCTGCAAGGGCACAGGAAGGACGCGATGGACATCCTTGCCCTGTCGGCGTTGACAACGGCACGGTGCCAGACGCTCTTGTATATGCCATTACTTAGTGCCTGCAGTGAAATTTTTTAGTTACAACTTCAGCTACACATAAGAGAGACAGGTTTAAATCGGAAAACTCTAGGCCTTGGTTAGCAGTGCTTGCAGTTTTTCCTGACAGTATCTAACTACTCCAGTTAGAAATGGCTGGTTGGATGTAGTTAAGTTGAAGCCGATACAACTACTAGGTATATTTTACTGCACTCCCAAACAATTAATTAGCACTGTCTGCTACCCAGGTAGCTTACTCACAAGCTATACCTTGAATAAGAATGCTGCAATTGATCTTGGTCAGAGACTGCAATTTATCAAGATACACCCATATAATCATGTTACACTAGAGTTTTGTTAGCTTTGGTGCAATTTACTGAAAGATACTTTGTGCATCACCTGCAGCTGATCACCGATATTGATCACCAGCGCGTTTGGGCGTGGGTTCACCGCGATCCATTTGCCTTCCTTGAGAACTTGCAGTCCAGCTACCTGCTGGTCCATGAGAAGGATGGTGAGGGCATTCGGGTCCGTGTGTGCCGGAAGTCCGTATGTCATCTCTGGTTCCGGGCACTTTGGGTAGAAGTTCACCGCCATATGCTGCTCCTGCTCACCAAGAACCTTCTTGACGTAGTCTTCTTCCAATCCCAGGCTCTCGGATATCGCTCCATAAAGACTGAAGCCGAGCTCCCTGACTTCTTTGCAGTATGTACTTACGATCTCCCTGATGCATGGCCGAAAGAATGTTCATGGTTAACAACTTGGTCGCAAAACTTGCAAGTAGCTAGCTAGATTTTTATTTTTAATATATATATATATATATATATATATATTTGCAATGATTTAGCTGATTGGTACTGCTAAACATTGTCGGGCCGTGTTGTGGCTACTGCCCTTGATCTAGGTCCTACAGTCCTGTCCATCTTATAGTTTTTGCCAAGCTCCAATGAGTTGTCAGGTGAAATCCACATCGCCATCCAAGCTAGAGCACTTACCACTTGGCGTTGCAAGAAGGGCCCTGCGCAATCGGCACTAGTGGATTCTTAGCAGGTGAAATGTTCCCAACGCTCATCGTACATGTGACTAACTGGCCACCTCTTCGCTTTTGTTGTTGTGATTTCATATGATTTGGGTACATGACAACTTACGCTTTTGTACTAGAAAAAAAACGTGGTTCTCATTGCCTTGTCTTGTTGCGTCCTTTTCTGTTTCTCTGAGGTGTGGTCTCGTGGACCACTGCCATCTTTCCCCTTCCTAATTTCTCGGTCGTGAACTCATCTTTTTTTTTCTTTTTTTTTTCTTTTTTTTTTTCTGAAAGCAGGAGCTCTGTCTGTCCTAGAAATGGTTTAAAATGGACGGCCTGCCTCTAGCACATGGTAGAGTCGTTCAAGGTACAGAGTGGTTAATCTGGTATTTTCAAACTTTGCTTGAAACATGGTCCAGTCTCACGAGGAAAGAAAAAAAGATTGGTTTCTCTGTATGCCTGTAGTTGAAGCTTGAAAACGTAAAATTTTTTGCTTTGGTATTCGTTCGTAACGATTTAAAATATATGCATTTTTCTAGGGGGAAAACTAATGATGAACACTTGAGGACCTCAAAATAACATTGTGAATCGGAAAGGTAGCCATAATTTCTCCTGTTCAAATAAGCAACACAAGTTTAATAGTCAGTGTTCTATTCCTTTCAGCGCTTGGCATTAATTTTAGCAACCAAGATCCAGTGAGCACTAGTTGCAGTCTTTAGAAGCGAGCCAGGAAGAGAAATGAAAGCAAGAAATGGTCGCCGGGCTTGATGATATACCTGAAGGATGGTGGATTGGCCGGCCAGTCCGGGACGAACTGCTCAAGCGGGTGGCAGTGCAGCCGGAGGTAGTCGCGCCAATTGTGCACGGTCTCCTTGCGCACGTTGAAGCTGGTGGACAGCCGCAACTTCTTGGCCGGGTCGTCGGAGTAGAGCTTGGCCTTCTCCTCCGGCGGCAGCCGGAAGAACTCGTGCGCCACCGCCATCACTGCCAGCATCAGCTTCACAGGTATCCCATGGTTGAGCACCTGACGAGAAAATTACACACGGCAGCGGGCAAAACAGAACACTGAGTCAACGCCATCCCTATAGGAATCTTGTTGCAGCACGGAATGGCAACTGAAAAGAAATGGAATGGGGTGTTGTTGGAACCTGGAAGAGGCCGTGGGAGGCGCAGGCGGCGCCGATCTGGGAGACGACCGTGTCGCGGTCGGGGTTGGCGAGGTCGACGACGGGGATGTGCGCGTCGGGGACGACCTCGTCCAGGCGCGGGCGCTGCGTCTCCGGGCGGATGTAGTTCTCGGGCAGCTTGTCGTGCACGGCCGTGGAGATGAGCTGGTCCGCCATGCCGTGGCCGTCGCGGTCGCCACTGCAGAACCGGTGCAACAGCGCCGAGCAGTATGCGTGTGTATAAATAGATGAGATGGAGTAGATGCCACGAAGCACGAGCAGAGGAAGCCACCGTGTGACGAGCTTGCTGGTGATGATGGTCCGCCGCGAACGGGAGGTAATCCATGGGGCCCGCGTGTCAGCTAGGCGTGGCATGCAGCAGCTGAGCGGTCGAGCTGTTTGCTTGTTACCCATACAAATCCTACCGATATGTGCCAAATTTTGGCACTACCAAAATTTTGGTCATAGGGGCTGTTTGGTTTTATTCTGCAAATCTTTGCCAAATCTTGTCATCTGCGAATATTGGTAGTGTTGACTAAATTTGGCAAGCATTTGGTTTGCAACCAAACTTTGGCTAGATTCTTTTCTCCATTGCCATGCCAAATTTTTCTAGTTCATTTTCTTGCCAATAGTTGGCCAAACTTTGGCCACCAATTTGAGCACCAAATTTTTGGCTAGCCAATTCTTGGCAAGGTTGAACTTGGCAATTTTGGCTTCAAACCAAACAGCCCCATAGAATTGTTGGCCTAAGGTTTGGCCAAACTTTGGCAGCAAAATAAACTAAGGGACGACAAAAACAAATACTCCATCCATCCTGTTGTATAAGGCGTAACTCCTACCAATACAGAGACCAAAGAAGCAGTTGCGTTGCACGGGGTTCGAAGGGGTTAATGCATACATACGCATGAGAGATGAGAGAGATAAGATTAATGCATACATGCATACGCATGAGATATGGAAGAGAAGCCAGAACAAGAACCGTACCGCCGTTAGAGTTAATATTGCGTGCGTGAACAGGAGCCGATAAGGCGCCGCGTCCTGTATTCTGAGACTTAGAAAAAAAAACAGTTGTGTCTAAGTATATTTTGGGATGGATGGAGTAGATGTCAAATTTGGTCGAAGTTGTCCAACTTTGATAACTTGAAATTTAGTGTGCATAGGCTTGGGACGAAACAGCCTCGGGGGTAACGTCATGGCGGTGACGCCACCGTTTTGGCAAGATTACCTGTGCACTGTTCTGCGTGTGAGCTACGCTTTGGCGTACGTGATTGCGTCCTCGCCCAGAGTTTGCCGCGTCTACTGATTCCGATGCCTCGTCACGCTTCAATTTTTGCACCGTCGGCGTATGAATTCTAAGTTGAGCGCTTACGTGTGATGGAACGTGCTGGTATATCTGTAGCAAGTTACTAATTTGCAAGGGGTTCAGCAACCACACACACGGGCAATCCGTTCTGTGGACTTGCGTCCGGAGATGCTAACATTTTTGTGACGACTGAATGAATCGTACAGAGGTAGGAAGCTTCGTCCTCGTCCGGAGATGCTAACATTTTTGTGACGACGATCAGGCATGCATCGATGCATGTTTTGTTGAGCATTTCCAACGTAGCAGTTCAAGCCTTAAGGAAGGAGCAATCCCTTTGTTTATGTGCGGAGAGTGCTTCTATGTATCTCTTTTTTAAAAATTTAATAGATATTAAAGTATGAATGAATGGGAGATAGTAATTACTTATTGTTTCGTTTGTTTTAAGATTTATGCTATTTATATCGGAGGAAATTGCATAAAAACACCTCATATGTACGAGTATGTTAAAGGTCTTCATCTGTGTGGATTTAATAAGCTCGGTGCTTGGGCAGCACAAAATTTTCGTCGCTTACGTATACAAAATTGTCAACGTCTTTTAACTGATCCAGGACCAACTTTTTCACCGATCACTAGCAGAGATGGCATTGAGGATCCGTTCCTGTAAAATCCCCAGTGCTGATGGAAGCAAAACCCGATTTAGCCCATAATATAAGGGTGTGTTTGGTTGATGGGATGAGATTGAATAAAATGAGATGATTCTGCACCATTTGGTTTCATTATTTTGAGTGAATGAAATAGTTCATCATCTAGAAGGAATATTCCTCAAATTTATATCCCACGATCCAGAATGGGATGATTGCATTCAAACAGCTAAATACATAGATATTTTTTTTTCTTAAATCATCTTATACATATACCGCTTAATATAAGCAATCAAACACACCCTACGTAAATAATGATGGATTGCCTCCTAGCCATCCGATGCCATCGCTATTCACCAGTAAAGTTTTCCACTACACCAGACGCCGTCGGCGAAGAGTTTTCTACCTGTCAAAGCGGCTGCTTTCCGAGTTTGAATTGAATAACTCCGCCCTAAAATTTTGGAACCTTCGCCGTAAACCAAAAAAAAAAAAAAAAAGTGGCTGCTTAGATCATCCTAAAGTCAAATTTGTATTGCATTCCAAGTCTTCAAAAGTAACATGGCCAGAGTAATCTTAATTAGCGACATGGTGTGATTATTTATGAGTTTACCACCTGTGGTTAGCCATCACCGGCGGCATTATACAATTACTGGTGCCTGTTGTTAAGTAGGGTGATTCATATATAGTCTATTAAGATTTGAAAATATGTGTTAGATGAATCCTAATAGTATTATGATTTCTATTTAATTTGGAGGAAGACTAAGAGGCTATATAAATCCATAGCAAATACAAGGATCTTTGAAAATAATCCAAGTTCCGTTTTAAATGTGGTGCAGAGGATGACGGATGATAAAAATTTCTTTAACCTAGCAACGAGAGCTCGGTCCTAAGTTGGTAGGGGTTTGGTGTTCTGGCGGCGCTCAGATCCTTGGTGTCTGAGGAGCTAGTCTTTTCCGCTGTTCTTTTGTCGTTCCCCTTTCTTGTGCCCTTTTTTCTTTTTTATATTTTCTGTACTGTTTCTCTCCTTCTGAAATGAATCGGCAAAGCTCCTGCCTATCTTCAAAAAAAACCCCGCAAGCCAACTCATTCAAAGTAAGACGTACACGAGAGAACTAAAGTCTAGGCTATTCTTTAGCACTATATTCTTGTATAGGGTAAGGATTCGATGGTTCCAAAAAATTCGAGAGGTTGTGAGAGAGCAATATAATCCCTTGTACTCTTTTAAGGTTGTGTTTAAAGAGTTTATGGTCGATTTCGTCAAATCTCTCTCTCGTTGTGGTAGCTTCAATATTGTTATTTTGGTTCTATACAATATTCATCTTCTTTGTTCTTGAGACCGTGTATGCTCGTACCATATCTCATAAATACTCTGATCCGATCTAAGAAGCTACTGCACATAAAACGGTATCATGACGATGTTTCATTCCCACGACACTAGCAAAGATTCCTAGTAACTAGTAAAAATCCCGCACCTTGCCGCGGGTGTCGTTATAGTTTTAATAGAGAGAAAATCTTTAAAAAACTAAAAGTAAAATAAAACTGATTTTCTTTAAAAAAATGTAGAAATATATATATATTTTTTTAAAAAATCGCTCTCGTTGAGATTCGATCTCAAGATCTCTTCTTACTACGCATGCGGTTTAGCCAACTGAGCCACGAAATTATCCCAAATTTTTGGGTTCGATTTCATCTGTCATCTATCAAGCTATGTTGTAAAAAGCACTATAAAAATACTACAGCTCAACACTGTAGAAACGAAGTGTTAAATTTCTTATAACAAATTTAGAAATATTTCTAGATGCTACGCGGGCACGCCCTTGCTACAGGGTCAGGAATATCTCCAAAAATAGAAACAAAAGTGCTAATTTTCTTATGAAATTTTTGGGAAATTTTTCTTTATTTTTTAAAAAATATTCCTAAGAGAACTATTCTTTTGGAATTTTTTGGGAAAAAACAAAAAACATCTTAAGAAAATTTAAAATATTCCTTTAAAAAGCCTTAGGAAAATTGTTTTTTCTTTTGTATTTTTTTTAAAATTGCTTTAACTCGCTGAGCAACGATGCTATAGTGATTTGATTGACTTGTCATCTTTGTAGACTGTAGTTTCTTGAGTAAAATCACTGTTAAAGCTACAGTGCAGAATCGCCATGTGGCAGCCACCCGCGTTGGCGCACCTGGCTCTCTCTCTCTCTCTCATTCGAGCTTTGGAGTGAACTGGACCGAGACGTGCTCCGTGTGTCGAATTATCAAATATCTCGGACAGCCGCTATGCCTTTTGGCCCAAGCGATAGGGAACCGACGAGAAATTATATGAATTCCGAGTCAAGGTGCAATGCACATTGCTGAATGCTACGATGCTTCCACTAGGCTCTGCTCAGGGACAGTATGGGATGTTTAAATGCGATGTTCCCTGGGCCAATTTTCAGGAAGCATCCTGCTGTCGACATGCACTTCGAGCTCAAGGAGAAGAGTACTTATCTAATCCCTCTGTCTCATAAAGAGTGTATTTCTAGGTTTTTTAAGACAGATTAGTGTGCAAGGTAAATGACTAATGTGACCCTCATTACTCCATACATAAACATGCTATTGCTTCGGTTTCCACATGCACTTAAATGAGCATGCATACATTTACAGCTGGGCCCTACGGACTAAATATGCACTCTTTGTGGGACAAATTTTAAATATTAGAAATGCATTCTTTGTGGAACAGAGGGAGTACGTTCTAGTACTAAAGACTGCACTACACAAATCTTAGAGCAATTGGTCAATGGTCACTAGCCAAGTAGCCAATACCCAATAGTGCAATAGACCTTCAGGAACTACCCATCAAAACATATCTGTCAGGTGATGAAGACTGTTCACGGCCTACGGATATATGAACTGCAGTTTGAACACCGAATATTGATAGTTATTACTTCGGATCGGACCCATGCAAGGCAATTCAATTATTCGCTAAACTCCTAGAATTAGCTGGAGTATTTGGATGTACACGCACATGAGATGAGATTGGCACGAACCTTTGCAGTCCACGTGTGCATGAGTAGGCGCCGACCTTCAATTCGTGGATAGATTTCCACTACGAAAGGCTGACGATCTTATCAGCAATTCGTGTGGAATTCTATCGTGTCCTCGCCTATGCCAAGAATCGTACTCCTTCATGGCTTTATCCACAAGTACGCGTCAAAAGACAGCAAATCCTAATGACCACAATTACGATTACCTTGGAGAACTACTGAGAAATCAAGGTTTCGTCCGAAACCAAGGACGAAAATTCAAGTTGCCTTTTGCCAACCTTTGATTGCCTTTGGCCTACATAGTTACCTCGGACCGTAAAAACATATCTTCGGTACTGAAAAACAAGTGCATGGATGAATTCACCAACATATATACCATGTGCTCATTTTGAGTGAGACAGATGTCCCCAAAGTTCATTATGCCAAAACCAAGCTCTCAAAAACCGAAAGTTTAACATGGCGCATATGTATTGTAGTGCTCAAATGCATTCATGGAAGCTTCATTAGGTTGGAGCCTATCATCCACATCGGTACCCTCTTCATCCGGCGGCCATGGTATCGACTCTCAGTTGAAACAAAGGAAGAAGAAGTGGCCCTTTGCCAAAGCCCACAAGGTCCAACTGCGGCCTAACAGGTAACATCCGTATTCTACAGATCCAATCCACCCCATGTTCCTCAAAACGAACACAAGAGAGTCGAGAGCCCAAGAGCGCACCTAGCGGGCGGCGGCGCAGCTCGACGAGGAGGTGAGGAAGATGAGAGCTAGAGCCTGGAAATGATGACCGCGGGGAAGAGCCAAAGAGGAGAGCTGCCCGACTGCTGAGTATAGCCATACAAATACAATGAATGTATTTAAAAGAACGACAAATCCAGTTTTGATTTGTGCAATTTTGATTGTTATTTAGTTTCATCCATTTCCATTTGTATATTCGTCGATATTACCTTTATTGTATTTTATCATATCCCTTTACTATTTATGTATGATTTTGGATAGCCAAAGATGGTTCAATTCATGTTTCGTACTATTGTCTCATATTAGGTTAACATCATCTAAATTTTAGTCCTGGACCAATTCATATTTTTTTTTATGAAAGAAAGCCGAGGCTTTATATTATAAAAGGGACCAATTCATGTTTCGTACGCTTGTCTCGTATTAGTTCAACATTCCCTAATTTTAGTCCTGGGCTGATTCATGTTTCATACGCTTGTCTTGTATTAGGTCAACCTCCGAGGGCCCGAGGCAGAGGGCGGCGTTAGCACGTCGCCGACATGCAGGGGCGCGTCGGGCTGGAGTCCAGAGGAGAGAGCATTGGGGGAGGTGGGGAGTGGAGGGCTGCCTCGACGGGGAGGTTGGGAGCTTGGAGGGGATGCGGTTTTCATTACCGAGGTACATATTTCTCTCTCTCTCTTTTTACTTCTCTTTTGTTCACATATAAATTTAAAGAGATGTGTTTCTATGCTCTTCCTTTTAAAAGTTGCACAATTATTAAAGCATGAATGAAGGGTAGATGGTGATTACTTACCCCTTCGCTTGCTTCAAGATTTGTGCAACTTGTACTAGAAAGAAGAGCATAGAAGCACCTCTCAAATTTGAATTGCACAAAGGATAAAAAACCATCTTGTGTCAATTTAGCTTAGTCTTTCAATCCTTTCTCTATTTTCCATCCTAGCTTCACCGCTGCTCACATAGGTCGTGAATGACCCGATCCAATTTAATGTTGCTTACAAGCAAGCACAGATTTAGGATAGTACTAGTAAATTTAGATGTCTCTCTCTGAGAAGTTTCCAGCTAGCATCCCATAGACCTAAACCAGTGTTTTAATTATCTTAAGCAATGCATAAGTCGCAGTTAACATCTCCGTACGTGCGTGTGCGTACATATATTATGTATGTAACAAAACATCAACTTTTGAAGGAAGGCTAATAATAGTAATAAACAAAACCGGCATTTCAGCTAAGCCTTATTTGCGCTAACGAGAGTCTTTTTGTTGGACTTGGTCCTGTAGGAAGCTATTTAGTCAAGCGAAAATAATGCTGGTATGCATGATTGCTTGTCAAGCGGTACACGATCGTGTTTTCTTTTATAATTCTTCTAGCTCTTTTATTCAGTGCTGCAGTCCTCATATTGCATCGCCAGAGACTTCGATATCATATCGTCGTCCCGTAATCAGTACTGTAGATTGCTATTGCGTAATCCGTACTGCTATGACATCAAATGTGCCCGTGCGATCGTGCTAGGGTACTGCCCAGTGGGGTCATCTCCACCAGGTGTATCCACCTCCGCGCGCGTCCTCGCCTTGTGGAAGATCATCCGGGTCGATACGAACACGTAATACTGACTTGTAATTTGTAATAAGAGATCATATGTTTATGTACTCGAAGAAATACGTGTGCTAGATTGGAAGTCGTCAGTCTCACTTGACGCCGATATGTACATTGTAGATTCATCTCTGAGTAATTTTGGTATCATTTTTCTAAAACAAACCCTCAATAAGAAAAAAAACAACTCTCCTGTAATTTTTAGCTTTTAATTATACAAAGAATTATGGCTTTTTAAAAAATACCAGTTAAAAAGGTGCCTTTTGTCTAACAAACAGAGCAATAGGGTAAACCAGGTGCAGGATTCGGAGGCCACGCAGCCACGCTCCGTGCAGCCGTGTAGCTATTATTGGTGCCGCCGTGCGCATTGGGCGTGGGCCGCGCAATCGCCACCAAGTCGTGTGCGCGGGGTGGGCCGGCGCTTCCCAGTCGACGGTGGGGTGAGCAGGATCGACTTCTCGTCCCACCCGCAAGCCAGGAGCCGCTTTTAGGAGTAGTCCATAAGCTAGCTGCCTGCAGCCTCCTTCGCTTTTGAGATTCCTGTCGACAAAAAGGGCCTCTCTTTCTAGCCTTGAAACCGCCCAGTATTCGCTCCAGTTTCAGTCCTCTCACCAAATCCATGGATCGGGCGAGCTCTGAAAAGAAGGGGAAAAATAAAATTGCTCTGTGTTATAGCCTACGCAAGTTGGCAACAACGGCTAATCAGCACCCCAGATGGAGCAATCCAAACATCCGCGTCCAACCGCACATGAGATGATGGAGCACAATTAGGAAGAAGAATCACTGGCTTAGAGGCAGAAACATCATCAAATCCTGCCGTGGTCGCATGCAGAGCAGAGGGTTCCAAGCCAGCCGCTTTCTGAAGAAGGCCGTTCTCACACCCCCAAGAGGCCAGAAAGCAAGACAACCTGGTAAAGCCGCCTCGCCTTCCTCTACCCCGTCGACACGTTGGCCACCACAAAGCAAATTAGATGCAGGTTCTCAACAGCAGAATAATTCTCGAGAGATCGAAGCAATACCGTCTCCTGTACCATGCCCGTTCGATCTCCTTCAGAACTCGGAAGGAGGCGCTTCTCACACATCCAGGAAACAACAACAATAATATATACATTCAGGTTTCGATTAAGGTGTCGGGGGGGCAACTACAGGGTTTGTCTGCTGTTTGGTGCCTGTATCTTGCATTCGCATCCATGGGCAGTACAGGTTTGTAAATACAACGCGGCTGATTCAGGGTGTCATTGCTTGGCCTGCATCTCCATTCTCCGCGCGGAGATGCAGCTTATTCTGGGCCTGTTTCTCAAGCATGGTTATCCTGACTATCTGTTGCAGCCTTGTCCGCGTGATGTCTGCCAGGCAATCCAATATTCAGCTCAGTTTCCACATCCATGTCGTCGTTGTTCTGGTTCGGGTTCTCATCTTGCGTCGCGACGGCCATGGGAGCACATGTCACCAGCGTAAGCTGGTTCTTGCACTGCACAAATCAATGATCAACAGCAGCAAATCAGATACGTCCTTATGTTACAGACGTGCTAGTAGTTTGGCAAATCCGAATCGTTGGCAATGGCATGCACATAAGGTACGTCTTCAGTCTAATGGTAAGTTGGCCGTTTTTTTTTTTTTTTTTTGGTGAGATAGTTGGGCGTTTCGTTCAAGCTGGCAACTTCACCGTCTTTACCTTATGCCGTAATTCTTCATTGTCCTTGAGCAGCGTTATCTCCTGTCGATGATGATGTACGAAATTAACAACACAAAGCAAGGAACTAATATCTCCGTTGTCTCATGTTTTTGTGGGATGGTAAGTTGGTGAGATACCTTCTGTCTCAGCTTAGTGACCTGCTCTTCAAACAGCTGAGTCTGCATGTAAGATAAGTAGCATAGCAGGTTGTAAGCTTCTGTGCATAGATAGATTCATGTTGCTTAACACGTACTGTAGCGTGAGTTGCAAAATAGCTAACCTTCCTTCCCCTGATGCTACGGAGGCTTTTTTCAAGTTTGACTTCCAAACTGTGCAGTTCTTCAAGGGAGCATTCTTCCAACTTTTCGCCCAAAAGTTTCCTGCAAAATTTAATTGTAACGACTGAGTTTTTGGATGGTACAAGGACAAGCAGCTTCTTGTAAACCGAAACAATTACCTTTTGTAACCTTCAAGGGCTTCAAGTTTCTTTGCCAAGCCCTCAGCATCAGCTTTTACTTGCTGCAATTCAGATCCCGTAGCCTTTAAAATAATCACATGTTATACTATCAATGAAGTTATGTATAATGCCCGAGCCTTTTAAATATTGCCCACTCCGGAGTACAGACATACCTGCATAATCTCCCAAGTCTCTCTACACATCCTTCTAGGTGACAATTGAATTGAAAAATGTTTGCAGAATATATTTGGCATAAGCCTAACAAAATACTGAATATTCCTCAAATATGCGGAAACTGCTACTGCATGGTTTTCATACAAGGTCTTGTCAAAATTACGATCCTTTTAAATGTAATCAATATTTATTGAACCCTGATGCTTTTGTCCAGGATGGTTTTAGGCTTTTCAGTAGAAGCATCATCCGCTGGGAAATGGGCTTGCAAAGCAAACTGAGCCATTGAAAACAGAGGCTTCTCATTGCTAACTAGCTTAAACATCAATCGAATAGACAAAATCTCTTAATGAAGCAACATTAACATCGGTAAATTGATAATATATATCCACATATGACGAAAAAAAAGGCCTATCAAGCAGAATCATATACCTCTATATCTTGCTGCACTGTCTTGCTGCTGATATTGTCCTTTGTGTATGTCCTATAACGTTCAATTGTTTTCTGCATGCTGAATTGAAAATAGAAAGGTAAAAGTATGTCAGAATAGTATTGGGTCACTTAGAGATGCACAAACTATTAGATATTTCATCCAAAATATTTGGTGTTTACCTAGTAAGGTTTCATAAAATATGGATCAAATAGAAAGGGTGCAAACAGGGATTTAAACTTTCTGCAAATCATGAGGTTTTTCAATATTTTCCGTCATTCTCTGATGAACTAGATTAAAAAAAATACTAATTATGAAAAACAGAGATTAAGCTTCAACCATGCATCATGTTATCTGTTAACTTGTCGGCATATGCCAGGGCTCATTATATATATGTGTTACATCAAAACTAGAACTTGTGAAGCACAAAGTGTCTGTCCTGACAAATACACTGTTGTGTGTTATATGTATCGAAGTAAATCAACTTCTAATTCGTTGACATTTTCTTGAACGGAATAGTCCAAATGAAGTTAGGCTACTTAATTTGTTGCATATTTTTAGTGGTCACTGCATAACCTAACCAATTGCCGGATAAGCTACAATCCAATTGTTGGATAAGCTACAGAGAAAGGTGGTTTTATAACACTCACGGACTGACTTAAATGCAAGAGTTGATCGTAGGACTTCTCGGTTGACACTTGCAGAAGAATTTGTTATTTCGCCCTTCATAGATAGTAAAATTTCCCCAAAGTTCAGATATAGATATCGTACAATTATCACTTCTATCAACTAGTGTGTTGGATAATCTGTCCAGTCTAAGTGTGAACAATCTTCCTCATCAGTGAAATCTAAGTTAAGCATGACAAGGAAAAGCAAGTAATGTAAATGATTGCATGACAAGAAATCTAAGTTAAGCAGCTGAAAAAAGGGAGAGCACCATTTACGTTCAAATTAGAAATAAAGAAAAAAAATCATGAAATGATATATTAAAGGAATAAGTTCATTTGACTCCCTTGACTATCGCCTGAGTCCAAAAATCAACCCCCAACTACAAAACTGGGTAGTTGACATCCTAGTACTTTTAGAACCATTCACTTTTCACCTCTAAGCTGGTTTCATCAGTGGTTTTCATCATGTTGGTGGCCACATAACTAGTTTTTGTTGTTTAGACAGCCACATCAGCGTTGACTAACTTCCTAGTCAGCTATAAATACTTCTTAAGAGCATGTACAATGCAGGTGAATAGCAATGAAAAACTGATTTTTCTATTTATATCGGATATATAAGGTGCTTATTTTGTAGCATCGATGCTTAAGTAGGCATTGGTGCTTCATAGGTGCTTATGAGTATAACTATATCTAATTAATAGATAATATAACATCTAAGCACCCATACAACAGATGCTTGATGACTTGGCTCTATTCTCCCTTTTTAAGCACTCATGTACAAGCATCATGCATTGTACACGCCCAAATCAAAACTAATTCTACAGTTCATGATGTTTTTGGAAAAAAATTAGGCGAGATTGTGAGAAAGAGAGGATTCAATTATATTGATAGGTGTCGAGTCCTAGACTGTCTCTATACATAGAAGTTAATTTCTATCTATGGTAATCTATCTCTAAATATGGTATAATAGCTAATAAGCCGATCTGATTTGATTAGGATCAATCAGGCTTGATTGGGGGGATTATGCTAGCTATTATATGGAAAGAGGGGGCCGGCGCTAGGCAGGGATCCTGTCATATCGCAACTTCCTTAGTTGTTGCGATATGACTGGATATGATACTCTAACAGCCCCCCCTGCAGTCTTAGCTGGGAGCGTTGCGGATGTTGAGACTGGAGCGAAAATCCTTGGAGACTGAAGTCGGGAGGCCTTTGGTGAAGATGTCGGCGTACTGCTACAATGTTGGCACGTGAAGGATGCAAACATCGTCCGGAGCAACACACTCGCGAATGAAATGGAGGTCGATCACGTGCTTAGTGTGTTGGTGCTGAACCAGGTTGGTGGAGAGGTAGACCGCGTTGACATTGTCGCAGTAGACGACAGTAGCCTTCCTTAGAGGATGACGAAGCTCAAGCAAGAGCTGGTGAAGCCAGCAAGCCTCGACCACACTGTTGGCGACCCAGCAGGGTCACCAACAACGCTCGAGTGGGACACAGTGTGTTGCCACTTGGACTACCAAGAGATGAGATCGTCACCGAGGAAGATGCAGTAGCCGGAGGTAGACTTGCGCGTGTCGGGGCAGCCGGCCCAGTCGCTATCGGTGTAGATGGCGAGGTTGTGAGACGCCGCACGGGTGAACTGGAGGCTGTAGTTGAGGGTGCCTTTGACGTAGCGTAGAATCCGTTTCACCAACTGAAAGTGCTGATCGCGCAAGTCGTACATGTGTAGGCAAGCCTGCTGCACAGCATGGGTTATGTCGGGGTGGGAGAACGTCAGGTACTGCAGGGCACCGGCGAGGCTCCGGTACAGGGTCGGGTTGGTGACGGGTTCGCCGCCTACTGCCGATAGCTTGGAACGAGCCTCAACGGAGTAGCACAGGGATTGCAATTCGTCATGTTGATTCACTGTAGAATCTCTACGGCGTATTTGCCTTGCGACAAGAAGAGACCCTGGGAGGAGCGGGGGCGGTGACGCCGAGGAAGTAGTGGAGGTCGCTGAGGTCACTCATAGCGAACACGTGCTTGAGCGTGTCGATGATGTGGCATAGGAGCGACGACGACAACGCGGTGAGGATGATGTCGTCGACGTACAGTAGCAAGTAGGCGGTGTCGGATCCGTTGCTGTAGACGAACGGGGGGAGTCCGACTTGGAGTTGAAGAAGCCGACGGAGGAGATGAAGGCATGAAATCGACTGTACCAGGCCCCAGGGGCCTGTTTAAGCCCGTACAGTGATTTGTTGAGACGGCATACGTGGTTGGGCTTGTCGGGATCAATGAAATTGGACGGTTGCTGTGCGTACAACGTCTCGGTGAGCGTGCCATTGAGGAAGGTGTTCTTGACGCTAGCTAATGGGTGGGCCAGGCGTTGTTGACAATGATGGAGAGCATAGTCTGGATGGTGGTCAGCTTCACCACTGGACTGAACGTCTCGTAGTAATCAATGCTAGGCTACTGGGAGAAGCCTCGCAGAACCCAGTGAGCCTTGCAGCGGGCTAAGGAACCATCGGAGTTGAACTTGTGCTTGTAGATCCACTTGCCGGAGACGATGTTCGCACGGGGTGGCGGCAGCACCAAGTCCCATGTGTTGTTGCTGACGAGGGCGGTGTACTCATCAATCATGGCCGCCTGCCAGTTGGGATCATTGAGTGCACCGCAGTATGTCTTCGACTCTGGAGAGATTGCCCATTGGGATCGTTGAGTGCACTGCGGTATGTCTTCGACCTCGGAGAGAGGTCCATTGTAGTGGCGGCTAACTGAAAGAGCGGAGGAGGCAGTGTGTCATACTTACTCCTCGTCACCATGGGGTGAGTGGAACATGATGTCGGGGCTGCCGTGGGTGCAACAGCTGGTGGCGCAGCAGGCAGCGGTGACGTGGTAGTCGACGGTGGTGTCATGGCAGCTGGTGGGGCCTGCGCAGCAGAGGGCGCCAGTAGTGGTCGCCGGTTGTAGACAAGGGGGTGACCGTGACCTATAGCGCTGCCAGGAGCAGTGCGTGCGTGTCCTGGATCGGAGCCGCTCGCGCCAATTAGAGGAAGAACGACGCGGTGACCAGAGGCCACACCGCATCCAAAGGCCGTGCAGTGTCTGAGGGTGGGGACTGTGTCTCTTGACCAGGGCCACCTGGATTGGCAAGATGAGGGACAGCGTCGGTGGGTCTTATTTGCCTAGGAGAAGCGGCACTAGGCGCGCTGGCCGAACCATAGTGCCGGCGGTGTGGCGATCTTAGGATGGTGCACTTGCGCTAGCACGGGCACCAGGGTCGGCAAAAGAGCTGCCAGGAGTAGTGGCAGTCGGGTCGGTACAGATACCAACGAGGCGACCGACGTCCGACCAGCCTGTAGTGGAGTCATCTACATCCAAAAACGAATAGGAATCGGGGACAGGAGCAGAGGTTTTGGTGAAGGGAAAAGTTAATTCATCAAACACGACATGCTGAGAATGGATAATTCGATGTGTAGTGAGATCCAAACATTGATAGCCTTTGTGGTGATCACGATAACCGAAAAATACACATTCGGTGGATCGTGGGCCAAATTTGTGTTTCATTGTGGCAATGAGGTTGGGGTAGCACTGACAGCTGAAAACCTAAATGTGATTATACGTGGGAGGGGAGCCAAAAGGGGCCTTGTATGGGGTGAGATTGTTTAGGGTTTTGGTAGGTAGGCGGTTTAGGAGATATGTGGCAGTGTGGAGCGCTTCAACCCAATATAGTGGTGGCATGGAAGTTTGGAACATGAGGGCTCGGATGATGTTGGTGGAGCAGATAATACGTTTAGCTTTACCGTTCTGTGAAGAAGTATGGGAGCAAGGCATGCGTAGATGAATGCCGTGATCGAGTAAAATCGCGCGGGCGAAATTGTTGTCAAGTTCGCGGCCGTTGTCGCATTGGATATTCTGAATGTTTTTCTGGAATTGTGTGGAAACGTGGGTCTAAAAATTCTGAAGGACAGAATGTTTCAGATTTAAGTTTGATGGGAAAGGTCCACAAATAGTGAGTAAAATCATCAAGGTAGACAAGATAGTATTTAAAACCAGATATGCTATTGATAGGGGAGGTCCACAGGTCACAATGAAGGATTTAAAAAGGACGACTCGTTTTAGACATAGATGTAGAAAATGGAAGACGAATATGCTTTCCTAACTGACATGCATGACAAAAATGGTGGAAAATTTTATTGGATGTTATTGGGATTGCAGCAGAGGTGGGAGAGTGCTTGGCTGCTGAGGTGTCCCAAGCGTTGGTGCCAAGTTGTCGCGGAGCATGGAGAGGCGAGGAATGCGCGATGACGAGGTGCGGATGTCGAGTGAAAGGGATATAGGTCACCCAAGCTATTGCACCTGTGAATCACGGCTCTGTTTGGAGATCCTTCATAGAAAAACCAAAGGAATCAAACTCAATGGAACAGTGATTATCTTTGGTAAATTTGTGAACGGAAATGAGATTGGCAATAATACGCAGAGAGACTAAGATGTTTGAAAGTGTAAGTGGGCGGGTAGAAGAAGATAGGAGGGTGTCGCCGGTGGTAGTGACAGATAGTGAAGTGCCATTATCGACGACGACTTGAGTGGAGGGTCGAGGAGAGGGGTGAATAGTTGAGTGATTACCAGTGTCAGCGGCGAGGTGATGATGCGCAAGAATCCATGTACCAGGTGGATGGATTCGGCTGCTGCAGGGTCATGGCATTCATCACATGGATGAGACGCCTGATCCCACAACGGAGTGGCATGAGGGGTGCTAGCAACAGACGCAACTGGGGGTGCGAAGAACGCTTGCTACGGGTGCGGGCCAAGGATGCCGGGGCCGGAGGAGATGGCCAGTCACATCTGGAATATGCCGGTCCAGGGGTTGAACCCCATGTGAGTGCCACCCATGGGAAAAACTAGGGGCCATGCGCCGTAGTTGTTGTTGCCACTGGGGTTGTTGTTGCCGCGACCCTTGCCCTTTCCCTTGCTCTTGGGACGAGGGCTGCTGTCGCTGTTGCCAGAGGACGACGATGATTTGGAGGAGTTGCCTGAGGACGACGGCTTGGCGGAGGTGTTGGAGAAGAGGGCCGTGGCACCCTCACGCTTGCCGATCTTGAGGTCCACCTTGAGAATCAACATGGAGCAGGCTTCTAGGAACGTCGGAAGGGGTACCCACGTCTTGATGATGGTGGTGATGTTACAAAATTCTCGAACAGCCCGCGAAGGAGGGTGAGGACGAGGGTATCGTCGCAAACGGGCTGCCGATGTTGGCAAGGGCGTCGGCGTAGGGCTTTCGCTGTGAATAGGCGAGGATGGTGAGGTCCCCTTGAGCCATGTTGCGGAACTCGGCTTCAAGGGACCAGGCGCATGACATCTTGTTGTCGCGGAAGAGGCCCTCCAGGCTCAGCCAGATGGTGCGAGCCTAAGCGCCCTGGTTGAGGACGATGCCGAGGATCTCCTCGGAGAGCGACGCGTAGAGGAGGGACTTGACCGCGAAGTCCATGGTCGTTTAGATAGCATCGGGGGCGGCCGGTTCGATATCGAAAAGGTGGGTGGAAGCGTTGAACTTACCAACGAGGATCTCGAAGAGCTTGCGCCACCGGGAGTAGTTGGGTGGATTAGCGCACGTTGATGGTGGAGAAGGCAGAGGCGGGGTTGAAGAGCTGGACGACGCCAGCTCCATTGGCTAGCAGAGGTGCACCGTGGATAGCATGCGCTGGCGGAGGCGTGTCGTTGCCGGCTGGCAGAGGCAACGCGAACATGGCGGTTTTGTGTTGCTACTGCTGCACGGGCGGGGAGGAGCACCAGAGGCGGCGCGGGCACTGTGCCAGAGAAGGGGGACGCCCGACGCAGAAAGCTATGGTGCAGCATAGGGGGGAAGGAAGAAAAGAGGAGCCTAGACTTCTGATACCATGTGAGAAAGAGAGGATTCAATTATATTGATAGGTGTCGGGTCCTATATATAGTACAGGGGCTGTCTCTATACATAGAAGTTAATTTCTATCTATGGTAATCTATCTCTTAATATGGTATAACAGCCAATCAGCCGATTTGATTGGATGAGGATCAATCAGGCTTGATTGGGGGAGATTATGCTGTTATTATATGGAAGAGGGAAATAAATTCTGTGGTGCCGGTATGCAAACTTCTTCCCGTGCATACCTGACGCTGATTGATGCCACGTGGACAATCCTGCAATCTAACGCCATGACTTAATTCAGGTGGAAATAAATACCTGACACTTATTTCGATGCAAATTTGGTTGCTTAATTCAAACTTAATGTCATGGCGTTGGATTGCAGGATTGTCCACGTGGCATCAATCAGCGTTAGGTATGCACGGAAAGAAGTTTGCATACCAGTAACCAGCTCCATGGGGGGGGGGGGGCGCTAGGCAGGGATCCTATCATATCGCAACTTCCTTAGTTGCGATATGACCGGATATGATACTCTAACATAGATACGTTGCTGACTTAGTAAAGATGGGCTGAGTTGTAAGTCATGTCAGCGTATCCAAGATTACTGGGATGCATTGTCTCTGAAAACCAACCCAAAATCATGGTGGTTTTGGCTTTCGGCGAGGGGGGTGACTTACCCCGTTTTGATAGTTGAAGGGTGCCAAATGCCTGATATTAGAGTCGGGGTTGATTTTCGGACTCAACCAAGAGTTGAGGGAGAGGGGGGTAAATTGGACTTATTCCTAGCTAAAACTAGAAACCATGCGTTAACTAATTGAAAATGGACGAGTGAACTCTTATCCAACCTCACGGAAACGAGATAGTCTTGGACGGGTGGTTCCGACTTGTCAGGACAATTGGATAAGTTTATGCAAAGGGAAGTGTTGTTGCTTGAAACTTTTGCTTAATAGTCGTGGTTTTATGTTAGTTTTTCCACAGGTATGTGGTTTTATGAAATTTACTCACCAAAATATAGTAACTTTGGGTTAATCCTTTTGGGAGAAGGATGCAAATCCAAATGAGTTTCTACACGTGTGTAGCCCTGTTCTACAAGGAGGCATAAGCTTAAGTGACATTTGGTCCCTGGGGTGTTACACAACAGCCATGCTAAACAAGGCACAAGGAACCGCCTTAATAAGGTCATACGCAACCAAGCACAATAGGGAGAAAATCAGAAGAAAAAAAAGAAAGTTAAAGAACAATGTTAGTGGAGATCTCGGCTTTGGACTAACTAACACCGAAAACCACGGATCTAAGGACAACCACGAACTCACGTTAGCGCTTTAATCGGGAGCGCACCAAACTAATTGGTATTGGTCCCGTTAGCTGGCCCGAGATGAATAGGGAAGAGACCGGCACTCAACAGCTAACGATCTTTGATCTTGAGTTTGCTGCTCTTCCAAAATCCCCATCCGATTTAGGGTTTGCCGCACCGAGGCTGACGAGGACATTCTACCAGCACCGAAGCTAATCTCGGTGCCCTCTTCTTCCTCACCAAACTACGGCTCTTGTTCTTCCTCACCGACACTCAAGAACACCATCGACGAACTAATGACCGCTTCATCTTCACCGGGTCAGTGACTACTTCAATTTCTGCATTAATTTTTTTGTGATCGTGTTTTAGACTAGTTAAGACTTATACTTAGTCCTTAGCAAAATATTACATTTGGTATAACAGTAGTTCTAGCCTAAGCATGAACCCTAGCCCCCAAATCCCCATTGGATCCAAAACCCAAATCCCCAAAATTTCCCCAAATCGATCAAGGAAAACCTAAGATCTAAATAGGATTTTCGGGCTTATCTCTTCGGTTGTCACCATCGCTGCCGCTATGCTGGCCGTCGCACCCGCACGTCGCCGCAGCCCCCCGCTGGATCTCAAGGCGTGCGGCATCGCTCACCGCGCCGGCCGCCACTTCGCCCGCTATTTGGTCGCGCGCAATGAATTTTCTGATCGGGAGGGGAAGAAGCTAGGGTTAGGTTTCCTCAGCCACCCCACCGTTTTGATCGGATCCAAGTCGATCTCGACCGTCCATTTATTTCGACGGCTCTATTCTTATTTGGTGCGAGTGCGATGGGCTGGACCTCGCTGCGCGTGGCGCTGCGCTTGTGGCAGCGGCGTTTGGACTGCGTTCGCGGTTGGGCTAGCAGTTTCCAGCTAGGCTGAAGGCCCTACTGATTTGAGCTTTCACTGTTTAGCTCAATTCAGTATTAGTTTCTTTATGCCTCATTTAATTAAGCATTAATTGTTGTTTAAATATTGTTTCCTGGGCATCATTACTGTGTTTAATTTTATGATTAGTTTTTTGGGCAAATTAATTAATGTGATGGTTAATTTTCACATGATGATCGTTCTGAGTATTGTCTCTAATTAAAATGGAACCAACGGGAAGTTTTAATTAGAGATTATTATTTAATGTTTAAAACTGAGATTATGTCATGGCCATGATCATATTCTGACCAACGTTGTTTATGAACATGTGTCACCCATAAGATAATTTTAATTCTTTTCATTTCTGCCCAACGGTGATGCGAATTAGAACTATTATTTTCCTGTCATTAGCATGTTATTAAACAGACCAACATAGGGTTAATTTTCATGCAAGACATTTATTCTCTAATGTTTACTGATTATACTTTTATTTTGATTCAGCCGTGAAAAACACTAATGTTGCCGCTTACTTGAACGGTATTGAGCAACTAACTGGGACAAACTTTCCCTCTTGGAAGGAAAGAATTCTGATTGTCCTTGGAGTCATGGACTTGGACTATGCATTACATGAGGACGCTCCCGTAGCTCTTTCCGCTGATGATGAGAGTTTCATTGAGAAAAATAAACTCCATGATTTAACAATGGAAAAGTGGGAGCGGTCCAACTGCATGTCCCTAATGATTATGAAGAGCACGATATCTGTTGGGATAAGGGGAGTAATCCCTGAATTCGATAATGCTAAGTAATACTTGGCCTTAGTGGAGGAGAAATTTAAAGGCTCCTCAAAAGTATATGCTAGTACTTTAATTATGAAAATGCTCACAACAAAGTATGATGGCTCCAGCAGCGTTCGTGAACATATCATGATGATGACAGATATGGCTGCTAAGCTTAAGGGCATGAACATGACTATTTTTAATGGCTTTTTAGTCCACTTCATTATGACCTCCCTCCCTTCTGAGTATAATGCATTTAAGATTAACTACAACACTCAGAAGGAACAATGGACCATAAGCGAGTTGATCGCTATGTGTCCAGGAGGAGAGGATAAAGGCTGAAAGGAAAGACCATGTTTTTCATGTCGGTCATGGCAAAAGGAAGTTCCAAGGGGACTATAAGTCTAAGAAGAAGCTGCACTTCTCTCCCAAGGCTAAAATCAAACAAATCAAAGCCAAAGGAGAAGGCTCCTGCTGCACCTAATTCTGCCTTTTCTAATGGGCCCATCTGTTGTTTCTGCAAAAACAGTGGGCACATTCAGAAGGATTGTGTGGGCTTCATGAAGTGGCTCGCTAAGAAGGGTAACATCATAGTTTCTACTGTTGATGAAACCCTTTATGCTGATTTTTACCCTAACACCTAGTGGATTGATTCTAGTGCCACTGTGCACGTTTTTAATTCATTGCAAGGATTCCTTACTGTCAGGACACTAAGAAAGGGGGAGCGAAGCCTTACGTTGCTAATGGAAAGGAGGCTGAAGTTGAAGCTGTTGGCACACTACCATTAGCATTAGATAATGGCTTCACCCTTTATTTGAACAAAGTTGTTTATGTTCCTAATATGAGGACAAACTTTATTTCAGTTTCTCTATTAGATGATGATGGAT
Organism: Rhipidocladum racemiflorum; assembly: GCA_036346355.1. Taxonomy (NCBI): domain Eukaryota; kingdom Viridiplantae; phylum Streptophyta; class Magnoliopsida; order Poales; family Poaceae; genus Rhipidocladum; species Rhipidocladum racemiflorum. The sequence goes on along the minus strand of CM070573.1, from coordinate 84,925,155 downwards.
TTATTTGTATCTTTGGGAACAATAAATGCATTGTAAGTTTTAATTCTAATAATGTTGGTCTCACGATTCGACGAGGCAAATTCTATATGCTTCCTCTCTCTGAATTTCCTGTGTCAATGAATGTGTGTGATGCCACCAATAAGCGAAAGAGAAGTCTAGGTGATGAGACTTCATCGAAATTGTGGCACTATCGTATAGGTCACATTTCGAATGGGAGAATGGAACGTCTCATTAAGGAAGAGATACTCCACCCTCTATACTTCTTTGACTCAAACCACTGTATTGATTGTATTAAGGGGAAGTATGTAAAACAAATTAAAAAGGAGCCACACGAAGCACATGAATCTTAGAATTAATCCACATTGACATGTGGACCATTTCCTATAACTTTAGTAGATGAGTACGACTATCACATTCATTGATGATTTCTCCCGTTATGGTTATATTTCCCCATTTGTTATCAATCTGAATCACTTGATAAGTTTAAAATATTTAAGGTTGAAGTCGAAAATCAGCATAACTTAAAAATTAAGGTAGTGAGATCAGATTGTGGAGGAGAATATTATGGGAGACATGCTCCTTATGGACAAATTCCTGGTCCATTTACTATGTTTCTTTCAAAAAATGGCATAGTAACCCAATATTCAACACCCGGTGAACCTGAGCAAAATGGAGTAGCTGAAAGGTGCAACCACACCCTTATGTATACGGTGCGTAGCATGATGAGTTACTCTAGTTTATCAACTACTTTGTGGATTGAAGCATTAAAGACATCCGCACATATACTTAATCGGGTTCCCAGTAAATCAGTGTCTAACGCACCTTAGGAAACCGAGCTTAAGATACTTACGTGTGTGGGGTTGTCCTGCTGAAGCTAAAGTCTTTAATCCACATATTGGAAAATTGGATCCTAAGACAATAAGTTGCCATTTTATTGGATATCCTAAAAGATCTAAGGGATATCGATTTTATTGTCCAGATCGTATCACTAAATTTGTAGAAACCCGACATGCTGTATTATTAGAGAATGATGAAATCAGTGGGAGCTCAGAGGCTAGAAAAATAGATCTCGAGGAGGTTCGGACTTATGTACCGTTACCGATAATCCAAAAGACTATTATTCCTATACCTCATACAGTTATACCTCCAGATGAGAATCCTGGAGTTGAGCCCCCACTTGAGGATTCAGGTATCAATAGTACAGTACCTGATGATGAGCCTCAACAGCTCCCTGTGATAACTAATGAACCACTAAGGAGATCACAGCGGGACAAAAGATCTGCATCCTGAATGACTATGTTGTATACATGAATGGAGATGTAAATGACATAGGGAAGGTATATATTCCTACATCATTTAAGGAGGCTATGATGACTAAGGATTCATCCAAGTGGCATGAGGCCATGCAGGATGAAATAAAGTCTATGAGCTTTAATGACGTCTGGGATCTAGTAGAAATTCCTGATGGTGTCAAAATAGTAGGCTGTAGATGGGTCTACAAAATTAAGCATGACTCTAAGGGAAATGTCGAAAGATTCAAGGCAAGGCTTGTAGCAAAAGGGTTTACACAGAGAGAGGGGATTGATTATGTTGATACTTTCTCTCCCGTCTCGAAGAAAGATTCACTAAGAATTGTCATGGCGCTTGTTGCTCATTATGATTTAGAGCTACATCAGATGGATGTTAAAACTACGTTCCTTAATGGTGACTTGCATGAGGATGTTTACATGGCTCAACCGGAAGGTTTTGTCGTGGAAGGCAAGGAACATATGAGATGTAGACTTAAGAAATCCATCTATGAACTAAAACAAGCATCTAGACAATGGTACCTTAAGTTCGATGAGACCATAAGAAATTTTGGTTTCAAATAAAATGAAATGGATAATTGCATATACTTTAAGATTAAGGGGAGCAAATTTACTATCTTAGTACTTTATGTGGATGATATCTTGTTGGTTAGCAGCGATAAGGATATGCTGTATGAGACGAAGAGATTTCTTTGCGCTAATTTTGACATGAAAGATCTTGCTGATGCTTCTTATGTTTTGGGCATTGTGATTCACCGAGATAGGTCCAAAGGGATATTAGGCCTATCCCAAAAGGCATATATTGACAGAGTGCTTAAAAGATATAATATGCATAACTGCTCTGCCACGCCTGCTACTATTGTTAAGGGCGATAAGTTTGGAACATTCCAATGTCCAAGGAATCAATTAGAAGCTGATCAGATGAAGGGGATTCCTTATGCTTCAGCTATCGGAAGCATTATGTATGCTCAAGTTTGTACTCGCTCTGATTTAGCATCGTAACCGGGATGCTTGGCAGATATCAATCGAATCCAGGGTTGGACCACTGGAAAGTCGTTAAAAAGGCTTTGCGTCATATGCAGGGCACTAAGCATTACATGCTCACATATAAGAAGTTTGATGCCCTTGAGGTTGTGGGTTATTTGGACGTTGACTTTGCAGGTTGTGGTGATACTAAGAAATCCACATCAGGTCATATCTTCACACTTGCGGAAGGAGCCATTTCGTGGAAAAGCTCCAAACAATTACTTACTACATCATCAACGATGTAGGCTGAGGCTACTGGGCAGGCTGTAAAGCTTAAGAATTTTATCCCGGGGTTAAGAGTTGTAGACAGGATTTCTAAACCACTACCCATATACTGCGATAATATGGCCGCAATTTTCTATTCGAGTAACAACAAGTCAAGTGGTGCTGCCAAACACATTGACATTAAGTATCATGTTATGAAAGATGGAATCCAGGATCAAACAATTGATGTCAAGCATATAAGTACTAAGTCTATGCTTGCAAATCTACTTACTAAAGGCTTACCACCCAGTCTCTTTCGAGAGCATGTTGCCGGCATGGGTTTATTGGAAAGCCTCTAATTCTGGAAATTAGGACCATAAGAACAAACCAACTCCCGTTAAGAATAAGTAATTATTCCATCGAGATGGAATGGTACACTATAGATACTAGGGTTTCAGCGGTGCCTTTATTAATCGCTGTAATACTTTATCTTGGTGTGCTGTTCTGTTGAGTATGGACTTATGTTATTATCCTTTCGATCAAGTGGGAGAATGTTAGTAGTGATCTCGGCTTTGAACTAACTAACCCCGAAAATCACGGATCTAAGGGCCACCATGAACTCACATTAGCGCTTTAATCGGGAGAGCACCAAACTAATTAGTATTGGTCCCGTTAGCTGGCACGAGATGAATAGGGAAGAGACCGGCACTCAACAGCTAATGATCTTTGATCTTGAGTTCGCTGCTCTTCCGAAATCCCTATCTAATTTAGTGTTTGCCACGCCGAGGCTGATGAAGACCTTGTACCAGCACTGAAGCTAATCTCGATGCCCTCTTCTTTCGCACCAAACTGTTATGAACAGTACTTGTATTCAACATGAGGCCAATGGGCCAGTATATATACACATACATGAGGGCACAGAGGGAAAGCCTATATAAGGCAACATCTATACAAGGCTAACAAACCATATACAAGGATACTGTCTTAACACCCCCCTCAAACTCATGGTGGATCGACAACACTGAGTTTGGAGAGAAGAAAGTTATGGTGAGCTCTAGTTTGTGTCTTCGTGAAAAAAATCGGCCAACTGAAGGTCAGAAGGCACATACTGAAGAGCCACAACCTGATCCTGTACCTGTGATCGCATATAAGAAGCATCAACACCGATATGCTTGATGAGCTCATGCTTCACTGGATCTCGAGCAATGCTAATAGCTCTTGTACTGTCAGATAAAAGAGGAGTAGGTGTAGAAACATACACACAAAAATCCTCAAGTAACCACCGTAGCCAAGTAACCTCTGCTGTCAAAAAAGCCATAGCCCGCAACTCAGCCTCAACACTTGAACGAGAAACTGCTATCTGCTTCTTAGTTTTTCAAGCAATGAGAGAACCACTAAGAAAAACATAGTAAGAAGACAGAGACCGACAATCAGTGTGATCGCTAGCCTAGGTAGCATCAGAGTATGCTTGGAGCTGTAAAGAGCTGGAGCATGGATAGAAAAGACGGCGATAGATAGTTCCACAAAGATATCGTAGAACACGAAGAAGATGACTATAATGGAGCTGAGTGGGAGCAGAAACGAACTGACTCAAGATATGGACTGGATATGAAATGTCAGGACGAGTGAAACCGAGGTAAACAAGACTCCCAACAAGATGGCGATAGCGAGTAGGTCCTCAAGAGGTTCACCATCAGTAGATCGAAGGTCAACATTGAGCTCCATGGGAGTCTCAGCTGTACGCTGATCAGTGAGAGAAGCACGATCAATAGGGTTCTGGATATACTTCTCTTGAGAGAGAAAGAAGCCTTCAGATGTAGAAGAAACCTCAATCCCAAGAAAGTATCAAAGAGGACCTAGCTCGGACATGAGAAACTGCTCACTCAGATGAGCCTTTACAAAGGCAATATACAGAGAATCATCTCTAGTAATGATCATGTCATCAACACATAGAAGGAGAAGAGTCCGACCTCGAGAAGAAGTGTGAACGAAGAGCGTAGGATTATGAGCACTTGCAGAAAAATCAGCTGCAGTGATCACAAAAGAAAAACGCTCAAACCAGGCACGAGGGGCTTGCTTAAGCCCATAAAGAGAGCGACGAAGCCGACAAACCATGCCTTCAGGAACAGAATACCCCGGTGGTGGCTGCATATAGACCTCCTAATGCAGCTCACCATTAAGAAAGGCATTCTTGACATCAAGTTGAGAGATGGACCACTAACGAACAGAGGCCACAGCAAGTAGAGTGCGAACAGTGGTCATGTGAGCCACAGGTGCAAAAGTCTCATCATAACCACGACCATGCTCTTGCTGAAAACCACGCGCCACAAGACGAGCCTTGTAGCGCTCAAGAGAACCATCAGAACGAGTCAGCCTTATAGACCCACTTGCATGTAATGAGACGGACACGTGGAGGAAGTGGTACAAGATCCCATGTGCCAGTGTGCTCAAGGCAGCAAGCTCCTCTGCCATCGCATGCTGCCATTCTTGATGAATAACAGCATAACGGTAAGAAGTCGGCTCAGCCAGAGCTGCACCAACAAAGCTAAGACGCTCAATAGGCCGAATAGACTGTCGATCGCGAAGAGCATAACGAGGAGACACTGAAGAAGGTGACTCATCAGGAGAAGAGGGCACATCAGAAGATTCCTCAGCTCGCGAACAACGAGTGTAGTATAGAGGATATGAAGGAACAACATCTGAAGAAACCTCTGTAGGAGAGGTCGGTCATGAGGAAACCGACAATAAAGGAGACGCTGATTGTGAAAGAGGAAAAGTGACAACTGGAGTATCAGAAAAAGTCTGGAAAGATAGTGGCTCAACAAGAGATGTTGGAGAGGAAGAAGAACGAGGGTAGAAGGGACGAGACTCATCAAAAGTGGCATCCCGGGAGATCCGCATACGTCGGCCAACAGGATCCCAACAACGATATCCCTTATGCTCAGCACTGTATCCCAGAAAGACACTCAACAGACTGAGTAGTCAGCTTGGTGCGCTCACGAGGTGCTAGAAGAACATAGCACACACCCAGAAAGGCGAAGTGTAGAATAATCAGGAGGCATACCACAAAGATGCTCCACTGGAATCCCACCCTTAAGAGTAGAAGAATGTTGGATATTGATCAAGTAGGTGGCAGTGGAAACAGCCTCAGCCCAGAAGTGAGGTGGAACAGCGGAAGCAAGCATAAGAGCATGAGCTGTCTTAAGAAGATGATGATGCTTGCACTCAACCACACCATTCTGAGCATGAGCACCAGGACATGAAAACTGAGAAAGAGTGCCCCGCGTAGCAAGAAAATCTCGAAGAGCTCCTGACAGATACTCCCCTGCCGAGTCAGCACGAAGAACACGAATGGGAGAATCAAACCGAGTGCAAATTATAGTGGTAAAAGTCTTATAGATGGATAGAACCTCACTACAAAGTGTGGTGAGAAAAATCATCTATAAAAAGAATATAATATTTATGACCTCCTTTTGAAACAATAGGAGCCGGACCCCAAATATTAGAATGAACAAGTTCAAAAGGACGCTGGGACACAGACTCACTAGAAGGATAAGGGAGTTGTAGCTGTTTGCCAAGCTTACAACCCATACAATGCAAAGAGACATCATCAGACACAGCCTAAAAGGTTACGACGAACTAAAGAAGACAAAAGTGAACCACAAAGATGTCCCAAACGGTGATGCCACTAAGCAAAACTCCCGGTAGAAGATGCAATAGATGCTAAAGCGGTGAAGGAAACAGAGAAACTGGCAGAGGCAGCGGAAAGAAGACGAAGCCAGTCAAGCTCTCAAAGACGCTGAGAGTCATGGCGGCGAGGGCCAGTCCCAACCAGAGCCCCCGTGCGGCAATCCTGAACACAACAATAGTCAGAATCAAGGATAACACAACAACCATGATCAGTAAGCTGACTAGCGGATATGAGCTGCATGGTCAGTTTGGGAACATGAGAAACAACAGGAACATGAAAAAAGAAGACAAAATAATACCTCGTCCTGCAACAGAAAGAGAGGTACCATCTGCAGTATGCACGGTGATGGGAGCAGCAAGAGGACTAATGGAATGGAGACTCGTGGGATCAGATGTCATATGAAGAGAAGCTCCAGAGTCAAGAATCCATGTTGTTATACCTGATGAGGAAGGTGGTTTCTCATTAGAAGACTGAGTAGCAGAACCAACAGAACCTGTCGTGGAGAGGCAGCCATGCGACGTAGGAGCGTAAGAATCTCCTGAGTGGAGTTAGAGTCAGCAGAAGTCTGCTGAGAGGAGACGCTTGAGCCTCCAGTGCCCTTAGGAGGACATCCACTTCGATGAGCGAGATCCTTTTTATGGCAGAACAGCTCCACATGTTCGTTCTTATCGCAATAGGTACAGTGAAGACCTCCACCCCCAGTAGCTGAAATTGGAGTAGGTACCACTAATGGAGGAGTAGAACGCAGCGCCGCCAAGACTGAAGGAGACACTAGCAGACCCGCACCACGAAGGCGAGTCTCCTCAGTATGAATAGCTGCAAGGGCCTCCAACAGGGTCACATGAGGATGATGAGCAAGCAGCTGGGCATAAATCAGCTCAAATTCAGTCCGAAGATGTGTCAAGAAGTCGTAGATGCGGCGAAGCTCCAAATGAGAATGCTGGCGCTGACAGCACTGGCAAGTGCGGCAAACCTCCGGACCCAGAGAATCAAGCTGACGCCAAACGGAGGACAATTGCGCATAGAATTCATCTACAGTAGAATCACCCTGTTGTAGCAATTGCTCCTGTCGCACAACAGCAAGATACAAAGAGTCGCCAGCAGGCTCATAGCGTTCGCGAAGATGCGCCCGCATCAACTGTGCTGAAGACAAAGAAACAATATCACCAGTGAGATGCACCTCCATGCTAGCAACCAAAATAGCAGAGGCACGAGCATCTTCATCAATCCATAGCTTGTATGCAGTAAACTGTGTCTGAAAAGACTCCATAGCATCAGCATAATCATCAGACGCCTTCCGTTGAGCAGCATCATTGGCCTCCTTGGGAAGAGCAAGCGTGGCATGAGTAGGACGAGGCGGACAAGATAGCGCGCCGGTAAGAAACTCCCAAAGACGCTGACCACGCATGTGAAGGCGCATATGAAGAACCCAGTCTTGATAGTTGAGACCATCGAAGATAACTAGACATCGAGGAACAAAAACAGTTCTCGAAGAGCCAGAAGATGACGACATTTTTTTTGGAATCGACCGAACCAGACCGAACCAAAATCGACCGAACCAATCGAACCAGACTCAAATAGAGATCAGGATCGGATTCAAGTCCGATCGGACTTCTTCAGCAATCTCTGACGGGCGACGACGACACAAGGTGGCGGCCGGAGCATGTGGACGCGGGCGAGCGCCGGGAGGAGATGCGGTCGGTCGTGCGGAGCCGTCGACGGGCGCGGTCCAAAGGAAGACGAAGAAGGTGAAGGGGCCAGAGGCGGGCGCGCTTGCGATCGAGCGCGAGCGGCGGCGTCCGGCTCCTCATAGATTGCTGGCCGGGGCTCGCGCGTGTTGCTCGCGGAGGCGGCGGCGGGAGCTTGTGGATGCGGGCGGTCGGCGCACGAAAGACGCCGGAGTCGGGGCTGACTCGGCTATGGAGGGCCGGCGTTGAAGGGCGGACGGAAGGTCCGTAGAGGCTGAGGTGGAGGCTAGCTGGCCTGGGAGACCAGCGGGCGGAGAACGGCGATGAGGTGCGTCGATCTGGGCTGGCCGGCGCAGAAGGACACGAAAACAGAGAGCAGAGGCGACGAGAGCAGTCGCCAAAAAAGAAGAGGCGCAAGTGCAACGCCAATGAGGAACCTAACCCTAAACTCTTGGCCTGATACCATGTTATGAATAGCACTTGTATTCAACATGAGGCCAATGTGCCAGTATATATACATGTACATAAGGGTACAGAGGGAAAGCCTATATAAGGCAATATCTATACAAGGCTAACAAACCATATACAAGGATACTGTCCAACACAAGCTATGGCTCTTGTTCTTCCTCACCGACACTCAAGAACACCACCAACGAACTAATGGCCACTTCATCTTCACCGGGTTAGTGACTACTTCAATTTTTGCATTAATTTTTTTGTGATCATGTTTTAGACTAGTTAAGACTGAGACTTAGCCCTTAGCAAAATCAAACAAACACATATGTAAGGGAAGTAAAGAAAGAGGAGCATATTCTCTAAAGAAATACATGACCAAGTAGAATGCTAGGGTAGATTGTATTTCAAGGGAGGAAGTGACTACAACCGTTAGGCTAATAACAAAGATGGTACAATCAAGAAAGTCATGTGGAATATCTAATAAGATCCAAGGCTAGGGAGGAGCAAGGCAAATGCCAGAATAGCTAACGAAAGGCTGACCATCCAAACTGAAGTGTTAATAGGGTTATGTAATTGTATTTTAAAGATGCAATCGAGTGGCAAAGAATGTTATAAACAAGAAACGTTGAAGTGCAACTAAATATTCCCAGAGTTGGTGGCATAGGCAATATCGTATCGAACGTCACATGCTTCAATCCATTATGGTGAATAACTGAACAGCGATGACAACATTGGCGAAGCCTTGATTTTGGTTGACAAAGTTGCCAGAGACCACAATGCTATTGATTGAATAAAGGTTTAAGAGGTAAAGCAAATTGGTACTGAGCTTATTGTCGACAACACAAGCCAGTAAATAGGAAAGAACCTGCTGATGGATTTCAAAAAGGCATACGATAAGGTCCATTGGCCCTTTCTTCAACAGACACTTAGAATGAAAGGTTTTTCACCGCAATGGTGTAAGTGGATTGACAATTTTGTGTCTAGGAGAGTGTTGGCATTAAGGCCAATGATGACATTGGGCCATATTTTCAGACTAGAAAAGGACTCCGGCAAGGGGATCCCCTGTCTCCAATCCTATTTAACATTGTTGTGGATATGTTGGCTGTTCTTTTAGAACGTGCCAAAGACGATGGACAAATAAAAGGAATAGTACCTAATCTGGTTGATAATGGGTTGTCCATTCTTTAGTATGTAGATGACACCATTATTTTTATGGAACATGATTTTCAACAAGCCAAAAACTGAAACTTTTGCTCTGTGCATTTGAGCAACTTTCGAGTCTTACAATAAGTTTTCACAATAGTGAAATGCTTTGTTTTGGTGCTGCCAAGGACTTTGAAATATAATACACTCATCTCTTTGGATGTGAATTAGGAAGTTTACCCTTTCGTTACCTTGGCATTCCAATCCATTTTCGTAAATTGAGAAATAATGATTGGAAGGGGGTAGAAGAACGATTTGAAAAGAGGTTGAGTAGTTGGAAAGGAAAGCATCTATTTGTCGGAGGTAGATTAGTCTTTATAAATTCTGTGCTTAGCAGTCTACCCATGATTATATTATCTTTTTTTCGGATACCACATGGGATTCCAAAAAGATTGGATTATTTCAGATCTAGAATTTTCTAGCAGAATGATAATCATAAGAAAAAAAATATAGACTTGCTAAGTGGAATATTTTATGTCAACCTAAGGATCAAGTTGGGCTGGGTATTCAAGATCTTAATGTAAAAAACATTTGTTTGCTTTGCAAATGGTTCTTCAAACTTTTAATTGAGGATGGTGTTTGGCAACAAATACTTATTAAGAAGTATTTGGGAAGTAAAACCCTTTCTCAAGTGGAAGGGAGGCCAAGGGATTCTCATTTTTAGGCAGGCCTAATGAAGGTCAAGCATCTTTTCTTTAGATTTGGGTCTTTCAATATGGAGAATGGATCTCAAATATGATTTTGGCAAGATACCTGGCCTGGGAACAACCCCCTTAGTACTCAATACGCCAGATTATATAATATTGCTCGGAAAAAAGCATGCCACGGTGGCTGAAGTAATGAGTTCTGAACCTTTCATTATGTCTTTTCGTAGGGACCATTATAGGGCCTAATTTTAGCACTTTGCAAGAACTTATTACAAGGATTGCTGTTATAAATTTGTCTTCAATTCAAGATAATTTTCGATGGAGTCTTCATCAAAATGAACAGTTTTCGGTTCAATCAATGTATAGAGCTTTAATGCATCAAAATATCCCTTTTATAAATAGAAAAATTTGGCAGCTTAAAGTACCTTTAAAAATCAAAATCTTTCTTTGGTACTTACGTCGTGGGGTGATTTTGATAAAGGATAATCTTAGTAAAAGAAATTGCATGGGCAGCAAACAATGTTGTTTTTGTAACAATGAAGAAACTATACAACATTTATTTTTTGACTGTCATTTTGCTCGTCTCGCGTGGTATGTTATACAAGCGGTTTTTAATTTACCAACTCCTCATAGAATAACCTATATGTTTGGATCATAGAATAACCTATATGTTTGGATCTTGGCTTCTAGGGTTGGGAAATGAAATAAAAGCTCAATGCTTAGTTGGGGTTGCCGCTTTATGTTGTGCCATTTGGCTATGTCGAAATGATGTTGTCTTTGATAAAAAAACATATATCTAATCCATTGTAGGTAATCTTCTTTTGTATCAATTGGTTGAGCTCTTGGTCAGTGTTGCAATATCAAGAGGCTCGAAAGATGATGCTGTTGGCATGCTGCTCTTTACAGATCGTGGTTTGGGAAATTTTCTTAAGCCATAGATGGAGTATAAGACTGTGCAGTTTGAGAACTTTGGATGAGTTTTTAGCCTTTTCAATGTTGCCTTTTTATGATTGTCGCATGTTAGGACTTTTTTTTTCTTCTGAATTTCTTGTTGACAACATTTTGGTTGAAACTCTGTAACAAACGTTTGACTGTGTGCATCTCAAGGTGTAGAGGCCGGAAGATTAATATATTCTTCCATCATAAAAAAAAATCAACCTTTCTTTCTCCTAGTAACTTTTTAAGATTCATTTTCCGTTTGTCGGAAGATTAAGTTGGTTTAGTCCTTCAAAGTTGTTTTGGTGGTTTTTCTGCTGGTTACCATGTTCGTAAGGCTTATGATTATGGATTCCAGTTCTCCGTTGATTCTAAACAAATTGGCCTTTCTCTACTTAAAAAAAGTTGTTTCAAAGTTTTTGCGGTGCATTTCCATCTTTGGCGTGATGGTGGAGCAAATTTTCGTAAAAAAATATCAGCTCTAGTTAAGGGAACATGACAATGAATGGACATTAGTTTATTCTAGAAAGAAAAATGTCAGTCAGTCTCAAAAGACACAGAAATGTGTTCGGTTTGCTCGGCAGTTGGTTTCTTCGTTAATCAACTCTGTAAGAGCTTGATTTCGTTTCAACAGTGAAAGCTGGTTCAATTTTCGTTCGTCTGCGTCATGATTTGGCATTGTTCATCCATGGCGATTATCTCTAAAATACCAGGTCTACAAAATTTGAAATTGGATTCTAATACGAGAGCTAATTTTACGTCCTGTATTAATCGTGATTATTCGAAATGTTATACCGAAAAAAAGGAGACAACGTTATCTGGTTTCCTAAAATTAGGCAAAGTATTGGGCCAGGCCATGACAATATCGTTAATCGTGCAATACAGCAGACAACCTCATTCACCTTCCCACATTCCTAACACATCCCATTCCTCCTTGTTGTTGCACGAACACAGCAAACATCCTCATCCTTCGTCATCTCCGTCCACTCTAGAAATGGTGGAGTATGATATTCCTAATCCTATTCACTTTGTCCTTGATTCTTGAGGGTCTGGAGGTGGATGATGGCAATATCCATAGGCTGTCACAGGCAGACCTAGTTTTTCCGGGAGTCCAAGAGAAAGAACATGAGGATTATGCAATTATGATTATAGAACCCCAACCCAGGGGCGTAGCCAACCGGGGGGGGGGGGGGGCTCCATTAGGCTTGAGTCCCCCTCCAGTTGTTGAACAATATATAATTTTTAGTACCAGTGTTTAATTTTTTAATTCTTGTACGATACACTAAATTCAATGTGTTCATTCTTTTTCATCCAATGAATCGGATTAGTTACTATTTAGTTATACTTCTTCTGGTAGTAGAATAGTATAATTTCTCAACAAATCACTGGGTATATCCAATTTCTATTACCTATTATATACTACCAGTATAATGCATTGTAAATCTACTCTAATTTTTGGCACAACGACAATGAATGCACACGTGGTAAGGTATGGCTTAAGGAAGAAAAAAAGTTTTGCTAAATGGATGAATTGCTTCATGTACCATGTGCCTTGGTGGGCTGCAGACTGTTGGAGGCTTAATTTAGCAATTGGTGACTTCGCTTGCTATTTACATAACTAGACTCAAACCATAGATGCACGCAAAGATCATAGAGGGAGGGAGAGAGGGTATGGCTCCACGTCTCTCATTCACAAGGATATGGTAGCTTACAGAGTCAAGAGTGTTTGACACGCGTCGCGGAGAGCGGATGCCAAGAAGCCAGCGAGAGCGCGAGCATGTGGCAACAGGTAACCCACTGCGGCGATGGTGAGTGGGCAGGGAAGATAGCTCAGCGCGCCTGGACAGCTAAGTCTACTGACCAAAACAACAAATAGGCAGTGTCAGCATTGCTTCTGATTTATGTTTTTTTTTGTCAATTGCAATTATGTAAATAGGTTGAATGGAGACATAGCCAATTTGTTTGATTGATTGGTGTTAACTTGTTTATAGATTTACAAAAGTTTAACAAGCGAATATTGTACAAGTATTTCTCAAATAATAAAGTATTATTAGTAATCCTTAAACTGATAAGAATACAACATAAGCTGTTTAATATATTTATCTCAATCTAACTGAATTCTTCAAGCCCATCCTCAATTTTTTTTCTGGCTTCGCCACTGCCCCAACCACAAACAGAACAACCGAATCAAGCTCCGCTGGCCATCCGTGATCAGGTGGAAGAAGTTCAAAGGGTACATGTGTTACGTTGCACTCATCATCCTTTAGGCGTTGACTTGTTTCAGTTCAGCTCAGCCCTCACTAGGGATATCATGGTACTCAAACAACCTCAACAGCATGATGAAGTTAATTGGCAGGCTTCCAATTTCACTATAGTGTGATGGATTATGATTCTAGGCTTTCATTTGGACTACCTGAAGTTTCATTATATTCAAGGTTATTAAAACGTAAAACGAGAACGAAACGACCCACCCCTTTTTAACTTTTAAAGGTTTAAACGGACGTTGAAACATAGTTTGAGAGGTGCTTCTATGCTCTTCCTTCTAAAAGTTGCACAACTATTAAAGCATGAATGGAGGGTAGATGGTGGTTACTTACCCCTTCGCTTGCTTCAAGATTTGTGCAACTTGTACTAGAAGGAAGAGTATAGAAGCACTGCTCACATAGTTTTAGGCACCATTGTAAAACGAATATGAGAGCAAAGATATATCACATATGTACCTTAATTTTGTAGTCTTTTTCCATATAATTTGAGGCCATCTGCCATGCATCTCTCCCATGTATCCCTTGCATAACCAGTAAAGGCCGGGGGTAAGAAGGTCATTTGGTAGCTTGGTAAAGGGGTAAGAACAAACGCAAGTCAGCCACTTCAAACTCTCCCATTCACTTCACTCCTCCCATTCACGTCACAGAGAAGGGGAGCGAAGAGTTCAAGAGACGGCGGGCATGGGCGACGACGGCAGGCGCAGGAGACGAGGCGGGCGACCTTGAGAGCACAGGCGACAGCGGGCCCACGACGCTTGCAGGCGACGCGGTGGCGACCTTGCGGGCGCAGGTGACGGTGGGCTCGCGACGCTTGCGGGCGGCGCGACGGTGCGGCGCTAGGGTTAGGTTAACCCCTCTCTCTCCGCCTCCACTGGTTCTCCCGACCTCCATTGATGGTTAGGGTTTGTCCCGAACTCCCGATTCGGTTTCGCCCCCCCTTCTCCAAGTACCCCACACGCTCAGGCCCATCACTAATTTCAAACGCCAAAACGACCTAGAACGCCCGTTTCGTCTGAAACGCACGTTCTAGACGTTTTCGCGACGTTTCCCAGACGTTCCAAAACGTTCTAGACTGCATCGGCAAAACGCTCGGACGTTCCGGGCCTGGGGCTCGTTCTCTCGTTTAAACGATGTTTAAAAACCATGATTATGTTTCAGATGTTGTTTCATCTTTTGGGAAATTACTGCATTGGCATGAGAATTATAAGATTAAAACGATGAGTTCTTGCAAAAGTATTAGCTCAGGACACTCTGTAAATACCTCGCAAATTTGTTATTAAGAAGGGCAACACTTCAGGAGGTCATGGCTCCTCAACACTGATCACCCAAACATTCTCTCGCGAGATGAAGACCCACGAAATTTTTCTGGTAGGGATCATCAACACAAGATGAGCCAATCATACCACAAAATGTTCCACCTATGAAGTGGAAGATTCTGATCCGCTTTGGGACGACCACCTCTGCCAGTGCCGCTGCCCTGGGAGGAGCAATCTCCGCTCTTGGGGGCGGCCACCTCTGCCAACGCGGCTCCTCTACCGCCTCACATCCTCGTCGGATTCGTCACCGTCTTGCAACCCTCATCCTTGTCGGCCTCGTTCGGCCGAGGGACGAGAAGTGTCGGATTCGGTCGCCTCGTTTAGCACCGAGGGACGACTCTCATTAGGATCTACGCCGCTCACCTTTGGGACCTACACTTCCAGCTCTCGCTAGCCTCCTCTGCCCAATTTGGTCTCTACGCGCTGGCGCTCGTGCGATGTGCTGTCGCCGCCTCCACGGCTTTTGATGCCGACCTCGCCACTTCACCATCTTTGGCTGGCCGATCGTCTCGGCCACCTTTCATTGGTGACCGCGCTGTCACATCTCTGCCGTCTTGCTTCTTCAGTTGCTCGCGTCGTGTGACTTCGGCCGCCTTCGCTCCAGCTGGCCGCCCTTGGTGGTCGCTTGGCCCTCTGTGCCAACCGCTCCGAGAGGCACCACCTACGCGCTGGCTGCAGGCCGCCTTGCCCACACTAGCCTCTGGCCTGTGCCGGCCGGCCTCCAGTCACCCGCCTTCCGTGGTCAGGCCCGACCCACTCTTGCTCACAAGCCCTGCACCAGGTCTCGACGACTCCCTTGATGGTGTCCGTCGACCGCCTTCAACTGCACGCACCTCCGGCCCCCCCTCGCCTCTGGGGCCACCACCTCCGGCTGGCCCCATCTCTGCGTGCTAGCTCTTCGCACTCCAGCCTTCGAGCCGTCTGTCACCCACGAGAGCTAGCCCGTGACCGAATTGCTCTCCAACCAGACCCAATTGGTTTTGTCTCATCCGGATTCCAAACAAAATCTCAAAGCTCCATTTAAATCTATTTTTGTGCTCCACGGCTCTGGCTTCTTGGTTTTTGGCTCCAACTTCCGGTCTTTTTGGCTCCAACTCTTGCTTTTAAACTCCAATTTTCGGCTCGGCTCTCGGTCGGCTTACACTCGTTAACTTCTTCGTCGACTCAACCCCACCGTCGCCTTTTCTTCATTGACTCGGCTCCTTCGTCGGCTCTTGTTTGTCGACTCGGCTCCATTGTTGGCTTTTCTTTGTCGTCTCGGACGCACCGTCGGCTTTTATTCGTCGACTCGGTTTTTTTCGACTTTCCTTCGCCGGCTTGTCTCTTGATTGACTTACACTCATGGTTTCTTTTGTCAGCTCCTTCGTCGGCTTTAATTTGGTTTTTGGCTCAGCTTCTTTAATTTTTCTAGCTCCAAATCTCCGACTCTAGCTCCGGCTTTTTGGCTTCTGATTTTGGCTCTTTGGCTTCGGCTCGGCTCCAGCTCTTCGGCTCTCCTTCGAGTCTTTTATTTTTAGCTCTGTTGCATCCATCCAAGTGCTTAGCATCTTGGCTTTTTCTTCGTTGACTCGGCTAGACCGTCGACTCTTCTTCATCAACTCGGCTTCTTTGTCGGCTTTTCTTCGTCGACTCGCCTCTACTGTCGGCTCTTCTTCGTTGACTCGGCTCCACCATCGGCTTTTCTTCGTCGACTTGGCCTTTTCGTCGATTTTCCTTTGTCGGCTCGGCTTTTCGAGAGTTGGATGTTATGACGACTGCTTCAAGACTAGAACTTTGGGTTTTTCCCTATTTTAGTGTAAACCCTTCCAAATGCAATGCTATTGCATATGCCTTGCATTTGTGGGGGGTGTTAAGGATATATTACCTTATATAAGCTTTTTCCTTATATAGATATTGCTTTATATAGGTTTTCCTTTTGTATCCTCATGTACTCTATATTCTGGCTATTGGCCTCATATTGAATACAAGTGCTATTCATAACGATACTGAATCATCTTCAGTGAAAATGTCATTATCTCTAGATACTGAGATAGAGCTTCCTGAGATTGTCTCACCAAATTATCATAATGGGAGTCTTGCCATTGTGCCAGTTCAACAACAAACTCAGACAATTCAAAGCTATTGTTGCCACATGGTCAATTTGGTATTAACATAATCAGAGAAATTTGGCAAATGATACCACGAAGTCAGCAGGATCTAACTCCAGAGAGATTTCCAGTGACAGGATTAATTACATGGATTAATTCCTTTACAAATGATGACCACTGACGTCACAGGTTTCAAAGGAAAAAGGGCTTGGAGTATATTATTTGATAGTTCAATTTCTGAAGAAGCAAATGATGAAGAAGCCAATGTTCAAGACCAGATTACTATATCTTAGGAACAGTTGAAGAAGAAAATAGCCCATTGCCTTTCCTTTGATGAAGTTGCTACTATCTCCAACACACAGAAAAGCATGGCAATAATACCTTATGTTCCTTATGAGTATCTCTGAACTCTGATATCACGTCTCATGAAAAAGTTTATACACGGGGTTTAATGGCTGATGATGCAATTATTAGTGAACCACGTGAGATTGTTAATGATCCAACAGAGCATGAACGGAATCCACGCAAGAAGACAAAAACACCCATTTCAGTGGACACCCTTCGCAGAAGCCCCATAATAAATGTTCCACTAAAAGCGTTTAAGCATGAGGAGCTGAATCACAAAAGTGGCAGAAGATCTAAGGTAGTTAGACCCTCATCATCAATTCCACAACTATTAGCTGATATTCCTCCTCCTGTGGTTAGGTGTGGGCATTTTTAAACCGAAACTAAATTACCGAATCGAACCGAATTAACCGATTATTTCGGTTTATTCGGTTTTCGGTTCGTTTTTATTTTGGTATAATTCGGTTTCGGTATTCGGTTCGGTTCTTTGCTTCCGAAAACCGAAAAAACCGAATAACCGAATAGTCCATGTACATTACTACTTTTATAATGTTCTTTATGAAGCTAACAAACAATTCTCATGTTCTAACATCTTTGTGTATATATATGATATGTTCATATGTTATACTATGCTTATACTGTAATGACCTACGAATATTATGTGGGTTTATCTCTACTTTGTATTGCGACATGAGAAAATCAAATCTAATGTATCTAGTGTTTATTTATATTTCGGTTAACCGAAAAACCAAATTAACTGAACCGAAATATTTCGGTTAATTCAATTCGGTTTTTAATTTTGGTCCGAGAAATTCAGTTGCCAGTTTCTAAAAACCGAATTATTTTAAAACCGAAAAAACCGAACTGATTAAACCGAAAAAACCGAATGCCCATCCCTACTCGTGGTTGCTCCAAAATTCTTCAAACAATCTCTTTCAACTCCCTTAGCCTTGCCAAACATTGGTCAACGTGGACAGAACTTCCGATCCCACTGATGCAAGAATGATCAATCACTGCAATGTGCGTCACGCTGAGATCACTGAAGAGAAGCTTTCCGCGGACAAGACTAATGAAAATACAGCAGGACCCTATATTTATGCTTCATTTATCAATGTGTTTGGATATATGAACCTTTTATTTCTCTATGATAAATACTCTGGTCCTTATTTTGTTATGATTCACCTCTCTAAAACTTTAGAGAAAGCTTTGTATCTTTCTCTTTGTAGTGAAATTAATAGGACGGCTGGTTTTGTTAACTATGCTGAGCGGAACATTATTTCTCATGGGATCCATGAATACGGTCAACAACAATCAAAGGAGATGGAACATTTTTTGCTGGAATGTTAGAGGAATGCACTCAGGGGATAAACTCGGGTCTTTTAGAGAAGAGATAGAGGAAACAAAATGCTTTGCTCTTTGTCTCAGGATAATTTTGACCATTTATACCTTAATCAATTTACTCCTAGGCGTTTTGATAAATTTGTGCTTGCACCTTCTAATGGTGCCTCTGGAGGAATTTTGATTTCCTGGACAAGTGCTGATTTTCATGGTACTACCATTCATAATTTTTCATATGTTGTTTCGGTTCATTTTACCTCGAGTCAGAGCTCTACTTCGTGGACATAGTAGCCAAAAAAAGGCCGACGATTAGAGTGATCACTAGGCTAGGTAGAATCATAATATGCCTGGAGCTGTAAGGAGCTGAAGGTTGAAAGCAAAGAAGGAATGAGATAGTTCCAGGAAGATATCGCAGAACACGAAGAAGATGCAATAATGGAGCGGAGTGGGAGCAGAAACGAACTGACTCAAGATATGAACTGGATACAAAATATCAGGACAAGTGACACCAATGTACATAAAACTCCCAACAAGATGTCAATAACGAGTAGGATCTGCAAGAGGTTCACCATCAGTAGGTCGAAGGTGAACATTGAGCTCCATGGGTGTCTCAGCTGTGCGCTGATCAGTGAGAGAAGCACAAGCACGATCAAGAAGATCTTGAATATACTTCTCTTAGGACAGGAAGAAGCCCTCTAGTGTAGAAGAAATCTCAATCCCAATGAAGTAGCAAAGGGGACCCAGATCAAACATGAAAAACTGCACACTGAGACGTGCCTTCACAAAGGCAATATACTGAAAATCACCTCCAGTGATGATCATGTCATCAACACACAAAAGAGGAGTGCAACCACAGGGCGTAGTGTGTGTTATGAATAGCACATCTATTCAATATGAGGCCAATGGGCCAGTATATACACACGTATATGAGGGTATAGAGGGAAAGCCTATATAAGGCAATATCTATACAAGACTAACAAACTATATACAAGGATATTGTCTAACACCCCCCCCCTCCTCAAACTCATGGTGCATCAACAACACTGAGTTTGGAGATAAAACTTATGATGAGCTCTAGTTTCTGTCTTCGTAAAAAATTTTGCTAACTGAAGTTCTGAAGGCACATAGTGAAGAGCCGCAACCTGATCCTGTACCTGTGACCGCATATAAGAAGCATCAACACCGATATGCTTGGTGAGCTCATGCTTCACTGAATCTCGAGCAATGCTAATAGCTCCTGTATTGTCAGATAAAAGAGGAGTTGGTGTAGAAACAGAAACACCAAAATCCTCAAGTAACCATTAGAGCCAAGTAACCTCTGCTGCCAAAAGAGCCATAGCCCGCAACTCAGCCTCAGCACTCGAACGAGAAACTACTATCTGCTTCTTAGTCTTCCAAGCAATGAGAAAACCACCAAGAAAAACACAGTAAGCAGAAAGAGACCGACAATCAGTGTGATTGCTAGCCTAGGTAGCATCAGAGTATGCCTGGAGCTGTAAAGAGCTAGAGCGTGGAAAGAAAAGACACGAGAGATAGTTCCACGAAGATATCGTAGAATACGAAGAAGATGACTATAGTGGAGCTGAGTGGGAGCAAAAACGAACTGACTCAATATATGGACTGGATACGAAATGTCAGGACGAGTGACACTGAGGTAAACAAGACTCCCAACAAGATGGCGATAGCGAGTAGGTCTTCAAGAGGTTCACCATCAGTATATCGAAGGTGACCATTGAGCTCCATGGGGGTCTCAGCTGTACGCTAATCAGTGAGAGAAGCACGATCAAGAAGATTCTGGATATACTTCTCTTGAGAGAGAAAGAAGTCTTCAGATGTGGAAGAAACCTCAATCCCAAGAAAGTATCGAAGAGGACCTAGATTGGACATGAGAAACTGTTCACTCAGACGATCCTTTACAAAGGCAATATACTGAGAATCATCTATAGTAATGATCATGTCATCATCATATAGACGAGAGGTCGGTGGTGAAGGAATCGGCGATAAAGGGGACGCCGATTGTGAAAGAGGAAAAGTGACAACTGGAGTATCAGGAAAAGTCAAGAAAGACATTGCCTCAACAAGAGATATTGGAGAAGAAGAAGAACGAGGATAGAAGGGATGAGACTCATCAAAAGTGACATTCTGTGAGATCCGCATCCGTCGGTCAACAGGATCCTAACAATGATATCCCTTATGCTCAGCAGTGTATCCCAGAAAGACACACTCAATAGACTGAGCAGTCAGTTTGGTGCGTTCACGAGGTGTTAGAAGAACATAGCACACACACCCAAAAAGGCGAAGTCCAGAATAATCAGGAGGCATGCTACAAAGATGTTCCACTGGAATCCCACCCTTAAGAGCAAAAGAAGGATGGATATTGATCAAGTAGGTGGTAGTGGAAACAGCCTCATCCCAGAAGTGAGGTGGAACAGCGAAAGCAAGCATAAGAGTACAAGTTGTTTCAAGAAGATGACGATGCTTGCGCTCAGCCACACCACTCTGAGCATAAGCACCAGGACATGAAAACTGAGAGAGTGCCCTGCATAGCAAGAAAAGCTCGAAAAGCTCCTGACAAATACTCCCTTGCCGAGTCAACACAAAGAAGAATCAAACTGAGTGTGAATCATAGTGGCAAAAATCTTATAGATGGATAGAACCTCGCTACGAGAGGACAAAGTATATCCAAGCAGAAGTCCGTTGAGGAGGAGTCCGCTGAGAGGAGACGCCTAAGCCCCCAGTGCTCTTATGAGGATGACCACTTCGACGAGCAAGTTCCTTCTTCTTTCGGTAGCATAACTGCTCCACATGTCCGTTCTTATCGCAGTAGGTGCAGTGAAGGCCTCCGTCCCCAGTAGCCGAAACTGGAGTAGGCGCCACTGACGGAGGAGTAGAACGAGGCACCGTCAAGACTGAAGAAGATACTAGCAAACCTGCACCACGAAGGCGAGTCTCCTCAGTACGAATAGCTGCAAGGGCCTCCAATAGGATCACACGAGGATGACGAACAAGCTGCTGGGCACGAATCTGCTCAAATTCGGCCCGAAGACGTGTCAAGAAGTCGTAGATGCGGTGAAGCTCCAAATGAGTGCTGACGCTAACAGCACTGGCAAGTTCGGCAAACCTCTGGACCCAGAGATTCAGGCTGACGCCGCACCGAGAACAACTGCGCATAGAACTCATCCACAATAGAATCACCCTGCTTGTGTATGGGCAAGAGGATGTTTTGCCGATAGAAATCAGTATCAACTCACTAAGGATTGCTAAACAAAATGGGATGTCAGTTCAAGTTATAAAGATTTGATGGACGATAATTTAGACGACTTGGCAGAAATAAGATTAAGAACATTGGATCGGATTCAGAAAAATAAGGTAGAGTCGCGAGAGCTTACAATCAGAAGGTTGTGCCTAAATCGTTCCTCGAAGCCAAGCTCATCTGGAAGACGATACTACTCGTCGGCACGAGATAGCCGATATAGTAAGTGGTCTCTAACGTGGGAAAAGGCCTTATAAAATTCATCGGCTAGTGCAAGGTAATTCCTATATATTGGAAACTTTTGAGGGAGTGGTATTTTCTAAGGCGATCAAAGGAAAATACTCAGAGAAATGTCATCCGAGTGTTTGGGAAGGTGTCCACAAATTTACAAGCAAAACTAAGCAAGCCGATTGAAGATGGTGATGCTGAGTTTAGACTTGCTTAGCCAACGTATCGCCCGTAATATTAAAAAAAACTTGAGTTAGTGTAGCCCGAAGAGCTAGCATCACTGCTAGACCTTGAGCCGCTACTAGTGGAGTTAGTTATAATTGTCAGAAGCGAGATTTGGAAAGAAATTAGAGATGATAGCCAATGCAGTACACTCTTCAGGATAAAGTGCGGTGCAAACGGCAGACCACCATTCTTTGAACATGGTTGACTGACGGCTATGAAGAAAATATACTATCGGATGGTAAAATTCGCAGGACGGCTGAAATGTCCGGACCTTTGCGTGAAAGCCGACAGAGTACACTAGGGGAGATAAATATCTTGTAAAAATCTAAAGTCTCTTCGGGCATGTCTGTACTATCTGTTGCCACATGAAGGAATGATGGACAGGGTTAAGTGTCGGTATCTTTGTAATTGAAGAATTCATTTGGACTAAGATCTTCATTTGTCAGTTGAAAGAAGGCGGCTAGAAATTTTCTTGCTCCGACGATGGTAATTTTGGTGTCTTTGGAAGAACAAAGAATGTATCTCTTCCCAAAGGATCAGCTATTCTGGCCTCAATATCTTAACCTTTTGGAGTATCTTCATTATGGAAGGGTGTCATAACTATTGCATCAATATTGAATGGTCGGTTGAATATACAATATAACCAAGTCTGAATGAACCACATGGGGGCACCCACATTGCCGACTGTATACTGGCCTAATCCGGTGAAGAGCCAACAACGAATAACATGCATCATTTGGTAGACTGCCCTGAAACAACCTAACATATTAATTAAGTAAATAAGACTATTAGACAGTAATAAATATAGTAATTAGCGTATTTGCCTTTTTAAAATATAAATTGCGAATAGAACAAAATGGTTAGAGTTGAGGATTACCGTCAGACCCGCAGGTGAGGTATCAGTCACTGAGATACCAGACCCGTTGGGGTCGGGTCGACATCTCTCGCTAGATCGGATTCATCACGTGGCAATCATAACTTACCTGGTACAGACTGCGGGTGTCCTTAGCGATTAGAAGTCAAATAGCAAAGCTACCTTATTAACTCAGTGAAAAGGCCCAAGGGAGAGCAAAGTAGCTTGGTACCTTTGACCCTTCCACAGCCAGCCAAAGCAAGGACCGGCCAACACAGGGAGTGCATCCCCCCTATTGCAGCTCGGTAGTCAAGGCAAGGTCAAGAGCCATGCCTCCATTACAACCAAAAGAAGCAAGGCAGCAAGCTCTCATTTAATCTCAGATCCTGCCAAGGAGAGCCAGTAGCAAAGCACTACTGTTCTCCTCTTCCTAGCCAAAGCCGAGAGCAACCAAGAGCACTCCAAAACCGAAGGCAAGAACACTAGCATGATCAAGAAGAGCAAGAAGCCAGGAAGAACTCCAACCGGAGCTACAAGAGGACCTGAAGGAGTCCCAAGACGGAGCTCACCAGACACCAGAAGAGGAACCCACCAAGCGAGGAGCGAGAAGCAAGGAGAGCAGAGGACCCCAAACCGTATCTTGACCTCCCCCATCTCAACAAGCACTCTAACCTCACATCACCATCTCCAATCGGCAAATAGGTGCACTATAGTAGTAGTAGTAGTAGTGCTAGACTGTGTGATGCTTAGGCGGAGTAGATTGGGGGCTAGCCAGTATATCAGGTAGGCTCCTAGCCTCAGTAGGATTAACCCTATAGGTTGCGTAGATCGTACCAATGACACATAATGCCCAGCACACTAGGTCACGATATTGTCACCACACCATCCAACCTAGAGCCCCATTTGCATCATCGGCTATGTTAAATCAAAAGAAGAAAATGCAATCCAAAACCTTAAAAGTATGCAAAACAACCGTTGAAATGCCCTTAAAGAAGATCGGCCTGGGAGGGGATTCGGCCAATAGGGCAAATAAGGGAGGGGGAGAGAAGAGAGAAGTAGAGAAGAAATAGAGGAAGAGGTGGCGGCCGGAGTCGAGCCGGTTGTAGCGGAGCTCAGTGTCGGCCGAGCCGGGGAGGAGAGAAGAGTAGAGACATGAGAAGAAGAGCAGCTGGGGTAGGGTGCAGCCAGTAGGGCCGAGAGAGAGGGAGGAGCAGCCGACGAGAGGAGAGAAAGGCAGCGGCGCTAGGAGGCAGCGGCAAGCCGAGGCGGCGAGTAGGAGAGGGAGAGGGAGAGCTAGGCAGAGGAGGGAGGAGGAGGAAGAGAAGAATCGAGAGAGCCAGAGGAGTCGGCTAGAAAAAAGGAAATGAAGGGAAGGGGGGAAAACAAAAAGAAAGGAAAAGAGAAGAGAAAAGAAAAGAAAAGAAAAGGGAAGAACAGCAAAGAGGAGAAAAAGAGAGGAGAAATGGGGGAAAGAAGAAAAAAGAAAAAGGGAAAGATTAGAAATTTTTGTCCCCCGTGTAATCCGCGTAGGTTAAATTACCGTATATTGGTCGTAGCAAAAATTTTAATTAATTTCAAAAGGCTGCAATTAAATAGGTAGCAAATGTTTAAAACTGTAAATATGGTACTAATTAAAATTGCTGTTTTGATTGTTGCTAAAGTATTGAAATTTGGGGTCAAACTAGTGTATTTTAGTTAAGGGGGCAGCATCCCTATATTTACCCATAGCTTTTCCAAAAAGATTGGGCACCGTGAGAATTTTGTTATAGATTAATTGCCGTAGATTAGTCCTTTAAATTGTCAGGTCCCGAAACGAACCTGCCAGACCTCGCACCCAACATTTTGAGCGAGGACGCACCTTTTAGTTCTATACCAAGCAAGATTTCCTTTGATCAATTTCATTAAAAGTCTTTAAACTTGATTTCAATATATCTGTGTATCATTCATCCATGGAAAAATATTTATTTAAAAATGAATCTTAAATCGGACATGGTTGGAAATGTGATTTGAGGAAAGTGAACTTGATGATGTGATATGTGGATACTGATTTAATGAATTAGCTCATCCAACGAAAACAACAAACATGGAAGCTTCATTCTTGGATTTTACCGATGTCTTGACACCGCTGCTCGAGGACAAATATGAAGTCATCTTTTCCTCTCCTGATCTTTTCCGTTCCTTTTCACTCTGTCAATAGAGAGGTTACTAGCAAAGCCCTTAGTGTAAGGGCATCAATGCAAGCTTCATGGCAAAGACAATATGAAGTGATAGTGGGCGAGGTTGGAGTTGGTATGCTTAGGAGGTAGAGACAAAGGTATGCTAAGTTAGTTGCTATGTGCCATTTCGACTATGTCAGCAAACAATGTGGTAAAACTACCAGTGAGGGGTTAATTGCTCCGGTTTTGATAGTTTAGGGGTGTAAAAGCAAAGGAAAAAGTCTATATTATCCCTTGAATCTTCAACATATGCCTACTTAACCCCTTGGACTATAAAACTAGGCAAACTAGGCATTCCACCCCCTAAACTTTTAATATTGGTGCAAATAACCCCCTAGCCTAGTTTTCATAGTGGTTTTGCAATCGTGGAAAATAGTGTAGTAGTTTTGCCATTTAGAGCCTAATGTGGATTTTTTTCAAAGCATATTTGGCACGTAAAATGAAAAATTGTCCCATGCTCCCACTAGGGGCGCAATCGGCTTGTATTCAGTCGGATGTCGTTATTTCTGTATCGTAAATCATATTTTTTTGTCCGACTCAGAGTCAGATATAGATAGTGTCGGATACGAATACAACATAGATAATATCAGCCACAAATTTGAAGCAAATACAGAGCGGAATCGATACTGTCGACGATTGGGGAACATGCCCTTGTCGAGCTTACTTGTTGAATGAGGGATCAATACGGGCCCCATTTTCAGTGAAGGATTTGTGTCCGAAGAATGCTCGATTGGCTCAAGACACCTAGAAGATGGACACGAGGGTTTATACTGGTTCGGGCCTCTTGCAATGGAGATAATAACCCTACTCCAGTGGTGTTTTGTTATTGCTTTGTGTTCTTACGTCGTACGCGTATTCTCTATTCTCTCTCCTCTTTTTTGACATACATGACTTACAAAAAAATATCTCAACTGTAGCCGAGCACCTTGCCCACCCTCACACCGAATTCACATTTTTCTGGATTAAGCTTTATTCGATGTCTGTTGAGGTTACAAAAGGTCTCCTTGAGGTCAGAAATATGACCCGAGGCGAGCTTACTTTTGACCACTATGTCGTCCACATAGACCTCCAGGTTTCGACCTATTTGCTTTGAGAAGGTTTTCTGCATGAGACGCTGGAAGGTTGCTCCAGCATTCCTAAGACCGAAAGACATGGTCATGTAGCAGAAGGTACCGAACGAGGTAATGAAGGATGTCTTCTCTTCATCTTCAGGTGATATGTCGATCCGATGATAGCCCGAATAGGCGTCTAGAAAGCTCATCACCTGGGACTCCGCTGTTACATCGACCAACTGGTCTATGCGAGGTAGCGGGAAATTATTCTTGGGACAGGCAGTGTTCAAGCCCGTATGGTAGACGCACATGCGCCATTTGCCCCCCCCCTCTTCTTGACAATGACTGGATTTGCTAGCCATTCCGAATGGTCAACCTCTCGGATGAAGCCGGCCTTGAGGAGCTTGTCGAGCTCTTCCCGAATAATGCCTTGCTTTTCCGGGGAGAAACGTCTGAGCTTCTGCCGCGCTGGTTTCTTGTCAGACCAAAATGCTAGTCTGTGCTCAATGACTTCCTTTGGGACTCTGGGCATGTCGGATGGCTCCCAAGCGAACACATCTACATTCTTCCGGAGGAAAGTCACGAGCTCGAGTTCCTATTTAGGATCTAAGGAAGATCCTAAACGTACGACCTTGGTCGGGTCCGCGTCACTTAACAGGACCACCTTGGTCTCTCCTCCAGGCTGGAGGGCAACTTTTGGCTGGGAATGCTTCGTTCGCTTGGTCAGGTCCGTGGTGAGACAGCTGCCCGACCATATCTAATGCTCTTTTGTCGCAATTCAAGGCCACCTTCTGGTTCCCTTTCACGGTGATCATAATGCTTGGACCAAGAATCTTCAGGCATTGGTACCCATGGTGGGTCAGGACCATGAATTTGACGAGAGCTGGCCTGCCGTGGATGGCATTGTAGGCCGATTCAAAGTCGACCACCTCGAAGGTGATCATCTCTGTCCGGAAGTTGTTCGGACCTCCGAACGTTACGGGCAGGACGATCTGACCAAGAGGCTTGGTCGAGGTGCCCAGAACGATCCCATAGAAAGGGACCATGATGCTCTTGATCTTGGACCGAGGGACTTGCATCTTGTCCAAGACCTTGGCTGATATGAGGTCCAGAGAGCTTCCACAGTTGATGAGTACCCAGCCCACCGTAGTGTTGCTGATGGTCGGGTTCACGACCATTGGAAGCCTCTGCGGTTTAGTCATCCCAAGGGGACAATTATCCTTGGAGAAAGTGGTAGGCAGCTCGGACCACTTGAGCTGCTACTGCACGGGAGGCTTGCCCTGAGTGACATAATGCACTTCCCGGGCAGCCTCTTTTAGATCCCGACGAGACTTGTAGGCCAAGGAGCCCCCGAATATCACCGCGATGTGGTTGTGAAGCTCCTGATAGTCCATAATTTCATCGTCGGTGGGCTGTTTGCCCTTGCTATTCTCGCCTTGCTTCAGGAGCGTAGGCATGGGACCTTTGCTGTTGCAGAATTGTTCCAAGCGGAACGTCCAAGTCCAGCAATTGCGGAGGTCATGCCCATATGCTTGATGGAGCGGGCAGAAGTGATTGTTTGGTGGTGCGCCTCGATCATCACGACCTTGATCACCGCAACCTTGTTCGTGGCGACGATGGGGTGGTCGACCCCTGCCTCTCCCGCCGAAATTCTTGCGTTGCAGCTGTGGAGCTTGCTGCTGATGTTGCTCGACAACAACGACCATGTTCGACGCGGAGGACTTCTTTTTCTTTTTCTTAATCTTCTTCTCCATCGAGCTTGCAGTCTTCTTGCTCGTGGAGCCTCCCAAATCGGGTTGAGGCGGGAGCTTGCCCTCGTCCAGCATCATCTTCCACTGGTCTGCCTCGTCAGCGTTGGCGTATCGGTCGGCTATGTGGAACAGCTCGCTGGCCGTTAGATCAGGGTGAATCTCTAGATCTTGTGTAAAGCGGACATCCCGAACCCCGAACTTGAAAGCTCGGACAACCGCCTCGTCCGAAATGTTCGGGATCGAGTTCCATACCTGAATGAACCTTTGGACAAACTGCCACAAAGATTCGCCCTTCGTCTAGATCAAGCGCTCGAGATCGCGCTCTTTGCCCGGACGAATGTAACAGCTCTGGAAGTTCGCCCTTAGTGCATCGCTGAGCTGCCTCCAGGAGCGAATTGACCCTTCCCTTTGGTTGAAGAGCCAAGTCCGGGCAGCTCCGTTAAGCACGGTAGGCAGGAAGTTAGCCACAACTCCCTCGTCGCCCCCAACAGCTAAGATAGCAGTGGTGTAGATGGAGAGGAGTTCATCCAGGTTTTGAGTCCCGTTGAACCTCTCAATGTGACCGGGCTTGAATTTGCTTGGCCATGAGACATTACGAAGATGTGCCGCAAAAGCCCAGCACCCGAAGACCGGGGCATCGTGGGGACCTCTTCGCTCGTGATGGTCTCGACGTCCATCATCGTACTGACTGTCGACATGTGGGCTAAGTCGAGAGAAAAACTTCTCGACGTCGGCACGATGGGGATCGATCTGAAGTGGAATTCTCGGTACGGCCTTGACCGTTTCGAGCGTACCAATGCCCCCGTGAGGTCGCTCGGGAACTACTCCGAGTATCCTCGCGGTACTGATCATACCTCCTCCGGTCTTCTTGAACAGGACTTCGAGAGTCATTGTGATGGGAGCGTACAGGGGCGTGATGACGATTTTCCCGGGAAACACTCCGGGTTTCTTTGTCACAAGGCGACCCTGACACTCTCATGACAGCAACAAGTTTTTCAAGATCTTCAGCCACGACCGCGCCCATTGCTTCCAGATCCACCTGCTCGGGAAACTCCCAGAGATTGCGCACGACCGCTGCTAAAGCTTGCAGTCGCTCCCCGCTCGGGGGAACGAGAGGTGATGAACTTGGTCGATGATCGCGTACATGCTCTGGTGTGCCACACTCGCAAGAACTCTCGCGAGCAACGGCTTCAGCCCTGGTGCTCGGATTTCCACGAGCTCGACGACAAGTACTCGCCAAGGTCCTGTTCAAGGATGCTTCCAGGTGATTCCTGGCCACTTCGTAGCGGCGATGACGGGCAGCCCCCGAGGATTCGGCCTCAAGGTTTTCCTCCTCTCCTGCCATGTTAACATCATGAGGATGTGACCGTGAGGGCGACATCATGGTATCCCCTCGCGATACGGTCTCTTAATCGGGCTCGAAATGATCCGAAATGTCTAGACTATCGTAGAGTCCGTCGTACTCATCATCAGTGAGGGTATCACGTTGAGAGCGAAGGTATTGCTCTCGCGCTATGGCTACCGGGGAAAGACTCCCGGGCTCGGTGTGACCTTCCGGATCGGTCGCACCAGCTACACCGTTGTCGGCGTAGTACATGTCGTCATCCTCAGTGCCGCCGAAGGCACAAAAGTCTTGGGTATCCTGAGAATTGGGCATCTTCAGGGGGTTTTTACGTAAGGACTAGCAGATCCCTAAGGACGGCGCTAGCTGTCGACGATTGGGGAACAGGCCCCCGTTGAGCTTACTTGTTGAATGAGGGATCAACACGGACCCCCTTTTCAGTGAAGGATTTGCGTTCGAAGAATGCTCGATTGGCTCAAGACACCCGGAAGATGGACACGAGGGTTTATACTGGTTTGGGCCCCTCGCAATGGATATAATAACCCTACCACAATGGTGTTTTGTTATTGCTTTGTGTTTTTACGTCCTACGCGTATTCTTTGTTCTCATAACTGCAGCCGAATAACATGCTCTTGACTGCTTTAACCGTGGTCGTAACCGAAGCCTTGATTCCCACCACGTTTCCGTCGTGGGCGTAACGGCACCAGATCGTGGCTTTATTAGCGCTACTCGGGCGTTACTGCCGAAGACGACCTTCCGACCACACATCTCGCGGGCGAGCTTGGGCCGATCGCGCTTAGTCGTGGACGAGCATAGATGCTCGTGCCTCGAGCATGGATGCTCGAGGCTGAGTGACGAGCCTAGTCCGACCGGGCGGACCGGCCAGCCAGATCATGCGTGGGTCATCCTAAGGGACATCATCCGAGGGTATGCATGGTCGGCCGAAAAACCGACTGCTGGGGTATTACGGTACTTGTGGAAGTTATCCAATCCCCGACTGATACAATACGGAATATTTTGTCGGATATCGCGTGAAAACGTATATTGCATAAAGCACACACACAGTAATGATTAAAAAACCATATGAGTTCAATATGCAATAGGGTTATCACAGCTTAACAAATCATTTTATCAGGTAGTCCAATAAAGTTGCAAAAGCATCAAATATTCATTTATGTTTTGCGAAAGAGTACCATGTATTCACGTAGGCAAGTGGAAGCATATTCGTGAATGTCAAGCTCTATTGGCAAGTGTCACTGGCTAGCGGGATGGCAGATGGGACGACGTCAGGAGGGTGAAGCCATTGAGGGAGGGGCTAACTTGGGCCGTTTGGTTGGGCCCAATTGAAATTGGTAGAATATGGGTTGAAAATATCTGATTCTGAATATCCGAATAGAGTTATCCAGAATTATAAGAGAATATCATCGAAATCTTTGGATCCGGCGCCGAATCCGAAACCGATGTCAAATCCAAAAACTATCCGACATGACTACCCTAATTCAATCCAAACAAATCCGGTCGGTCGGTTGGCATCTATCCGATTCGATTACACCCCTAGCTGTCACCATATATCCTCTGTGTTCTGCTATCACTCCTCTCTCTCACTCTCATACTCTGCAACATTGGTTGTGCGCTAGAGGCATGTGGGCATGCACGGGATTTGCAATGAGGCGATATGACTATAATGTTCAAAATTATAAGAATGATGATAATGTCCATGAAAGTTCATCTTCAAAAGATCTTCTCACAGGACTTGAACTCGATTACACCCCATCCTCGGATGAGAACGGAGTACTTACCCCATTTGTCCACTTAGGGTTCCGTATTTGTGCGGTCGCAGGTGAGATGGAGGCACAACGGGTGGAATGCCGTGAAATTCAAGAAAGGGCTAAAAAAGCTGCCTAGGAACACGGCGAATACCTCGCTGTCGTAAAACAAAAGGAGGTGGAAGAGGCAAGATGCATATACCATAACAGTCAACCAGAGACGTCGCGTAGACCGGATCCCTCAGGGTGTTGTCACCGACATATCTCTCCAGTCACACCGTCGGTCCAAAGGGCGGTGTTAAGGGACCTAAACTTGGTTCGAAGTAATTCAAAAGAGGAAACTCCTGTTGATAGGCTTCGTATAATAACTAATGCAATTTTAAATCAACTTGTGGACGGAGATAATATAACACTTACAAGATCCTTAGCTACTAATCTGCAAGAAGCTGCTGCAGAAGTACAGAGCATATCTCCCTCCACCAGGTGTCCAGACCGATTCCCGTATGGAACATTCCTCATCTGGTCAGTGCCAGCAAAGTTCGGATAATCAATTGAGGAATGGACCACGACGAATAAGTAACTTCAACAGGCTTGGCCCAGGTGAAAATGCTAACTACGGTCGGCAACGACCTCATTCTCTTGATTATGAAAAACAAGTTTCTAACGTTGAATGCGTTTAGAATTATACACAGGATGCAAAGCTTTCTCCCCAGGGCTAAAGAAGTCACTTGGCTTGAGAAATTTAATCCAAGACCTTCAGAAAGTTACAATGGAACTCAAAATCCATCAGAATTCCTGCAAATCTATACCACCACCATCCAAGCTACCAGTGGCGATGAGAAGATAATGACAAATTACCTCCCTACTATTTTAAAAGGATCTGCAAGAACTTGGTTGTAATCAACCAGAAGGATCTATTTTTAGTTGGGAAAATTTATGTCATGTCATCCTAAATAATTTATGACCTGGAGAAGAGATGCAACGAGAAGCAATGCAAAGGAGGAAGATGAGCAGATGGCAGCGACCGGCAGCACCTTTGGCTAGTGTTCCTGGCTTGCTTCCTCCCATCTCGTGTGCTGCTCAAATGCTCAATGCCTTTGGCTGCTCCTCTTTACTTCTAGTTCCACTTCTAAATGGGCCAGGCCAAGCCCAATTGAGTGATTGAGCAACTAGCCGCCCAAAGCCCAACCCAACTTGTGGCTCGGTTAGCCTGACAACCAAGTTGCGCGATTAATCACGGCTAGTTCTCGACTAGAAAACCAAGTCGCTCGACTAGGAAACTAATCGAGGCGAGGTCCTCTAGTCGAGCTCCCAAGTTGACTTGTCGATTAATCGTCGATTAGTCACAATTAATCGTGCGACGATAACTATGCCCGAGCCGCTGCTCTGTTTTGGGTCACTGAAGCGGGCCCCACCTATCAGGCGCCTGTCTCTCTCCCTCTCATTCAGTCACTGACAAGCTATCCCCACACGTTAGTTTTTCTTTTAAAAACCAATTCAAAATTTTTTGTCACTGACATGTGGGCCCAGATGAAAATAATAACATATTTTGTAATATAACCTATATTAAGTTACGAGTCACTAACATGTGGATAACACGTCTCTTTTTTGAAAATAAATAAAACACTAACAAGTGGAGCCCACATGTCAATCTCTGTAAACAAATAAACGTAAATACTAAAAAATGAGAGACGCTTTCAGTTCAAAGAAGAATACACCTCTATTAGAAGGTGTAATATCAGGAAATACGCCTTTTGACGTTACCCCTCTTTTCCATTTTGGGGAATTTTCAGCTGATTTAAATTCAAATGCTCATAACTTTTGCAAATAAACTTCAAATTGAGTGAAACCAATTTCTAATTTTTTTTCTAAATTCTCGATCTTTCTGAATCTGTAAGAATATTTGGATTTGGTGTCTATTTGAATCCATTTGATTCTTATTATTGCTTTACGATTGCCGAGACCCTCCCTTCTGGCGTGGAATACAAGAGGGTCTTGTGCATACCGTACTAGTCCCATGATCAGAGCCTGGTACGCATATTTATAACATGGTTACCACAGTCACACGCAATATCACAAATACATAGATTAATGATACATTGTTCTTACAACAGGGCCTTAAAGGCCAAACAGAGTGCAACAGAAAATAAGAAAAGTCCAGTTGTATATCTTAAGCCAAAATATTCCATAGGAAACTAACAAAGATAATCCTAGAAAAACTCATTACTGTATTCTCCGTGTCCTGCGACAAACTAGGGGTCGTCGGGGACTTCGATTTCTTCGCCCACTGAATGTCAACAAGCAAGTGTACTTAGCAAGACTTGTAGTGTATCACAATTATAATTAAATGATTGACTATGTCAAAGTAGA
Organism: Rhipidocladum racemiflorum; assembly: GCA_036346355.1. Lineage (NCBI taxonomy): Eukaryota > Viridiplantae > Streptophyta > Magnoliopsida > Poales > Poaceae > Rhipidocladum > Rhipidocladum racemiflorum. Next base: position 84,891,591 of record CM070573.1, on the reverse strand, counting down.
TGGCTATCCTACCATGTTATTTTGCATAAAGCGAGAATTAGATATGAATAACTAGTAGATTGTAAATGGAATTTGCAATAGCAGTTTGACAGGTATGTAAATGGCAAGTATGAACAGCATAAAATATAAGTAGCTCCCAATGCATAAAACGTTTTTGAGAGGCACATTGGATTATTGGAATTTAGATAAAACATTTGCGGACTTTGAGAGAACTGAATTTGAAGTTTAAAAACCTGAATCCATAACTAGGTTATTGAAAACAAATTTCTTTAAATGCCTAAATTCCAGAAAATTCAGAAAAATGCTAAAATTTCATATTAAAGTCAAAAATCAACTTGGATACTTCGCATTTCAAATTCGGTGCAAATTTTGATTGTTACAATGATGCTTTCCGTGTAGTCACCGACGTTCCGGAAACATTTCTCATCGACCCAGAACAAGCTCAAGAATTCAACAAGCAAGGCAAGCACCTCATTTGACCATATTGATCCTATTATTTGACTTACTTAATGTTGTTTTTGCAAATTTATTTATGCATGCATGTACTTTCTGTAAAATGGCTAAATTATGGTTATTGATATATAATCCTACTTTTGGCATGGAAGTTCCTTGATAAATGCATAATATTAACCTTGAAATCCCTAAGGTAAGGGTTAGGCAATAACTAATGTCAACTTTGGGTATATTCGATTATATATGTACCTATGCTTAGCCATCCTTTAGGAATAGGAAGAACAAATTGTTGGTTGCAACATTTATTCGGGAATGAAAACTATATTAAGGAGTTACCTCTGACATCCTGGTATAAAATCAAAACCAAAAAACTAGGTTTTGATTTATATAATCTGTTAAGTGCATGGAGTTGCACGTAGTGTAGCGAGAGCTCGCTAGGGCCAATTAAGGACCGAGCGTAGCGTTGTATAAACCAAGACATTCTGTACAACCATAAGTACTATTTCTAGGGTGGTTCTAACCTATTAAGTTATCTGGGAATAGCTTTGTACATTGAAAGGCCGAAGTAGTACGGGCATTTCGGGTAGGTTTGCTCGAAGGGGTGCCCTCACCGAGGTGTTGGGAATAACGCTTGCCAATACAACGGTGCATGCCTTGCTCTGGGGGAAATGGTTACGACATGGCGTAAACTGCCATTGGTACCGTGTGTATAAATATTTTCCGCCTCCATAGTAAGGGCCAAACATCACCAGGCTGCTGCTAAGTTAGGTTTGAGCGATGTAATGGTTTTATCATGATCTCTCTGTCGGCACACCGAAGGAAGTGTGATAATAGCTTGGCAACAAGAGTCGATCATGACTTGTGGGTAAAGCTGTACACCTCTGCAGAGTGTAAATCTTTTCGAAAAGCCATACACGCGATCATGAGACTTGGTGCACTAACACTAGTTAGTTTTTGGATTTTAATAAAAAGGTTTGAATTGAAAAATGGGTGGTAGAAATGTTACAAAAGTTGAGCCGAGTATGGCAAGGAATGGATCGTTAATCGCAATCAAGGAGGATTGCGAATTGCTTATATTTATGCTATATACTTGTTATGTACATAATTGTCAACTGCTCTTTGCAAATTCTATTTATGCAAAAGAACAATGTAGGATTAGCCATTTCATTTGACATAGCCAAACATATACTTATAATTGCTATACACTACAAGTCTTGCTGAGTACAAATGTACTCACCCTTGCTTATTGATATTCAGTGGGCGAAGAACCAAGGTTCCCGACGACTCTTATTTTACCACAGGTTTTGGGGAATATGGTGACGACCTTTTCTAGGATTAATCCTTGTTGGTTGCCTATGGATATTTTGGGTTGAGGCATTATTTTGTTTCGCTACCTTTCCGCTACATTTTAATTGGCCAATGGTCCCTTTCAATATACCATTGTATAAATATGATCTCTCTAAATCAATGCTATGTTGTATGATTATGATGGCAATATTGTGAATGGGCATTTGATCATTTGCCCTGAAGTTGATGGGCGTTTGATCATTTGCCTAAAGTTGATAGACGTTTGATCATTTGCCCTACGATGTCTCACTGACATGTGGCCCTAAGACCCGCATGTCAATGACATATCGTAGGGCAAATGATCAAATGCTCACTAACTTTGGGCAAATGATCAAATGCCCATCAACTTTAGGGCAAATCATCAAATTTTCCATGTACATGAGATTCAGGTATTCCACACATGAAGAGAGGTCTCAACAATTACAAAGGGGATGATAGGAGACACATATATGGTCAAGACCTAGATCGGCATCTCATACAAACATGAAACAACATAAATATATTTTTTGCAAGCTCTTCACACATAGTAGCAAGGGTATCGTAGAACTAAGTAAGCAAGGTGAGGAAACAAAAGCAAAATGGAAGGCCGTGTAAGAAAGGTAGCAACAAATGTTTTCTAACAGCTTGCGTAGCACACTAAATAAATCACAAGAATGGATCTAATAAAATTGATAGGAAAAAATTGGTCTGCCCAAAATAATAGATTTTAAAAGAATGTATATATCTTTCTTCTCCATGTAGTAGTACATGTCCTCATAACTACATAATGTAATATATCTATTTAGGTAAGGGGAAACCCTTTCTATTCCATAAGTAAAAACATATATTATCACATGTTTGCAATCAACACGGATAGTTCCTCTAGTTTATGTTTTCAATATTAATCTGAAACGGGTATGCTTATTGATCTGTACGTCGTGTTTCTAAGAGATAACATACAGGTCCTTCAATTTGAAAAATAAATGGAGAAAGAAAAACATAAAATAACCATGTAGTTACCCTTAATATTTGGGTAATATTGATTCAAAAGACAATAGATGGCATGATAATTGACATAGTTTAAACGCAAAACTGACTTCGTAGTTATTTGAGGCCCATTGCAATAACTACAAGAACACTATTTAATTAGATAAATTTATTTCAAGTCTCCGTACATGTAGCTACATATAAATGGAGTACCAGACACAGAAAATTCACAATTTACTATATACATTTCAGCATAGACCCCCGCAAATCGGTTATCTTTTTTCATAAAAAAATAGAACACGATTAGAATTGTGTCCCAGTTAGGGAGATGTTGTGCTTAGAATAACGGAAATCAACAATACCTAGTGTCCAAATTCGCCCCCATACAATCATTGAATCATAAATGGTTCTTAGTTGCCAACTTATGGCCATGGTTTGTCTAATCTGAATAATAATTTGGTTCTTTAGTGGACATCCTATAATCATGGGTTGCCTTGTCCGAATTATATGGATGCAAAACAAACTTTCGATAAGATTAGCATCTACACACAAATTACCTCAAAATTCTAAGTTGAAAGATTGCCAATTTGAATTTCCATCATCTTCCAAAAAGCTACAAAATTTGATCAAGACCAATGTTATTAAGTCGTTGACTAATCCACGAGTAGTCGTGTAGGTAGTACATGAAGACGGCTAGGGAGTGACTCGACTTAAGCGACTAATCGTGCGGCTAGACGACTAATCGCCGCCTAACCACAACTAGTCGGCCTTGTCTAGCAGAGCGTCTCATGGCCCACGTGAGACATATATATACATGGAATCAAGTAGGTGAAACCTAAATCCTCCTGTCCCGATCGATTTTCACCCAAGGTTCCGTTGCAACCGCTTGCGCCCGTCCGACCGCCCGCTGGAGCCACCTCCGCCTACTCCCGTTCGCCTCGGCCATCGCCACCTCCGCCTCTAGCTTCTCCTGTCCACATCGGCCAGTCATCCTCCTTCGCATTTGCATCTCCGCCCGTCCTCCTCGGCCACCGCCACAGCCTCCCATCCTCCTGCGCCCATCTACCGAAGCCGCCTTCACCCGTGCGTCTCCAGTCGTTCGCCTCGACCACCGTCGCAGCCTCCCATCCTCCTGTGCCCATCTACTGGAGCTGTCTACGCCTCCTCCCGTTCGCCTCCACCAGTACATCTGCCGAAGCCGCCTCTGAGTCCTCCCCTCTGTTAGAGATAGAGTCCTGTTACCCTTGTATACCTATTTGGTTAGAGATTGAGTCATGTTTCCTGTACCTCTTGTACATGTATATATACTGGCCCATTGGCCTCATTATGAAGACAAGTGCTATTCATAACATGGTATCAGAGCCAAATATTTTTAGGGTTAGGTTCCACCGTCAGCGTTGCACTTGCGCACCTTTTCGGCGGCTTTCTCGTCGCCTCTGCTCCTCCCTCCAGTTTTGTCCGCCGGTCTTGCTCGCCGCTTCGCCGCCGGACGCAATGATCTCCCTGCTTCTTCGTCATCGCGGTGCCTTTCACCGTCTGGCCGACCGTGCATCGGCCGACCGGCCCCGCCCACTTCCGTTCTCCCGCACGATCGATCGCCTCCTCCCGGCGTGCTCGTTTCGTCGCTCTTGAGTTCTTCATCGCCGAACGCCGACTCTGCTTCTTCATTGCCGAGCGGTGGCTGTCTCTTCCGGTCTCTTCGCGCCTGACCGCAGCCATCTGCGATCGCTCGGCTGGCACACTGGTGGCCGGACGTTCCTGGCACGTTTCGGCGCTGCCTTCTCTTCTTCGGCCCGTCCGTCGTTGGTCTTCTTCAAGTCGCCTGCTATCGGTGGCCTCGCCATCCGAACACCGCCTCTCTTCGCTATCGACTCCGCCGCTCGCCGCCGCTGACCTTTCGCCCTCTTCGCCATCGGCACCGGCGTTGAGACCGCACTCGCAGAGGCGCCACGAGTCGGCGCCGGCGGCACCGGAGCTTGCGACGCGAAGCGAAGCCGACGGAGGTCGGACTCGGCGCAAGACGCGTTAACGAGGTCGGCCTACTCGCGAAGACGCCGAGCTCGCTTCGCCAGCTTGGCTTGCGCCAACGCCGCACGCCACCAGGTCGCCGACAGCCGCTCCGAGTCTCGGCGCCCTTCGGATTTCTGTGTTCGGCAATCGGCACATGAACTCCAGAGCTTTCTTGTGAAGAAATAGATTTGACTAGTTTTGACTTCACGTGAAGACTTGAAGTCTTTTGGGTCTCACGTCCGTGACTTTTGAAGTCCGGTTGAAGGCTTAGTTCACGTGCCTCTCGGTAAAAGAAGGCTAAAGAAAAAAAAATGTCGTCATTTTCAGGCTCTTATTCGGGGACTGTTCTTGTTCCTCAATGCCCGGTTATCTTCAATGGAGACTCATCTGAGGAGAGTCGTCCTTATGACGCGGGTCTGCTGGTGTCTCCCTCAGTCTTGGCGGCGCCTTATTCTACTCTGTCGGTGGCGTCTACTCCAGTTTTGGCTACTGGGGGCGGAGGTTTTCACTGCACCTACTGCGACAAAAATGGCCATGTAGAGCAGTTCTGCTACCGGAAGAAAAAGAATCTTGCTCATCGAAGTGGCCGTCCTCCTAAGAGCAATGGAGGATCAGGCATTTCCTCTCAGCGGACTCCTCCACAGCAGAGTCCTGTTGGTTCTGACTCCACTCAGGAGATCCTTATGCTACTGCGTCGCATGGCTGCCTCTATACAGATAGGTTCGGCTGGTTCTGCTACTCAGTTTTCCAGTGAGAGACCACCTTCCTCATCAGGTATCACACCATGGATCCTAGATTATGGAGCTTCTTTTCATATGACATCAGATCCCACGAGTCTACATTCCATTAGCCCTCTTGTTGCTCCTACCACTGTGCAGACTGCAGATGGTACTTCTCTTTCTGTTGCAGGACGAGGCAATCTTTTGTCGTCCTCTTTTCATGTTCCTGCTGTTTCTTATGTTCCCAAACTGACCATGCAAATTTCATATCCGCCGCCAACTTACCGATCATGGTTGTTGGGTTATTCTTGATTCGACTCTTGTTGTGTTCAGATCGCCGCGACGGGGCTATAGTTGGGATCGCCTCGCCGCCATGACTCTCAACGACTTTGGGAGCTTGACCGGCTTCATCTACCTTCCGCTGCCTCTCGCCGCCTTTTCTGCTTTCTACCGCTTCAACATCTGCTGCTTCTTCTATCGACTTTTGCTCGCTGGCATCACCGTGGGCCATCTTTGTGGTTCGCGCTTTTCTTCTTTAGTTCGCCGTGGGCTTCTAGGCTCGTGGTCTCAGTGACGCCTCTTTACATTGTATGGGTTGTAAGCTTGGCAACAAATACAACTCCCATACCATTCTAGTGATTCAATATCACAACGTCCTTTTGATCTTGTTCATTCTCGATGTTTGGGGTCCGCCTTTTGTTTCCAAAGGGGGTCATCGAGATTATATTCTTTTTATAGATGATTTCTCTCGCCACACTTGGATATATTTTATATCCTCTCGTAGTGAGGTTTTATCCATCTATAAAACTTTTGCCACCATGATTCGCACTCAGTTTGATTCTCCTATTCGTGTTCTTCGTGGCCGACTCTACAGAGAGTATCTGTCAGGAGCTCTTCGAGCTTTTCTTGCTACACAGGGCACTCTTTCTCAGTTTTCTTGTCCTGGTGCTCATGCTCAGAATAGTGTGGCTGAGCGTAAGCATCGTCATCTTCTTGAGACAGCTCGCGCTCTTATGCTTGCTTCCGCTGTTCCACCTCACTTCTGGGCTGAGGCCGTTTCTGTTAAGGATATATTATCTCTTATAGTTATAGATAAGTTCTCTGTTATAGATAGAGTCCTATTCCTATTCCTTTCCCTCATGTACTCTATATATTGTGGCCTTTGGCCCTCATATTCAATACAAGTCATATTCATAACATGGTATCAGAGCTCTAGGTTTTTCCTAGTCTCATCCTTCCGCTGTTTTAGATCTAATCTGGCCGCCTCGAGGAGGAGACTCTGGCATGCACTCAGACGGCAAGACATCGCTGGCCGTCTGCCGGGCCCACCGACGCGGCTCCTTCTTTGGAGTTTGAGGCGGCGGCCGATGCAAGATCGCCCATCTGCGCCATACGGCGCCGCCGGGCATCTGCGCGGCGACGTCCAAATCACACTGAGCCGGCCGACTTCGTCCTTCTGCGCTGCCGCCACGCTTCCTGCCGGCCGACCATCCACCTCGGCCGCTTCTGCGTTTCGGCGTGGCTCTTCTCTGCCGCGTCGCGCTCGGCCGCTTCGCTCGGCCCCGCTTGCTCCTTTGCGCATCGGCCATCCGGCGCTCGTCTTCTTTGTTGTCCTTCACTTGGCCTTCGCTCGCGCCGCTTCGCCTGGCTGAAGCCGCTCGTCGCCGGACCTGTGATGCGCCGCCTCGCTTCGCTGATGTAGCATCGCCTCGCCGATGGCTACAATCGCCGCTTTACCTTTCGCCAGACGCCGGCCGCCAAGGCTTCTCGCCATCACAGATCTCTCCGTGGCGCCGCCACGCCGGTGGTCTCAGATCCAGGCGTGCTCGCTTCGCCTTGTTCGTGGATTTACCGCTTGCACTGCCGCTTCGCGCCGGATCTCGTGGCGGCTCGCCCCGCGGCTCCGCCAAAGACTCTGCAAAGAACGCCTCCGTCCGGACGTGCTCGACTGTCGCCGCTGCTCCGCCTCGGCCTCACGCTCTTGTGTTGCTCTTCTTTGGACGTTGAACAAACACTCAAGAGCTTCACATCTAGTACTTGTGAGGATAAGTTCACGTGAAGTGCTTTTAAGTCCCTCTGATTTTGTTCACTGGAGGTTCTTTATTCAACTCTCACCTCACGTGAAGGATTTGGCTTTCAAGTTCGGTTTCCAAGTCCAACAAAAGGTTCCAGATTTGGGCGCCTTCGGTTTTGGGTGCGCTTCTTGGATCACTATAGCTCTCGGTCTTCTACATGACCTGGCTTGGCTCCAGCTTTGGTCGGCTCAGCTTAGTCTTCCGTTGCGTCCATCCAAGTCTTTAGCACCATGATTCTGTCGTCGCTTGGCTCTCTTATCAGCTCGACTTATTCTGTCAACTCTTATACCTTGGCTCGGCTTATTTTGTCGGCCTCGTCGGTTCTTCTTCGTCGACTGCATCGGCTCTTCTTCGTCGACTCTGCCATACATTCGACTTTTCTTCATCGATTTGGCTTCTTCGTCGACTTTTCTCCATTGACCCGGTTCTTTTTCGTCGACTCGTCCCGTCGACTCTTCTTCGTCGACTCTGCCATACATTCGACTTTTCTTCGTCGATTTGGCTTCTTCGTCGACTTTTCTCCATTGACCCGGTTCTTCTTCGTCGACTCGTCCCGTTGGCTCTTCTTCGTCGACTCTGCCATACATTCGACTTTTCTTCGTCGATTTGGCTTCTACGTCGACTTTTCTTCACCGACTCGGTTCTTCGTTGGCTATCTTCGTCAGCTCGATTCTTCAGGAGTTACATGCTACGACGGCTACTTCAAGACTATGACTTTGGATTTTCCCTTTTTAGTTCATCTCTTCCAAATGCAATGCTATTGCATACGCCTTGCATTTGTGGGGGGGTGTTAAGGATATATTATCTCTTATAGTTATAGATAAGTTCTCTATTATAGATAGAGTCCTATTCCTATTCCTTTCCCTCATGTACTCTATATATTGTGGCCTTTGGCCCTCATATTCAATACAAGTCATATTCATAACAGTTTCCACTGCTACCTACTTGACCAATATCCAACCTTCTTCTGCTTTGAAGGGTGGGATTCCAGTTGAGCGTCTTTGTGGCATGCCTCCTGATTATTCTGGACTTTGCCTTTTTGGGTGTGTGTGCTATGTTCTTCTTGCACCTCGTGAACGCACCAAGTTAACTGCTCAGTCTGTTAAGTGTGTTTTTCTGGGATACAGTGCTGAGCATAAGGGATATCGTTGTTAGGATCCTGTTGGCCGACGGATACGAGTCTCACGAGATGTCACTTTTGATGAGTCTCGTCCCTTCTACCCTCGCTCTTCTTCCTCTCCTACATCCCTTGTTGAGCCACTGTCTTTTCAGACTTTTCCTGATACTCCAGTTGTCACTTTTCCTTCACAGTCGGCGTCTCCTTTATCACCGGTTCCTTCACCACCGTCCTCCCCTACACAGGTCCCTTCAGATGTTGTTTCTCCCTATCCTCTCCACTACACTCGTCGTCCGCCAGCTGAGGACTCTTCTGATGTGCCACCTTCTTCTTCTTCTGATGAGCCATCTTCTTCTTCAGTGTCTCCTCCTCGTTATGCTCTTCGCGATCGACAGTCTATTCGACCTCCTGAGCGCTTTGCCTTTGTTGTTGCCGCTTTGGCCGAGCCGACTTCTTACCGTGATGCTGTTATTCATCAGGAATGGCAGCATGCGATGGCGGAGGAGATTGCTGCCCTTGAGCGCACCGGCACGTGGGATCTTGTCCCACTTCCTCCACGTGTTCGCCCCATTACTTGCAAGTGGGTCTATAAGATCAAGACTCGCTCTGATGGTTCTCTTGAGCGCTACAAGGCTCGTCTTGTGGCGCGTGGTTTTCAGCAGGAGCATGGTCGTGATTATGATGAGACTTTTGCACCTGTGGCTCACATGACCACTGTTCGCACTCTTCTTGCTGTGGCCTCTGTTCATGAGTGGTCCATCTCTCAGCTTGATGTCAAGAATGCCTTTCTTAATGGTGAGCTGCATGAGGAGGTCTATATGCAGCCACCACCGGGGTATTCTGTTCCAGAGGGCATGGTTTGTCGCCTTCGTCGCTCTCTTTATGGGCCTGCATAAGCCCCTCGTGCTTGGTTTGAGCGTTTTCTTCCGTGATCACCGCACTGGTTTTTCTGCAAGTGCTCATGATCCTGCGCTCTTTGTTCACACTTCTTCTCGTGGTCGGACTCTTCTCCTTCTATATGTTGATGACATGATCATTACTGGCGATGATTCTCAGTATATTGCCTTTGTAAAGGCTCGTCTCAATGAATAGTTTCTCATGTCTGATCTTGGTCCTCTTCGATACTTTCTTGGGATTGAGGTTTCTTCTACCTCTGAGGGCTTTTTTCTCTCCCAAGAGAAGTATATCCAGGATCTTCTTGATCGTCCTTCTCTCACTGATGAGCGTACAGCCGAGACTCCCATGGAGCTCAATGTTCACCTTCGACCTACTGATGGTGAACCTCTTGAGGATCCTACTCGCTATCGCCATCTTGTTGGGAGTCTTGTTTACCTTGGTGTCACTCGCTCGACATTTCTTATCCAAATCCATATCTTCGAGTCGATTCGTTTCTGCTCCCACTCACCCACTATAGTCATCTTCTTCGTGTTCTACGATATCTTCGTGGAACCATCTCTCGCTCTTTTCTTTCCACGCTCCAACTCTTTACAACTCCGGGCATACTCACGATGCTACATGGGCTAGTGATCACTCGATCGCCGGTCCCTTTCGCCATCGTGTTTTTCTTGGTGGTTCTCTCATTGCTTGGAAGACTAAGAAGCAAACAAATAGCTGCTCGAAAGTGCCGAGGCCGAAAGGCGGCTATGGCTCTTTTGACAGCAGAGGTTACTTGGCTACGGTGGTTACTTGAGGATTTTGGTGTTTCTGTTTTGACACCGACTCCTCTATTATCTGACAGTACAGGGGCTATCAGCATTGCTCGAGATCCAGTGAAGCATGAACTCACCAAGCATATTGGTGTTGATGCTTCTTATATGAGGTCACAGGTACAGGATGAGGTCATGGCTCTTCAGTATGTGCCTTCGTGAGCTCCAAGAAGCGCATTTCTTCACGAAGACACAGACTAGAGCTTTTCATAACTTTTTCCTCTCTAAACTCAGTGTTGTTGATCCACCATGAGTTTGAGGGGGGTGTTAGAGATAGAGTCCTGTTACCCTTGTATACCTATTTGGTTAGAGATTGAGTCATGTTTCCTGTACCTCTTGTACATGTATATATACTGGCCCATTGGCCTCATTATGAAGACAAGTGCTATTCATAACACCCTCCGCATTGCCCATCCAGATCGGGTAAGATCTCAAAGATTTGATGTTCTGTTAAATTTTGTGGTGATTGTCGATGTTCAAGACACAAGGGTCCCTAGATCGAGCTTACGAAATAATTGGGGTTGCCTTTACAGAGAAACAATCAAGACCATAAAGAAAAGGATGAATCGGAATGCTTTTTATTTAATCACGTGTATTTGACAGAGTACATGCTTCTGAATGGAGAACTAATACTAATGCTAATCTTGCTCTTCGCTTGTACGCGATCATCCTTTGTCATTGTGCGTGCCTCCTATTTATACCGGATGAAGGGATGGCAGTTGTTATCTTCTGAGAGATGTCTTCATGCCAAAAGGTGTCTTCTTGCTAAAAGGTGTCTTTTGATAAAGAGGCGTCTCTTCGTAGAGAGTAACTTCCAATCAATGGTTTGTACTTTTCAGAGAGAGAGAGAGAGCGTCTTCCGTACACTAGTCTTATGCCGAGGTAACTTCCTTCCCGACCAGTTTCAGGCCAGGGCGAAGGTTATCCAATACCCGACCTGTATACTGGTCAGGATAACCGGATAAGTCATTCCCAACTAGCGTGTGTGTTGTTGATCGAGATAACCAGATAAACTTTCCCTGACCAGCACACATGGCGCTGGTCGGGGTAAATAGGGTATACATTATCTCTGACCAGTGTCTAATAATCTGGTCGGGATTTCCTCCATGTGCCTACATTTTGACTCTGGTTGGAGTCGTAACTAAGTGATGGGCCTTGGGCCTCGTCTTTAATTATGGGTGTTATGGTTATAGCATGACACACGAAAACTGGAGACACAATTTAACGTGGAAAAATCGTTGCGTCAAAAAACCATGGGAAACAATCCATTATGATGCTTCAAGGATTACATGTACATGGGTTGGCTTATAAAGCCGAAGAGTCCTAGTTGTAGAAGATATGACTCCTAACAAACTAGGGATAAAACCATAAGATATGGTAATTAGAGACATTTGAGTTATCTCCAACAAACCTCCCCTTAACTCAAAATCCATAATGAAGTTGTCTCCGAAAAACCCCAAAGGGTAATTAAGCACTGAAAGTCCAAAAGATAGTGTAAATATGAAAGACTGAAACAGTCAATCTAAACAATTTTTACGAAGCAAAATTTAAGCAGACCACCAGTAGATCAAGAAAGACCGGTACATTCAAACCAACACAGATATAACAAAGCAAACGAAGAAACTGGGTTTTCAATTCATAACCCCAGTAAAGTCTGAGTCTGCGCAACTGACCTCTTGAAACAAATGCTCAAAACAGCATAAGCCAAAACATCACCTGTGGCGTTTGATAAATAGCGAAGAACTCATCTCATGAAATTGACATGCTCCATTTGGAACAATAAATTCGGCAAACAACACTCATTGAAAGAGAAAATTGCACGTGTAGTCATTATTGTCTACTGAAACTGTTCTTGCAAAAATGTCAAGATAAAAAGAACTATTGTGCTGTCAATAGTGTAAATTGCAGTAGACCCCTCGTGTCGACCAAAGACAATAGGACTACGTTGTAGTATTCACATAGAAACAAAACTCCTTGTACTTTAATACTTCACCTCAAACTGCATTGGAGCAAAACCTTCACTAATAAAACAGCTACCATCAGGGTGTCCTCAAATTCCAAATTAATGTTGACAAAACCTCAATAATGGTCAACGTATCCAAACGATGAATAAACACCAAATTAAAGGTGAAGAAATACCAAATCAATTGTCTCCTCATCTGATTTTTTTTTTCAAATAGACGATGAAACGTCAAAACAAAATGACCAACGAGTAATCATAATGAATGCCACCAATAAAAGGAATAAAAGCCTGAATTGTGAATGAATACCACGAATAATAAGCACAAAATAATAAGCATAACAGCTTGAATTGTGCATGAAATCCACCACCACCACCAACAACAATATTAATAATAGGTATGAAAGCCTGAAACTACGCATAAAATCCCGCCAATAATGGGCACAATAATCCCCCAATAATAAGCATAATAATTCGCCAATAATTGCATTGCAATAAAATCTTACTTTTGTTTTGGTACTGGAACAATTTTCAGAGAAGAAATAGAAGATGGAGCCGAGAGCTGAAAGGATGAAGAAAACCGGAGAAGCTAACTGTAGTTCGATCTAGATTTATGGAGCTAGCGGGACCCAAACGGAATTAAAAGTACTTGTGACATTGCTTTGGAGTCGGGATGGCTTAAGAGCTTCTCTTTGGCACGATTGAAATCACATGCATCTTTGTGTGGGCGAGCCGAGCGGGTAAGGGCAACTGGAGGGTGGCAAGTCAGCGGGAGCAGAGACCGAGGGCGGTCGACCGGACAACAGGGTGGCCAGTGGCGTAGACACCAGGCATCACCGGGGGGCGCGAAGGCGGCAGCGGATCATGCTGCTCGAGGCTCCGATGGGCGCGGGCATGCACGCGGGAAGCCGGCGACGACCGACGTGGTGGCTGAGAGGCCTGAGGCTGAGCGTCGGTCGGGAGTCGGTGCAAGACAGAGCGCGGAGCGGCGCCACACGAGCCGAACCAATGGGGCACCGGGCGAGGCACCGTGGCTAGGCCACCCGGAATCAGAGGCGACCCATGGCGGGGTGGCCAAGGAGGCCATTCGCTCCGCCGAAACTTGGGTTGTAGAGAAGACGACCAAGCAGGCGTCGGTGTCGACCTAAACTTTTCAACTCTTAAGACATTATGGGGTCTCGCGCTATTCATGTCACCATTTTAGTTCCTGATAGGGAAATCCTTTGTGATTTCCTTGGTAACTGAAACGGCGGGATAACTATACTAATGAACAGTATAAATAAGGGGGTAAGGCTTCCCTCGAATACTTCACTCCTGCAGACTCTCAAGCGCGAAAAACTCTTAGTCTTTCTGCTTTCTTTCTTCTTGGCTCCTGAGGCTTTTCAACTTTCGTTCTTTTCTCTTCTACTTTTGTGAAGTTTGATTAGTAAATGGAGGGGAAGTCTCAAGAACTAGAAGAAAGTTCGAAGTTTTTCACCTTTCGAGCTCTTTTTTCAATTTTAAAGAAGTCTATCTTCACTGATAGCAAGATCCAAGAACTTGAGTATCATGGCTTGATCCCATCGTGTGAGATGGTGCATTGGGATCTTAGAGGAGAAGATGCGAAGCCTGTTCCCCAAGAGGGGTGCATTGTGCTCTTCTTCGCTTTCCCTAAGTTAGGTTTTCGTCCCCCTGAGAGTGAATTCCTAGCCGATGTGCTCAATCATTATGAGATCGAGGTTCATCATCCTCCCACAAATTCTATTTTGATTTTGAGTATTTTTTTCACATCTTGCGAGGCTTTTTTTGGTATTCCTCCTTCTGTTCGTCTTTTTCGCTTTCTTTCAGTACATCAAAAACAATAAAACCCAAGATATTTTTGGGAGTGTTTATTTTAAACTCTAAGTCGGAGTTCAATACCCTTCCCTCCCGACCAAAGATACTTGGAAAGATTATCAGCGGGAGTGGTTTTACTCGGAGATTCTAAGGGGCAGTCGCCTCCAATTCACTAGGAAGGTCGGCCCGACATGGGCGAGGTCAGAGGCGAAAAATGAAAAGGACTCTCTGCGGCTAACCAACGAGGAGAAGATCGTGAAGGTCATCTCCAAGTTGGTCTCATGGGGCTTATCAGGGTAGAAAAGCATCTATGGTTTTCTGTACCACAAGCTGAGTCCCCTGAAGAGGCGGTTCAGATACGCTTAGAGGATCGAGGGCGACCAAGATCCTACCAAAGATGAACCTGGAGGTAAGGGATTTCTGAGTCCCAACCTCCTTTTCTTATATACATTTATATTTTAGAACTTGCTATCATATAGATATGTTTTTGTATTCAATTCTGACTGCCAGGGAAACTCGTTTGAAGGTCGCGCTTATTTTGCATGTTCCTTCGGATGGATTCGATCAAGCTGCTTTGGATAAGAACCCAGCTTCCTTTATCGCATAGATTGAAGAGTTCATTTGGTTATAGGATCAAATCATTGTTTGTTCTAATAGCTTACCCCTTTTTAGATGCATGGTCAAAGCATGCTACCGACCAATTTGAGGTCTCAGCCCTAGTTCCTTCGATGAAGAAGAGGACTGCGGGTAGAGGTGCTTTGAAGGTGGTGGGTTCGACTTCCATTGCAGTGGCTAGTGTTGAACCAACCAGCACTATTCCAGTCTATGGTACCACCTCTAAGTGTGTGTAGGACCCACCTCAAGCCCAGGAGCAGAGGGCTGGAACTTTTGCGGGGACACAGAGAAGGACCTCCTTACAGGTACATAATAGAAGAAAATATGGTGGATGGGATATTCCATATAAGAATTATCTCTTGTTTACATATATTCAGGGTAAGGAGGATGAGTGAGGAGGACAACGTTCCTCTCGTAAAGAGGAGGAAAACTCCTACTTCGGATGTTGGGACAACTAACACTCCTTGGTTATCTTGGAGTATGGATTTGGGGTGTCCTTTAAGTAAGGATTTTTTTTAACTTCTTAGTTCCAAATACCATTATTATTCCGAACTAGTATAGTTCCTCTCTCTCTCTCTCCCTCTCCTTTTAAATGTTGATTTTTCTCTTTTTAGTCCCCCGGCTGTGCCGACCAGTGCGGAGCTATCTTCAGCACATGCTAATAAAGCTGCCGAGGATGTGCTTGCTAATGTGCAAGGTATGGGCGCGACGCCGACCAATGTTGAGGGTGAAGACCCTCTAGTTATTGGAGGTGAGCTTCTGGTCAATGAAGCATCTACTGCTACCGTGGAGGTTCATACATCTCCAAAAGCGACAGAGGAAGAGGTCGGGGTAGCCAAGGAGATGGCTACTGCTCCGATCAGCGAGAGACCAGTGGCCGCGGTTACAACAACGATCACAACCACCGAGGTCGATATGATCCCATCTTCTTCTAGTGTTGCTAACTAGTAGATGGTTTTCAAGCAAGTTCTACTAAATTGCTTTCTAAGGTATTCTTCTTACATTGCCTTTATTAAATCTTAAGATAAATAAAGAGTATGTTTGATTTATATATTTTCTCTTCTTGCTTTTGTAGTTTTCGCAAGAGGCATCTGACCTACTAGGTGGGTAAGTCCAGACTTTGGTAAAGTAAAATTTCCGCTTCGAAAAGCATGCAAATGATCCTTTGAAGATCATGTTGACATGATTGTCAGGTTTCTGATAACCCATGTTTTTGTCATCATCCGCATCTTTGTTATTTCGACCTTCTAGTAGGGTTGGCATGGGACCCTTTCCAAAGTAAAATTCATCCATGCGCCTGTGCCATGTACGACAATTACGTAAGTCGTGTCCTATTGCGCTATGAAAGGACAGCATCGTTCATTCCCACTATTTGATGTGGAACTCTTCGGAATAAACGGGTCTCCTGTCTGACCATGTTTGTTCTTCCAAGGCGTCTTATCCTTGGAGTATGCAAATCGTTCAGAAACGCCTGCAACCTTCCTTTGAGATATCTTTTTACCTTTTTCTTACTTTTTCCTTTGCGATCTTCATGTGTGAAGGATTTTTTTAGGTTTATTACCATCAAAAATCTTCAAACCTAGCTAGGGTGGTGTATGCCCCTTGTCGACCATGCGGTTCCATTCAACCGCCTCATGGGCGTTTGTATACTGATTCGCCATATCGAAGAGTTCTGATATGGCAGATGGCATATGGATATTGAGATCCTCCATGAAACGTTTGTAGCGTATAGCCTGCTTAAATACACATATCATATAATCATCAAATATGTTAGGAATCATGTTACATACCTCTACAAACATCTTAATAAATTGACTTAAATTTTCATCTAAGGTTTGACGAAGAAGTTGCAGGTCGTCTTCTTTACCTGGCTTAGTGTAACAACTTTTAAAATTATTTAAAATGGAATGACATAAATTCTCCCAACTAAAAATGGACCATTCGGGTTGATTAAATAACCAAGTTCTTACAAATCCTTTAAGGTAGGAAGATAATTTGCCATTACCTTCTCATCGCCACCGGTAACTTAGATGGCGGTGGTATAGATTTGGAGAAATTCTGATGGATTTTGAGTTCTAATGTTACTTTCCAAAGGACCAGGCCAAGTGACACTACTAAGCCCTGGAGAAAAGGCTTTACATCTTGTACACAATCCCAAGCGTATTCATATGATAGGTATTTGTTCTGTATAATCAGGAGAATGAGGTAGTCACCAACGACAGTTAATATTTTCACTTGGACCAGGCCTGTCAAAAGCACTTCTCCTTCGTGGGTCGCTCCTCTGTTGGTGGTTAGAGTTCTATTGACACCGACCAGACAAGGAATGATCCACTCGGAAATCAGTTAAAGATCTCATGAAAGGGGATATGATTTATACTTTTGCAGTAGCTTCTTATAGATCAGTAGCTAGAGATCTTATAAGTTGTACATTATACCTGTCCATGGGTTGATTTGAAATTGCACTAGTTATAATGCGAATTTTATCCATAGGACCCGGTTTCTTAAATGCACGTATCACAGAATCATCAAATATGTTAGGAATTGTGTTACGAACCTCTACAAACTTCTTAATAAATTGATGTAAATTTTCATCTGAGGTTTGACGAGGACGATGCAAGTCGTCTTCTTTATCTAGCTTTGCATAACAACTTTTGAAATTGTTTAAAATAGCATGGCATATGTTCTCCCAACTAAAGATGGATCCTTTTGGTTGATTAAATAACTAAATAGCTTGGATGGATCCTTTTGCCATTACCTCCTCATTGCCTACAGTAGCTTGGATGGCGGTGGTATATATTTGGAGGAATTCTGATGGATTTTGAGTTTCATAGTAGCTTTGCAAAGGACCTGGCTTGAATTTTTTAGGCCAAGTAATGTTCTTGAGCCCTGGAGAAAATGTTTTGCATCCTATATACAATCCCAAATGTGTTCTGTATAATCATGAGAATGAAGTTATCGCCGACCACGGTTAATATTTTCACCTGGGCCAAGCCTGTCAAAAGCACTTCTCCTTCGTGGGTCGCTCCTCTGTTGGTGGTCGGAGCTCTGTTGACGCCGACCAGACAAGAAATGATCCATGCCGGAATCAGTTAAAGATCTCATGAAAGGGGATACACCCTGTACTTCTACAGCAGCTTCTTGCAGATCAATAGCTAGAGATCTTATAAGTGGTACATTATCCCCATCCATGGGTTGATTTAAAATTGCGCTACTTATAATGAGAATTTTATTCACAGGAGTTTGCTCTTGTGAATTACTCGGAACCAAGTTAGGTCCCTTACTGGCACCCTTGGAACCTGCAGCGAGGTCGAAAGGGTAGGTCGGGGACGAATTCCCCAAGGATATGGCCCTTGCAAGGTTCATGGTTGGTTGTTGTGGTAAAGACGTCTTGTTTCTTCCACAGCCTTTTGTTTTGCAATCGCAAGGCTCTCGCGTTGCTCCTAGGCAGCCTTTTCCTAAGCTTTACGTTGTTCGTGTTCCACCCGTTGTATATCTATCTCTTCCATGACCACACAAACGCGGAATCCAAAATTGATGGAGGGGTGAGTGCTTCCTCATCGGATGATGATGATGATGATAGGGTATAATCGAGTTCAAAACCTCGGAGAAAATCTTCTGAAGATGAACTCTCATGAACGTCATTATTGTTCTGGTAAGTTCGAACATTGTTGACTTCCATAGGGCATGCGTCCTGGTTCTCTACCTCTAAGACAGGAGCAGGTATGGAGTCACTCTTTCTCTCTGATTTTGCCTCAAGAAGGAGCACTCCCGGCGCAACCTCATCCGGTTTGAATGAAGTTGCCAATCAGGAGTAGAAGTCACTTTCGTCAGTGAGGTGAGTGTCGTTGGCAAGATCAAACGAGTTTTCTTCATCCATCGCTTACGGTGAAACACATTACCATTGAAGATCTTGATGGCTTGACACACAGCAGTTGTGGGCACCCAGAAAGATGAATCGAACCTTATTCGTGCGTTGGACTAGAGGCGACACCCATACTCCACTTAAGTGTATGCTCACTACCACGAATAGTCCCGTGCATAGAATATTAACCAGATAACCCTCACTCAAACAAATATGACCCACCCGATTACACCGTACACACTTACATCCAAGAAAGTTCAATTCTTTTTCGAATAACCATACCAGGATTGAAACCAACCACTCCGGGCATATCACACGCCGACCGCCTTAGGAACTTGGTATCACCCACACCCACCGAGGGGTGTGTGTCGCAATAGACAAGGAACAACGATCACTCATGTCCACGCATTAGATAGTTGAGAACAATTCCAGGTACCCGAATATGTGGCTGGCGCTAGTTCCCAAGATCAAAGCCTAGCGCTCACATATCCCGCATTTGAGATTTACCATTACACATACACATGTCTATACATTGACATAGTATAAATATATTCTACAAAGCTTTCACACCCACTTAATATTACAACTATGTGGCCAACCGGCCAAATATTACACACAAAAGTAGATTGCAGAGGAAAGCATAAAACAAAAGTAGGATAGTGGTATGCCCATCCAAAACCCAGAGGCAACCGACTAGAAAGAGCCCTATTTCATCGGTCCAAATAGTCGTCGGACCCCAGTGTGAAGTAAAAGTCATAAGGGACATCTTCTGTACCTTCGTCTAAATATTGTAAATTAAGCAATGGTGAGTACACGTCTGTACTCTCAAGACTTTAGTGTATGGAAATAAATGTACATGCAAGGTTAGTCCAAAGGAATAAGCTTCAACAATATGTTTTATTTTCAGCATAAGACATATTTTATTTGCAAATGTGTAGTTTATCAAATGGTAACGAATTTGAAAAGAGCATTTAATACGAAACTAATGACAGTATGTAAAGCATATTTACAGCATTTCATGACCCTCCATGGCCATGAACAGCAAGTAAATCACAACCCACCTTGGCTTAAGTATATACTAACCCGTTATATTATGTTTTTCCAAAATCTATGCAAAAATAACGCTATTTTTCACATTACTTTCCCTAGTTGCTCATGACCGTGAGCACGGCTAATTAATTATATTTAAATCTCTGCAGAGTGTACACTTTACCCACATGGCACATTCTAGCAATCATGTCAACCATGCCCCGTGATACCTATGGTACCCGATTTACAAGATTATGACGAAACCGTTCGACTAGTTAGAGCCTAACCTTACATAAGCCCATTAGGTGACTCCCCCACGTAGCTATAACTCTTCTACGATGGGGCACATAACCATGTATTAGAATGCTTTAGTCCCAACGCCTCAGTGAAGGGAGCACCTACGAGCGACACCACACCTTAGTTCGCCCTTACTATTTCGGCCTACCAAAATGCAAGGCTAAACCCCAACTAATTTACTAAGCTAAGGCTATCCCATACTAGCACACGCAGTTGCACTTTTTACTTAGGTGATAGCATCAAGTTCAGTCCTTAGTTTGTCCTGGGCGAGGATCGCCCCCTATCTACATGCGAGATTCCTCCTCACGTCTCAGATATAAACAATATCTTGCCGGTGTCTAAATCATAAGTTTTCAGTTTGACTTTTTACTAAAATACCGGAAAACCTTACCTCAGGTTCCGAACCTTTAAAATTTACCCAAGTCCAGTTAAGTTTGTAGCTCAACATTTAAATAACGTCCTAAGTAAGCATGGCTAAGCATATACATGATATATCTCGCAAACAACACCCATAGTGACATTGACTAATGTCTAAACCATAAAACTAAGGTTACAACAAAAAATAAGCAAATGTCAAGGTGAGGATAATGCATTCAAATAGGAAGTATCTCCCAGCTCCCGCAACATAGTAAGTTTTATCAAACCATACACGCAAGGATATATATATATAGTTTGACAATTCAGAATAAATTTTGTAAAAATAGTGGGATCAACATGGTCAACGGAGGGTGTTTGCCTTGCTACTCGTAGTTTGGATCGTTGGTGGAGTCGTCACCAACGAGCTCAACGATGTCGGTGTCTACACGTCGTTGGAAAAGCACGGCAAATAACGAATAACAAGTTTTTAATTAAGGGCAAAAAGAAGTCAATTATAAAACCACAGTGAAATTTACTAAAGGAGATGAGGGTGGTTTTAGGATTTTAAAGTTATCATTTGTGCATGCTAGTTCCATTAGTCCTTTGTTCATGATTTGGTCCTTTTTATATTATTCGGCCAAAAGGCAATTTTGGGTTCATTCTAGGGCATAACTTCTTGATTCTTATGTATAGGTTATTCTTATCTTTCGAATTCAAGAGGCTAGAATTACATTTTTTTTGTGTGAATGCTTACGAAGTCAAGAGGCTAAAATAATTTGGATGTATAAAATAAGATACCAAGTTAGCATGTAATGGTGTGTGGCTTAGGTGTCGTATGTTCGGAAACGAGACATGAGAGTGAGGGCGGCGCCGGCCGTTTCACGGGCCGTCTACAAGAGAATGAGCGTGACACAAGGGTTTATACAAGTTTGGGTGCTAAACAAATGCCCCACTCCTGTCGGTGTGTTCCCCGGGGGGAGTACAGGGGTGTCTCGTTGTCCAGGCTCCTCGAGGGGCACACCAGTTGTCAGTCTTGTATTTAATGAGTTCAAGTTACATGAGGGGGTTACAGTGAGATTTTATAGGCGCTCAGCCTGTTAACACAAAATACCATCCTACCCCTACTGGAGCAGCTTAAGTGGGGGTATCTTGGTCATTTTAGCAGGGACGTAGTGGATCCCATGTCATCGTGTTGCGGGAGTAGACCTCTGACTCCAGGGTCCCACAGGGTACTTGGTGACCCCAATCAAGTCCCCTATGAGACCTCTCGCGGGGCACGTCCATGAGGTATGCCCGCGGGATGAGCGTAGACCTCCCGTGGGGTACGCTCAGGAGGTAAGCCCGCGGGGTGGACTTAGACCGCCCACGGGGCCTGAGGGGATCTCCCGCGAGGCACGCTCACGAGGTATGCCTGTGGGGCATGAGGTCTTTCGTTGCACTCCACACCTGTGGGGTTGGAGATCTCTCGTAGTGCTCCCATGGGGTACGAGGGAATCTCCCGTAGCCTTCCAAAATGTTCGCAGGGTAGGCTCGAGGTTTACAGGGGGACCTCCCCTCCACACCCCTTAGATGTTTCGCGCTAAGGCATGAGGGGACCTCCCATGATGCCACGTGTCGGGGCTCAAGAGGACCTCCCGTGGTGCCTCGCACTGTGGCCTGAGGGGATCCCCCGTTACACCACGCTCTCCACGTGACCTATCCACAAGTTTGGCACAGGGTTTAGGTTAGGTTCCTCACCGGCGTTGCACTTGCACCTCTTCCTTTTCGACGGCTCTTCTCGTCGCCTCTTCTCCTCCAACCATCGCATATCTTCCGATCATGCCTTCCTCATCAGGTATAACACCATGGATTCTTGACTCTGGAGCTTCTTTTCATATGACATCTGATCCCACGAGTCTCCATTCCATTAATCCTCTTGTTGCTACCATCACTGTGCATATTGTAGATGGTACCTCTCTTTCTGTTGCAGGATGAGGCACTCTTTTGTCTTCCACTTTTTGTGTTCATGATGTTTCTCATATTCACAAACTGACCATGCAGCTCCTATTCGCTAACCAGTTTACTGATCATGGCTGTCGTGTTATCATTGATTCTGACTTGTTGTGTTCAGGATCGCCGCACGAGGGCTCTAGTTGGGACTGGCCCTCGCCGCCATGACTCTCAGCGTCATTGGGAGCGTGACTGGCTTCGTCTTCCTTCCGCTGCCTCTGCTAGTCTCTCTGTTTCCTCCACCGCTTCAGGATCTATTGCATCTTCTACCGGGTCTTTTGCTCAGTGGCATCACTGTTTGGGACATCTTTGCGGTTCACGTCTATCTTCTTTAGTTCATCGTGGCCTTTTAGGCTCTGTGTTTGGTCATGTCTTTTTACATTGTACGGGTTGTAAGCTTGGCAAATAGCTACAACTCCCTTATCCTTCTAGTGAGTTTGTGTCCCAGCGTCCTTTTGATCTGGTTCATTCTGATGTTTGGGCTCCGGCTCCTTTTGTATCAAAAGGAGGTCATAAATATTATATTGTTTTTATAGATGATCTCTCACCACACTTGCATATACTTTATGTCCTATCGTAGTGAGGTTTTATCCATCTACAAGACTTTTGCCACTATGATTCGCACTCAATTTGATTCTCCCATTCGTGTTCTTCGTGCTAACTAAGTAGGGGAGTATCTGTGAGGAGCTCTTCGAGCTTTTCTTGCTACACAAGGCACTCTCTCTCAGTTTTCATGTCCTGCATGCTCAGAATGGCATGGTTGAGCGCAACATCGTCATCTTCTTAAGACAGCTCGTGCTCTATACTTACTTCCGTTGTTTCACCTCACTTCTGGGCTGAGGCTATTTCCACTGCCACCTACTTGATCAATATCCAACCTTTCTTCTGCTCTTAAGGGTGGGATTCCAGTGGAACGTCTTTGTGGCATGCCTCCTGATTATTCTGGACTTCACCTTTTTGGGGGTGCGCGCTATGTTCTTCTAGCACCTCGTGAACGCACCAAGCTGACTGCTCAGTCTATTGAGTGCGTCTTTCTGGGATACAGTGCTGAGCATAAGGGATATCGTTATTGGGATCTTGTTGGCCGACAGATGGGGATCTCACGAGATGTCACTTTTGATGAGTCTTGTCCCTTCTACACTCGTTCTTCTTCCTCTCCAATATCCCCTATTGAGCCACTGTCTTTCCTGACTTTTCCTGATACTCCAATTGTCCCTTTTCCTCTTTCACAATCGGCGTCTCCTTTATCGCCGGTTTCTTCACTACTAACCTCTCCTCCAGAGGCTTCTTTAGATGTTGTTCCTTCCTATCCTCTATACACACTCGTCGTACGTGAGCCGAGGAATCTTCTGATGTGCCATCTTCTTCTCCTGATGAGTCACCTTCTTCAGTGTCTCCTCATTATGCTCTTCGCGATCAAACAATCTATTCGGCCTCCTGAGCATCTTGGCTTTGTTGGTGCAGCTCTGGCCGAGCCGACTTCTTATCGTGATGCTGTTATTCATCAGGAATGGCAGCATGTGATAGTAGAAGAGCTTTCTGCCCTTGAGCGCACTAGCACGTGGGATCTTGTACCACTTTCTCCACGTGTCCGTCCCATTACATGCAAGTGGGTCTATAAGATTAAGACTCGCTCTAATGGTTCTCTTCAGCGCTACAAGGCTCATCTTGTGGCGCGTGGTTTTCAGCAGGAGCATGGTCGTGATTATTATGAGACTTTTACACCTGTGGTTCACATGACCATCTCTCAGCTTGATGTCAAGAATGCCTTTCTCAATGGTGAGCTGCATGAGGAGGTCTATATGCAGCCACCACCGGGGTATTCTATTCCTGAGGGCATGGTTTGTCGACTTCGTCGATCTCTTTATGGCCTTAAGCAAGCCCCTCGTGCTTGGTTTGAGCGTTTTTCTTCTGTCATCACTGCAGCTGGTTTTTCTGCTAGTGCTCATATTCCTGCGCTTTTTGTTCACACTTCTTGTGGTCGGACTCTTCTCCTTCTATATGTTGATGACATGATCATTACTAGAGATGATTCTCAGTATATTGCCTTTGTAAAGGCTCGTCTTAGTGAGCAATTTCTTATGTCCGATCTAGGTCCTGTTCGTTACTTTCTTGGAATTGAGGTTTCTTTTACATCTGAGGGCTTCTTTCTTTCCCAAGAGAAGTATATCCAGGATCTTCTTGATCGTGCTTCTCTCACTGATCTGTGTACAGCTGAGACTCCCATGGAGCTCAATGTTCACCTTCGATCTACTGATGGTGAACCTCTTGACGATCCTACTCGCTATCGCCATCTTGTTGGGAGTCTTGTTAACCTTGGTGGCATTCGTCCTGACATTTCGTATCTAGTCCATATCTTGAGTCAGTTCGTTTCTGCTCCCACTCAGCTCCATTATAGTCATCTTCTTCGTGTTCTACAATATCTTCGTGGAACTGTCTCTCGCTGTCTTTTCTTTCTACGCTCCAGCTCTTTACAGCTCCAGGCATACTTTGATGCTACCTGGGCTAGAGTGATCACACTGATCGTCGATCTCTTTCTGCTTACTGTATTTTTCTTGGTGGTTCTCTCATAGCTTGGAAGACCAAGAATTAGACAGTAGTTTCTCGTTCGAGTGCTGAGGCTGAGTTGCGGGCTATGGCTCTTTTGACAGCAAATGTTACTTGGCTACGGTGGTTACTTGAGGACTTTGGTGTTCCTGTTTCTACACCAACTCCTCTTTTATCCAACAATACAGGAGTTATTGGCATTGCTCAACGCGGATAGCAGTGGCGCAGACCTCCATGGATTGCATGGGATCTGAGTCCCCGTCGTATGGGCCAACGTTGGGCTGGCGGAACTTGGGCTGGAACGGGGTTTCGGAGATACCCTGGGTGAGAGGGTTTCTGGTCCTGAGATCACCTCCGTGACCATGCCCACGGGGGGAAGGCGTCCTCGCGTGGTGATGATAAGAGGCTTCAAAACTGGAAGCCCGAGGGCGATGACAGCGTCCGCGCTCGGGAGTGGGAGTACTCTCGCTGATGCGCGGTTCAAGCAGGCTGTGAAACCCAAGACTCCGCCTTCGCTCCCCCAGAACTGTGGCCACGGCGACCAGGGAGGGAGGGGGCACGCCCGGTGGTGGCAGAGTGAAAACTCCTCCCCTCAACCTGGCTTCGCTGGGCCGGGTGGGGGTCCCTTAGTCCATGCGTGCGCTGGCAAGTAGCTGCAGGTAGAACTCTCTGTTCACCTGGAGGTGTCCTTGGAGGAGCGGCTAACTTTGGTCTGGTGAGTTCCCCTTCCGCCCTGGGCCACGTTGCACCCTGAGGTTGAGAGTTCACCCTAGCGGATGGGAGTCAACTGACCATCTCTAAATGCAGGCGCATTTGCCCGGGAGGAGCTTGGGGGGGTCTCTGCTCGCAAGGGCGCGAGATCGAGCCCCGGAGGCTGCGATAATGGCGCGATATGCAATTGTATGGGAGGAGTCCCCCCAAGCCCTATACTTGGCGGGCGAAGCAGCTAGAAAGGGGCCCCACTTGAGACTGCCGCATGGGCGAGTGGGGGAGGTTAAAAGGGTTTCCCCCATGCTCGCCTCCGTAAGCGAAGAGTGGACCTCCGTGTGCCCTTGGGTCAGTGGCCACTTGGACCGAGGGGGGGCAGGAGCGAAGAGAGGTGTATAGGCCCCCCGTGAGGATGGTAAGAGGCCATCATGTAGTTCACCGTTTGCCTTGCGGTTGCCTCCACCCAGGCCTGCCACTTGGCCAAGTCCAACGTCTCGGGAGCCATGGTCGGCTCTGAAGCACCTGAACCCGCGATGGCAAGTGTGCCCCGAGCTCCCGGCCCTTGAACCATGGCAGCTAATGCACGCGAGGACGAAGAGTCTTCAAGTCCTGAGACTTGTAGGACATTGTCCACCTCGGGGTGGATGGCACAGATCTCAGAGGGTGGTTGTAAGTTCAAGCTCCATTTGGTTTTAGTGATTGGTTTATATTAATGCTTAATCTGTGTTTAATGACAAATCTAATCTTAATGAGACTAACATGCTTTATTGAGTTATATTTAATAGTCTCATATTTGGATGGAAAATAGAAAACCCAAGGTATGTATGCATAATCATTCTAGTAGTAATTGCATATCTTGGATTCAAGTTTAAGTATGAGTTTCCCCAATGCATTAACCACAAAATATGCATTATGTTTCCCAAACCATATATTACATGGATGCACATATCTAGGGGGAGTTCACACTTGAACTTGATGTTTCATTAGTACTGATCTATTCTTCACTCCATAAATTTAGGATCAATACACTAAAACACATCAATTTAAATGAATGTTTAAATTGAGTTCATTTGTCTCCTAATCATCAAAGGACATTTCATCATGTGTTGATGGTGTTCCTGTGATCGATTAAGGACAAATGGAAAGTTATTGAGTAGTATGAAACATTAGTTGCATCATGTGCTCAAGACACATTTAAATTCATTGAATTGATTTAGGTTGTGCTCAATCAATTTAAGTAGCATCCATTATGTGTTAATGGAGTGCATAAATGATTGAGACAACCATGCATCTTGGACTAACCATTTTTATAAGTGGTGATTGAGCCAGGTTAGATCCAAAGATGATTGAGATAATGAATACGGGACAAGGACGACATCATGAGGTGATGGACGTCAAGAGGAGATCCCGGAAAACGAGAAGTAGAGCTAGGGTGTCAATCCCAGAGGAGAAAATGATTGAAGTTCATAAAGACCCCAAAGGGGATTGCTTGCGGCGGCTAAAGGTATAACTAGATAGGCTAAGGATTTTCCTAGTCTTTGTGTCTAGTTTTCAGCGTCGTACTATTAAGAGGGGTTGAGTATTTGCTTTGAGCTTCATCATGTATTGGTGATCTCAATCCCGTGTTCACTCGAGCTCAAATCTTCTTGATTTGTTTTTGCATGGAGCTAACCATTTGGCATGTGTTGCGAATGGGTGAAGCTCGTGCTTGGTTTTTGCATTAGCTCTATTTGGCATGTGTTGCAAATAGGACAAGCTTATGCTTCGGGTTTTCGCATTGAGCTTTGATTTGCATGAGTTGCAAATAGGATAAGCTAATGCGTTGGCTTTTTGCATGAAGTTCATGTTTTGCATGTGTTGCAATAGATGAAGCTTTGTGCTTTGTTTTTGTTTTCAACTCAAAATCTTACTGTGTTTATTTGGTCTTGTTTGGAGCTATGTTTGCATGAGTTGCAAAAAGAGAAAAGCTCAAGCAAGTGTTTGGTTTAATAGTTGCATGGAGCTAGAGAATTGCAGGAGTTGCAATTAGAGAGCTCATGCACTCGGATTTAATTTATTTGAAGTTTGCTTGGAGCTAGGCTTTTGCATATGTTGCAAAAAGAGAATGCTCAAGCATAAAATGGTTTGATTGTTTATATGCAAATTCGTTGTGCGAATAAACGGGAGGTCTATATGTTCCGGTCCTGAAAGCATGTGATACTTGCACCGTGGTTTCTGCAAGTCAGTTTGGTTGTTTGACCATCACATGGCTAAAAGGATAAACCTTATAGAATCCGGGATTTATTTGCTTAATACGTTCTTGCAAATATAATCTTTGAGACGTTTGCGAAATGTGTTCTTCGCATGGAGTTGGGTTGAAATTTTTTGAGCATGGTTTAGTGGTGTTGCAAAAGTGTTTTGCAACTTAGTGTGATCTTGATTTGATCTCCATTTGGCTCAAAGAATAATTGTTGAAGTTTCGGAGAAAAGGTTTAAGTTTAAAACCCTGTTTTCTCTGTTTTGCCGGCACTACCGCAGTGTTAATGTCGGTAGTACGCAGTACCGCCGTATGGGCGTCGGTACTACCGCTCGGACGGTACTACCGCTATTTGTGAAGCGGTAGTTGTTTTCCAGAACTGGGAGTTTTTCTGAAAAATTTTCTGAGGCTGGCACTACCGTTGAGTTTAGAGCGATACTACCATAGGTGCGGTAGTACCGGATACTATGAAGCGGTAGATATTTTCCAGAGAGGGTGTTTGTTCTGGAGTTTGAGAGACCAGCACTACCGCGTGTGAAAAGCGGTACTACTGCAGGTCCGGTAGTACCGGATTTATAGTGCCGGTACATATTTTCCGGAGTGGCGCGCTTTTCTCTGTTTGAATGTCGGTACTACCGGAGGATTTGAGCGGTACTACTGGGGGTGCGGTAGTACCGGGGTTTAGTAGCCGGTAGCTATTTTACATAACGCGCGAGTTTGCGAAGTTTGAAAGGCAGCAGTACCACAGCTTGAGGCCAGTACTGCCGATGCAGAGGTACTACTGGGCTTATGCCTGCAGTAGTACCAGATTTGCTGTGTAACGGCTAGTATTATAGCCGTTGCCCTGAGGGGCGGTAGTACCGCAAGTTTGCCGCCGGTACTGCCGCAAATATCGATTTTTCAGGGTTTTGCCCCTCCAACGGCTAGTTTTGGAGTGGGGCTATATAAGACCCTTTTGGGGGGCATTAGCCATGTTTGGAGTCCTCTTGAGCTTTGTGTGAGTTTGTGGGAGGGTTTTGATGGTTTTGATGGTTTGACTCTTCCCAATTTTGGTTTTGAGCTCAAGAGTGATCCTAGATTGCATGAATTGCATCTAGTGAGGATTGAGAGGACCCTAGATGCATGAGTTGCACTAGGTGATCACCGGAGACGCAAGGGTTGCGATTGGTGAAGCTTGAGCGGAGTGATCAACCTATTGCTCTTGGAGGTCGGTGCCTCCTAGACGGCATAGGTGCGTCATGCGTGGGAGCTCTCAAGGTTTGTGAGAAGCCCCGACGAAGTTTGTGAAGGTTGGAGCTTAGTCTACCCGGCGGGGTAAAAAGCTACCACGAGTGGATTCGAGGTGGAAGGCTCAAGTGAGTGAGCCAGTCCAAAGTGAGTTGGACTTCCTCAACGTGGAGTAGGAGAGAAGTCTCTGAACCACGGTAAAAAGTATCGTGTATGTTGTCTCTTTTACTTTCAAGCATTTACTTTGTTGCATTTTCATCAATTGCTTGATTGTGTATAGAATTGCTTAGTGTAATTGGCTTGATCAACATAGCAATTCTAGTTAGAGACATAATTAGTTAGTGCACTAGTAAGCCTAGTCGATTTAGGCTTTAATTGTCAAAACCTTAGTCTTCCGCTTGCACGTAATCATTGTATAGGTTTTGACATAAGAGTAATTAGAGGCGATCCTCGATCATTAGTTGTGAGAAAGAATTTTTAAATCGCCTATTCACCCCCCCTCTAGGCGCATCCTCGACCCTACAAGTGGTATCAGAGCCACAATCACTCTCATTTTAGGCTTTACCGCTTAGAGAGTAAAAAGGATGGAGACTAGAGGTTTAGTGCACTCTCACGATCCACTTGTGCTAGATGGCTCAAATTATGCTCATTGGAAATTATTTATGATTTCGCATTTTAAATCATGAGCCCCAAAATATTGTGGATCGTAGATGTAGGCTTTTCTCTTCGTCTAAACGAAGTTGCTCCAACAAAAGGAGAAGAGAAATGCTTACATCTCGACGCTCAAGCTACTAATGCTTTATTTAGTTTTGCGAGTGTAGAAATTTTTAATCTCATATGCAACCTCTCAAGCGCCCATGACATGTGGATTAATCTTCAAGAAGAATTTGAATCATCCACATCATTCAAGGATTGCATAGAAGAACGGGTGTCGGTTGACAATTCTTCAACGACTACATCAATTGATGAAGAACCGACATCACCATCCACCTCTACTACCTCAAGCGATGCCTCAAGCGACAACGATTTCTCTTTGCAAACACGAATTTGTTGCTTTATGGTGAAAGGTAAGAATGAGGTAAGTGATAGTGATGAGGACAATGAAGGTGAGCCCCCCTATGATGATTTGTTCAATATGCTAGAGGAGCTCAATGAATTCTTACGGAAGGAAAAATCTAAATATAAAATTTTGAAGTTGGAGCATGACTCACTTCAAAAGGATTATGATTTCCTAAAAGAAAATCATGAAAAAGTCCTTCTCAAAGAATTCACTAAGCCAAATGTGGACATAGACATTACTAGCAATTCAATTAATGAAATGCCTTGCTTAACTATTAATCCTTGCATTTCATCTAAAATTGATATGTCCACATCTTGTGATGATTTGCCTTGTTGTTCTAATAATATTGCTTGTAGTTCCTCTATGTGTTTGGATGCTAATCTTGTAGAGGAAAAATGAGAAACTCAAGGCCAAAGTCATTAAGTTGGAAAATGAATTGAAGAGGTACATAAAGGGAAAAGTCGTCCTTGACGAGATCTTGAGCACACAAGATCATCCTCAAGATGGACGAGGACTCGGCTACAACTCCAAGAGGGAGAATAGCAAGACGAGGCACAATGGAAGACACTCCAACAAAATCAAGTGCTTCGGCTGCAACAAGATGGGCAACTTCGCCTCCAAGTGCTCAAACAAGGTGGATAACAAGGCCACACCACCAACCACGAGGCAAACCAGCAAGGAGCACAACAAAAGGGTGAAGAAAGGCCCATATCGTCAAACGTGCTTTAATTGCTGGGAAAATGGACACATCGGTAAGGATTGTCCCATAGGTACAACTCCTAAGC
Source organism: Rhipidocladum racemiflorum (assembly GCA_036346355.1). NCBI lineage: Eukaryota > Viridiplantae > Streptophyta > Magnoliopsida > Poales > Poaceae > Rhipidocladum > Rhipidocladum racemiflorum. The sequence goes on along the minus strand of CM070573.1, from coordinate 84,860,711 downwards.
CCATAATTATTGAAAATCAATATTTGCTTAGGAGAGACAAAAATGGCAATGTGTTTGCCAAGTTTGTCAAGCCCCCTATGCCCGCTAAAAATGATAATATTCATTTGCATAGGAAGAGTAAATCTAGAAATGGATTTGCTAAAAATGTTAGGACTCCTAAGCCCACTCAAAGCAATTCAAATAAATTGCTTAGGAGAAATAACAATAGCAAAACATTTGCTAGATATACTAGATCCACTAAGCCAATGCATAATTTCAATTATCGTATGCTTAGAAAGGATCAAACTAGAAAAAGGTTTGCTAATTATGCTTATCCTCCAAAGCCATATCATTTCATTCCAAATATATTGCTTAGGAGGAACAATTATCGCAAACCTATTCCTAGTAAAGTTAGTCATATCAAAAATGCTAAAGTTAGGGCCATTTGGGTGCCTAAAACTATTATGACTAACATTGTTGGACCCAACAAGGATTGGGTACCAAAAACCGTCTAAAAAGATTTTAGGTGGTACGAGATGGATTGGACACTTGACCTCCACAAGAAGAAAAGGAATGTCATCTCCTACAAGTGGTGTCAAGCATGAAGAACAACACATCCATCATGCGCCAATGCCATCTCGGTAACAAGCATTTAAATTGACTACATTTGAGCTTCTAGCCTTGTGTAGTTTTAGACGCATTAATATCATGAAAATCAATTTAATTGCTTGCTATGTGTACTTGCTCTTGCTTGTTATTATTGTGCTTTATTTTGCAAATCTTAAGCAAGTTTGGTAGCGGCACATTTAGGAGGAGTGCTAATTCATATTCATGTGTATCACATTCCTACGTGTTCCCATATGTATATAAGTGCATAATATAAATTTTCAAAATCAAACCTTGTAGCCAAAACTCAAAATTTGCTAATCTATTAGTAATCTTTTGAAAAACTAGTTGAAAAATGCATACAAATACTTTCAAAAGGTTTTTCAAAGGTTTTGGCTTCACAAAATCTATTTTACAAAGAAAAAGAGATTTATACCCAAAATCTAGATAGAAGTATCTTGTTTTCAGTGCAAAAATCTTAGAGTTGGTCATTCCTAATGTTTTTCGTGTTCAAAAGATTTTCAAAAGACCAACCAAACAAAAGTTATTTGCTTTTGAAACTCACCCGAAAAACTAGTTTGACCTATATTGGCCACAATATTGCACTTAGTGAGTTTCATCATTTGAACCGGATCCTTTGCTATATCTAAGTCCAAAATGGTATTTCAAACTCATACATAAAGTTTCAAATCTCTAATTCTTATCTCCTTCTCTTGATTTGGATTTGACTCTTTGTGTTGATTGCATTTGACTTTGTTGAATTTCATTTGGTTCTTCAAAAGGACCTTCTTTGGACAAAAGTCAAAAATCATGTTTAAATTGCCCAAATATGTGAAAAGCTTTGTAAAAACATTATACTATGTATTTCAAATGTTTTACAAGCTTCCAAATTGGAAATCCTATGCTGAAAACTATTTTGACTCAAAAATTCTTGTTTTCAACCAAAAGAGCCCAAGATAGGATTTTGGCTTTCAAATCGAATTCCATTATTTTTATAAGTGGTCGTGGATTCAAAAATGCATTTCAAATCCTTCAAGCCAAGAGGGTTCAATTGCCGATGAAATCTGAGTTGAAATTGCACTTTGAGGACTTTTCAAGTTTCGCATTCATTTTTATGCCTCAAAGCGTATTTCGCCAAAATTTAGCTAAAAGAAAATTTATTTTAAACCAAAAGTTATTTGAAAACTTTCAAAATAGTCCAAAGTTGGTTTCCTGAAAATTTCAAATCATTTGGACTTCATTTGATCAAAATTTGACAAAATTTGAAAAAGTTTTGCAAAAGTTTCAGTTCAGTCGTGCCAAAGTCAAGACTATCAAGACTGATCAAGCAGAGGTAATCGAGGCTCAGATTACCACACTGAACGGCAGAGATCTGACTCCCGGCATTACCGACGTTGTATGCGCGGTAGTGCCGGTACTTCCTTTTCAAAAATTCTTTTTGGAAAAAATTCTTGCAATCCCAAAGCATCTTTGTGCAAAAAATTCAAATGTTTTTGAAAAATATTTGAAGAAGTTTTCAAATGGTATCAGTTTTGAGTATTAAATTGATTTCAAGGGGGTTGATCTTTACAAGTGGTTTCATTTCACCCCTTTGCTTATTCTTAAAGTTTTTCAGCTCTGATACCTTTCTTAATCTGTGTGGTTTAGTTTTCAAAAACAAAAGCAAATTCTTGCAACTTTAATTTTCTTGTTCGAATATTTTGAGATGCATTCTCTCTGATACCTTGATTGTTATGATTAACAAGTGGCATCATTCTTGTTTGATGTCTCCAAATGGTATCAGGCCAATAAGTGGTATCATTGAGGCTAATGTTTATTCCTACAAGTGATATTCGTGTGTATTTGAATTCTTTCAAGTGGTATCAATTTATTTTAAAAGTTTTCTACAAGTGGTATTAGGGATGGCAACGGGTGCATACCCGCCGAGTATGGGCCCCCCATACCCGTCCCCGCCAGATGAAAAATCACCCGTTAATTCACCCGTACCCGACCACGGGTAGAACTTCTTCCCCATACCCATCCCCGTTCAGGTCCTTTTCACCCACCGGGTCACCCATACCCGCTCGACGGGCGACGACTCACTGAGAACCGAGACACCGATCTCACACTCACTGAGAACCGACTCACCTCCTCCTCCTTGGTCCTCCCCACTTCGGCAAGTTTCAAGAATCGCAGCCGAAGCGCGTGATGGGTCGACGTGAGACTCGCCGACGGCGACGGCCGCCCGCAGCTCGCCACCGCCGCGCCTCCATCTCCTTCGCAGGTGACTCGGCCGCCAGTTGTTCTCGCTTGCGCCGCCCGCTCGCCGGCATTTCGGCGCCACGCCACCGCCGGTTTGCTAGGGTTATGGGCGGTTAGGAACTTAGGGTCTAGACTGGGGGATTCGGTGATTCACTGATTCGGTTCAGTGTAGGGAGGGATGGCTGAATTGGTCCACACTCCAGTACTCCACTCGGTTGAGTGACTGGGCCTGGGCAGCCTGGGCTTGGCCGCTTGGCTACTAGCTAGTTGGGTTGGGTGGGGTACACGGGTACGGGTGCAAGTACCTCGTACCCGTACCCGTCATACCCGATGGGTGAAGGTTTTCTCCCATTAAGGTACCCACGGGTATGATTATTGGACCAGATTTGCACCCTAATAGAGTAAATACCCATCAGGTATCGTGTTTCGGGTACCCATTGCCATCCCTAAGTGGTATTTGTTGCCTCTTTGTAGCATTGCTTTGATACCCAAATATTCTTTAATTGGATTCTCCTTAAGCTTACATTGTAAGTTCAATCACCCGCGGGGTTGAAGGAGATCTCTCGTAGTGTTCCCACTGGGTAGCAGGGGCGGAACTAGAGATAAAATCATCGGGGTTCACCACTCTATCATATAAGTGATAATAACTTTTTATTCTTACTATTTGTTTGTTATTTGCCTCCCGGTGTCACAAGATTTAGATCAAGGGGTTCACATATACTATATATAGACTAATATACACTTTTTTTTTTTGACCTGGTGTCCTGTGACACCGGGTACTCTAATCTACTTCCGTCCCTGCTGGGTAGGAGGGAATCTCCCGTAGCCTTCCAAAATGTTCGCGGGGTAGGCCCGAGGGTTACGAGGGGACCTCCCCTCCACACCCCTTAGATGGTTCACGCTAAGGCATGAGGGGACCTCCCATGATGCCACGCGTCGAGGCGCAAGAGGACCTCCCGTGGCGCCCCGAGTCGTGGCCTGAGGGGATCCCCCGTTACACCACACACTCCACGTGACCTATCCACAAGTTTGGGACAGGGTTTCAGGTCCACGTGACATAAGACCTTCCGTCAAGGGGATCATGAGTTTTCCTCCAACATTAGGCATAAAAGAATTCACCAAGGAACAAGTAGGGTGCCGATCCCAAGTAGATGCAAAAAGACCAAAGATCTTAAAAGCCCCAAAGGGGATCACGTGCGGCGAAGGTAAACTAGATGAGAGTCTAGTTTAGGTAGATTGCCCTACTATTAAGAGAGGACGAGCTGTTTTGCATGAGCTTCATCATGTGTTGATGAACTCAATCCGGTTCACTCAAGCTCAACATTTTTAGTTGGTTTCGCACGGAGCTAACCATTTGGCATGTGTTGCGAATGGGTGAAGCTCATGCATTGGATTTAGCATAATGCTTTGATTTGCATGTGTTGCAAATAGGAGAAGTGTATGCTTTGGTTTTGCATGAAGTTCATATTTGCATGTGTTGCAAATGTGTTAGTCATGCTTGGTTCTTGCATGAGCTAACATATTAGCATGTGTTACAATTGTAGTAGCTCATGGTTGCTTTCTTTTGAAATCTTATTTGAAGTGGTATTGCTTGAAGCTAAGTTTTGCAGGTGTTGCAAAAGGAGAGAGCTCAAGCAATTTGGTTTTAATGGTTGCATGGAGCTAGAGAATTGCATGTGTTGCAATTAGAGAGCTCATTCACTTGAGTTTGATTTATGGTTTGCTTGGAGCTAGAGATTTGCATGTGTTGCAAATAGAGAGCTCAAGCATTTGAGTTTAATTTAGTGTTGTATGAGGCTATGGATTTGCATGTGTTGCAAAATAGAGATAGCTCATACATTATGATTTAATTACTATTTGCAAATGAGCGGAGGTTATGGGTTTCGATCCTAGAGCACACGAAGAGGGAATTTGCAATGTGTTTGCAAAGTGTCTTGATCATGTGTTGATCACCTCATGGCTAAAAGGACTGAACCCATAGGTTCTTGGTTTATTTGCAAATACGTTTTTGCAAATAAGTTGAAGAGTTTTTTTTTGCAAATTCTTTGGAGCATGAGTTGGGGAATTGCAAATGTGTTTTGCAAATTAGTTGATCATGTGTTGATCATCTTATAGCTCAAAGAATTGTTCTTTGGAGGTTTGGAGAAATGATTTTGTTGAAAATCTGAGTTTTCTCCTTAGGCCGGCACTACCGGCCCTAGACCGCCGGTAGCTTTATTCTAGAGAGGATGCTCTGGAGGAGTCAGAGGCCGGCACGCCTGTGGGCCGGCATCGCTGGCCAGGCAAGATCACTCGGGCGCTTGCTCAGAGTATCGAAAGTATAGCCGTTAGCTGATCGTTGAGTTCAAGGCCGGCACTACCGAGCCTTAGAGGAAGGTAGTGACGGATTTACTGTTTTGTGCCCGTTTTGCCCCCCCCCCCAACGACTAGTTTCGAGTGTGGGGGGCTATAAAAGGCCCCCTTGGGGGGCAAGGGATGTAGTTGCTGGATCATTTGGTGTTTAGGGGAGTTGTGTGCATGTGTTGCTCTCTCCCAATTGATTATTGAGCTAAAAAGTGAGCCTAATTGCATGTGTTGCAATTAGGAGTGGATTGAGAGCCTCATTGTGCATGTGTTGCACTTAGGTAGTCACCGGAAGCACATGTGTTGCGCTATATGAAGCTCGAATGAGAAACTCAACTTTTTACTCTTGTAGGTTGCCGTCTCCTAGATGATGTAGGAGCGTCGTGTGCGGAGATCTCAATGGAGGTTGTGAGAAGCCCGTAGAAGTTTGTGAAGGCTAGAGCACGCCTTCCCGAAGGGGTGAAGGTGATACCACTAGTGGAATCGAGGCGAGTACTCAAGTGCGGAGCCGGTTTAAAGAGTTGGGCTTGCCTCAACGTGGATTAGAGGAGACCAGCAAGTTTCCTAGACCACGGCAAAAAGTATTGTGTCTCCTTACTCTTGTATGTTTGCAATTCTTATTTACATTGTTGTAATTTACATTACTAGAACTAAATTGCTTATTTGATTAGAATTGCTATTCTTGCTTAAAGATATAATTAGTTAGTGCACTAGTAAGCCTAGTTGATTTAGGCTTTAATTGTCAAAACCTTAGCCTTTCGCTTCCGCATTTTATTTAGGTTTTGACTTAGGAGTAATTAAAGTGTATCTTGTTAGAGAAGATTTTTAAAAACGCCTGTTCAACCCCCTCTAGTCATATCTTCGACCCTACAATGGGTGTGAGGTATGGCCGAGCAGGGCGTTAGGTGGCTACTGGCTGGCTTAAATGCACTACGCGGCGAAGCTCGATATGGGCACGGTGGACTAAGCAAGGCACAACCGCGTGGCGCGCGTGTTCTGCCGCACCCGCGTGTGTCCTAGCGGTCACGTCGAGCACAGAGAGGGAAGATGACAGTGTGAGGCTCCCAATGGTGTCCCAAGCTCACGCAGCCAACCGACAATGACAGTGAGGCGATGGCATTTCATCGAGCGCTCTGTATGCACATTGTAGTAATGTTTGAAAATATGAGTTCCATTTAATCCTGCTTGGCTATTTGTGAGTGTCTTCTCAGGGCTTTATGTGTTTTGAAAATTTCTGGGAAAATGAGTGATGATAGCCCAACAATGAGGTTCTAGTGCCCTTGGTTTCAGTCAGTTTGGTGATGTGGTTTTCAAATTAAAATTCTTGGAATTTTGCTATTTTTGAACTATAATTGGATTTTTATGGCATTTTTATGTTGTGCAAAAATTGTGAAAAAAATCATATTTATTCATCTAAGATTTTGTAGTATTTTATAAAATTAATTTTCAGGTTGAGTTATTTGAAGTTTTTATAAGTTTCTTTTGAATGCCCTAAATTGGATAAAAAGAAATTTAAATGTAACAAATAATTCTTGCAACAAATAAATCCAGTAGAAAATCAAAAAATGCATTAATAAGCATGCTTAGTCACTTTAGACTATTTTTACATTTTTATCGGTATGTTACAGCAATGCCCTTCCTGTAGTGCCAACTGTCGATGTTCAAGACCCAGGGTCCCTAGATCGAGCTTACGAATGTAATTGGGGTTGCCTTTATGTAGAAACAATCAAGACCATAAAGATAGGATGAATGAGAATGCTTTTTATTTAATCACGTGTATTTGAAAGAGTACATGCTTCTGAATGGAGAACTAAAATTACGAATGCTAATCTCTCTTCTCTTGTATGCAATCATCCTTTGTCCTTGTGTGTGCCTCCTATTTATACTGGATGAAGGGACGGCAGTTGTAATCTTCTAAGAGGTGTCTTAATGCCAAAAGGTGTTTTCTTGTTGAAAAGTGTCTTTTGATAAAGAGGCGTCTCTACGTAGGGAGTAACTTCCAATCAGTTATCTATAGCTGTCAGAGAGAGCGTCTTACTCACGCTAGTCTTATGTGGAGGTAACTTCCTTCCCAGCCAATTTGATGTTGGGGTGAAGGTTATCCAATACCCGACCTATATGGTGGTTGGGATAACCGGATAAGTCATTCCCGACCAGCGTATGTGTAGCTAGTCAGTATAACCGGATAAACTTTCCCCAACCAGCACATATGTCACTGGTCGAGGTAAATAGGATATATTTCATCTCGGACCAGTGTCTAATAATCTGGTTGGGGTTTCTTCCACGTGACTAAATTTTGATTCTGGTTGAAATCGTAAGCAAGTAATGGTCTTTAGGCCTTGTCTTTAATTATGGGCTCTTTTTATTTATGAACGCGTAGGCCCAGAAATTATTTAAGGACATATTAATCGTCGTCATTGATCTAAAAAAAGTTATGTGTAGCTTGGTATTCGTCTCATCTAAACTCACTAGGCCTAAATACTTCAATCATAAGTACTTTTTCATTGTCAAGTCCTAGTGATGTGCTAATGAACACTCGTTGCATGCAAGAAGGAATTAAATTGTTGTATCAAACTCAAAATGTTCTACATCTTTGCATGTGGAACTCTCCAGTTGGCAATGCTTGGAGCTGTTCAATGATTGAAACTTGGCTTCACAGTTCACAGTTTTCTAGATGTGGAAGACTAGTGGTTTGCAACATGCAGTAGGAAAGAAAATTGTTGCTACAACTAATATGTGCCATGTCCTACTAACATACTTTTAGGTCTAGAGACTAGTTGGTCGATTAGTCGCCCCATGGCGACTCAAGTCGATTTTACGATTTAATAACCTTGATCAAGACCAGATTGGAGAAATCTGGCAAGTACAACGGTAATTTGGTTAAGCTATTGTGGCAGGAAGTTAATTATTCTTTTGTCTCGCAAATAAAGGTCATTCTTTTGGTCAAATACAACACTACAACGGTATTCAAATTTGGAGTCACATCAGCACATAGGTCTTCTCACATCAGTCTACGATCATCTTATACATGCACATATGCACAACAAGATCACTGCCTTATCCTTAATCATCGCTTCTATTGCCCCCAAAATCCTAATAACGCTAGCTTTCAATTGCCTATATGTTTAGTACTTCAATTCCTGCCAACAAGTTCGGTTTATTTTTTGTTCCATGGTCGAGACTGTTTAAACAGCAATGACAATACAGACATGCCGGTGCAGTAATTCAACAGTTAACTAGCATCCATTAAGTCATCATTAGATGGAACGGGAAACTGGTAAAACCAAAACCTGATAAGATGTAGAAAAATTGATGTCATCATGTGGATTACACTGAGAAACGGTAGAGTACCACCTGATTAAGCAATACCACCATGTGATGTGAAATCGATAATTCCTTCTGACTAACTATGTGATCTAGTGTCCACTGATCAGTTAGCAGTGGCCGAAGTTTTAAGGGAAACTACTTTTTCCGTAAAAAAAAAGTACACTCTCAGTAGTACTTCACATAGTACACAATATCGCATGCATCGGTTTCGTTTCTGAACAGCAAAGAAACCCGTAGAGTAACAGCCACACTACAAACAAGGCCGACGACCTTGCAAAACAATCTCCAAATCGCTCGACGGCATATGTAAAATAGTGCTTAACTAGTCCAAACAAAAAAATTACTGAAATATTTCTTCAGACAAGCATTTAGTGCATTGTAGACAATTCTAGCCTGATCTGTATCGCCGTGTAGTATAATTTTTGCCGTCTTTTCGTGCCGAATTTTCCTTTTGGCTGTGTCGATTAATTTATCGGGGCAATCAGTTGCCAGCATGTATTAACTGTCCTTTCTGACTGAGACCGCTTTAGAGCTCAATCCAAATCGTAGCAAAAAGCAATGAGGAAATTAAAGCCGCGCTCCTCGGCAGAGCCAAGGCGAGATTCTCCGGCGAGGAGATGTGCAGGAGGGGGAAAACTTGAAGCCGACCAAGTGGATAAGCACGATGAGAGAAGAAGAAGAAGAAGAAGAAGAGAGAGAGAGAGAGAGAGAGAGAGAGAGAGGCCATGGGTGATGGCATATTGGCGTCTGCGCAGTGCAGATGTTTCGCCCCAACAGCCACAGGCCGCAGCACGAGAGGCCAGCTGATTGGCTGATTGCCACAGGAGTTGGCGGAGGAAGCAAGAGCCAAAGATCCATCGGATTTTGCAGGCTTTCCTTCTCTTTATCTTCAGGAAAGAGTAAACTACTAATTACCAGTCATTTCCCACCACAGACCCCCCATTCCCCCCCAGCAACGCAACAATTACCAAGAAGGGATGAATACCAGTCGAATTGGGCGAGCGAGACGGCGTGGGGTACCTGGCGCTGGCGAATTCGTAGAGCTTGCCGCGTGGGGAGAAGACGATGAGGGCGACTTCGGCGTCGCAAAGGACGGAGAGCTCGAAGGCCTTCTTGAGGAGGCCGTTGCGGCGCTTGGAGAAGGTCACCTGCCGGCTCGTCGGGTTCTCTATCCTCTTCAGCTGCGTCTTCCCCCGCACCATCTTGGATCCCCCAAATCCAAACCAAAATCGGCAGCTGTGCCTCGGAAGAGGAGATAAAAGAAACAAGAGGTTATCCCAATTGGGGCGGCGGGCAAGGCAAAAGTGGAAACGCGAGGAAGGGGATCTGGGGAAGGCAGGGTGGGGTGGAGTGGACTCACCGAAAATGGCAAAGGGGCGGTGGTGGCGTAGGGCGTCTTGCCCACCCACTTATTGTGTATCTCTCTCTCTCAGTCTCTCTCTCTCTCTCCTCCTCCTCCTCCTCCTCCTCGGCTTTCCGTTTTGGTCCCTGCCGGTGCTGCCGTCACGACGCGGGTCTCGTCTTGTTTTATGAACGGGGGAATCGGATGGATTGGGGAGGCGACGCCGAAGCAGCGAACGGAAGGAAAGGAATTTTGGTGGATGCAGTGCCGTTGCCGTTTAGGTATTTGGTGCGCGGGGGGCGATGGGCAGGAAATGGTAAAAAGCGGTCCGGGCCAAGCCAAATAAAGAAGGAAAGCGAGCCCAGAATTTTACCATCCGAGGAAAATTAAAGCCTGCCTGCTGTCTCTTTTCGGGAAGGGAAATTAAAGCGGCAGCCAGGATTTCAAACTTTCATTTGTTTTTTCAGCACCACCCAATTTCAGAAATTTCTTGACGAATCGTTTGAGCAAAATTTCGAAATTTTTTACAGCATTTGCCTAAACAATTGTATTTTTGGGCAAAAAAGAAAATCAAATGAACTCACCTAAATATAACCAGGACAAATGTATTTCAAGACCCACCGAAAAACCGAATTTTAGTGAAATTCAAAACCGTGGCTGCAACAAACATGGCGTTTTTGCGGCTAACCACCCCGCAGCACACCCTATTTGCGCTGCGGTGCTTCTGTCACTAGCGCGCGTCAATTCCTCCACCATCGTGCGCGTGCGAGGACGAGCCAGAGGGATGACCGTTGCTGCCTCACCACGATGCCCCCTTGTGTTGGGCACGCGAAAAATGGTAGATAGAAGTGGTGTGGGTATTTACTCATAAATATTCAAGAAAGAGGGAAGATTAATGAGAGCAAAAGGCAGATAACATTATTAAAACCTATATGCACATCTTAAATTTTGGCACAAGAAGCAAAAATTGCAAGCCTTATATTTTGAAAATGGAGGGGGTAATATTAGGAAAAATTGTAAATACCCCTCAAAAGTTAGTTGGAGATTGATTTACCCCTACGAATACGTTTGTAACACATATCCTCTACTCCCTCTGTCCCATAAAGAGTGCATTTCTAATGTTCAAAATTTGTCCCACAAAGAGTGCATCTTTAGTCCATAGGGTCCAGCTGTAAGTGTATCTATGCTCATTTAAGTGTCTGTGGAAACCGAAGCACCAGTATACTTATGTATGGAGTAATGAGGGTCATATTAGTCATTTACCTAACACACTAATCTATCTTAAAAAACCTAAAAATGCACTCTTTGTGAGACAGAGGGAGTATATAAATGCATAGTTATTTGAAATGTCCACCTACTATGTACCTCCGTTTCGCTGAATCGAAAGCACATTAATTTGGTCTTAAAAAATTTCTCTACCGTCGCCAACGTCTCATTGGCAGATGGAGACACAAGACTTTTCACACCAATCCTGCTCTACCATCACGTGGATTTGATAAAGAAAGATTGCTGTCCCAATCATTCCGAATCGGACTAATAGGCACCATGGGATGATGCACTACTGTGTTTGTGGTGTAACTGGTGTTAGTGTGTTACTGTTGGACGATAGGGTTCGTGGAACAGAATGGAGGTGCAATTATTGGGATTGGTAATTTTATGTAACTAGTGTGTGTGTTCCGTCATCGGACTACCGTATACCTGTTTGGATATTTTAGACCTTTTTTTCCAATGAAAACAGTAGGAAATGAGATTATATGTAGACCATTGTAATGTGCTATCAAGTATCAAGGAGATGTGTGGTCCTTGGTCGGAGGAGCAACATATATATATAGCGTTGCTCAAATTGGATCATAATCGTAGAGAAAATAGCACGATGATTTGATTTTTTTTTCTCCCTTTTTTTTCCTTTAGTTTGATGGAACTACATGTATATCTCTTTCGCGGAGCAGCAGTAAGTGAAACAATTGGAGGTAAAAACCTGATTGTTCATATCACAAGCATTAAGGCAATTAATTATCATGTACAGGTTAGAGTTATGGTACGAGTTGGAGAGATTTGTACAAGCATGTGTGGTTCTAATCTTTGGAAATTTTGCTGCTTGATATTGGTTTTTTAAAAGTTTTTTGGCGGTTTAATTGGTCTGATTTTTGTGTTTGTGAGGCATCGGCTGGGTATTAGTCGGGTGCTCGTAACATCAACCGGCCTCAATACACATCCCTGATTCTAATTGTAATGCCTTGTGCACGACATGTTACAATTCTGTCTGTGATGCTGAATTCCAATGGCATGTGCCTATCCTACCATTTCACCTTATCACTTTTTGAAGTTTGGAACTAGCTTAAAAGTTCTTTCATTGTTAGTATCATTTAATATTGAAACGACCTGAATTTTACGTACCCAATCATTATTTCAACAATTGCTATAATCACTTTTCCACTAATGGAATTAGACGACAATAAAAAAAAATTCATTCTATCACCTAAAAAAAAAACATTCCGTTTGTCCAGAGTACAAACTTGCCACTTATATATGCCAATCAGTCACCTACTCACCTGAATTCACTCGGTTTCCATGTTTATGTTAATTTGGTTAGACACGACTATATATTTATGTTAGCTTTAGCAATTTCTGGAAAGATCACTACCATGTAGCAGAGATGACCCTTTTAAGGTTTAAATGGCCCTGGAACTTGACTTCATTGTTTCTCGAAGAAACCAAGTGGGATGATAATTACAAATCAAAGACTCTCAATCAAACAAGGCATCCATGATAGACGTGCCAAAAAAAGGAAAAGGCTATATATGCTGGAACTGAGGGGACGGAATGTCAGCTTTTTCTAAAGCCCTGCCAATTATCACTACCATGCAGGGTTTCACTTTCCATTTTGAATTCAAATTTCGACATCTCGACGGTATCAAAATTCGTACAAAATCATTTAAAACGTTCGGTTCGAAAGTCAAATGAATTTGAAATTTAATCAAATCTCTGAGCAAAATTCACGATTTTTGAACGAAAACCACACAAAAAGGCTCGAAAACCGCTAGTAGTTGGAAAAAATAGAGGGAAATGTAAAAGAATTAGGGAAAAATTGTAGAAAAATTGCAAAAAAAATTATTAGATTCAATTCAATGCATTTAAATTTCAAATGTTTATATCTAGTGTAAATGAACTTCAAATTTAGTGAAACTAGTCTATGTACTTTCATAAATTGGTGCTCTCTATGTTTATACAAAAATATTTAGGTTTAGACCATGTTTAATCATAAGCTATTATAGGATCATTTCATGAATAGTTTAAATCTAAATGTTCATGTATACTTAGTGTAAACAAACCTCATTTAACTTGAGATCTTGTACCTATGCTTTTGGAATATCATAATTTTAGGTTCTATGATAGTAACATAAAATGTCACCTTTTGTACTCGAGTTAACCACTTAATCATGTCTATTAATTCATTTAGAAATTCGATCAACCATGCTACTTCTTAACCTTGGCCCAATTTTATGAAATCCAAATAATCCTAGCTTTTGAATATGTGTACAAATGTATATTTATGTACAATTTTGGCCTCTTGAATTCGTAAAATAAAACTTTAACTTTCGTAAATCGTAGTTGTGTGCTCTACGCTAGTAGTTAGGCCCGAACCCTAATCCTCGCCAATTCGCACACACTCACACTTCTTTGCTTGAATGATTTTATTTATGATTTTATTTGACTTCTTTTTGCCTCATGTATATGTGGCTTCTTTTCGCCTTTATTGAATTGGATATTTGCTTTGCTTCTTGATAAACGGAGTGTAGACCTCGACGTTTCGGACACGTCACCGACGACCCCAACTCCACCCAAAAAGTCACCGAGCAAGGCAAGCACCCTCCTTTGACCATGTTGATCCTACTATTTTAATTAGTTTACCTTGTTTTATCAAAAATATTATGCATGTGCTATGTTTAGTAAACTTTGCTATATTATGGGATTTGGTAGAGATATACCTAGCTCATGTGATTTCCTTAATAAATGTTGACATGAGAACATTGAAAACCCTAAATTATGGATAGACATACAATAATGTCAATTGGGTATACGCGATTAATATATGCACATGCTTAGTATGCTCTAGAAATGGGATCACAAATGGATGGTTGTACCATTTGTGGTGAATAATGAACGTTGGACATGTTTAGAGGAGACATGTGTTATTATGAAATTTTAAAAAATGTTGGATATGATAGTAAAGGATACTGATATTTTGATAGAAATAAAAATAAAAATATGATTTAACACGGGCGAATTATGGCAATAGCCGAGTGTACAAGCGTTAACTTACACGTAGTGTAGAGGGAGTTTTTCGCCCAGGTCAGATTAAGCACTGAACGTAGTGTTCATTAAACCCAAGAAATTTAGTACAACTACAAGTGCTATTATGGGGTAGCCCTAACCAATTAAGTTGCCTAGTCAAGCTTTGCCATTGGAAGGCTGAAGTAGCACAAGCATTCCCGGTAGGTTTGCTTGCAAGGGGCTTCCACACTGAGGTGTGGGTAAATGCATAACGGTGTACGCCTTACTATGGGGCGAAATAGTTACCAGTTTATATTGAGCTCAAAATTTTTATGTGAATATTTATTTCTACCATAACAAGGGTTTGTCGTCACTGGGCTGGTGCAAAGTTAGGACTAGGTAATGTAACGATCCTGTTATTATCTCTCTGCGGCACACCTAAGGAAGTGTGTTAAATTACAATGCAAAAAGAGTTGATCATATCTTGTGGGTAAAGTTGTACACCTCTTCAGAGTGTAAAACTTTTCAAAAAGCCGTTCCAGCGGCTATGGGAGTCTTGGTGCGCCAACACTAGTTAGAGTTTTGGTAATTTCATAAAATGGGTTGGAATTGGAAATGCTTATTGGAAAATCTTTACTTCAGTTTTGGTGCCAATTGATGGCAATGGACGACATTTTACTCACAATCATGGAGGACTGTGAACTTTTACATTTATTTATACTTGTTATTTACATACCTGTCAATTGCTTTTACAAATTACGCTTGTAATCTACTATTCAGTATTCACAATTCAATTTTGCTTGATGCAAATGAACTTAGTAGCCTTTTCCATGACATAGCTTGCATTTATTGTATATATATTTGTGATACATTACAAGTCCTGTGAGTACATACGTATACTCAACCTTGCTAATGTTGATATTCAAAGAACGAATAGACCGAGGTTCCTGACCGTGACGCAGATTATGGGGACTTTGCTGATTAATTTTTCTAAGGTTTACCCTTATCAGTTGCCTGTGGTATTTTAGAAAAAATACATACTATTAAGCCATGTATCTTCTACTGCAAAACTTTTAAATTCGGCTAATAAGCCATGTTGTAAGAACTAAGTTTCTATTATCGTATTATGAACTTGTATGGATGTTATGTCAAAGTTGTACTATGCGTACTAGCCACTGATCATTGAACTAGTACTGAATGCACATAGGAATCCCTCTTGGTATTCCACGCCAAAAAAGGGAGGGTTCCGACACGACTCCAATCAATTCAGCCAACCAAATTGCCACTATTATTTCATGGCCCAAAATGAAATAGCGACAGTCTATATCACAATTTACAAACGGCAACTCTATCACCGTTGCAAACAATGACAGAATGCCACGCAGGTGGCCAAGTCAATTGATGGAGTGCCCTGATGGGAACCTAAAATCGATGTTTCACATGGTGATATATGCAAAAACATGGTACTACCTGTAGTGAGATGACGGTAGATGACGATTTTTTCATAAAAATAATATGAAAAAAATTATATAAATAATACACTAAAAATATAAAAATATACCTCTGACGCGTACCCATACCATGGGTACCCCCATCAGCCCGGGATCACGAGCGGGCTGACTGCCTCTACAAAGGCCCTGCACCAACAACAGATAAGTAGGCCGCGAAGGTAGGTCTGGCTCGGGCCGACCTCGAACGGTCACCGACCCAGTGGTTCGCCTGGCCGACCTCTGTCGGCTTACCGCACAACCGGGCCGCCGAGTCGGCCAGGCTCACGCCGGGTCAAGACAACCGCCTGCACTGAGCATCCACGGCGTGGGCGCCAGGATTAGGTGGTGCCTTCCCGAGATTGTCGGAAGGGCCACCCGAGAAGTCAAGCCTCGCCCCGCCGATCGACACGCCGCAGAGGGGCGCCCCGCCCGAGGCCAAGCCAAAGTCAAGTGCCATTAAAACCACCGGCCGACGGATGCACAGAGCGGACGCCACCCCGCCAACCTGGGCCAGTGGGGAAGAAGAGGTCGGGCGACAGGACGGAAACTAGACTCCGAGGCGGACAATACCCCTTTTTTCTTTTTTCTCCCCCGAAACTTCCATGTAAACTGGGCGTCTCCAGATATATAAGGAGAGGTAGGACCTTACAGAGGGGGGGACGACGAATCACTTCTAGACAAAGAAGCAACTGAGCCCTTGCCTCGCTTGTAACCCCTGCTCATCTCCCAAGATCAATACACCCCACCAAGCGAATCGAGTAGGGACGTTCGCCCGAACCAAGATAAACACCAGGCTTCTTGAGTCGACCATTCGGGAGAGGGAGCGCGCGACCCTCCGACCATAAATTCGTATTCTTGCCGGCACGAAACACCGGTTGGCGCGCGCTGTAGGGGCAATCGCGCATCATCGCCAGATCCTCCTTCTGATTCCCATCTTCCTCCCTCGATGGCTTCTTTCGCTCGCGACGGCCACGGCCGAGGGGCTGGATCCGCTTCGGAGCCCTCGACTTCATCGTCACCACGGCAGGGGAGCTTATTCTCGTCCCCGCTGCCCTCCGAGACCGGGCGCCCTCCACGAGCTTGGACGTGGTCGCCGATGTCCTCGGCAACCTCCGCCTCGAGACCCCGGCATGGGCCTCCTCGGTGGTCCCATCGCGCGACGGTATTACCTCCGACAACGCCACGCGCGATCCACGACGAGCGACGATCTCGCCCTCCGCGAGCTCCCGGCTCGTGGCCATGACTGGCTACGCGCCTACCTCCCTCCACGACCTGCTGGGGGATTCCTCTAGCCACAGCTCCAGCTCCGACAGGGAGCACCCCCCGCGCAGGATAAACTCTCGAGAGTGCAACATGACGGGTGCGGCGGAACCGTCCTCCACCCCCGCAACCCTCGGGACCCTCCTCCCGCGTGACGGCCGCGGGAGGAATCCCGACGGAAGACTACGCTGCCACTGGGCCGACGCCGCCGACCTCCGCCAAGCCAGCGAGGAGCTGGAGGCCCGAAAGGTCGAGCTCGACAAACTCTAGGTCGACCTGGAGCAACGTCAGCCCGAGCCGCCACTCGTCTCTGGCGCTCGCGCCCGCACACGTCAGGTGCATCAGCAGCTAGCTGAGGAGGCGGGCCATCTTCCGTTCTTCCCCCACGCCAACCAGAACATCACCGCGGCGGCCATGTTGCTTCGCGGATTGCCCGAGCCGACGGATCCGGAAGCCAAGGCCACCTACCAGAACCTCCGGGGGCTGGTCGAAGCGTCTTGTCGTCTGACAAAGACGCCCAGGGCTCCGGCTCCCGACACTCGGGCGCGACCTCAGGCCGTCTCGGCCACTCCCCCTCACAGGGTCGTCAGAGCTTAGCTAAAACGGCCCCACTCTAGGAGCTCCCCCAGGCATCGCGCACCCCGGTGCACCACCGACTGGGGGACAACCGTGACCTTCGTGCCACCCTCGACGCGCGGAGGAGAGTCGCCGGCCTGGCGGCGTCATCTCAGGTCGCGGATAGCGGGCGACGAAACCACTCCGACCTGGGCTTCGACGGCCCCGGGCCGCGCGCGTTCACCCGCCTCATCCGCAACGCCAACTTCCCGGCCAGGTTCCGGGCTCCGACTAACATAGCCAAGTACACAGGGGCGACAAACCCCAGTGTGTGGCTAGAAGACTACCGGCTCGCCTGCTGGGCCAGGGGAGCGATTGACGACCTCTTCGTCATCCAGTATCTCCCCATCTATCTTATGACTCGCCGAGCCTGGCTCGAGTACTTGCTCGCCGACACTATCGGCACTGGGCCGACTGACGAATCTCTTCGTCGGGAACTTCCAGGGCACGATAAACGCCCCGCAACTCTCGACCTGAAGAGCCGCAAGCGCAAATGGGAAACCCTCCGGGACTACATCCGCCGCTTCTCCCAGCAGTGCAACGAGCTCTCCGACATCCGTGACACCGACGTCGTCGGGGCGTTCATTTACGGCACCACGTGCGAGGCCCTGGTCCACAAGTTGGGCTGCGCAAAGCCCCGGACCACCAAGGAGCTTCTCGACATCGCCACCAACCATGCTTCCGGCGAGGAAGCCGTGGGGGCCATCTTCGAGAGGAGGATAGCCCGCAAGGCGTCCGGGTCCGAGGCTGGCGCCCCTTCCGACTGCTCCAGCAAGAAGAAATGAAAGGGGAAGCAAGGCCGCGAAGACCATATGGTCGCCACCGCCGACCGCCCTGCCAAGCAAAGAAGCGCAGCGCCGACCGGCTCGAAGGTTGATGGACAAACCGCGTTCGAACCACGACGCCTCACAAACACAAGTATCGGGACTGCGAAGTCCTGAAACGGTTTCTCTCCGGGAACCCCACGACATCGCGGGGTAAGGGGAAGAAGCGCGACCCGGCACCCGACGCCGGGGCGAAGGGCGATGAGCCAACCAACGAGTTCCCGCAACTCGACGGTTGCCTCATGATCTTCGGAGGGGCAGAGTGTTACGCCGACAAGCGACGGTTGAAGCTCGCCCACCGAGAGGTTCACACGGTGACCCCGCCGCGTGCCTCGCTACCCGAGGTGGTCGGAGTGCCCGATCGCTTCGATCGGACCGACCACTCGACCACGCCCCGCACCCGGACGCTACTCCGCCGTCGCCAACCCCATCGTGGGGACGGCGCTGACCAAGGTGCTCATGGACGGCGGCGGCTAGCCTCAACATCATGTATGTTGAGACCCTGGATGCCTTGGGGTCCTCGCTCCGCCCTCCCGCCGAGCAAGGCGCCTTTTCCACCAGCGTTGTTCCAGCCAACAGCCCACCCTCTCGGCAGTCGGTCACCTTTGGAAGCCTGCAGACAATTTCCGCGACCGAGCCTCACTTTTGAGGTTGTGGACTTTCCCGGCTCCTACCATGCTATCTTGGGACGGCCGTGTTACGCGAAGTTCATGGCGGTCCCCAACTACACCTACCTCAAGCTGAAGATGCCAGGGCCGCAGGCTGTCATCACCGTGGTCGTCTTTTTCACCGCTTATAATCGCGAGCCGGCTAGCTATGAGCCGCCTCTCGGCGGTCGTCGCTTCCGCCGAGCTCGCCCAGCTCCAAGAGAAGGCCCCCGAATCCGCCCCCGACTCTGGCAAGTCAGGGCCGAGCTCCTTCAAATCCGCGGAGGACACGAAGGAGGTCGCGGTTGATCCCGAAGACCCCGCCAAGATCGTGCGGATCGGGGCCGCCCTCCCTGCCAAATAGGAAAGCGCGCTCGTCGACTTCCTCCGAGCAAACCGAGACGTCTTTGCTTGGAGACCCTCGGATATGCCGGGAGTTCCGAAGGAGGTCGCCGAGCATTCCCTGAACATCCGAGCGGGATCCAGACCGATCGCCCAACGCCTGCGCCGTTTCGACGAAGAAAAACGCCGGGCCATTGGGGAAGAGATCGCCAAGCTTTTGGCCACCGGCTTTGTAAGGGAGGTGTGCCACCCCGAGTGGCTCGCCAATCCTGTCCTTGTAAAGAAAAAGTCGTGGCAATGGAGAATGTGTGTTGACTACACAAGCCTCAACAAGGCCTGTCCAAAAGACCCGTTCCCATTACCTCGCATCGATCAGGTCGTGGATTCCACCGCCGGGTGCGAGTCCCTCTCTTTTCTAGATGCCTATTCGGGCTACCACCAGATTGCGATGAAGGGGTCCGACCAGCTCACGACCTCCTTCATCACTTCGTATGGCTCGTACTGTTACGTCATGATGCCTTTTGGTCTGAAAAACGCTGGCGCTACATACCAGCGGTGTATGCAGGCGTGTTTTTCAGACCAAATTGGCCGTAACATCGAGGCCTACGTCGACAACTTCGTTGTCAAAACCAGGAAGGCCGACGACCTCATCGCCGACCTGGAGGAAACTTTTGCGAACCTCCGACGGTTTCGCATAAGGCTCAACCCCGAGAAGTGCATCTTCGGGGTCCCCAAGGGCAAGCTGCTGGGCTTCATCGTCTCCGAAAGCGCAGATCGAAGCCAACCGCGATAAGGTCTCCGCAATCGCAAGGATGGGGCCGATCCACGATCCAAGGGGTCCAGAGGCTAATGGGTGCCTCGCGGCACTAAGTCGCCAGATCTCCGCCTCGGCGAGCGGGATGCCACTCTACAAGCCGATGAAGAAGTCCGATCGCTTCGGCTGGACTCCACGGCTCGTGAAGCCCTCGCCGACCGAAGCTTTCACGACCTCGCCTCGATCTTGGTCGCCGGAACCTCAGGAGCCTTTGCTCCTCTACATCGCCGCCACGACTCAGGTCGTCAGCGCGGCGCTCGTTGTGGAGCGAGCGGAGGAAGGCCGCGTCTTCAAGGTGCAGAGACCGGTCTACTTCGTCAGTGAGGTACTCTCCGAAACAAAGGACCGATACCCCCAGATACAGAAGCTGCTATACTCGGTGCTCATTACCAAGAGGAAGCTCGTCCATTACTTCGATCGACACCCTATCTCCGTTGTGACCTCCTCGCCACTCGGAGAAATCGTCCACAACCACGATGCCACCGGAAGAATAGCCAAGTGGGCTCTCGAGCTCAACGGCCTCGACGTATCGTACGTCCCCAGGACGGCGATCAAGTCACAGGTCTTGGCGGACTTCGTCGCCGAGTGGACCGAGGCGCAAGTCCCTGCGGTGGTCGAGGACCCCGAGTACTGGACAATGTACTTCGACGGGTCCTACACCAAGAACGGAGCCGGCGCGGGGGTCGTCATCATCTCCCCACTCGGCAACAAGCTCCAGTACGCCATCCGTCTGCTCTTCGACTCCACCAACAATATCGCCGAGTACGAAGCCCTCGTCAATGGTCTTCGGATCGCCGCCGACCTTGGCGCTCGACGGCTCTACGTTCACGGTGACTCCAAGTTGGTCGTCGACCAAGTGATGAAAGCCACCGAGCCCCGCGACGCTCGGATGGCCGCCTACTGCTTGGAGGTCCGCAAGCTCAAGGAAAAGTTTAAGGGATTCGAGCTTCATCACAATTACCGGCGCTATAATAGTGAAGCCGACTCCCTCGCCAACCTTGCCTCCGGAAAAGGGCCAGTTCCCCCCGGAATCTTCGTCTCCGACCTCCGTAAACCGTCAATCCGGTTGGATCCGAGTACTGAGGGCACCGCCGACCCCCCAAAGGCGGATGCTCCGGCCGATTCTCGGTCGTGCGCTCACCCGCCCGGGTCGGATTTGGATGTCCTGAACGTCGAGACCGACTGGAGACGACCCTTCATCGACCGGCTGACAGACGGGTCACTCCCCGCCGATACCACCGAGGCTCGGCGCCTCGCTCGGCGGGCCAAATCCTTTGTCTTGGTCGAGAAGACCCTTTACAAGAGGAGCCCCTCCGGGATCCTCCAGAAGTGTATACCGCCCGACCAAGGGAAGCACCTTCTGCTCGACATCCACGGCAGGATCTGCGGGCACTACGCCGCGCCACGGTCGCTGGTAGGAAAAGCCTTCCGGCAAGGCTTCTACTGGCCGACCGCTGTGGCCGACGCCACGCAGATAGTCCGCACTTGCGAAGGATGCCAGTTCTTCACCAGGCAAACACACCTCCCGGCACAAGTCCTACAAACGATCCCCATCACATGGCCCTTTGCGGTCTGGGGGCTTGATCTGGTCGGACCCTTCAAAAAGGCACCCGGGGGCTTCACTCACCTGCTTGTTGCGATAGACAAGTTTACCAAGTGGATAGAGGCGAAGCCGCTGGCAACCATCACTTTGGCAGCAGCGGCTTCTTTCGTGACATCATCTACCGTTTCGGAGTCCCGAACTCCATCATCACCGACAACGGGACGCAGTTCACGGGGAAGGAGTTCCTCGGGTTCTGCGACGACTTCAACATTCGGGTCGACTGGGCGGCGGTTGCACACCCCCGAGCCAACGGGCAGGCCGAGCGGGCCAACGGCCTGATCCTCCAAGGGCTCAAGCCGCGAATCTTCAGTCGACTGAAGAAGTTCGCGGGACGGTGGGCCACCGAGCTGCCCCCCGTACTCTGGAGCTTGCGGACCACACCGACGCGGTCGACCGGGTTCATGCCCTTCTTCCTGGTGTTCGGGCGAGGTCAGGTGCTCCCAACCGATCTCGAGTATGGCGCCCGAGAGTGCATGGCTACGACAAAGACGCAGGATCGGAGGCACAACAGATCGACCTCGACCCGGCTCGACGAGGCACGGATGTCGCAGCCTCCGGCCGACCAAGTACAGCCAGACGCTCGCCGCATTACCACGATCGGCGGTTCGCGGCCGGACGTTCGGGGTTGGCGACTTGGTACTGCGCCAAGTCCAGTCCGCCAAGGACAGGCATAAGCTCTCTCCGCCTTGGGAGGGTCCTTTTACCGTCGCAGAAGTCATCCGACTCGGCACGTTCCATCTCAGGGACGCTGAAGGAAATCTCCTTACCAACGCTTGGAACATAGAGAAGCTGAGAAGATTCTATCCATAGCCAGCCTCCCTCCTCTCTGTACCGCTCGAAAGATACCTGAGCAAAAGGAAGCCGCGGCAGTCGGACGACCGACCAAGTGCCCCCTTTTTCTCTCTCTCGAATCTCTCCCGTTTTTTATTGACCACAAGCACTACGACCTCCGCCCCAAAAGCAGAGGTCCCGAAGTAGTACTCTGCGGGTCACGAAGTCCGCGAATACAAGGACAACCGACCAACAGTTGGTCAGGGCATTCCGCCCCGTCAACAAGCGTGCACTAAGCACCGCCTCGAACCTACGCCTGACCCCTTGCGGTCCCTAAAAGCTACGGTTATGGGCGAGCGCGCAGTCTCAAAGAAGAAGAAAAACAGGGAGCAAACCAAAAACACTTTATTCATTTACAGGAGGAGCATCAGCCCGACCGAAAGGGAACCACCCGCCAAGGTCCCTCACTCGGCAAAGCGCGATACTCCTCTTGGTGTGCGCCACCAATTAACGACGCGTGGCGGCCTTTCGATCCGCCGGACCAGCGGCGCCCTCACCTCCCACAGCCGAGGAATGCCCGCGACGAGGACGCCAACTCGCCGCGCATCCCCAAGCACGGCCTCGGCCTCGACCTCCGCCACCACCCGCAATCAGGCTTGCTCGTCGCCTACCTCCTCTCGGAGCTGTGTGTAGCGGTCCGCCATGGCACGCAGAGGGAGCTTGCTTGGTGACAGTCCTGACAAAGCAACAAGGGCACCAGCGCGTCTCCTTTATAGCCCGCGCCCGGAAACGGTCCCTCAAATTCTGTTGGGAGCGAAGCCGAAAGCGTCTGGAACCGATTCCAGAAATCGGCACGGTCCTCCAGCGAGTTAATCCAAATTTTATCTCCAAAAATCCTTCTTTCAATGTATCGCGCGCTGCCGCAGTTCAGCGGTGCTTGGCGGCGATCGCACCTCCAGTCCCCACGCACCACTCGGCCGTCGCTATTTACCCTGTGGGGTCGGTGACCTAGGTCGATAACCCGACCGGCCGAGCTACCTTCCTCATAGTAACCTCTTCGACCCAAAATGCTGCAGCCCACGCCCCCGCGGCTACGGCTTCGAAGTAGCACTTTGCGGAAGAGGGGAGCTGCTCGAGCAAGAGGCCAAGGCCGGTCGGGACCTTTAGATTTGGGTCAGCAGACCGACCGAGCGAACGATCTACCTTAACCCAGGTCAACCCCCGACCGACCAAACAATCTTCCTCGTGGTAATTTCCTCAAACCGAATGCTGCAGCCTACGCCTCCGTGGCTACGGCTCCCAAGTAGCATTTCGCGAAAAAAGGGAGTTGCCCGAGCAGAAGATAGCTTGATCGGTCAGGACAGTCCGACCTAGGACATCGCTAGAAGGCATACAAGTCGCTGACCTAGGCCGTAATTCGACCGACAAAGCTATCCACCTCGTGGCTATTTCCTCAGCCCAAAATGATGCGGCCTACGCCTCCGTGGCTACGGTTTCAAAGCGGCACTTTGTGGGGAAACAAGTCCTCCGAGCAAGAGACACTAGGGTCGGTCGAAACGCTCCGACTTAGGCCAGCGTTCCAACCGACCAAACAGAAGCTTCGCGAAGGAGGCAGTCTGAACTAAGCAATACAATGCCTTTTCAAAGCACCTCTCCTCCGCGAAGCAAGCGCTCTAGGTCGCTTGTATCATCCCGTGTTCTCTTCAGATGTAGTTGGCACAACACCTACGCTCTCGGGGCACCCTCGGTCCTGTAGCTACTGGCCGTAAGATTGTCCAATCACGTAAGAAGCACGAGGTAGGCAGCAAAACTTAAAGCGACCCGGCAGTCGGACTCGTTTAAGATAATCATGTTCATTACATGTACCGCAAAAGTAAAACGAAGAAAACTAATCATCTCCTTCCCCACGGTGGAGGATGTCCATGGCGAGATCCTACCGGGCGATCTCCTGGGCACAGGGGTCGACTCGGGCCATGAATGCTTCGACCTCTTCATCGCTCCGATCGGTGGCAACGCCGCTCCCAACCGCCTCAAGGTCGACACCGTCATAGTAAGACACGGTGTTAACCAGGGCCGAGGAAGCACCAAGCAACGCCGCCTCCCGCATCGACGCTTCGACGTGCTCCGGGACCCTCCTAAGTATAGCGGAGATGACACTAGGGCCCGGAGTAAGCCCAAACAGTCGGTCGCAGACGGCTTGGCTGGCCACCCGGAGGGTCGTTAGCTCGACCGTCGTATCGGCCGCATCCCTCTCCGCCACCCGCTTGTCCACAAGGGCCGAGTCTCGTGACTCGACCGCCGCATCCCACTGCTCCACCGCCGCCCTTCGCGACTCCAGCATGTCGCTAAGGTCTTTCTGCAGCTCTACAAAAAACAAAACGGCATCAGAAGACGCCTGCTACAACAACTGCCGAGAGGATGGACCACCCACCGGTCACGGAGGCCTCCTTGGCGCGAAGCTCCTCCTCGGCCTTGGCGCGCGCTTCTCGGTCGGACGCAAGCTCCCCCCGAGCGAGGTCTCGCTCGCCGCGCAGCTGGTCGGCCTCCCTCCGGGCCAACTCGCATTCCTCTCGGGAGAGGACGGCCTCCGCCCGGGCGGACTCCTCTGCGCGGACCGCAGAAGCCTTGGCCCTTTCGGCCTCCGCCAGGGCCGACCTGGCCCTCTCCCCCTCGTCGGTCAACGACTTCGCAAGTCGCTGAGCCTCTCGCAAGGCCTCGGCAACTTCCCCACCCGTGGCCAGCTGCGGCCTTCCCTTGCTCGGCAGCAAGCGCCCTTCGGGCGTCGCGCAACTCTCCCTCCACAATGCTCCCCTGGCTGTGCAAACACCGGAGGAAGCTTGACTTGTCCACCGCCCGGGATATCAGACGCTGCGTGTAAATTGCCCGCCCGGTCAGTCTCCTCTTCGTTCAAAAATTTGCAAAGGACGAACCCCCTATTAGTCTTACCGATCCGGCCGGGCGGGACTCCTGAACGATGGACCTCAACGCCCTGGAGGAGGCGTCAACGGCGTGGAGGAGGTCGGTGCGGATCTTTCCCATCTCCTTCTCCACTTCCCTCTCGCACCGCTCCAGAGTGTTCCAGTCGCCGCGTTCCGCCTCGTCATCCAAGACGAACGCCGGCTCTCCAGTCGGGTCGCTACCGGGCCAGGTCAGCACGGTAGTCGGCGGCCGCGCTGACCCGGCACCCTGCCCTACCGGAGCGTCCACGGTAGACGGCTGCGGGTCTTCCAGCGGCGCTCGAACCGCCCGAAAAGTGCGGTTGCCCTGCGAGCGGCGCAGACCGCCAACTTCCACGGCCGGCGGCGGGGAAGCGGCCTGGCAGACTTCCCCACTGATGTCACGGCCGACAACGGCCCCGGCGCTCCTACCGACGGCGGCACCACTTCACCAACGGTTCGTGGAAGCGCACCGCTGACCTCGCTCCCGACGATCGTCGCCGCGGGCCCCGCTGGCGGGGGCGGTAGTGTGCGACTCCTCGCCCCCGAGGTGGGGCTCAATGCCCTTCCTACGCTGGAGTGCCCCTGCACACGATGGCCAGTCAGGAACCGTATAAAAGAAACGCTGGCGAAGACCGGTCGGGGCACGCGCGAGGTGCTTACCGTGAAGATTGAACGAGTAGCGCCTGATGCGCCCTCTTCGCCGGGCCCCTGCGAGGGGGCGTGAGAGACCTCCGTCTCCTCAGGATGAACCCTACGCTTGCGGCATCGTCCCCAGGATCGCGGTCACCGACCCCGTGGTCAGAGCCCGCGTCGGAGCCACCCAAGTCACCCCCGGCGCTCGGGCCCCCCTCGCTCGACGCCGACTCTTCGTCGTCATCGCTCAGAGTCTCGTCGGAGACCTCTTCACCACGCGCGGACCGATCCGCGCGCTCCTTCCTCTTCCGCGCTTTCGCGGCCTCCTTCTCCGCCCTCTGCGCCTGGAGGGCGGCGTCGTGCTGGTTCGCGATGAGGCGTGCCGCGGCTCTTGCCTCCTTTTCTCCCGGGAGCAAGGCCCGGGAGACCATGCCGCCGAGCCCCTGCGAAACGCACTTTTCGGGTAAGGGGCGGGAGCGAGAGAAGAAAGAACCGTAAACCACCCTACGTACTAAGTTTTATGGTTCTCAGATCGAGAACGGCACAGCGCCGCGCCCGCCGCCTCAGATCACCCACGAGGAGACCGCAAATACGCTGCAAGGACCTCTCGACGCAGGAGCTCCACCAAAGACGACCTCATGGGGTCGGACACTCCGGCACTTTCGAACATGGGGCGAACCGATCCCTAAAGGGTTGGACGCGCTCTCCATGAACGCATTGTCTGGGATGACCACCTCGCCTGTCGAGGCCTCGCCGCTTGCATCCTCGGGCCGCCGAGGACTATCTCCACCTTCCTCTTGTCCTTCGAAAGTCGGGACCCCAAGTCCAATGAGGACTCTGACCGGCGGGTTGTCGAAGGCCGGGGCATCATGTTCGAGGTTCTGAATGTAGAACCACTCACTATGCCACCCCCGGTTCGACGACGGCAGCTTCACGTCGATATAGAATGGCTTGCGGCCGACACGCAGTTGGATGGCCAGGGCGCCGAGGAGACCGACGGCATCCGACGGCGGTCGCGCAAAGAAGAAGTGACGCCAGAGCCCCCAGTGGGGTTCGATCCCTAGGAAGGCCTCGCACAGCGTGATGAAGGTCGCGATGTGGAGGACCCCGTTTGGGTTCAGCTGGTGTACCTCCCCCCCGTAGAAGTACAGCAGCCCGCGGACGAACGGATGGAGCGGGAGGCCGAATCCGCGCTCGTAGAAGGCAGCTAGCGCGACGATCTCCCCGTCACCCACCTCGGGGACCGCGGTCCCGGCCGGCGGCACCCGCCAGCCGGACTCGTCTCGCGGAGGGAGGAACCCCTTCCTCTCCAAGCCGATAAAGCGGTCGGCCGCAGACGAGTGCGGAACCAGCGACATCTCCAGGGCGGGCGTTGGGCGGGAACAGACGCCTCTTCGCGCCCAACCGATGCCTCCTCGCGCGAACCGACGCGGTCTCTGACCGTCCGCCTGCCACCTCGGCCACTACTCCGGTAACGCGCCGCAACCCATTTAATTCCCACTGAACATTAACTGCCCCGACAGGATAGCGCCTCGCCAAGACGCCGAGCAAGGCACACACTCCGCCGCACAATGGGCCAAGACGACCGAAAAAAGGTATGAAACGGCCCATCGGGCCGCCGGCCGAGGACGGTGGATCGCCTCCGGCTCACACCAGGCCTGGCACCGTGTTGGGGTTACGGCGCCAAGTCCGCCGATCGAATCAAGCCGCCAAAGACGTAAAAGCGAGCGAGGGACGTCGGGCGAGCTCCCCGGGCCTCCGCTGGGTCGACGGACGACCCAATCACCCCGACCGCATCCGAGACCATACCTCACACTCTCCCGCCAAGCTCATCCATGAGTAGCGGCCAGCCGCCCGGCCTACGGACGACCCAGAGTCTGACACGGATCGAGTAAGGAAAGGTTCTCATGGAATGCCCGCAGTGGGTCGGACGCCCGTGCTGGGAGTTACGTCCACTTGGGAACGACCCCCCTCGAGGGGGATCGCCAAGATTCCACTCGGATTGCCCGTTGGTAGCTCGCACGAGCACGGCGCTCAAAACCAACGTAGGTAAACGCTGCTCGCCACATGACTCTAAGGTCCCATAACCATGGCCGACCGTAGTCCGACCAGCAAACCCCGACCGGCTCTCCGACCCGCCGGGGCTCGAACTACACCCACCGGTGCGCTCGTCGCACGGGCTCATGGCGGCGCAATCGCCAAGCGGTCGCCCAGACCAAACGACGCGCGACTTTGGTCGGCGGCCACCTTTCGACGTAAACCCCGACCGGCTCTCCGACCCGCTCGGGGCTCGGGGCTACACCACGGGTCTTCACAACACCGGGCTCCTTGGCGTAGCCAAGCGGTCGCCCCGACCAAACGACGCCGACTCAGGTGGCGGCCACTTCGGCCGGGTAAACCCTCGACCGGCTCTCCGACCCGCCGGGGCTCGAGGCTCTTGGCAGCGTACTCCATACCATGGGTACCCCCATCACCGGATCACGAGCGGGCCGACTCGCTTCTACAAAGGCCCTGCACCAACAACAGATAAGCGGTCGCGCCTGTTCGGGCCGACTAACGGCCACCGACCGCGTTCGCCCGGCCGACTCTGCCGGCCGCACAACCGGGCCGAGTCGCAGGCCCATGCCGGGTCAAGACAACCGCCCCGTGCACCTGACATCCCCTGGCGAGGGCGCCAGCATTAGGTGGTGCCTTCCCGAGATAGTCACAAGGGCCACCCGAGAAGGCAAGCCCCGCCCCGCCGATCGACACGCCACGCAGGGGCGCCCCGCCGAGGCTGCCAAAGTCAAGTGCCATTAAAACCACCGGCCGACGGATGCACAGGCGGACGCCACCCTCGCCAACCCAAATGGGGAAGAAGAGGTCGGGCGACAGATCTGAAACCAGACTCGAGGCGACAAGACTCTCTTTTTTCTTTTTTCTCCCCCGAAACTTCCATGTAAACCGGGCGTCTCCAGATATATAAGGAGAGGTAGGACCTTACAGAGGGGGGGGGACGACGAATCACTTCTAGACAGCAAGCAGCCGAGCCCTTGCCTCGTTTGTAACCCCCTGTTCGTCCCGCAAGATCAATACACCCCCACCAAGCGAACTAGAGTAGGGACGTTCGGCCCGAACCAGTATAAACACCAGGCTTCTTGAGTCGACCATTCGGGGAGAGGGAGCGCGCGACCCCCTCCGACCATAAATTCGTATTGCCGGTGCATGAAACATCGACAACCTCGGTTACCATTTGAAATAGCGACAGAGTCTTTGTCGCAATTTACAAACGGCAACAAAAACTCTATCACCGTTGCAAACAATGACAGAATGCCACGCAGGTGGCCAAGTCATCTGCTGTCATTTGAATTGATGACAGAGAGACTCCGGCCCCTCTGCCGTGGAGGAGTGACGCAGATAACAAATCCATAGAAAAGATAGAAAGAGAAGAGAGGCAAGGAGTGGACAGCATAAGAGAAGAGGAAGAGTGGAGAAGAAGAAGACGAAGAAGAAGAAGGGGGAAGGGAAGAGGAAAAGGGAGCGGAAGAGAAGAGGAATAGGGATGAGAAAGGAAGAAAAATAGAAGAAATTTTTTGAGGTAAATTTTTTTATTTTTTGGATTATATTTTGGACACATGTTAGGTTAGCAACCAAAATAATTAGATGTGTATTTGTGTAGTTATGTAGTTCTCTAGTTGTGTGTGTGTGTGTGTGTGTGTGTGTGTGTGAGTCTGTGGTTATGTAGATATATAGGTATGTTTATATATGTAGTTGTGTAGATATGGTTGAGAACATATCGTATAGGTTATGGCCAATTTAGATAAATGTATAAAATAATAGAAATAATGCGGACGATTTTGAAAGTGTATGTCGTATAGTTCCAACATTGAAGTTAAGTATAAATTTATGAAGATTAGCAATATAGATGAAAAAATTGTGAAAATTATGTCGAAGGGTGTGGAATTTAAAACTAAATTTATAGACATTTGTAGTATTTCTTTTTTTAGGGCCAATGTACAAACAAAGAAGGCACGGGAAAGAAAATTTTGAAATAACTAGCAAAAAAATGCAGGAAATTTTTAAAATGCATAATATATTATTTTTCAACAGAAATGAAAAGAGGAATAGTGATGGTAATTTTGGTATGCATAACAGGACAAACCATAAAAATAAGGTCCTGTTTGGCAACTTAGAACCGGGCCGTTTCTACTAGATTCTGGAAGAAACTCAACCAAACGGGCTAAAGCTCGGAACGATTTTCCTCGAATCATTTCTTCTTTTTCCACTCTGTAGCTGAATCGATCTCAACCCCGTTCCACCCGATTCACAAAATCCTACCTGAAACGTTTCTACCAAGAATCTGGAATCGTTTCCGTTTCTACTAGAATCTGGAACCGTACGAAATAGGGCCTAAATATGACATATGTATTGTTGTTGTAGTGTAGAGCAGCTTTTTGTGATACGTAGGTAGAGTGGTGTGATTAACTCTGGAATTCATTAGGTTTATTACGTATTGCTTAAGAGAATGACGTTACATCATATACATAATAACAATTTAAGGAAATTCTCGATGGGTATGGATAACCGAGTACATTTTAAAATACACTGTCAGATGGGGTTTCACATATGGGTGTAGAAGAGATCCAACTAAGTCATTTTCCAAATATGATGGCTAGCCTGTCACGTCCGGACGAGCGTCCATGGGGAACCGTTATGAGATGGTTGTACCACATGTTCTCGTAGGACAATTAGTTGCATGATCTGATGTTGGCATTCGTGCACAGGAGTGCACGTACTATGAGTTTGGAATTGAAGGGGCAGAAGAAGTGGAGCTCGTACGTATGATTGGTGAAGAAGCGATGATAGCTTCTAGTATTGTTGGCGTAAGCATTTCAAAAAGTTGCTTAAGGGTATGTGATAGAAGAGGAGGCCATTGTTGATGAAGCCCAAAAAGTTAGCGAGTGGAGCCGCAATCATGCATGCTTATTGAGCCAGGATGTGTGAGAAGGTGATGAATCAGTGCAAGGTGAGCAACTAGATGTTCCTATGTCAGAGGTGCAGGAACCTATAGGCATTGCAGATGAAGCAAAACAGATAGAAGGCTTGGGAATGAATAGAGAACGAGGACCGCAACTACAAGGCATTATATGATGACGGTTGCAATGATAGGAAGAATGGACGTGAGGAGGGTATCTTTGTGGAGTGGAATGAGTAGCAGATCCACAAGTTGGTAGTCAATAAGGGTGAAGGCATTGCAGGGGACTATCAGCGGAATGAAGTGTGACAAGAAGAGATGTACAAAATTATCGTTGTATCGCTCGTTAACACCTACTCTTCCTTGCAGACTACGGATTGCAAATTCACTGAGTGGGTGGACCCACCGTATCGCATAACTGTTTAGGTTTTACATCCACACACTCCTAATGCGTTTAAACAAATTGTGAGGAGAGATCAAGACGGAGAAGATCAACAATGACGAGCTCCATAAGCAGAATGACAACCTCCGGAGGTAGAGGATCAGGGAGAGAAACAATAAAGAGGTGGTCCACCTCGGCAGCGACTATCATCCTTACCGATGTTGCATTAATCGACTGCAATTGCGCTTGCCACTACCGTAACAACTAGCCGCGTCAACGCTGTCCTAATGATCGACACTCTATGTGGGCGCCTTACAGTTACACATTTGAATCTTAAGGGCCTACTCCTAGAACGTTTAATCTATACTTTTGTGTTTTCAATTCCAAAAGCCACACATGTATCTTAATTGTAGTTTCTGTTTATGATTCTTCTGTGTTACCATTTGTATTGTAGAAGTAGCAAGGTGAACAAAAGCACCAAACCGAACTCTATGTGCCCGGCTTCGTCCAATTTGTGCGAACAACAACCATCACTCGATGCCTAGAATGAATTCCTCCATTAAACGATACAAAATACCTAATTTTGCTCGCCTTAACTAAACAAATGTATTTCTCTAGTTCGACACATGGATGTGTTGTTTTTTTTGACCGGAAACCTAAGGCTTACGCTTTTTTTCCCTACTAGTCCCTGTCGCCAAACTAAACGATGACAGATAGCTGTTAGACAACCTCGCTATCGAATAGTCCGGGGTTGCCTAATAGATCTCAAGTGGAGAACAGAGAGAGAGGGCGAGAGACACAATATGAGGAGGAACGGGTCTGCTTTATTATTCTGTATGCTTGTGTACAATGGGGTGACCCCCTGCCTCCTATATATAGCGGTTCTGCTTAGAGATAAGGAAGAGTCCATATCGGATACGAATCCGGTTTCCTAACACTCCCCCTTGGACTCTTCACTGCGAGATGCATATGCCTCATTAAAACTCCATAAAACCCAAAGGGAAAAATAATTGGAGAAAGAGTACATAGCACACGCTGCTGTGTTGCACGGATTGCCTCATCAAAAACCTTATGTAAGAAAACTTCAATGAAAAACTTACTTAAGGAAAAGAGTACAATCCACCCAAACTTCAATTTTAATCTTCAAGATTTACGTTGGGTACTCAAACTTCATGTTTGAGATTTATGTAGAGTATGTGAAAAATCTCCCCTGAAATCTGCACTTCTCTAAGCCTCATCATCCCGATTCCTCTAATACATCTTTCAAAGGAAGATGCCTGAGTGACTTAGTGAATAAATCATGCGAGATTTTCACACGACTTAGTATGCAAGATCTTTATCTCGCTCATCTTATGCATTTCATGAGCATAAAAGAACTTGGGGTTGATATGCTTTGTAAGATTACTCTTCACATATCCCATTTGTACTTGTGCAACACAAGCTGCATTATCTTCATAGATAATAGTGGGGTTTGTTCCATGTTCGCACCACATGACTTCGGATGTGGTGAACCATTCTTCAAGCCATGCACATTCCCGAGAGGCTTCATATAATGCAATGATTTCGAGTGGTTAGTCGATGTCGAGACAAGAGTCCGCTTAGACGACTTCCAAGAAATTGCTGTTCCACCGCAAAGGAAAACATACCTTTGTGACTTGCCAAGATGCGGGTCCGATAGGTACTCAAAGATCGGCGTAGCCAACTAAATTCAATTCATTGTTTCTTCAGAAACAAGCCGAGGTCTTTGCTTCCTTGAAGGTAACGGAAGATGTCCTTCACCCCTTTCCAATGCCTTTTGGTGGGTTCTCGTGACTGCATCAAGCGCTTAGCAAATTCACTTGCGAACGCAATGTCCTACCTAGTGCTATTCGAAGGTACATGAGCGCTCCAATTGCACTCAAGTATGGGAATTCCGCTCCCAGACTTCCTCCCCTCTTCTTTAGGCCTATACTGGGTCTAGGTCTGCTTGGAGTGACCTTCCGACCATTGGGGTCTTTAAGGGTATGCCTTTTCAAAGCCAAATCTCTCCAACACTTTCTCATGTAGGATGCTTGGTGTACCAAGATTCCGCCTTGGACATGTTCAAGCTGCAAGCCTAAACAGAACTTGGTTTTTACCCAAGTCTTTCATTTCAAACTCAGATTTCAAGTATGTGCATGCTTCTTCAATTTCCTCATCCGTCCCAATGATGTTCAAGTCATCTACATAAACGGAGATTATACAAAATCCATTCGTGGATCGTTGTATAAATACACATGGACAATCTTCATTGCTCGTAGCCTTTCTTGCAGAGAAAGTCACTCAAACGATTGTACCACATTCTTCCTCGATCGTTTTAGCCCATACAAGATTTCTCCAATTTCACACCAGTATAGGTTTCTCGCTTGCTCTGTCTTGGTTCGATAGGATACCTTCCTAAGACTTTCATATAAATCTCCGAATCCAAGTTTCCATACAAATATGATGTGACAACATCCATTAGCTTCATTCTCAACTTCAAGTTGACTGACATTGAGATCAAGTATCTAAAGGTAATTCCACCCATGACCGGAGAATAGGTTTCTTCATAATCAACCCCAGGACGTTGAGTGAAACCTTGAGCGACAAGCCTTGCCTTGTACCTTATAACTTCATTTTTTTCATTCCTCTTCCGAACAAAAACCCATTTGTGCCCCACTGGTTTATATGGGGAGGCGTATGCACACGTGCCCAAACACCTCTCTTTTGTTTAGAGAAACTAACTCTGCGTTGATTGCCTTCTTCCAATCTTCCCAATCGAGCCTTTTCTTGCACTCTGCGAGAGATGCGGGCTCGGATCATGATTAATGATCGTGGCAATCTTCTTTGCAAAGTATGCATCGACATTGGTCATTGCTCTATTCATCGATTCCCCCGTTATTACAAAGTTTATGGCCATTTCGTCATGGTGTGCTTCATGCACTTCTACTTGCTTTTCATTGCTATTTCCCATTCCAGGAGCAAGTTCCTTTAGTTTTTCTCCGCCAATGTGTGCGCACACATTATTTCCGCGCTTCTTCCAATTGAAGATTCAACTGAATTGCCTTTTCCACAGGCTTCTTTCCAGCCAGGTCTCAACTGGCTCCTTCTTGCTTTGGGGCACTTTTGTGATTGGTCGTGGTAAGTCCTCTCGCCCAGCTTTTCCCCAGACGCCTCCGGTACTTTGGGTTTGAGAAGTCGATTTCTGTTCTTTTTCTTTGAGGCCTCTGAACAGATGAGGGATACCTTCGCTTTCTTTGGTATTTCCACCCTCTCTCGTGCATTTCTTGCTGGTACATGCGACTTAACCACGCTCTTCAGATCACAAAATGATCAGGCGGTTCATTTGCTAAATTCGCAAATCAATTATCTTCTGACTTCTTGATTTGCTTCATTAGTGCGAGGGTCATGCGCTGGATCCCAAAGTGGAATGCCATATTATTTCCGGCATTTTTCATCCAATGGTTGATTCTCTCCCCTAATGACGGAAACGGTCCTCGCTAAAGATACGATCGGCCGAATCAGATGCAAGTCTCCAATCATGGGTTCCAAATACCGATTATGGATGCACTCTCATAACCAACGTATATCCAGACTTGCGGAGAGGGCCCATTGCAGTCCGCTGTGGGGGTGGTATAGGTACATATACCATACATTCAATTCTACAGGTTGACCCAATGCACTAGTTTGCATGGTTGAATGGATGTTGTAGGCCGATTGTCTATAATTGATGAGTGTCAGCATACAGATCAAGTGTCCCCAACAATTGTTGGAAAAGTTTCAACTCTTCAAGAGCTGTCTGGCAATAAACTTATTCCTATTTATTAGTGCTTCAGCTAGTCCATTTTGGCGTATGGACATGCGATGCGAGTGCTCAATAGTTATTCCGATTCTTTGTGCAATAATAATAAAATGCATTTGAAGTAAATTTGTTGGCATTTTCCATTCGAATGGACTTCACGCGATGATCAGTAAAAACTTTCTTAATTACGATGATCTGCGAGATCGCCTTTTACGAATGCATGATTCCTTGTTGACAAGAAACATGTATGCGACCATTTCGTGAAGCATCAATGAGCACCATAAAGGATCGAAACGGCCCTAACAATGGCTGAATCGGTCCGCAAATATCCCCTCAATGCGTTCCAGAATGCAGGATTTCATGTTGCACTTTCATAACAGAGGGTCTAGTTATTACTTTCCCGGTGGCACATGCATGGCACACAAAATCTTCGTGATTCGAGAAATTCTTAACATTAATGCCATGACCTTGTGAGTTGTTAACTATATTTCTCATCAATCTAAGACCAGGATGACCTAATCTACAATGCCATAAAGCAAATAATTCAGAGCTTCTAAAGACAGTCTTCAAAGAAGTATACACTACGTGTGCATTGATTTTCGTGTAGTACAACCCATATTCATATGAGGGACATTTTTCTAGTACCATCTTTCCATATTCCGCGTGCTTCACAATGCACAAGTGTTCTTTGCCATTTTCTTCATTGGTTTCTCGTGAAACCCATTGGCGCTGATATCCTTGAAACTTAAGAGAGTGCGAGTTGATTCAGTGTACAAGAGGGCTTCTTCATTTACCACAGTTGTACCCATTGGCAATATAATTGTGGCTCTTCCTTAGCCTATTATATGATTATCGCTTCCTGCGATTGTCGTAATCCTTAAATCGTTCTTCGTGATCGCCTGGAAGTATTTCACTCTCTTAAGATGGTATTTGTTGTGCCACTATCAACAATGCATATTTCCTCCATTGGGCGCTACACGATTTCTAGATGAAAAGAAATATAATTCTAATCGACAATGGCAAAGTAATTCAAACATTGCTTGCAAGTAAAGAATACCGAATAAAGAATAAATAACAATTCTTATTCATGAGAAAGTAAAAGTATGCTCTTCGAGAGCTTACAATTATTAACTAATCAACCACAATCTAAAAGAAAGTGCTAACAATGTTATTCATGCACTAAACGGAATCAGTAAAGTATGCATTCATTTCTCGCTTCTATGTCATCCACGAAGTGTTTTCTTCATTTGCCGAGGGCTTGGTCGCATCATTGATGTCTAGGCCTGGCCGCGAGGATGAAGCATGGGGTGTCAACTTCTATGACATCATCATTGCCTACTTCGCAAAATGTGCCTCTGCCAATGCATTTCCTTTGGCCTTCTTCTTGGCCTGATATGCATTGATCACTTCTTTGGATTCCCGCATATTTTTGACCAATGCCCCAAGTGCCGCATTTGAAGCACGCTTTGGTTTTGCTGTCCATACGGCTTGCCCTCGCGCTTTTCCTTGTCATCCTTCTTCTTTTGGGCTATGGACTTTCCTTTGGCCTCGATGTTTCTCTTTTCCACCCTTCTTGACCCACTTCATGTGGGCTGCTTTTTCACCTTATAGCTGTTGGCATTGATTTACGGTACAATGCTCCTTCCAGTGGTCGTGAGACGGTTCTTTCGAGAGCTTCGCCTTGTGACTCCGCAACTTGCATAACATCAATCGATTCGCTTATACTCCTTGTATGCGTCTGACGATAGTCATGCGGGCACTCGATAGCATTGGGGTGAAAAGTGGAAAGAGTTTTCTCAATCTTCTCCTCCTCATTGATCTTCTTGCCACATAGGAGAGATTAGTACAAATTCTGCAAGGCGTAATTGTACTCGCCATCGCTTTGTAGTCCGCAAACTCGACGCACCCAATCTTGCCGTGCTTGGGGCAAGATTGTGTATTTGAGCTTCTCGAACCGCTTCGAGGCACCATAGCTCAATTGCACTTTCTTCACCCATGTATTCATTTTTCAGGGTGGCCGAGAGATGGTGCCTGAGGAAGTGCAATGCTTGATCGCTCGCTTCGGCGAAGAGGGTGAGTGCGCCCTTCGAGGACCCTAAGCCGATGGCGCCTGAGCTTCTTGCCGAAAGTACGATCTTCACATCGGATGCCCAAGTGAGGTAGTTTTGACCGTCTTTGGGCCAATCTGCAAACTCACGATTCACAATGCCGGACATCTGCATTTTTACAAGATTCCAACATTAGATTATCTGCGTGTAATCTAATAAAGTGTGATTGCATAATTCATAAAATGCGGAAAGTAAACTCTCATGAATTTCGAATTTTTCTTAGTATTTGGCAATTTTCTGTTAATTATACAACAATTTTCCAAAGATCACTTGATAATGTAAAATAAATTTCAACATGAATTAAACATGGCATAAGTCTAATTACAACTTATATAATTCTTGTTGGTCGAACGAAAATGTAATGAATATCTCTGTCAATTTGACTCTTGGCCAGTCAACCTCGCCTAGGGCTCACATGAGGGAGGAGCACTTCCCGCTTCCGGTGCCAATTAAAGAACCAAGCCTCATGTGTGTTTTCCTAGACACCAATTGTCTCATATCTGTTTATTCATTACCAAAATCAAATCCCAACCACTCATGTTCTCATTTTATGCCATATGAAATATTCGAATTTTCCTAGCACTTTTCATAATATCTCGCTAATATCCAAGCAATTTTCATAATTATCAGACAAATGTAAAATTTTAATTTCAGCAAATATCAACATGACATAATTCATAAATTCAAAATAAACAATAATTGCATAATTCATAAAATACAGGAAATAAATTCCGAGGATTTGATATTCTAAACAAGGCAATTATTGCAAAATGCGTGCAAATATTCATAAATACGTAAAATAAGGCTAAGTACAAATTAAAACAGAGCCATTAAATTTTCTGGAATTTTCTAGCTATTTTCATATTTTTCTTGAATTTTCAGATTTTTTCTAATTTTCTAATCAATTTTTCTGAATTTCTAATGCAATTTCGTAAAAGGAAATTAGTAAAAGGAATAAAGGAAAAGGGGAGGGCAAAGGGGTAATTTCCTGCCCTCCTGTGCCCGACGATTTTCCAAAACCGAAACCAAGCCTCTAGAATCGACTTCGTGTCCACCGCCCAGAGGCAAAGTACTTCATGTCCCAAAGCCTGATTGAAGCTTAGCTCTCGACTTCAAGTCCAGTTTGGAATTAATGTACAGATTGGATGGGGTGCCCTTCGTCTTTGGCGTCGGTGGCGATCTGGGTCATGGACCGAGCGTGGCCGAACGCTTCTGCCGGACTTCATGCTTGCCAGTGCTCGTCTGACGGGCGAGCCGTAGCGTTACGGCTGGCGAGCGGTTTTGCAAATGAGCGGCCGGCCGGTAATATGGCCGTGATGCGTCTTGCCGAACACGGTAAGCGGCATCGGTGGCGGCTGTCAGGCCGGCCAGGAGGCGGCAGCCGACGATGCGTCGCTGATCCGTCGGCTTCGAGCCGTATTGCCGGTCGGTAACCGTGCCATAAACGCTATATCAGATTCTGCTTTCAATAACTTCATGCGTAGTGGGCGGCCGCGATCGGTGCGTTCGTGCACAGGAGGCTCGGTAGGCTTGGGTGGTGGCGACCATGGCTTGAGCCGCGTCGGAACCAAGTGGCGTCTTCATTATCGTTAGCGGCGCTTCAAGCGGCGCAATGAAGGTCGCCTGCGATAATGCATCCAATCTACTAGATGCAATCCGAAAAATCTAGCGATTCAATCTAAAATTGCTAATAGATTGTTCGTGATTGATTTGAGAACTGCCGCACTATTAAAAATTCATAGTAGATGCGACTACAACTCATGTATTCGATTCAATACCTTTGCTTGATTTTGATCGCAATTTCGTCGACAGTCGCGTAGGACTGTTTGGCTATCGCGTAGGATAGAGTCGCGTAGGACTTTTTTTCTTTCTAATCCGAGTGGATCACGCTTGATGGCGAAGTTGATTGCGGATCGGATCGGGCGATCAATCGCCGGTAGTAGACGTTCGTCGTCGCCGATGATCCTTCGCTTCTTGTCTTTTCTCTCCTTTCAATCTTTCTCCTGTGAGAGCTTCGTCGATAACGTGTTAGACAACCTCGCCATCGAATAGTCAGGGTTGCCTAATAGATCTCAAGTGGAGAACAGAGAGAGAGGGCGAGAGACACAATATGAGGAGGAACGGGTCTGCTTTATTATTCTGTATGCTTGTGTACAATGGGGTGACCCCCTGCCTCCTATATATAGCGGTTCTGCTTAGAGATAAGGAAGAGTCCATATCGGATACGAATCCGGTTTCCTAACAATAGCGAGCTGTGGTGGCGAGAACAACGACGGAGTTTCGGTTACCATTTCAAATGGTAATAAACATATATTTATGTGATTTTATTTTGACGTATTATTTTTATAATTTTTTATTATTTCTATTATTTAAAAAAATCGGCAGATGACTCTCACCGTCAAACTGTCCCCACCGCTACTTTCCCATCTCATCCTCCCCTACGCTGCATTTGGCAAATCGTTCGATGGCGGACGGGTCCCACACATTCGTGCGAAAGAATGAACAGAGCAAGCCGGTTGGAAAAGTCGTCCTCGGGGCCACACCTTTGATGGGAAGCTGTGTCCGTGGGCCAATCCCGAGCAAGTGGGCCCACAGGCGTGTACGTAGTAGCAGGGTGGGGGAATCGGTCGGCGCTCTCCGACCAACGCCCGTACGGAATTTCCCCTAGAAAAGGGACACGTGGGCAGGCCAGGACGCGCGTCTCGCGCTGCGCGCCACTGTCCACGCGTAATTGGGTGGATCCTCTGTGAACGAAACTTTTCACGTGCCCAGCCTCCCTCCCTTAAAAACTGTGCAAGTGGGAGCGGCGATACAACCTAGGATCTTCTGAGTGTGGTTGTTTTTTCGAGAGCGTGTAGCTGTTAACCACCACCAGTGGTATTGTTAACGTCAGTGACCAGTACGGAAATAATGTTGCTCGTATAGTCGTATCTATATCTTGAGATCAGACAATATAATTGAAATAGTCAATGGAATGTAACGTCATACCTAACCGAACAAGGTTCGTGAGTTGCGTGGTGATTACGTGATGGCAAGTGGACGGGCTTGACGAGATTTTAATGGTAAAAAACCGCGGGTTGATTACATATGGTATAGTCGCTGTAAAATTATCGGCTCGTCGTATTCACGTCGTACTCTCAGAATATCGACGTGTGCCTTTCGCTCTCTCATGGCGCTAGTTGCGCAACAGCCGGCTCATAGCGTTGTTGTACATATATATTATACGAAGAAAATCACAACATGTGATGTGATGTAGCTCAGATGGTAGAGTGCTTGTGTCGCACTCGAGAGGTGCTGGGATTGAGCCTGACAATGATGTTTTTTTTGTAATTTTTAAACTACAACCCCAATTTTGCAGAGAGGCCCTCCAAAAGTTTTAAAATTACGTCCGAGTCCACCTATCGTCTTCTTTGGATAAAAAAATAAAAAAATTATGAAATTGCGTTTAGATCCCTCCATAAATTCCAAAAGTTTGCATAGAGTGCCTCCAAAGGTTTCAAAACTACGTTCAGGTACTTGTATCGTCCTCTTTGCAAAAAAAAACCCTTCAAATCAACCTCTTTCTCGAATCATTTTGCAAAAAATAAAAAAAACTCATGGTTTAAGAAAATTGTGACTAGATTCGGACCATACACTTTTGCAAAAAAAAAAAAATAGGTTCTGAGAAATCACCCTCGCGCAGTGTCAAGCGCTCACGCGGCATGGCGCCGCGTGTACACATCTAGTGTATCTCATAATTCATCTACATCGTGTGACTACGACGATTTTATCCCAAAATATGTCATTACATATATAGTGTCACACATATTAGCCACATGCTTTACAAATTCTACAGTACCAACGCATAATGATATAACATAATAACATATACAATTTGTTGTGAAACCATGCTACATACGTCCAAGCTGTTGTGCCTGTGGCAAGCCGAATGAAATTGAAAAGAGTCACCTCAATCATTGATTGCTATATGATTTTTTAAGAATTAGATTGCTGTATTATGATTAACCATTGAATAAGCTTAATTTATCTTATGAGGCGCTATATCATTTTTTAACACTTACAT
This sequence comes from Rhipidocladum racemiflorum, assembly GCA_036346355.1. NCBI lineage: Eukaryota > Viridiplantae > Streptophyta > Magnoliopsida > Poales > Poaceae > Rhipidocladum > Rhipidocladum racemiflorum. Next base: position 84,819,354 of record CM070573.1, on the reverse strand, counting down.
TGCTGTAGCATGATCAAGTATTGAATAACCTTAAGTTCTCCAATGAAGCAATGATTTCTATTCGACGCTGAGCTGCAACACGGTCCATCTAACTGTGGAACATAAGCTAAACTCCTTACAGTTTTTTTTTTGCCCGTGAGTACGTGTCCTCACTACTATACAATCCCTCATCACAGACGGTTCGCAAACCACATGACAGACGGTTTTTTGACCATCTATATCAGACTGTCAGCGATGACTTTATAGTCATCACAGACGGTTCCAAACCATAACCGTATGTAATAATCAATTTATCACAAACGGTTCCAACAAAGAACCGTCTGTGATGATGGATATATCACAGACTATTGTGGTTTGGAACCGTCTGTGATGATTCATATATGACAGATGGTTCTGGTTTGGAACCGTCTGTTAAGATGATATATCACAGACTGTTTTGGTTTGGAACCGTCTGTGGTGATCCATATATAACAGACTGTTAAAAACTAATAACCGTCTGTGGTAATTTTATCACAGACTGTTCTAGTTTGGAATCGTCTATGGTGTTGATTTTAGATTTTCTACAATTTCAGTTAATTGGCTAGCCTCAGGAAATGCTAGCCATGCCCTCTGAAATAAACTACAGTGTAGCATCACCAATATATATATTATAACATACATTTCAAAAATGAACTCAATCAGGGCGCGCAATACAACATACAATGCATCCATTTCAGAAATAAACTCACATATTCGCCAATTGAATTCGGGACTACAACCGACACATTCACAACACAAGGTTCACAAATTAATCCAAATGGAAGTCTTGCAAATTCACAACTCATCAAGCTTGGTTTGCGTGGAATTCGCCGGTTGGATTAATGACATCACGATTCAAAAAGGCACAGAGTTGTCCTCGAATACTTAGCAGGCCAGCTTGTTCCAATGCAAGTTCAGCGCATTGCCACCTCTGCCAACGGGAAGAGTAAAATCTTTGCGTGTATAAAAAATAAATAAGTGGAAACAAATGGTTCAAGATTGACAAACATCTAAGTCATTGGTCTTCATTGCACCAACGAGGAGTTGCATGTTGTGGCAAACATAGAACCCGCATAGGTTAGTGCCTATTGGCTGTTGGTGGCACTGCCAAAATATAAATAGATTAATTAGTTCGAAGGTTCCATTATGGACTGTGTGAAGGATTAATTATTGCGTACTAGCGGATACTGGAAAGTTATGAATATGCTTCAGCCTCGCTGTGTCCGGCTTGCATGCCCCTCTGCGAGCTTTGTAGATATTAAATGACGTGTCGATTAAATTTTTAATAGGCACCAAGTCGTGGGTGTCGCCCTTTCTGGAATCAAGGTAAATTACCATGTTCTTTCTTGCTATAATTACAAGTATAATTCAGTGAAACCTACACAAGTATGTTGCCATGGTCATTGAACCTAACTTCAAGCCGCGTTATATAGTACAAATTAACAAGTATAGCATCTGGATGAAGCACTTACTCCAGGTTGTAGGGTAAAATTAAGTAAAATTTGTTCCAATGAGCCAGCATTACTTTTTCCGCGTACTCATGTACAAGAACAGTAAGTTCACAAACAAGGTTAATAGTATATATGTAATTATGTAGCATCTCGTTCATCACAGACGGTCTTGTATACACACCGTCTGTGATGAGTCCCAGGCACATCACAGACGGTTTGATCTACGAACAATCTGTGATGATTTTCTTATCACAGACGATTTGAAACACGAACAGTCTGTGATAAGGGCCTCCCACATCACAGACGATTTTAGGTACAAATCGTCTGTGATGTCGGTCCTTATCACAGACGGTTCGTACATAAAACCGTCTGTGATGAGGAGGACCCTTATCACAGACTGTTCGTGTTTTCAAACCGTCTGTGATAAGAAAATCATTACAGACTGTTCGTAGATAAAACCATTTGTGATGTGCACCGTCTGTGATGAGGTGTCTAGTATGAGCCGTCGTGTAGTAGTGCATGTTCATCTTCTTTCCCAGGAGACGTGATCTCGATTCTCGAATGCAATGAAGAGCACAGTGCCTATGCATTTCCCACGTCACCTTTTTCGTCCTTTGTGTCGACCCGTAGCACATTGATCACAGGTTCACTCGGATTGACTCTCTTCTCAAATCATTAAAAAAATACAACATCATAGAAGATTTTTCAATTACCCAATTTTTCGATCGAGATTATGCAATTATTAGACATTACTGAAGCTAACTAAAGCGCAAGAAAGTGTACAAGAGATCATTCGCTGAGCATCTCCAGCAGAGCCCCTAAATCAGCCCCTAAACTGTAAAATAGGGAGTGTATTAAAAAAACAGATCCAACAGGGCCCCAACTCAAACCCCTAAAATTAGTAGGCCCCTAAATTTGCCTCCTCAGCCCCAAAATTAGGAGGCCCCAACTCAAGCCCCTAAAAGTAGGATGCCCCTAAATACACCAGGAGATTGAAGACAGGGAAATACATGAGAGGCTTTGAGATGATCTTATTGAGCATTTGTGGGCAATTCACAACGCTTCGTAGTTTGATTCATTGTTTGGAGTTTCTATTTATCTATTTATCATGTTTTGAAAATTTTAAATTTAAATTTCAAATATCATGTTTTTAAATTGTAAATGTTAATATGCTTATATTTTATGTATTACAAATATTTTTGATTGAATTTTAGTGGTATCAAATGAAGATTATACATAACGGATATGTTAAAATAGAAGAAAAAGTAAAATATAGATTGAGATTTAGGGGTTGTTGATGGACTTATGCTCTGAAAACAGGACCCTAAAAAATATGAGGAGTCCCTAAATCTAAAATAGGGACCCTGTTTTAGAGGCTCTGGTTGGAGATGCTCTCGTAATATTCCTTAGGGCTAAAGTACATCCAGTGGATTCGATCAAGGTGCCTGCCTTAGTCAGTTAGTCCGTACTCCATACAGCGTGGTTTGGCAAGTGAGTTGTCTAGCTAAGAGCATCTCCAACAGCACTCTCCAAATCTCACTCTCCAAAAGCCATATTTGGAGAGTTCTCCAAAAATTTGACTCTCTATATCTCCTTCCTCTCCAACAGCACTCTCTATATCACACTCTCTATTTTCTCTTTCCTATATTTTAATCATATTCCATAACAGCACTCTCTATATCTCCAACAGCACTCTCCAACGGTTATTTTTCAACGGGTAGATTCCAACGGCTATATTTCAATGCGGGAATTTAAAATTCGAAATTTCTTGTAACCACCACGCTGCAACGGTTATTTTTCAACGGGTAGATTCCAACGGCTATATTTTAATGCGGGAATTTAAAATTCGAAATTTTTTGTAACCACCACGCTGCAACGGTTATTTTTCAACGGGTAGATTCCAACGGCTATATTATTCTTGTCTATATATACATACCCATTTGCGATTCAAGTATTGCACGCTTCTTGTTGTTCACTACTATCAATAGCTCAATGAGTCGTCGAAATTTAGTCTCGGAATGTCTCTCAGAAGATGAGGAGTCTGAGAGGAATAATGAGTACGTATTTCTTCTGACAACAGGATACGTAGCACACATGGAAGATCAGGATGTTAATGTTCCACGCCATGGCGGTTCTACTCCTGGCCATCAAGTAGTTCATCGCAATAGACAAGAAGGGCATGCTAGGCTGCTCAAGACTATTTTGCCGATCCTCCTATCTATGGCCCAACCTTCTTTCCAAGCAGTGTGGAATTATTCGTTGCTTATATATTTTGCATATTATGTCGATCGTCTGTCCGCGGCTCAACCTTCTTTTTGGCGTAGGTTTTAATGAATCGTTCTTTATTTCTTCGCATATTGCACGTTGTAGAAGCGCATGATAACTATTTCATTCGTAAGAGGAATTGTCTTTGGAATTCTTGGGTTATCTCCTTTGCAAAAGGTCACCGCGGCATTTCGGATGCTAGCCTACGGAGTAGCAGCTGATGCTATTGATGATTATGTGCGGATTGGAGAAAGTACTGCTATAGAGAGCCTGAGAAGGTTCGTGAAAGCTATTATTGAAATCTTTGGAGATGAGTATTTGAGATCTCCAAATGGTAATGACACTGCTAGATTACTTGCAATTGGTGAGGAAAGAGGTTTTCCGGGAATGCTAGGGAGTATAGATTGCATGCACTGGAAGTGGAAAAATTGCCTATGCAAAGATGACAAGGCATGTATACTGGTCATGTACATGAGCCAACAATCATTCTAGAAGCCGTTGCTTCGCAAGATCTTTGGATATGGCATGCTTTTTTTGGTTTACCAGGGTCTCACAATGATATTAATGTTCTTCACCGATCCCCTCTTTTCGCAAAGCTAGCCGAAGGGCAAGCAGCTGAAGTGAATTATACTGTGAACGGTCACAATTATACAATGGGATACTATCTTGCAGATGGAATATATCCTTCATGGGCAACATTTGTGAAAACAATACCAGCTCCCCAAGGGAATAAGAAAAAACATTTCGCCGAAGCTCAAGAAGCGGCTAGGAAGGATGTGGAACGAGCATTTGGAGTTTTACAAGCTCGTTTTGCAATTGTTCGTGGACCAGCTCGTTTTTGGTATCAAGAAACACTTAGAGATATCATGACAGCATGTATCATCATGCATAATATGATAATTGAAGATGAGAGGGATGGACCTCCAGTTGATTACAATTACGAAGCAATGGGAGAAAATGTTGCGGTCTCCCATGAAAGAACACCTGAGCTTTCTCAGTTTATTCAAACTCATCAATCCATCAGAAATAGAAAAGCTCACTCTCAGCTCCAAGAAGATCTAGTCGAGCATTTATGGTGCCATTATGGTGGGATGTAGGCGAGCGCATGATGTACTAGATATTTCCCTTGAGCTATGATGTACCAGTTTATGTATTTCAACTATGATGTACTCAACTCCTAAGAATTAGACATGAATTATGAGTGGCTAGTCTCGTTCACCATCGGCACACAATTTTGCACATCCTTAATTAGATTCAAAAACAAAAGCAGAATGGTCGTAATAAGGATTTTACACAACTCAACTTCAAGTCCATCACTAACTCAAGGATAAGCAAAATAAGCATTCCATCAAGATGTAACATCAATAATTAGTTCATACATCAACCAGACCTATTACATCTGCGAGCGATGATATCATTCTGCAAGGAGAGGTAGTATTGTTGTTGTGGTCCACTCAAGCGACTAGTGTCAACGCTCATAATTCTCTCTTCTTCAACCATTCTCTTCAATTCATACTCATTTTTTCTTATCTCAATCTTTTCCTTCTCATGAGCAATCCTCTCCTGTTCTTGCGCAAATGCTCGTTCGTACCGCTCTTCTTTCTTCTGCTCTTTAATAATCTCTATTTCTTTCATTTCTTTCCTAAAGTTTTCTAATGCTTCCATGTAGAGTGAACCTGTTGCACCACTATCAACTGCAGCTTTACCGCGGCGTATGCGCTCTTTCTCGGCCTTCCTACCAGTCGGCCTTCTGAGCACATCACCTTCTGCAGTAGCAGTATCTTCATGAAGATGACTTGCATTAGAGCTAACAGGACTGGAACTACCCGGAGAGGAATTGGACGATGTTTTCTGCTTTTTCTGAGATAAATGACTAGTCCACTTTGGGTGGTGTTGTAGTACACTTCTTCTTGATACAATGATTTAGCATGGACAATCTACAAAAGGACATGTACCTTATTAACATGGAGAACACATTTAAATCTATAATGAAAAAAGGATATGAACCAACCTTATCCTGCTCTGTTATCCCGCTTTGTCGTCTACGCTCAATACGGTCATAACATCCGCAAAACTTGTTAACATGCTCTTGAATAGATGACCATCGGTGCATAAGTGAGTTCTGACTTCGCTCTGAATTGAAAGTTCTGTTCTCGTGGAAGTAATCATGTATTCTACTCTAATATGTGGTACGAGTTTGTTGGGTCCCTTGCACTGGATCCAAACTTACATTAAGCCATGCCGATACCAACATATTATCTTCATTCTCTGAAAAATTCTTTGATCTTTTATTTTGGGCTCTCAATTGGGGACTAGAATGGTTAACTGGAGAAGGTTGCTCCCCAATTGGGCTATCATCCCAATGAATTTCACTTCCCCCCTCACTCAACAAACGAGCATAGAAGCCATCCATATTGCGTAAATCATAGGCATCAATACTTAATTAAACAAAGATGCATAACAACACATGTAAAAGTACGACACGTCTTAATACGCTAAACATGAACAATACTAATCACTGAACTCATAAAGTAGGTCTCACAAGTAGAACATGAATAACACTACCCACTGGACTCGATACTTTCATCCTCTCTAAATTGATGATCGTCAATTTTATCCGAATCATCACTCTCATAGTCGTATGGGCGCAACTCCTCCCCTCCTTCTTCTTCTTCATCGACTGGATCAACACCGGCTGTTCCCACCAAGCCGATCGATTGTATGGCTAGGTCATCAAGACGGCGAGCAGCGTCTTCGATGTCAAGTAAAAGTCCATTGAGTTCACTTCCGCACTCACATGAGCAAGGGGAAAAGTTATCGTGCACGATGTTCTTAATATCACTTGCGATTTCCTCTATGCACTTAATTGTCCAAGCGTGCACTTCACTAACTTTCTTTGAATCTTTATCCATCTATATGCAAGTAAATAGTACACTAAGATGAATACATCCCGATGTCAAATTCAATTTGGACTTACGAACTTTTAATCATACTAGTAGCAAACAAAATAACATTAGAACTGAAATTGTATATGTACTAATCTTAAGCAGCAGTACTTAAGTATAAGTGGCGCAATTTACCTTTCACAGAATGCAGCAGGCTCAACCAGGCGGACAAGAACACCCTTCAATAACCAAGTAAAATGGCATGTTAGGTTCACAAAGAAGGAGCAATACTCAGTTCTAAAGACAGAAGTGAGAGCAGTTTTGTTCTTGTCTCCAGAGCACATCTAAACCATGCAAAACTCTCAAAACCTTGGCCGAAGCATTGCTTAAGGATTTGCAAATTGCAACTTGTACCCTTAAAGAATACCTTATCTGCAAATACTAAATTATTTGAAAGAACCAAGCAAACAGAAAGCCTCATGACAGATTCTTTGACCCATCTTCCAGAAATATTCCTATCTTATCATGATCAATATCATCCAGTACTGTTCCCCTACATGACCGGATCTTGCCGCTGCGATTGTCCTAGCTGACTACGGCCAACTTGGATCGATCGGTGGCTAGAAACCTCAAAATCAGAAAGACCAGTACCACCAAAGCAGCCGGAGTAATGACAGATACTATCTGGATGTGCGTGTCACATAGAATCCCCACGCCCGCATGAGTCGCAAGGAGACATAATACAGATCACTGATTTTCCAAATAGATTGAAGGAAAAGTAAACTAATTTCACCAAACATTGGGTTTCCTGACCTATCAATATTCATTTCTTCTATTACAAATTGTAGGATTGTCAGAATACGTAATTACGTTGGTTACTTGTTAGCTTATTTCATTCCATCATCGAAAGGTGTTGTCAAGAAAGGATCTCAGAATTATAAAATATGCATGTGCGCCCACACAGACAGACACACAAACACATAGGCAAACAGGATTAAAGGAATGGTAGGATTGCTAGTAGTTTGCAATAGGCAACTGATCACCTAGGCATTCAATGGAATTAGTAATCGGTTGTGAGATATGAGAATATGCATAGATTATTGATAAGAGCATAGCGAGATATGAAATGAGTAACAAGATATGACAAGAATCGCAAATGACACCGACAATCTAAGAAAATGACAGATGTGACATATGAAATTAGTAATAGCTAGTCTTGCCCGCTTGTGCCATTGCCGATCGATTGGTGCCATTGTTTACACTTCGCCATTGCCAATTGCCAATACTAATTCAGAACAGCAGGTGCCATTGCCAGTTCTTTCTGCACAAGGCTAAGCCATACCTCAGCTTAAGTTCAGTACAGAGCAAGTTTTAGAAAGGAATCATAAAATACATCAATGTTACAGATAAATCTACATGACACATTATAATTAGTGATGACATCTCGTGGGCAGCCTGCATAATTACGAACCAAATAATCTTGTTGTAGACAAAACAAGCTAAGCACACAAACTCGTGTTTTTGATAAACAACTCAAGCTTTTACAGAATCAAGCAACATGAAGTGCTTCATCTCAGTCAATGTATCGCAGGTAAAAATTTTAGAGGCTCAAAATAAGCAGAAGCATCCATGTGGTACTACTACCAAAGTATTACAACCTAATGTGCTCAACGTCCAAAATTCTTGGGAAATATACACGAAGACATGCAGTTCGTCAATACGGCGCACAACATGACATAACCGTGCACAGAACAGCAAGAATAATCATCCCATGGCCGGAATAATCAACTCCAAGCTAGCAACAATAATCCACTCGATTCTAGCAATAATTACACGAATCGTGCACACAACAAACAGATCCGCAACTCCTCCAACAATCAATTCCAAATCCAACCAACAAAGCTAGGGCTCCTTACCAAGAAAACGAGAAGAAGCAAAGAGATCTGCAACTCCCCCAACAATCAATTCCAAATCCGGATTGGGGATCCGCCGTGTCGTTCTTGGGGGAGCGGAGAAATGGCGACTTCCGTCTCGATCCTTGTTTTGCTCGCCAGATCCCGTTCACCGATCCGCCGGGACCTTCGTGCAGGAGCGGAGAAATGGCGACTTCCGTTCGCAAATCAGCCGACACCTTCTTGGGGGAGCGGAAATATGTGGAGTTGCGATGGGAGGGGGACAACGAGTGCAGATGGTGCCGGAGGGGAGAGCGAGTGGGGAGCGACGATGAGGGGGGCGACGGTCCGTCCCCTCGCGCGAAGGGAGGAACGGTTTCACCGAGCGAGATAGCGAGCGGAGGCGGACTCGCTAGAAATGGCGATTCTCTCTCCGCTCGCAACTTTTCGGGAGAGCGATGGCGAGACTGTTGGAGAGGCATAATACCAGCGACTCGGTAGTATATGGAGAAAGGGAGCTCGATAGCGAGCCTATTGGAGTTGCTCTAAAACGGCCAAAACTGAGTTCTGATCGACCAGATTTTTTATTGGCTATCAGTCCCTCACTACTTTGTAACGAACTTTTAATATTTGATCACGTGATCTCTTTGTAACATATAAGCCTGAAGATAGTTGTCCATAGCTAGTTGTTACCCGGCCTCTTTAAAAAATCATTTATATTTATCGTATGAAAATTATAGTAGTAGGTTTGTCATCAAAATTACTTCGCTATAGACACGACACAACGTGGGCATCGCGTCAAGTGTGAAATATTGGAAAGGGTCCATTTTATCGTGAAAATCGACTAAAAATCATGAAAACTGACTGTATCGAGTGGATTTGAAACCCTAAATCGATCGGTAAAACAGTGAAATTCAAAAGGATACAAAAAAAAAATGTCACGTAAACTGGTGAAAATCACTCAAAAAATCGACCGTAAAAAAAATTCAATACGCCAATCGACCGATTTTTATTTATGTTTTACTTTTTTAAAAATATTTGAATTCGAAACCCTTCAATTTTTGATGATTTTTATGATAAATGATATCACCGAGATTTCGATTTTTAACCCTAAATCGATTTGGTTAACCTTATTTGACCTTGCATTGTTCAATGGCTACACGATGCACTGGAGATGCACTGGAGACACGAGCTTGCTGCTCTACATGGATTCTTCAGCTGATACGTCATGCGGATAGGTATAGGAATGTAGGATCAACTACTCTTGATGTTTGTTATAACCATTGAACAATGCAAGATGACGTTTGCACATCAGATAAAATGTAGGATGATGGTCCGTTGTCTACACGCTACAAGAAAAATCCTTTGTAGAGACTTTTTTTTTCTGGAGAGTAGAGACGCTACCCAACTTGCCTCTAAATTTAGAGTTGCCTAGTGTAGAGGTACTTTACAGTGACTTTAAAAATCGCCACAAAATTTATATCATGATATGGTTTTGAGACGATTTTTAGATGTTTTAGAACCACTTGCAAAATTTTGTCTTGAATAAACGTTTTTGATACGCTTTCTAATTCATCAAAAGTTTTTTTTTGTTATATAGAAACATTTTTTACAGGCTTTATTTTAATTATCTAGATGAGTTTTTCCATGGTTTATATATGTTAAATAATCTATATATAAATATTGCAAGGCACTAAACATATGAAGCAGTGAGGCACTGAGGCCTTTGGTGTCACTTTTAGTTGAGAATTGGAGCTTCCCAAATTTCTAGCCAATATCTCTACTATTATAAAACAGCAGTTGGTGGCAGTGGTGAGTTCTACCCATGTCATTAATTGCCCTGCTTAATTGCTCTACGCAAAAAACGAAGCGTTGCTTTAATTAGCCAGCTTTCGCAAGAAACGAAGCGTTAAAGATAGATGTTTGATCTTGTGAAATAATTTTTTTATTTTTATTTTTCGTTATCAATTTTGTTTTTCGTAGCAATGCACGGGCATATAACTAGTTTATCTCATACATCTCGTGGTTCAATATTTTGGTGTCCCATGTGCAGAGGAATGACGCCAATCCATCCCGAATTTAACTGTGTAACCTAATGCAGTGATAAAATAGTTTGATGCTAGAGCAATGAAAAGCTAACATATCTTATTTGACTTTTTTTTCGCATTCAAAATAGTGAAAAACGGAAGTGACTACTCACAGAGTGGCAGAGGCATGGGCATTAATTAGAGCTCTTGCGAGACTTTTTTTGCTTCCGTCCTTTTCTTTGGAAGTGTGTGTAACCACACTGCTCTGCCATGAGCCCATGAGCTCAATCTCATTCGTCCGATCAGAAAGCAAATCTCATTCGTCCGATCAGAAAGCAAACGGGCCATGTTGATTGCTTCGGTGCGCCAGCCGCAGCACATGCATGCACTATAACAAAAATTGGTACAGTGCCTAGGAGTTGCTACAATGAAATCGCTACCGTGTTTGCCAGGACCAATAAATCTGCAGAAGACCTACTCAGAATGTGGTTTCCTTTGCTCTATGGCATTTATTTATTTTTCTCTTTTTCTAGCATGTTTTCCTTCTTGGCTTGGTGAATGCAAAGTTTGTTTCTCTTATACACAATATTAGAGATGGTCAAACGGTTCGCCTGGCACGGCGCAGCCCATTGAACATGTGGTACGGCCCATTTAGGCAAGGCCCTGCCAAAGCACTGCTTGCCAACCGGTCGTATTGTGCTGAACCATGTGTGCTGAGGCCACGGTCAAAGCACAACCCGGTGGCTCCCGTGCCGTGCTGAGGCTGGCCTATTTGGTGCCAAAACATTCAAAATTCAAAAACAAGTTTAGAAAAACTGAAAAATCGTAAAGTAATTTAAAAATAAAATCTAGAATAATTAGAAAAACTCAAATAAATATAGAATTTTTTTTAAAAAAATCTATGTAAATTAAGAAAAGCTAAAAATATGAAATGGATTGTGCCGTGCCGTGTCGCACGCTAGGCCAAGGCTACGGTCCAAATACGGCCCACCCTCTTGGGCCGTGTCGTGCCCACAATCCCGTGCTACGGCTCGGTCCAGATGGCACAACCCACTTGACCATCTCTAACTTAGCCTCTAGGCCTCTTTTTTGTCGGAAGAAACTGTTTTCGTATAATTCATGTATTACAAAGAATACCTAAGTATAAAAAAGGGTCCACTTCTGGTAAATCTTTCTCCATATATTTTCCGCAAAGAAGTGTAAAGAGATGCAAAAGTAGGCCTATAGATGAGCCGAGCTCGAGCGAGCTTGAGCTCAGATCGAGCTTGACTCAAGTAAGCTCGGTAACAATAAACAATTCAATATGCGCTATTTCTCAATAGTAAAAAGTGCTCAAGTTCGAACTCGATTTGAATAAGTTTGGTAAGAGTTAACCTATAATAATATTTAACAAGTAATTTGTAAATGTATCTGGCTCACGAGCTATATATTCAAATTCAATTTGATGAAACTTATGAGTTTTGAATCAAAAGTAAGTTTATCTCGTTTAAATCTCTAACCGAGTTCAACAGTCTAGAGTCCGTTGAGGGAGGCGTCAAGCAGCACACGAGCCTGGGGAATTTTTTTTTTTACCGACCAGACAAAAGAGTGCGTGGAAAAAATGCCCGGGACCTGTTGTTTGTATGCCTAGGCAGCTAGGCGCGAACTGCAGACTGCAGTGTGACGAGATGCCCTCCTACGTCATACGCTGGAGGATTCGTGACGTTTCGTTGTCACATGCCATCAGGTGTGCGCGGGCCTACTCCATTAGCCAGCCGCAGCAGCAGACTGCTGCTCCGACCCTTGTGTGGCCACGATTCGCGACGAATTTTCTGTTAGGCAAGGGTTTGAATTTTCGTTTTCGGATTTTATCTCGGTATCTTTTGAAAGACGAAATTTCGACGAAATCTTGGTATTTCGGACAAAATTCGAACGAAAATCAAAAAGCAAAATTTGAATCCGGTAATTTTTGAAACGAGATTTCCGAGATTTCAGCTCATATAGACGAAACTTCGACCAAAATGCCAAGATCTCGGTGAGATTTTACGCACCGTCACACTTTGAATTTTTTAGGGTTTTTTCAATTTCGCGGGAATTAGGATCTACCGACTGTCCTAGATGGGAAACAACGCAAAGAATCCAATCCGATCAAAACCCGGTTAAACTCGGTCAAATCTGGTCAATTTTTATTCAAATTTCGGCCAATTTTACCGAGATTTCGGCGAGATTATAGGTTACTGTAGCACTTTGAATTTTTTTTAGGGTTTTTAAATTTCGCCGAATTTCGGTGAGATTTTGAACCTTGTGTTAGACTAAACACGTTATTAGTGATTTTCTCGTTAACCTATATCCAAACATAAATATTAAAAGAGGATATTATTGTCATATAAAGTAAATAGTAGAATGAGTATATTATAGAGAAAAACCATAGCAAAGCAATGCTGATGTTATACTACCATAGATCATCGGTGAAACTTTCAAAGATACAATGATGCTGGACACCAAGTGAGGCAATTCAACGAACAATCCAAAGATACAACCAAAGCTGCACGGAGCTACAGACTATTCTTCCTTGCCGGGAATGTGATCACGTCGACCAATACCAACAAGTAGGGGTGAAAACGGATCGGATATGAACAGATAATAGGTCTACCATATTTGTTTTCATATGTTTTTCTCATGATGTGGATACGGATAGTCTGGATATGAATACGGATATGGATAATATTAAAAGTAGATACGAATCAAATACGAATCGAATCAGATACGATTAATAATATTTTATCGAAACATGATAACCCCTTAGATTGTATATAAAAAAAATCAATGAAAACACATAACTAGTTGATTTGATCAAAATATTATTGAAATCAAACAAATATAAGCATTTCCATTCACTTAGACAATAGTTAGATACCATGTCGCAAACAAAATTTCATAAGACTTAGTTCATCACACACATACGATTAGTTCATCATCCATGTAGATCAAAACACAAAATGATAGTGATCCTTATTTAGATATACAAATAGAAGCAGGCACAAATTAAATACATTAAAAGTTCGATGATACTAAGATATCATGTCTCTAGAAAAAGTATATAATACTTACACGTATTGACCCAAGATTTATATTCTTTGTTGAACTATGTTTAAAATAATAAACTATGTACTTATGAGGTTTTATGCATTTTTAGCTACCTATTTAAAATATTTACCTATTAAGGATAACAGTGTTTGAATTTTTGAGAAAATTTAAAATATAATAAAATTTTGAAAATAATTTTTTAAATTTATAGATTGTGTCAGGAACTTTTTTGAAAAAATTATAATTTTTGGAGCTAGTTTGCCAAGTTTAATATTGAAAGTTCATTTGTAGATTAATTAATTTAGAAAACGATTTTAAAATTCAAAAACCTTTTTGGGCAAAAAAAAAAGTAGTCTTGGCCCAGCCCACATGTATATCCGGATATCCAACCCATCAATATCTGGATTATCTGAATACGTATCCGTATCCGACAGATACAATGGAACTCAAAATCCATCAGAATTCCTCCAAATCTATAACACCACCATCCAAGCTACCAGTGGAGAAGAGAAGGTAATGGCAAATTACCTCGATCCCTACTATTTTAAAAGGATCTGCAATAACTTGGTTGTAATCAACTAGAAGGATCTATTTTTATGGGAAAATTTATCTCATGTCACCCTAAATAATTTATGACCTGGAGAAGAGATGCAACGAGAAGCAATGTAGAGGAGGAAGATGAGCAGATGGCAGCGACCGGCAGCACCTTTGGTTAGTATTCCTGGCTTGCTTCCTCCCATCTCGTGTGCTGCTCAAATGCTCAATGCCTTTGGCTGCTCCTCTTACTTCTAGTTCCACTTCTAAATGGGCCAGGCCAAGCGCAATTGAGTGATTGAGCAACTAGCCGCCCAAAGCCCAACCCAACATGTGGCTCGGCTAGCCTGATAACCAAGTTGCGCGATTAATCACGGTTAGTCCTCGACTAGAAGTCGCTCGACTAGGAAACTAATCGAGGCGAGGTCCTCTAGTCGAGCTCCCAGGTTGACTTGTCGATTAATCATCGATTAGTCACAATTAATCGTGCGACTTGATAACTATGCCCGAGCCGCTACTCTGTTTTGGGTCACTGAAGCGGGCCCCACCTATCAGGCGCCTATCTCTCTCCCTCTCATTCAGTCACTGACAAGCTATCCCCACACGTTAGTTTTTATTTTAAAAACTAATTCAAAATTTTTTGTCACTGACATGTGGGCCCAGATGAAAATAATAACATATTTTGTAATATAACCTATATTAAGTTACGAGTCACTAACATGTGGATAACACATCTCACTCTTTTTTGAAAAATAAATAAAACACTAACAAGTGGACCCCACATGTCAGTCTCTGTAAACAAATAAACGTAAATACTAAAAAATGAGAGATGCTTTCAGTTCAAAGAAGAATACACCTCTATTAGAAGGTGTAATATCACGAAATACGCCTTTGACATTACCACTCTTTTCCATTTTGGGAATTTTCAGCCAATTTAAATTCAAATGCTCATAATTTTTGCAAATAAACTTCAAATTGAGTGAAACCATTTTCTAATTTCTTGATCTTTCTGAATCTGTAAGAATATTTGGATTTGGTGTCTATTTGAATCCATTTGATTCTTATTATTGCTTTACGATTGCCAAGACCCTCCCTTCTGGCGTGGAATACAAGAGGTTCTCATGCATACCTTACTAGTCCCATGATTAGTGCCTGGTATGCATATTTTATAACATGGTTACCACAGTGACACGCAATATCACAAATACATAGATTAATGATACATTGTTCTTACAACAGGGCCTTAAAGGCCAAACAGAGTGCAGCAGAAAATAAGAAAAGTCGTATATCTTAAGCCAAAATATTCCATAGGAATCTAACAAAGATAATCCTAGAAAAACTCATTATTGTATTCCGTGTCCTACGACAAACTAGGGGTCCTCGGGGACTTCGATTTCTTCGCCCACTGAATGTCAACAAGCAAGTGTACTCAGCAAGTCTTGTAGTGTATCACAATTATAATTAAATGATTGACTATGTCTAAGTAGATGGCTATCCTACCATGTTATTTTGTGTAAAGCGAGAATTAGATATGAATAACTAGTAGATTGTAAATGGAATTTGTAATAGCAGTTTGACAGGTATGTAAATGGCAAGTTTGATCAGCATAAAATATAAATAGCTCCCAATGCGTAAAACGTTTTTGAGAGGCACATTGGATTATTTGGAATTTAGATAAAAAATTTGCGGACTTTGAGAGAACTGAATTTGAAGTTTAAAAACCAGAATCCATAACTAGGTTATTGAAAACAAATTTCTTTAAATGTCTAAATTCCAGAAAATTCAAAAAATGCTAAAAATTCATATTAAAGTCAAAAATCGACTTGGATACTTCGCATTTCAAATTTGGTGCAAATTTTGATTGTTACAATGATGCTTTGCGTGTAGTCACCGACGTTCCGGAAACATTTCTCATCAACCCAGAACAAGCTCAAGAATTCAACAAGCAAGGAGAGCACCTTCTTTGACCATATTGATCCTATTATTTGACTTACTTTATGTTATTTTTGCATATTTATTTATGCATGCATGTACTTTCTGTAAAATGGCTAAATTATGGTTATCGGTATATTATCCTACTTTTGGCTTGGAAGTTCCTTGATAAATACATAATATTAACTTTGGGTATATTCGATTATATGTACCTATGCTTAGCCATCCTTTAGGAACAGGAAGAACAAATTGTTGGTTGCAACATTTATTCGGGAATGAAAACTATATTAAGGAGTTACCTCTGACATCGTGGTATAAAATCAAAACCAAAAAACTAGGTTTTGACGCAGTCAAGTTATTTATATAATCTGTTAAGTGCATGGAGTTGCACATAGTGTAGTGAGAGCTCGCCAGAGCCAATTAAGGACCGAACGTAGCGTTGTATAATTTAAGACATTCCGTACAACCATAGGTACTATTTCTAGAGTGGTTCTAACCTATTAAGTTATCTAGGAATAGCTTTGTACATTGAAAGGCCGAAGTAGTACAATCAAAGTAACAACGATGAAGCAATCACGAAGAGAGAGAAAAGATTTGGCAAAACAAACCACAAATTCTTTAAGCACAATCTCAAAAAAGTAAAAATAATTGTTGCTCTCTTACAATCTCTCAAACATTTTAGGACCATTGAATCATTGCACTATATAAGAATCTAATGCTAAAAATGCCCTACCTCTAATCCTCTCGTACACCTCTTTCTTTGAATGAATTGGTTTGTGATTTCTTTGTTGCATGGATATTCTCTATGATCACGCCATAAGTTTGTATAACCTCTTTTAGTCCTTTAAAAAGAAGTAGGAATCATACTTTAAAACAAATATAAATACTGATTCTATTAGAATACGTCTAGAATGCTTATAGTACACATCTTTTTAAATCCCCAAAACTAAATATGAGTCAACGTATTAAGTACTACGTCAGTACTACTGAGTACTGACGAAGGTGCGCGAGAAGTTTTATCAACTCGTTTGGATCCATCATCATTCCTGCTCAACAAGGTTTTTGAATTTTGTTTTTGGCTCACATTAAATCTAAAATGTTATCGAGATTTGAAATCTCAAACGAAATCCGAATGAAACGCAAAAAACAAATATTCAAATCTGGCATTTTTTCCATCGGGATTTCCAAAATCTTGGTCCAAAAACCGAAATCTCGGTGGGAAATACTGAGATTTCGGTCAAATTGAAGCTAGCAAAAAAATGTTGAAACCATGTTAAAAAAATTTAAAATTTCCTTTATGCTTATGACATATCTGATATCACTAATGTTCTCATGAAATTTGTAGATAGTAATTAAGCTTGAGAAATTTTCTAAAATTCCTACAGTGCAAAATACTGTAAAATGGCATTTCGCGGCTACAAAAAAGTAGAAAAAAATTATGAAAGAATTTATGTGACATTCCCTATCCATTTGAATACAAATTGTTAAGTTTTTCACATAAAATCCCCTACAATTGCATTGCATTGGAATTTGTCAATGAATGCCTACACATAAAATACTAAGCACCTCCAATGCTTCATACCCTTTTGTAATCTACCGTGCTAGGGATCGAACTCAACACTTGTTTCTTAACCAAAGGAAGGGCTTTTACATGCCCTAAACTAAACAGTGTAGGCAAATAGCTTTGTTCCCATTCTTTTTTAATATCATGCAGGAGGACAATGCAGGCAACGCAAATAATAAAAAATTCAGTTAAATCTGGTCATTAAAAGTGTAAATCCGGTCCAAATGTACATGAAATTTTGGCGAGATCTCGGTCAGATTTATCGAGATCTCGCCGATATTTTAAGTTACCGTAGTGATTTGAATTTTTTTTATTTTACTGGTGACGAGTACCCATACCATGGGTACCCCATCAGCCCGGAAGCACGAACGGGCTGACCTATCACGGCGGAGGCCCGGCACCACCGAAAGGTACTTGGGCCGCGAGCGAGCCCCGACACATGCGGGGGGCCGACTCCACGGCGATCGGCGGACTCGGTTCGGCGGTCGGCATCGCGGCCGCCTAATATTGAAGCTCAAGCTCCACTGCGCACAAGCAGCGGGGCCACGCCCGATGTCGGCGGCCTTGTGCGCGGCGTCTCGACATTCGTGCAGGTAGGCGGCTCCTTCCCAAGGCCGCCGGAAGAGCCACCAAGAAGTCAAGCCCCGCCCCGTCGCCTGGCACACCGCCAGGAGTACGCCCACTCCGAGGCCAAAGCAAAGTCAAGCGCCATTAAAGCCACCGAGGCCGACAAGAGCACCACGCAACACGCCACCCACGACAAAGACTACGCAAGATCAGACGCCACAGAGCCACCAACCCTACCTCGGGACGGCGGGGTTGGCCAGGACAAGACGAAGCCGAGACCTCAAGGCGTGCGGACCCTCTCCTCGTAGTCTTCCCAACTCCGTGTAACCCGCCTCCTCCGTCTATATAAGGAGAGGCAGGACCCGAGAGGGAGGGGCGCGGAGAAAAGAGAAAACAGTCTCCTAGGTAGCCTCGACTCCCTAGCGAAAACCTCAAGGGGATCGGACAGCCGACCGTCCGCCTCGCTTGTACACCCCTTGTGCGTCTCCCAAAGATCAATACATTCACACCGCACGAACTGGAGTAGGGACATTCGGCCCGAACCAGTATACATCTTCTGACTCCTTGAGTCGACCATTCGGGGAGAGGGAGCGCGCGACCCCATCCGACCATAAATTCGTATTGCCGGTGCACGAAACACCGACAACTGGGATCTTGAATCTCAAGGATCCGAAATCCAAAGTTTCACAAGATTTCATAAGATTTTGCTAAGATTTTTAAACGTGTTCCCAACCGTGTTAACATTGATAATTATAGTAGCTACGGGATCGGAAGGAATTGTGCTCAGTGTATTTATGGAGTATAGCTGCAGCCAACTACAGATTACAAGGATCAATTAAGAACGCATTCATGACAAGCGTCCCTACCCGCAGAAGAGTTTTCAGCCATCAAGCAATGGGGGAAGAGAGACAAATGAATTCAAGCTTTTTAGTGAGAGTGAAGCAGCAGGGGGCAGATAGACCATCCAAATCAACTGGCCAAACAGTAATACTCCCTCCGGTCACAAATAGTAGTCGTTTTGGACATCGGCACGGTCCCCAAAACTCAACTTTGACCACTAATTTCTATGGTAATATATTTGAAAAATCCAATAAAATTATAATATTATGAAAGTACGTTTCGAGACGAATCTACATATATGATTTTTATCCATCCAATCTAAATATTCAAAAAGATATAAATAGCTAAACTTTTAAAAGTTTGACTGCACGCATCCCAAACCGACTACTATTTGTGACCGGAGGGAGTAGTACAGTATAGCACTCACTCCATTGAAACCTACCTTCTCTTGGCATATAGTAGATAAAAAATACTCCCTCCGGTCACAAATAGTAGTCGTTTTGGACATCGGCACGGTCCTCAAAACTCAACTTTGACCACTAATTTCTATTGTAATATATTTGAAAAATTCAATAAAATTATAATATTATGAAAGTACGTTTCGAGACGAATCTACACATATGATTTTTATCCATCCAATCTAAATATTCAAAAAGATATAAATAGTTAAACTTTTAAAAGTTTGACTGCACGCATCCCAAACCGACTACTATTTGTGACCGGAGGGAGTATATTGAAAATAAATAGACTATCCCTAATTACTATGTCTAAGTGCTATATTCAATACATTTATGTTGATAATGTCAAGTAAATTCGAATAATTATCAAAGGTATAAAACGAACATCAGACTAATTTTTACATTAGAATATAAAATATAAAATATATTTATAAATAAGATCATTAAAAAATAAACATATAAACTCGCACGGGAGAGTAGCGTACTGTATGGTTCTTCGCACTGACGGTCGGTTAGCGCTCTAAAGCCCAAGGCATCCCTTCTGCTACTCGCGAGTCCACAGTCGGTTTGGGCCTGTAGAGCAGTCCATCTGCACGGGCTGAATTATTCCAGTTGGATTGGCTTCTCTCCTCATCCTGGGCCAGATGCTGTGCTTAACAAACCCCGCTTATAAACTGGCTGTATGGAGCGTTTGGGCAGGCTTAGTGCATCACATGCAGTGAGCAAAGAGGAAGACACGAGTGACGTGTAGTGAAGCGTTGGCAAGAAAACCCTCAGGTTTAATATATGGAGTTATACTCATACTCATATAAACATTAGCGGAAGAAACGCCGGCCAGAGAGCCATGCCACGTCGCCTCCCACGCTCTCTCTCCTCTTTTTGCGAAAAACCCCTCCCGGTTCTTTAAATTACGTGTAGGTCCTTTTAATTTACGCTAAGGTCCTTTGTGATTTCCTGTGAGAGCAAAAAAAAAAATCCGCGGTTCGCGTATAGGTCCCTCATTCGCTGTTTTACATAAAAAGCCTCCCGTTAAATACGATTCGCGAACAAGTCCTTTAGTACTTTTTCAAAATAGCGAACAGGTCCAAAATCATAACAAATAGGTCCCTGCGCTTTACGTTTAGGTCCTTTCTCCGTTTTGCCTGGAAAAAATATTTTTGTGGTCCGTTTTTTCTCCGGAGCATGGAAAATATGTTTTCGTTTGCCGTTTTTCCTAAAATAAAATAGAAAGTCATTTTTCGTCCGTCGTTTCTCCGTCTTTGTTTGAGGAAAAAAAAAACGAAGATTCATTTTTCGTTCATCCTTGCTCCGTGTTTCTATATTGTTCGCAAACACTAATTTACGCGGCGTGCCGCCGCGTACGCGTTTCTAGTTATACTAACAAGTTCCGGAGGTTTTGAAGCTCCTCAGAGTGTCCACGTCGCTGCTTGTGCGGGGAGGCCCTCGATGGGTCTCCATTTTCCGTTCGTGTCCCAGGACAGGTGTTCGTCTTGGTTGGCGCCATCGCTCCTACCACCGCTTCGCGCTCTTCCACGCGCCGTCCCCCTCACTCTTCCCTTCACATCCCCTGCCATCTCCCACCTTCCCCCTCCGTTGCTCCTCGCCGCGCGCTTGCCCTTCCCTCAGATCCGGCGATTATGTCGTCGCTCTCCCTCTCGCTTGCCTCCGCTCGGTTGTTTCGCCTGGCCCTTCGCGTCGTCCCCATTCGCGAGGACCGACCAGCAGCTTTCCATCTTCCTCCGTCAAGCTCGCCTTCACCTGGCTGCGTTGCCGCTGCCTCCGCCGGTCCTCCTCGCGCGCTCGCGCTCCATGTTGTCCGCCGCCTCCGCAGATCCTCCTCGCTCCTCCCCACTGCCGCACCTCATGTCGTACCGATCTCCACCTCCCCATCTCCTCTTCCCGGCGTGCCATGGCCAACCCCGTCCGGATCTACCCACAGCACGGCTCGCCCACGTCTAGCTCCTCACATTCAGATCTAGCCACAGCACGCGTGAGCAAATCTCCTCCGATCCCCATCCTGGCCAGCTCATTCTCTCCCGTACGCCGCGCTGCCTCCCAAGCCCCTCCTCATCCCAGCGGCAGCACGCCCAGGCCCATCCTGATCCAGCCACGTCATGGCTCAGCACATCCAAATCCGACGATGGCGTGGGTCGGTTTTGCCGGATCTGTCATCCTCTCCTCCTCGCCTTGACCCCCTCCTCTTCCTCTCAATCCTTCGCCCATGGGGAAAGACTAATTGCTTTGTTTCTTGCTTGCAGGGTGCTGCCTCACTCACGGTGCTTATCGGCTGTGGCGTTGCCGTTCTTGTCCGCCACTCCACCTCGCTCCACGCGGCACAGCCGCCACCGCGAAGCCTGACGTCACCGCTCCCATTCTATTGCTGAATTGCTTATTAGATTGATTAAAACAGAAGAAAGTATGAATTGCCGAATTGATTCGATTTAGTTACTGATATGTCTTGTTATTGTTGTTGTTATTCTAGGTACAACGATGGGAAACCAACTGACAATGCAGCGAGCTCCTATAAATGGTTCTCAGTTGCATTGCAGATCTACTGTCGCACACAGCCTTTTTGTGCACGTGATTTTCATAGTTTGTATTAGCAGCCTATTTGTTTCGTTGGAGTATAGGGGAATGAGAGGTATGAATGGTTTGTGGTGTTTGGCCTGGAAATATGTGGTCCAACCATTTTAGCAATGTTTAGCTGTGCCTATACGTTAACCTAATGAGTATATGCACTCTGATTTGTGCACATGTTGCTTTCTTCACTGAAGGTTGGAAAGGTGGTTGATCAGCTCCTCGCCAGGCAAGATAACCGAAGCAAGAGTGACTAATTCATTGATTGTGGGTCGGTTCAGCTATATTCCAATTTTTGACTATATATATAGCATGTGTATGTATGCTCGCTGGAAAAACTATATGTCACTCGAATTAGAGGCGTGGCCTCTAATTTCGAATACAGTTAGGGCTACAGTTTATCTAATTTGTACATGTACTCAGTTCATTGATTGTGGGTCAGCTCAGCTATATTCCATTTTTGTGACTATATATATAGCATGTGTATGTATGCTCGCTGGAAAAATTATATGTCGCTCGAAAACACATTGTGATTTTATCAAAGCTATTTCGTAATAGTGATCAAATGCCAAGAGAGTCGAATGCTATGCTTCTTTTTTGCTTCCTCCCTTTTCCCCCTATCCATATTATTTAGTGTGCCTAAGATTACATACTGCAGTTTTCAGAAAAAATATAGCTAGGTCATATCAAAATTTATTAAGATAGGACAATTCTTACACCATGCGATAATTTCCAATAAGATATTGTGCCTCTCCTGCAGCTTGTATTTCTTGATGCATATTTTTTTCAGAATTATGTTATGTCCTTTGTCATCAGCTGGTGGTTAGCTTTTGCCCATCATGTTCTTCTAGATGACAAACGAATTGTTCCTCTTGGTCTTGGACATGATGATCAATGCATTAATGATGACCCCAAGACATGCTGCGTACTGCAATGAACTAACCTTGATCTCAACTTTTTAGCTCAAGCATTCATGTATACATTGATTCATCTGGTTTCAGTAACATCAACTCAGTGTGAGTGTCTCTGAACCATGAAGGTGATTTTTTTTTAATTATCTACTTATATGGTTTGGTTGATCCGTTGATGTTAACTAGATGATGCTGCGACAAGATTTTGTTCGTTCTGATGGAGCCGGATTACGCATAATAGTAAGCATCTATTCTCACCTGTAAGATACTATACTTTATATTTGGCCATCTAAGAATAGCATCTTAAGGTAACTGACTTATGCTGGTGACTGCATATCTCGCTATTGTTAAGACATATCCATTAGTATCTGCATCATTCATGGCTGTCCTAGGATCAGCTCAGGTTAAGCTATGATAGTTTATTTCTTAAAATAAAAGCTATATTATGGCCCTAAGGTTGCATCTATACCCTGCTAGATTTTGTTTTGCCAGAAGCCTGACTAGATATTGTATACAGGCTGTCAAGTCATGCTGGCTCTTCCTTATGTGTCTATACAATACATATCCTGCCAGGTGAGAAAAGGTTGGTAAGCTCTAGCCCTTCTCGTGTACAGAATATTGTCATCGAGTTATAGATTCATTCATCAGCCTTGCCTGTTCAATTGATGTAGATGATTTCAATAAAAAAAGATTTTGTTCTGTTCTATAATATCCCTGAGATTGTACCTATGCCTTGCTAGATTTTGATTTTTGGCTGGAAGCTCGGCTAGATATTGTGTACACACTGTGATACAGTATTGATTCTTGCTTATGTGTAGGTGTGCTGGTCCTGACCAGTGAAAAAAAGGCGGCAGTGATACATATTTCATTATTGCTAGAACATATCCATTACTGTCTGCGTTAATCATGGCTGTGCTGGGATCGGTTCAGGTTAGCCTATCATAGTTTACTCCTTAAAATAAAAGCTAAGCCCTGTAAATTTCTATCGATGGTGCCTTTCAGATTCATCTTTATACTAAGAATTATAAGTCACTTTTTATTGCTTTCTCATACTGTTGGTTCCAAAGGAATGACAATTGCCGCTTCATCTATGTCTTCTATTCTATTGGATCAACAGATAATTATGCTAGATTCTCAAAGCAATACTGAATCAACACCTTAACAATTTATATTTAGCAGTTATGCTTATAATATCTTTATTTTCTCAGTTTATCGCTACAATGTGTATATAACTATCGATATGTTGTACATTGACAGATATATGAATGAGCTAGGAAGGAATTGCGGAAGTATCTCCATAAATCACAAAGAATCACATGGAGGATGCAGGAAACCAAAAGAGATTTGTGCCATTATGGTAGGTGTGGCTCCAACGCTATAGCTCATTCTTCTATGTATTGTCTTCTTATGGTAGGGTTCTACCGAATTCTAATCTGGTCCTAGCTCAAGTGAACTTATTAAAGTAATCATAGTCTGATCCTAGCTTACCGTTTCGGAATTTTTAGATATTGCGTCTGTTCTTTTTTACTTGGCATCTTGTGCCTTCGCAGTAGACTGCTGTAGCTTTGGCCATTATTTTTATTACTTCCCATTAAGATATACTAATTAATGTAATTACTATATATTATTAGACCATTTGTGTAATCTGGGACATACTTCTTCATGCATTTTACTTTCTGTTGTTCAATCATTAAAAGCTCCAGGGTTCTACCAAATTCTGATCTGGTCCTAGCTAAAGTGAACTTATTAAAGTGGTCACAATGCATGAGAATACACATAACTACATGTTTCGTTGGGTGTTTCAGCTTATTCTCAAACTAATGTTTTCATTTTTGCAGACTATCTTTTTATAGTCCAAACAAAATACCAAATATAAAACAATGGATGGATTGCACAAGGTAGAGACCAATGAATCCAAACTCTGGTGAATTTGTTACTTCACCGGAGGCTGCAAGTATTGACCTCCTCTAATAAAACTCTAGGATGCCCCAAAGTTTATGATTGACAGTGAGTAAATAATATTATGATTGTTGCCTATCTTATTGGATTTGCCGTTTGGCGTTTTCTATGTACTGGCTTACTTCCAACATGAAACATTGGTGAGTGTTAGCGTAGTTCATTTTGCCTGGTGAATTGTCGCCATGCAGCTGTGTTATTGAATTACTTCTCCTCCCATTCTCTGCATATATTCACCAATGTTAATTATTGATAGGTCATGCAACAGCTGCGGTACTGTTGCTCCCTGGTGAATATACCATGATTTCAGCTAGGTAGGTGGTTATAAAAAAAACGTGTTGGCTTACAGTTGCCAATATCTTACAGAGGTCGATTTAGGTTGCCTTATAAAAAACATTCAAGGTATAGCTCATAGCTTTTTATAGCTTATCGTTTTGGAATTTTTAGATACTACCTCTGTTCTTTTTTACTTGGCGTCTTTTGACTTCCCAGTAGACTGCAATGTGACTTTGCCCATTACTTTTTATTACTTTCCATTAAGATATACTGATTAATGTAATTACTATATATTATTAGACCATTTGTGTAATCTTGGACATAGTTGTTCGCACATTTTACTTTCTGTTGTTCAATCATTAAGAGCTCTAGGGTTCTACCAAATTCTGATCTGGTCCTGGCTCGAGTTAGCTTATTAAATTAGGCATAATGCATGAGAATACACGACCACACATTTCATTGAGTTTGCTTGTGCTTTCAGCCTCTCATTTCTTGCAATTTTAAACTTTAGGGGAAATTTCTTACTCAGCATGGTATGTGTGGTGTTATGGTTTAGATTTAGTGTGGAATCTTTCAATTGGCATATTGAGTCAGATTTTTAGTATTGTTTAGGACAGTAGTGGGATTCATTTCCAGATTTTTCCCTGTGTACTACCTACTAACTCTATCCCATAATGCATATACAAATCATTATGTTTTAGTCAAAACCTGATAAGGAAGCTGCTGCTAATAGAAACCTGACCAATGAACTTGTTGATAAATGAGTAGTTTCTTGTTGTTTCTCATCGTTAGTATTCGTATGATTGTTTAATGCTCAAGGTTTTTGCTCTGTGATATCTAACTGTCAGCAAAAAAATAACAGTATCAGCCAATATTCAACAAGAGCACAAGATTTGAGGATATAGGATATAATGATGAAAGAGCTCCTTACAGGTGACCTCAAATAAAGAAATTAGTGATGCACTTCGCATTTACTTATCTCACATTACAAGACCTAATATCTAAATGACGATATTCTGATCTTGGATTTTCTTTCTGTATTATGTATCCTTATGGGTTATTCTCTCTTTTGATGAAGGCCTTCGTCAAGTAGTTCTAGAAGACAATGATCTTAATGCCAACTTCTCTCAGTGCATTGGATCTTTTAGGAATTGATGAGGTTGCCTGGATGATAACAGGATGCCCTATAAACCTCACATATTAGAATATATCCGTTGATTTACACTTTTTGTTATAATCTTTGCACATAGCTCCTACGTGTTTTGCTTTCTGTTGTTTGATCATTAAGAGCTCTACGGTATTGCTAACAATGCATGGGATTCAATATCTTCTTGTCCTTGGAACAGTCGTGTTGTTGGATCAAAGATCCGTACTTAATTGAATAATTCTTTTTTGTTGCTTTGTATGTATGTATCTGTATTTCTAATACAGATGAAAAGTATTTTTTTGGACTATTCTGATTGAAGTAGTGGAGCCTTCACATTTCGACCTTTTAGTCTTCTATCTGACATATTTTTTTAAGTAAGTTATTACTATGTATCATCATATCGCCTTAAGATTATTCCTGATGCGTACACGTTACAGATTCAATGTGAACCACTCTGATACAGCACTTGAGTTTGCATCTGGTCGTGCGTACTGCATTCTAGGCACTTCCTAAATGGCCTACTATTTTTATGGTGCTTTTTTTCTCCACCTTCCATTTTAAAATATATTATACATTGAAGTCCTGATTTTTCCCATCGTTTAACGACCTTTTATCTCATACGTTACTATATTATTCTTAAATGCTAGCTTACGCGGCGTGCCGCCGCGTACACGTTCCTAGTATGCTGATGTTAAGGCACATTGCTGCATAGGATGTCTCTTACCAATGCATGGTCAGCTCGTGGATCTGGATAACTAAGTTCATATTTGTTTTTCATAATTGGGAAGGCAATATATCTGGATAAGGCAAGAAAGAAGCCGTTATAGAAAGCAGTATAGTGTAGTGATTCGAAATAAGAGTTGGTTGGGAAAAACGTAGAGCTACGAAACTCGAGGAAAATATTACGGCTATAAGTTGTGCGTACTATAGCCATGATCAACATCTAGGAAAGAATCCAGGGGCGTGAAGAGTAAGCATGCCCCCAATCCTATTTTCATATGGCACAGATTTCCTTGATGTGGATTAGAATTTAGAAATGAAGCTTTCTTAGCCAAATCGTTGCGTCCATTTCCTATGTAGATGAAATCAGAGGATCAACAGGTACGTGCTTACACACAATAAAGTACCAGGGGCAACTGTAGGCCCCCGGATCGGCTATCCGGAGTCCTCTGTGTATTTCTGTACTAGTCCCAGATCAGTAGCTAGTACACACAGTCAAAAGTGATGAATCAACAACCATATCACGAATACAAATAACTAAATAAGAAATAATACCAAATAAAAGCAAAGATCTTATGGTCAAGGTTTACCATTATGGCCTGGACAGGCTGAACAACTTGAACAACTGCAGCGGAAGACGAAAGCGTCAATGCGACCCATCCAAATGCCCACAGGCAATCGAGTGGAGAACGCACCCTAGTCGTTGGAATTCTTTGATAGCTTCTTTCACTTCTGAGATAGGATTAGAATGTAGCACGTGAGTACATAAAGTACTCAGCAAGTCTGGGAAATTATGCACAATGTAGGCTATCCAAAGATGGCTTAATATGGTTCTTTTGCATAAAGCCAAGTTTCAACAAATCATATTTGTTAATAATTTTCACAAAGCATATTTGAGCAATTCTTTTTAATAATTGAATTATGTAATATTGTAGTGAAGGTTCTAACCACCACTCACTAATATACATGCTCTATCCGCCACATCTCAACAAGATCAAGGTTCAATCCAATCACATGGCTCTGTCCGCCATGGTTCACAAAATCAGGTTCCTTCCACCTACCTGGCTTTAGCCGCCAGAAGCACACCCGAGAGTTCTAACCGCTCTCGGATCCCAAAACAAACCAATTTGTAGTTTGAAACCAGAAACCAAAGTCTACCAGTATGAAAGCATTCTTCGCTTTGCCTTTGGCCAGTAAACACGGCTATTCGAATAGTTTTAACTCTGCAGAGGTGTACAACTTTACCCACAAGACATGATATTCCCTTAGTGCCATGTACAATTAACACACTTCCTTAGGTGTGCCGGCAGGGATATCATGACAAGGTCTTTACAATGTATCTACCTAACTTGACCCACCCGCTGAGGTTTCACCGCTGTTAGGGTTCTTTCCACCCAGTACAGAAGCCCCCTCTTGCGCCGTGTGAGAAAAACAACAACAACAACAACAATGCCTCTTTCCGGCTCTCACACAACAACCGAGTGGTGAGTCTAAGTCAGGTTTCTACAAATTAGTTAGCCAGGTCGTGCCCACTTTGACATGTGGTTGTACGGTTATGCTTAGAATGGAGACAGTCATAAGCGTCGGTCCTTAATTGACTTGGGGCGGTACTTGCACAAACCCAGATCATCGCTCTATCCGCTCCCGCCAAACAACCATTTCCGCCCAAGTCCAAATCATTTTTTTCTTTTATTTTTATTTTGCAAACCAACGGTAATACCTTTTTGCCTAATAATTTCCAACACAAGTTTTCAAGAGATAATTGAAATTCCCACCCATAGGTGTACATTGACCGATGGCGAGTCTAAGCATTTCTACCGAACTATTCTATTCCACCAATAGTTTATTTTATAAAATACAAAGCTCAGGGTTTGATGACAATCCTTATAATCAATTATGTAATCTCCAATAATCATTAAATTGCCCTAGTGGTACAATCATATGAATAATCTGATTCAATATCGTATCCATCAAGTATGGAGTATATCCTGGTAATATCCTAACTCTCAAAATCATATTAAACCCCAATCAGGGGTGTCTATTTCCCTTGAACTATGACTATTATTATTGATTTATCCACCATTCATAGGGTGATCAATCTTATCATCCATGAAGAATATCTCACAAAGTCATCTATTAAACCACCGGGAATACTTCACAATATCAACTCTAATCATCTAAAATACAATCCACCGATAATACTTCATAATATCGTATATTTAATCCTTCACATTACCACCTTTAAATCATCTACTAAACCATTGAAAATACCTATTATTATCATTTACTAAACCACCAAATATTATTCCATTTAATCCATCGAGTATGTTAGATGACATCATTTACTAATTCACCAAGCAGCATTCTCAACATCATCTAACTACCCTTTAATTGACATCTCTAGATCACATAGTATACTGGTTAAACTCTCCCGAATATGTTTCCCCAATTACTCGGTTTGATCCACAAGTAGGACTCTCAATATTATTGATTTAATTTACCGACTACTATTTGTAATATCATACATCTTCCAATACTCCCGCAATCCATACAAATTATATTGCGAACTGCTATCACAATACAACCCCTCAATATTACAACTATCACTAATCATAGATTCATTGCATACTGACTAATCCCCATCAACACTATTATTCAGGTCATCTCCAATCAAGTGGGGTTCTAGCTCCAATCTACGCTCTATACTAATATGTTCCAACCGACATATCTTCCAAATAGTCATCCCTTTAATAAAATAATATTTTCTCAAAATTATTTAGTATGGTGGATCACTGTCGTAGGGCGACAAAGGGGTCACGGATAGCAATTTCAAGGAGGTATAAACAACAGGTATAACTAACAACCTAACGTTTAACATCATCATTTTATGTAAATAGCAATGCAATTGGTAAAACATTATAAAACAGTCATAAAACATGTGTTCAACATGCGTCAAGGAGACTTGCCTCGGTCACTGCGAGAATGTTGAACTCTTTAAAGCCCGTCAGCGGGGTCGGCGGACTCGGCGGAACTGTCGACTACGCGCAAAACGAGATAACAAATAAATAAAAGAAAATAAATAAAATCCAAAAATTATAAAATTAGTACTGGCAGGTAGATCTTGATTTTAGATGAATTTAGAAATTTGAATGGAGTCAAACGGAGTTCGGATGAGAAAGTTATGAGCTTCCGAAGTTTGAATTTCGAATAAATCGGAAAACCGAGAATATTCCCGGAATATTCTCTCTCGGGTTGACTGGTCAAAAGTGGACTTTGACTGACTTTGACTGGGTTTGACTTGGTCTTGTGCCTATGGCAAGTGGGGCCACCATGTCATTGTAATGGCTTCATCTCCTAGCTTGGGCCAACACCATGGATGGCAAAGAAGCTTGAAATAGGGTGGAGCTTGGAGGCTAGGGGGGAGCTCGCCGGCCGGAGGGGGGGCTCGCCGGCGATGACCGGCGGTGCCGTGGCGGGCGCGGCGACGGGCGAGGCGGGCGCAGACGGAGGCGCGTGGTGGCGCCAAGTGGCGGCGAGCGGCGATCGGCGGCGACAAGACGGCGGCTCGGCCAGGCCGGCCATGCACAGGAGCAAGGCCCAACCAAATGCTCCCATCCAAAAACAGAGAACACCAAAAACAAGACTAGAACACAAGTTTCCCAAAAACTTGATTTCTTTGTCGTTTTTGCATGGAATTGATCCAAACAAAGACCTAGAACCTCTAGATAACATCCTTAGCAACATCTAGGAGGAAGGGATTGAACCAAAACTCACCGGAATCGGAGAAATCGATGAAGAACGGAGGTTCGGCCGAATCCACAAAAGCTCCAAATTCGTCGCCCACGGTTGAGGAATCCTAAAATTGATGATTGGGTTAGAAGCTAGACTCATCCACGGTCACAAGGAACCAAGTGGCATGAAGAATGGCTCACCAGAGAAGAAGCTATGAGCACGAACATGAAGAACACCGAAAAAGTGTGACACACCTCCGGTTTTCTTGATCTCACGGTCACATACGTGGAGTAGAGGGAAAAAGGGATACACCACCGGAAAAGGGATTCTTATACGGAGAGATGAGAGGCGGAATCACGCGAAACGGATTAGAAACGACCGAGATAATGAGGATTAAAGCCATTTCGGTTTTTTGTAAATTGCGCGTATTCCGACGAGGTGGAAGCGGAAAGGACACCGGGGATGGAAAGGTATCGTCGCCACGGTTCCAACGGATCCGGCCGTGATTGCTTTGGACCTTTAATGAGGGAGTTACATGCATTTGAATGAAGAACATGGAGTAGGGAAGTTCTTTGTTCATTCTCCTGGCAAAACATGCGTGCTGCCTTCCCAAGGTTGAAGAAGCTACTGTAGCAAAGCCACGTGGGGAGCTCCGGTTGGCTGGCTAATACGCGAATGAACCGCCCTATAGAAAAATTAGGAAAAATGGCCTAAAAATTTCGGAAAAATTCGTAGAGCCATTTTAGATTATTTGGGACTCAAGGGAATTGGTTTGGTTGAATTTGGATGATTTTTGTGGAATTAAATAATCTGGAGCGAATTGCGGGCATTAAACAAAAGCCGCGCGAGATAAAATAGGAACGGAGGTCCAAAAATCCGGGGAATAATTCCTAAAATCATTTTGGAATATTTGGAACATTTTAGAAGAGGTTTGGAGATTTTTGGAGTATTTTTTGAACTCGGGTGAATTTCCAGGTACCGGCGGGAACTTGTAACATCCTCAAAATAAAAGAAAGTAAAAAAAAATATATTATTTTAAACTGAATTCTTAGTATTTTGTGAACTTCTTTGAACTTTGTTGCACAAGAAAAACCCTCTAGTTTATTTGCAAAAGGAATCTTAACCTTGTTTATCAAAAAACAAATTTAGCACAAGATCAAACATAAAATGTATTTAAATCCTACATTACCTTTATATCATTTTTATAAATTTTCAAAATGGATTTAAATGTAGCTACTGTTTAAAGAGTTTCAAAAATAAAATGAAACCTCTTTCCTTTCTACCACTGCCTTGTGGGCCACCTCTGACCGAACCACACCCGGCAGTGTTTTATCCCCTTCACTCACTGCCATGTGGACCCTTTCCCCCCTGCCATTCCTGATTAATCCTTGCATCACAAGTTGAGCATTACATTACTAATCGAAGCAAAGCCAAATGCATTATTAACAAAAGAAATTCAAAGTTTCCAAAACATTTAAATATTTGATTAGGTCAGATCAGTGCTTCAACCAAACAAGTGAATAACTCTGTTGATTGCGAAATTGGGCATTCCATCACTGGTTTGACCAAGGTCTAATGCAATTAAACCTTGATCCAAAGACCTACCAACTCGGCATTGGTCAATCATCTTGTGCCTGCTAAAATCCTGATCTCGGCAACCTCACTGATAACAGCTCTGAACCAATGAATCATCTGAGCAGGACAACTCAATCCACCAACCATTCAAAGCTGCCATTTCAGACAATTTCTAATTGAACATGTCATCACCAGATCTGAGCAGATCAAAAGCAAACTAAGCGCCAGTTAAAGTAGTGATGTTCAGACCAAATGCACCAATGCAAGGCCTCACCTGACAAATCAAGAAAACCAACTGGAGCTGGGTCAATTGCAATTCAAACCAAGGATTCCCAGATCCTATTGAACCAATGTATTGCCTGAACATGACAACACACTGTGCCAATCAAAGCAATGAAATAACAGGAGCTAAGGGCTACTAAACCCAGCATTGTTTAAAGACCTACCAACTAGACAATACTCTAATCATCTTAAGCCAGCCAAAGGCCTGAAATTGGCGATTCAAAAAGCTCACTAATGACCTCACTGTATCACTACACCAATGGAATGTCTGAAACTTGTTTAAGCCAATAAAATGCTTGATTCAGTCAATTCCAAGGTCAAGCACTATGTTACCATATTGGGCAGTGAAGGTATTGATTACAGAACTTCATTACCAAGCCTACCTGCTCAGGATTTCCAAATCATATTGGACCAATCGTGTGCGGCAAATCGACAACTCCATTGTCTGAAAACTCAGTAACTAATCAAAGAGCTGTTTCAGGCATTCCTAGTCAGTACATTGCATTACCATTTGGAGCAGTGAAGGAGTGAATCCAGAGTTCCAGACTGGCTCCAAGATTTCCATATCTTGTTGAATCAATCAAGTGCTAGAGCTTGAAATCTCCTTGCCTGATTCAACCATTCTCTGAACCAACCAGCATCGTTTCTCCCTGCCATGACAGCGCTGAGCTTGGGATCGTTGTCTTCTTCCCCATGTCGCCCGATTCCGAGTGCTGGGCACGCTGCCCTCTCCCCTCTCCATTGCTTACTTAAACCTGTGTTGCTGCCACTGCCCATCCCGCACTATCCCCAGTTCACCTCCATGTCAAAAATAGAGCTCAAGCTTTCCGTTTGCCGGCGAGCTTCAGAGGAAGGTGCTCAAGCTAATCAAGCAATTGGGTAAGCCATACTTCAATTGCTTCCATTTGGAGCACTTTCAGCAACCCCTAAAACATTCTATAATCGTCAATTTCAGTTCAGAGCGCTTCAATCACCGCCACGCCTTCCCTTTTCTTCCCCACGGCCGGCCACCGGCGACAGCTCCCCTTGGTTCTCCTCCTTCATGGTGAGTCATCGGAATAAAGGCACCTAGACTCACTGGTGCTCACCGGCCGTTCTCCCGTGCTTCGACGTCACCGGAGCGCCGTCGCCACGACCACCCTTCTTCTCCACCTCCGGCGCACGATGCCGCGCCGCTACGGGCCCTCTCTCACTCGGCGAGTCCCAAACTCAGAACCCTCACAACCCACTAGTGCTTTCCGGCCATCCTCCCGAGCTTCGACGCCACCGTAGAACCACCGCGCCGCCACCTTCTTCTTCAAATCCGATCACACGACGCCGCGCCTGCTCGATCAATCTCCACTCCATTAAGGTAATGAATCGGCTCCTCTACACCTCATGGATTCTCAATCCGTGATCTCCCAAGCTTAAGCCATCCTTAATCTCCCTCCCGGCCAACCGCCGATCTCGCCGCCGCCCTGCTCCGCCGCAGCATGGCTCCGGCTGGCTTTAGATCAAACCAATCTAAGCCCTAGGTTCCACTCTCCGCCCTCTATCTCCCTGCGCCCACCTCCGGCCGGTTCCGGCCTCCGCTCGCCGCCGGCGGGGCCCGTGGTCGCCTCCCCTGTCCGCGGTCACAGACCCGTGGGGTCGAGTTGTCAGTCGATGCAAACACTCAGAGATCCTTCAAGTGGCCAAGTGCGCTTCCATGTTCAGAAAACGTATTTTCCATTTATTCCGATTTTTCTACCCGCGCTCAGTAAAATGGCTAAAACTTTCACAGTATTACTCCAAATCAAGTCGAACCAATTCCTAAAATTTGGTAAATCATGTAGTTTCTAAGTATAGAGAAACATTTCAATTTTGCTCAACATATAGTATTCAAAACTTAAATCTAAACTATAGGTATAATATGTGCTTAATGTGAAACTTTTACAAATCATCTCCAATTTTGATGAAACCAATCTTATTGCATTTCTTATGTCATTAGAGTTTCAAATATATATAGAAATATTTAGATTTGGGCTTAGTTTATACAAAATTTATGAATAGGTCCTTTTCAATATGTTAAAAATTGAAATGCTTATATCTAGTGTATTTAAACTTCAAATATAGTGAAATTAGTTTCTATGATTTCATAATATTGTACCCTCTCTGTTTATGCAAGAATATTTAGGCTTAGACTTGTTTAATCATAAGTTCAATGGCGTCATTTCATGTAAAATCTAAGGTTTAGGTTTTTCCCTATATAAATAGTGTTAGCACACTGCATGTAACTTGAAAACTAATACCTAAACATTTGAAGCATCATAATTATAGGCTTTGTAACAGTAGTTTAATAAGTTGCTTTGTGTACTTTAGTTTGTCATTAAGCAAAGCATCTAGTAATCAACTAAAATTTAAGCATTAATAGCTTTGCAATCAAATCTCGATATTGTAAGATTAATCTTTTAAACCTTCTAAAATCTTAGAACCCCATTTCCATAATATTATCGTTGAATCTTAATCGTGCTCTTTTACCATTAAAAGAATATAAGAATGAAGTTTAGCAAAACTTTAAAAATGTGAATGACCGTAACTATTGCATGCAAATCAAATAGTTAAAATGAACTCAAATCTTTGTAGGACTAATTTGGTTATAACCCTAAGGTCACAAAGATTTCAAAAATATAAAATATTTAAGTTTTGCCTTAGCTATGCTGTAAATGTTTATTAATCGAAGTTCCATTACTTGAATAGTTTTGAATAGTCATAACCCTCACAAACAAACTTAAAATTTGGTAAAACCAAATCCTAAGACTTTTTAAAAGTGATACCCTTCCTAGTTATGCAAAAATAATAGATGTTTTCGTATTATTGAACTAAAACCATATAAGGCCCTAATACTCTTTTATTATCTCTCCCTCCGCTAGAGCCGTGGCCGGAGGAGTTGTCCGAATGGTCGTTGTCGGGCGCGTGGCCGACCATTGCCACGAAGCGTGAGGGCGCGACCGCTGCTGCTTGACGCCCCTGCGGGTCGTTTGGGGCGAAGGAGCTTTTGGCGTGCTCTGGCATCGAGGTCCGTGTGGGGACCTCGAGCCGAAGGTCACTGAGGATGCTGGAGACGGCGCCAAGGCCCACGGGGGGCGTTTGACGCCGGAGCACGGCGGGGACGATCACCATCTGTCCCGCGGTGGTGATGAAGTCGAGGAGCCGGGCGGATCGATGCTATCGGCATGGTGATGTCGAAGAAAAGGACCGTCGAGGAGGCTGAGTGGGAAAGCAACGGCGACGACGTGCGCAGCCCCTACCTGGCGCGCCAACTGTCGGTGTTTGGGGCACCGGCTAGTAAATTTGTATAGGTCGACGGGGGTGCACGCTCCCTCTCCTCAAACGGCTTGACTCGGGTGAGCACAAGATGTATACTGGTTCGGGCAGAACGTCCCTACTCCAGTTCGTGTGAGTTGGATCGTATTGATTCTCCTTTTTTGTTCGTCCTCTTACACGCTTCCCCCTCCCGCCTTTATATAGGCGAGGTGGGAGGTTACACTGTTGGTTTGGAAAAAAGAGGAAAAGATCGTGCTCTCGGTTGTCCGAAAGTGGCGGGTGATAGGGTGGCCGCAAGCTCCCCACGCCTACTGGTCGCCGTAGTTGCCGCTAGCCGTAGTAAATGCGGGGTCGGGAACTTGTGCCGCTGCGTCATCGTCATTATGGCGGCATTTAATGCGCCCGATATGCAATAAATACCGCCGCTTCTCCGGATATCGGAGACCAGGTCGTGGTTTCGGACCTTACCCGGTGGTCGTAACCGGGCCTTGATCGGCCTGGAGTCGCCCGTCGCGCTTTTTGGGCCGAGGATACCCATGGTGCGGGTACTCGTCAAGAGCCCCGAGCCCCCGGCAGTCGAAGAGATGCTCGGGTTTTGCCTCCGTCTTTGATGCGCTGACTTGATTAGAGTCTCCGACCAGGGTGCGAAGCGCACCGGCTGGTGTAGCCCCGAGCCCCGAGCTGGTCGGAGAGCAGGTCGGGGTCGTGCTTGTCCGGCCGCCGCCAGACGGACACGGACCGCGCTTGGTCGGGATAGTCTTCGACCAGGGTGGCGCCAGGTGGAGTGTAGCCCCAGCCCCGAGCCGTCGGAGAAGCGTCGGGGGTTGCGCCTTGTCCCGGCTTTGCTTCGCCAGACTGGGACACCGGATCGCGCTTGGTCGGCGATCTTCGGCCGGGTGTGGCGCTGCCGGTGTAGCCCCCGAGCCCCCAGTCGGAGCGTGTCGAGGGGTTGCGCCTGTCCTGGCCACGCTTTGCTGCCGTACACCTGATCGCGCTGCGCTTAGTGAGGTAGTCTTCGGCCGGTCTTGTGGCGCAGCGCAGGTGGTGTAGCCCGAGCCCCGAGCTGGTCGGATGGAAGGATTTACTGTCGGGTTTGCTAGGCTGGGCGAGTTTGCTGTCGGGTGGAAGGATTTACCATCTGTCCCGTGTTTTACGCCCCGTCCGCAGGTGTGGGACCTGGAGGGGGTGAGAGACGCGCGCTTGCCTTCGCTAGCTCGAGCGCCGCTCTCGTGGAGCTTCAAGCGAGTGATCCGGGTGGAACCTGGTGGCCCCCCTCGCGAGGGGGGTTGCCTAGCGGATGATCCTGCCATGTATCCGACCCCACTTGGGGTGATCCATGAAGAACCTTTCCTTACTCGATCCGTATCGGACCTTGGGACCGCTCAGATCCAGTGCGGTAGCTGGCCGCCCGTCGGCAGGCTCGCGGAGAGCGCGAGGTATGGTCCCGGACGTGAGTTTTAAGGCGATTGGGTCGTCCGCCGACCCAATCAGGGCCCGCTGAGGCTCGCCTTGTCCTCACCTCTTGCTCGTTTTTAAGCCATGGTGGAGCCGGATTCGTTTTTGCGGCGGTTTCGCACCCCAGATCTTTGGGCCGGGCTTTAGACGGCCACTGGGGCTTCGGTATCGTCGATTGTGTCCCACGGTCCGTACCAGCGTGGGCCAGTGGTGGAGGAAGGATCGTGCCGAGCCGATGTTTTTATGGGCGGTCGGCCGAGAGATCCGTGATCGGAGTCTTGGGGCGATGGACTCTTAACCAGGCTCGAGCTCGGCGAGAATACCCTGGCCCGCGTGCACGACCGTGGAGGCCGGTGGCGGCCAGGTCTTTGTTCTCGGGGCTGCCTCGGCCTTTGGTTTTATGCGTTCCCTTACTATGGCGGCATCGACCTTGATACCGTTAGTAGCGGGGTTCTTTAAACCGGTCCGAGGAGGAAGTCGATGCCTTGGAGCTTGGTCGAACCGCGACGCTGAGCGATTGCCGACAAGGTTTCCCGACCGACGTCCTTCATAGATGAACGATAAAGGGAATTTAAACAGCTTTTTCTTCGCTCTCCAGATTTGTAGGGAACTGGTATGTGTTTTGTCCCTGTGCTTGTTTTTCGCACCCTTTGTTTGTAATGGCCACTTTTACCGTCCATAGCCTTGGGGACCACGGGGGTCGGGCGTAGGTTGGTGTGTGTGCTCTACAAAGTGAGGGAGTGGGAGAAACATGAGAGCGTTCAGGAACGCGCCAATCGGTCAGCGCGACCGTGGGAGGGGTGCTCCCGACCAATCGTGGGTCGCTCCGCTTGGGCACTTCCTTCTTCCGTTAAGTACTATTTCACAACCGTGAGCGCCGGGCGTAGGCCGTAGTACTTCAGGTTGAAAGTTTGGCGATTCGGGAGGACCCGGCAATTGGTCGTGTTACCAACCCACGGGACTCTTAAAGCCCCGAGTGGTGCGAGGCGGTTTATTGTCACCACGCGCGCCACTTTAAAGTAACAACAACGAATGTAGGGAAACGGAATATTCACTTATCTTTCTTTGCGAGCGGCGAGACTCTCGAGGCGTTTTTTGTTCAACGTAGAGAATAGGCGACGCTTAGGTTTCCGCGACCGCTAGTTTTGACGCTCGGCTTCCACACCATCGCCTCGGAAAGGCGCGGTCGTAGTTGACGCCGGCGGTACCCCTCGCCGCCGCTTCGTCTGGCTGCGACGCCTATAAATAGGCGAGCGGTGGGCGCCGACTTCATCTAGCGACGTTGAGGCCTGGCCGACTCGCTTTCATGGTCGCTTTGCCCTCTCAACCTTGTTCCAAGGTCGAGCCCACCTATCGATGAGATCGACCGACGCCCTTCAACAAGAGGCGGAGGACGAGGAGTTGGAGCGACGAGCCGGTCACTTTGAAGCGCGGCCCGTCGGGTGACGAGATTGATTGGGAGTCAGCTGAGCTGGAGGAGGAGGAACGGAACGGAGCGGCAGTCAGCGGTCGCCGAGTGAGGGAACATTGCCGCGAAAGCGCCGAGCGGTCGGAGAACAGGACGCTGCCCCTCGTGCTCCTTCTCCTTCAGGGAGCTTGGAGTCTTCGCGACATCCAGGCCCGTGCTAATAAATGCACCGCCGGCCGCCCCAATCACGCTGTCATTACACCTCTCCGTCTGTGGACTCCTTCAGTAGCAAGGCCCGAGTTCCCCGGGAACCATAGAGGCCACAAAGAGGGGGCGAGGGGCTTCGGCTCTTGGCGCTGCACCGAGGCAGATCGAGGCTCTCCGTCGCGGACTTGATCGATCCGACCCAGTTCTGCTGCGTTTTTGCGGCAAAAATTGTCTTGAAGTGAAGCCGCGCTTGAGAGGGCGATAAGTTCGAGATCACCGGGCGAGGGGACCCTAGAATAAGATAAACTTTTTAGTTTTTAGGCTTTACGTTTCTCAAAGAATGTAAATCTTTGTCGAATCGGAAGAAATAAAGGTATTTGGATTCTTCTGAGGTTTAGGTAATGCGCTTTTTCGCTTATTTTTTTCTCGGTGTCCTTTTCCGTGAAGCGGCAGGATCACCGTTCTTGGGTCCGAGGACCATCCGAGCGTGATCGACGTGTTCAAGCGTTTTCCGAAAAGTAGGCGAAGAAGTTTAACACGAGTGTTCAGACTCGACGCTTCACGCGTGAGGCTCGACTCAAGGGTCGGGCTGCTCACTTAGTAGACGAGGTAAAAGAGAAATGGGCTAAGGGTAGAATCGTCTTAGCTTTTCAATATTCCAGCGTTGGACAAGATGTTGCCATCGGGATCCTTGAGCCGGTAAGTCTTGGTCGAAGGACTTCCACCACAGTAAAGGGGCCTTCCCAAGGAGAGGAGAGCTTGTGCTTGTCTTTGTTGGACTGAACCTGGCGCAGGACCAGGTCGCCTACGTTGAACGCCCGACCTCTAACCTTGCGGTCGTGGTAGCGCCGTAGTGCCTGCTGGTACTTGGCTGAGCGGATGATGGCGATATCCCGCGCTTCGTCGAGCCGGTCGACAGCGTCTTGTTGAGATTCGAGCCCCCGGGTTTCGTCGAAAGCTCGAACCCTTGGGGCGCCGTAGTTTAAGTCGATCGGCAAGATGGCCTCCGCCCCGTACGCCAAGAAGAATGGCGTGAATCCGGTCGATCGGGTTGGGGTGGTCCGTAGGCTCCAAAGCACGGGAGGCACCTCGGTAGCCCAACGCCCCGCTGTATCTCCTCGCCTTTCGAAGATCCGTGGTTTGAGCCCTTGTAGGATCATGCCGCTTGGCGCTGCTCGACTTGGCTGCTTCAGCGGATGGGCGACGGCCGCCCAATCCACGCGAATCGCCGAAGCTGTCGCAGAGCTCGAGAAACTCCTTCCCGTGAATTGCGTTAGTTGTCGGTGATGATGGAGTTCGGGACTCCAAACCGTAAATGATGTTGCGGATGAAGTCCGCCGCCTGCGCCGAAGTGATGGTCGTGATCGGCTTAGCTTCTATCCACTTGGTAAACTTGTCCACCGCGACCAGTAGGTGGGTGAAGCCCCCAGGCGCCTTTTTGAAAGGCCCGACCAGGTCGAGTCCCCAAACGGCGAAGGGCCAGGTAATAGGGATCGTCACGGAGGGCTTGCGCTGGAGATGAGTTTGCCGGCGAAGAATTGGCACCCTTCGCGACGTCCGGACGATTTGTTCAGAGTCACTACATGCTATCGGCCAAGAGAAGCCTTGTCGGAAGGCTTTCCGACTAAGCTCGTGACTCCAGCGTGGTGTCCGCAAATTCCCGTGGATGTCGTGGAGCAGCTCTCTTCCATGGTCGATCGATACACTTCGAGGATCCCGGAGGGGCTCCTTTTGTAGAGGTCGCCGCCGATCAAGACAAAGGATTTCGCCTGCCGAGCGAGGCGGCGAGCCTCGGTTGGGTCGTCGGGGAGGGAGCCGCTCGGTCACCCGACGAGGAAGGGTTTTCTCCAATCGGTCTTTGGTCATCGGGGCGTTGCGGCTCGGCTTGGTCATCTCGACCTCCGATGCCGGTCGTCTGGCGGAGGTGCTTCGGCGAGTCACCCATCCGGCCATCCGGACGGTCGGGTCGGATGGATGCTTGGTGTAGGTCGAGGACGAAAACCCAGCGGGACCGGCCCTCTGCTAGAGGCAAGATTGGCGGATGGTCGGCCTCACCGTTGTTCACTTTGTAGCTATGGTGAAGCTCAAATCCCTTGAATTTCTGCTCGGTTGCGTACCTCTTGACAATAGGCTGCCATCCTATTGTCGCGAGGTTCCGCGGCCTTCATTTCTTGGTCGACAACCGCTTTTGAATCGCCATGCATCGCACACTGCGCCCGAGGTCGGCGGGCGATGCGAGGCCGAACGAGGGCTCCTCGTGACGGCGACGTTGTTGGTTGCGCCGAAAAGTGCACCTCGGATGGCATATTGGAGCCTGTTTCCGAGTGGGGAAACAATGACAACCCGGCTCCGGCTCCGTTTTGGTGAAGGATCCGTCAAAGTACATTGTCCAAGATTCGGGTCTTGGCCCGGAGGTGGTGCTCGAGCTTGGTCCATTCGGCGATGAAGTCGGCTAGAACTTGAGATTTTACGGCTGGTCCGAGGATGTATACTATGTCGTGCCCATTGAGCTCGAGTGCCCATTTGGCAATCCTCCGAGGCGTCGCGGTTGTGGATGACCTCGCCGAGTGGTAGAGAAGTCACCACTGAGACGCGTGCTTGGTTGAAGTAGTGTACCGGCTTTCTTTTCGTGATTAGAACGCGTAGACCATCTTCTCGCATTTGTGGGTACCGCGCCTTGGACTCGGAAAGTACTTGGCCGGCGAAGTAGGCGGTCGTTGGACCTTGACAACTCGCTCCTCCTCTCGCTCGCTTCCACGACGAGCGCCGCTACCAACGACCTGGGTCGTGGGCGGAAATGTAGAGCGGCAGAGGTTCTTACGCGCTGGGCAACCAAAGATCGAGGAGAGGTTAGAAGAATTTTCAGCGCATCGAAGGCGTCCCGAGCTTCGCCGTCGATTGAATTGGTCGGATTTCCTCGTGAGTTTGTAAAGAGGCAAAGCTGCGCTCGCCCGGCGAGGCGTGAAGCGACTCAAGGCCGCGAGGCATCCTGTCACCTCTGGGCCCCTTTGAGGTTGCAGATCGGCCCCATCCTCAAGATTGCGGAGATCTTGTCTTGGCTGGCTTCGATGCCGCGCCGGAGACGATAAAGCCGAGTAGCTTCCCTTTGGGCACTCAAACGCATTTTTCGGTTGAGCTTGATGCGGTACCGTCGAAGGTTCGCAAAGTCTCTTCCAGGTCGGTGATGACGTCGCTGACCTTCCTGGTCTTGACAACGATGTCGCCGACGACGCCTCGGCGTTACGGCCAATTTGATCGGAAAAACGCTTGCATACATCGTTGGTATGTAGCTCCGCGTTTTCAGGCCAAATGGCATCGCCACGTAACAAAACGAGCCGTGCGGGGTGATGAACGAGGTCGCAGGTTGGTCGCCTTCCTTCATCGCGATCGTGATAGCCTGAGTAGGCGTCGGGGAATGACAGACACTCACATCCCGCGGTGGAGTCCACCACCGATCGATGCGGGGCAAGGGAGTGGATTCTTCTGACATGCCTTATTGAGGCTTGTGTAGTCAACACACATTCTCCATTGCCCGGTCTTCTTTTTTACAAGTACAGGGTTGGCTAACCACTCGGGGTGGCGAACTTCTTTGATGAACTCCTGCGCCAAGAGCTTGGCGATCTCTTCTCCTATGGCCGTGCGCTTCTCTTCGTCGAAGCGACGCAGGCGCTGGGCGACTGGTCTAGACCCAGACCGGACGTTCAGAGAGTGCTCGGCGACTTCCCTCGGGATTCCTGGCATGTCGGAGGGCCTCCATGCGAAGATATCTCGGTTGGCGCGGAGGAAATCGGCGAGCGCGCTTTCCTATTTGGTAGGAAGCGTGGTCCCGATCCGAACGGTCTTGATTGGATCTTCGGGGTCGATCTGGATGGCCTTCGTGTCCTCGGCGGATTTGAAGGAGCCCGACCCGGATTTGCGGGAGTCGGGAGCAGATCGTGGTCGTGGCCGGCGAGGTCGGGCGAGTTCGGCGGACGCTGACGCCCGGCCAACTCGCACCGCCCTTCTCGCAGCTTGTAAGCGAAGTTGAAAAGACGCTGGCCGCGT
Organism: Rhipidocladum racemiflorum; assembly: GCA_036346355.1. Classification (NCBI taxonomy): domain Eukaryota; kingdom Viridiplantae; phylum Streptophyta; class Magnoliopsida; order Poales; family Poaceae; genus Rhipidocladum; species Rhipidocladum racemiflorum. The sequence continues at coordinate 84,776,280 of CM070573.1, read as the reverse complement.
GATTACCCTCGCGCCCGCATCTTCGGGCCAGGAAGTGTAGTTGGGGATCGCCATGAACTTCGCGTAACATGGTCTTCCCAAGATGGAGTGGTAGGAGCCGGCAAAATCCACGACCTCAAAGGTGAGGGTTTCGCGCGGAAGTTGGCCGGCTCCCGAACGTGACGGGCAGGTCGACCGCCCGGCCGGTGGGCCTCTGGCCGTGACGACGCCGTGAAAAGGCGCCTTACTTGGTCGGAGGCTTGGGCGAGGGATCCCCATGGCGTCGAGGGTCTCGACATAAAGAATGTTGAGATCTACCATCATTCCATGAGCACCTTGGTCAGCGCTTTGTTCCCACAATGGGATCGACGACAAGCGGGTACCTCCTGGTTGCGGAATGTGGTCGGGATGGTCGGTCGGTCGAAGGTGATCGGGATTCCGACCATCGAAGGTATTTGGGTACGGCAGGTTTGCCACGAGCACCTCCGGTAGGCGGCTTGAGCTGCCTCCGTCGGCGTAGCTTGCCGGTCCGCCAAATATCATGAGGCATCCGTCGGTTTCGGGGAAGCCGGCGTCCGCCTTTGTCTCCGTCGGTGGCGCTGGTCTTGCTTCTTCCCTTTGCCCCGTGGCGTCGTGGGGCTCAGGAAGGAAACGCTTTAGGACCTCGCAGTCCGGTACTTGTGCTCGACGGTATCCGTGGTTGGACACGGACTCTCCATCGATTTCGAAATGGTCGAGGGGTTGCTTCTGCGGCTTCCCGGCTGGTCGGCCGCGATTATGCGGTCCTCGCGACCTGTTCTTGTCGTGGCGCTCCGCTTGTCGGGCGGTCGGAGGAGGGGCCGGGCTCGGCGCACCCCCGCCGACTTCCCTTTGTCGAAGATGATATCTACGGCCTCCTCGAGGCGTGGTTGGTGGCGATGTCCAAGAGTTCTTTGGTGGTTCTGGGCTTCACAGCACTTACCTTGTGGACCAGGGTCTTGGAGGTAGTCACGTAGATGAACGCCCCACGACATCGGCGTCGCGAATGTCGAGAGCTCGTTACCTTTGTTGGAGAAACGCCGGATGTAGTCCGGAGGTTCTCCCACATTCTTGTTCTGACTCTTCAGGTCCCAGGAGTTCCCCGGTCGCTTGTATGTGCCTTGGAAGTTGCCAACGAAGTGGTGCTTGGAGGTCGGCCCAGTCCCTGATAATGTTGGCGGGCAGGTACTCGAGCCATGCTCGAGCTGAGTCCGCCAAGTAGATGGGGAGGTACTGGATGACGAAAAGATCGTCTGTGGCTCCCCCTGCTCGGCATGCTAACCGGTAATCCTCTAGCCACACGCTGGGGTTTGTAGCCCCCGCGTATTTGGCTATGTTGACCGGTGCTCGAAACCTAGCAGGGAATTTCGCGCTGCGGATCCCTTGATACGAATGCCATGCGCCCGGCCATCGGGGCTCGCGGTCGCGTCGTGAAGCTGTCGGCGACGACGTCGGGCCGTCGTTTCCTCGCCCTTCTTCGCGCTGGAGGGTGGCGCGAACGTCGCGTTCGTCGCCCAGCGTTGGCGCCGGGTGCGTGATGCCTGGTTGCTCGGGGCGATATCGCCCTTGTTTTGCTTCGGTGGCTCGGGCGCGCGGCGCGACTGCCTCGAGGAGGCGCCCGATCGCTGTGGATCCGAGCCATGCGCGCGTGTTGCGCTGCTCGTTCCACCAGCGCTCGGAGATTCTGGTGGGTTGCCTTGGCCGCGGGATCATCTGGCTCAGGGATGCCGCGGAGCAACATTGCTGCCACGGCGATGTTTTGGCCGGCGTGTGGGAAGAACGACGAATCGTCGGTCCCTTTGACCAACAGTGGTGAACCTGGCGTCTTGCGAGTACGTCGCGCCGCTAGCGCGAGGTACAATCAGGTGGATGCTGATCCGGATCGGCTTGAAGCTTGTCGAGCTCGGCTTTTGAACCTCCAGCTCCTCGCGCCGTCGGCCGAAGGTCGGCGCGCGAAGTCCGATGGTTCTCCTCGCGTTGGAGGAGAGTCTTGGCGTGACCGGTAGCGGAGGGGTCGTTTGCGCTGCCGCGATGTCCGCTCGCGATAGCGTGGTGCATTCTTATCTCTCCCTCCGCTTAGAGCCGTGGCGGAGGAGTTGTCCGAATGGTCGTTGCTCGAGCGCGTGGCGACCATTGCCACGGCGTGAGGGTGCAACGGCGCGACTGGCCTGCCGCTTGACGCCCTGCCCGGTCGTTTGGGGCGAAGGAGCTTTTGGCGTGCTCGGCATCGAGGTCCGTGTGGGGACCTCGGCCGAAGGTCACCGAGGATCTTTGAGACGGCGCCAAGGCCCACGGGGCGTTGACGCCGAGCACGGCGAGGGCGATCACCATCTGTCTGCCGCGGTGGTGATGAAGTCGAGGAGCCGAAGCGGATCGATGCTATCGGCATGGTGATGTCGAAGAAAAGGACCGTCGAGGAGGCCGAGTGGGAAAGCAACGGCGACGACGCGGCGCACCTCTACTGGCGCGCTAACCGCCGGTGTTTGGGGCACCGGCTAGTAAATTTGTATAGGTCGGCGGGGTGCGCTCCCTCTCCTCGAACGGCTTGACTCGGGTGAGCACAAGATGTATCTTGGTTCGGGCAACGTCCCTACTCGATTCGTGTGAGTTGGAGCGTATTGATTCTAATGTCTTGTTCTTCCTCTTAAACTCTTCCCCCTCACGCCTTTATATAGGCGAGGTGGGAGGTTACACTGTTGGTTTGGAAAAAGAGGAAAAGATCGCTCTCGGTTGTCCGTAAAGTGGCGGTGATAGGATCGCCGCCGGCCTCTCCCCGCCTCTTTGGTCGTCGCCAGTAGTTGCCGCGCGCTACGTAGTAAATGCGGGGGTCGGGAACTTGTGCCGCTGCGTCATCGTCATTATGGCCGGCATTTAATGCGCCCGATATGCAATAAATGCCGTCGCTTCTCCGGGATATCGGAGACCAGGTCGTGGTTTCGGACCTTACCCGGCGGTCGTAACTTCGGGCCTTGATCGGCCTGGGTCGGCCCGTGCGTCTTTTTGGGCCGCTGAGGATACCCATGGTGCGGGTACTCGTCAGATGGCTACACTATTCATGATGATCAATGAAATTTGGACATGTTTTGGAAGAGACGGGTGTTGTCTCATAAATTGTAAAGATTGGTTATGACAGTAAAGGATACTGGTAATTTGATAAAAATGAAAATAAAACTATGTTTTGACACAGGTGGATTATGGCAATAGCCGGGTGTGTAAGCTTTAACTTACACGTAGTTTAGGGGGAGTTTCCACCTGAGTTAATTTAAGGACCGAACATAGTGTTGTATAATCCAGGAATTACCGTACAACCACAATTGCTATTTATGGGATAGCCTCAACCTATTAAGTTGTTTAAAACTGGCTTTACACTTTGGAAGGCCGTAGTAGCACGGGTTTTTCTTGCGAGAATTTCCTCGTAGGGTGTCCACACGCGGTGTGGGTTAGACACATACCAATGCAACGGTGTACGCCTTACTATGGGGAGAAAGCGGTTGTTGTTTATCTCGCGCAATGAGAATGTTTATGATTCATATGATTGTTGTTTCTACCATAGTAGGGGTTTGTCGGCACCGGGCTAGTGTAAAGTCAGGGTTAAATAATGTAACAGTTGTGTATGATTTTCCTCGCGGCACACCTAAGGAAGTGTGTTAATATGCATTGCAAAAGGGAAAGTCATTATTTGTGGGTAAAGTTGTACAACTCTGCAGAGTCTAAACTTTTCGAAAAGCCGTTCCCACGGTTATGGGAATCTTGGTGCACTGACACTAGTTAGAGTTTTGGTACTTTTATGAAATGGATGGAACTTAATGGTAGTTGGAAAGAATCATGTGAAAAATGTTGTGGTCAATGGAAGATGTTGTTGATGTCAATGGTATGGGAATGGACGGTACTTTACTCACAATCATGGAGGATTGTGAGATTGTTACTACTCTATTTATACTTGTTATTTACATATCTGTCAATTGCTTTACAAATTTTAAACACAATATATTATTCTGTATTTACAATTCAATTCGGCTTTATGCAAAATAACTTAGTAGCTTCCCATGACATAGCCTGCATTTATTATATACATTTGTGATACACTACAAGTCTTGCGAGTACATACGTGTACTCAACCTTGCTATTGTTGATATTCAGAGAATGAGTAGCCAGATCCAGGCCGCAGAATCACGGACTTTGCTAACGAGTCTTTCTAAGGTTTACCCTTGTCAGGTTACTGTGGTATTTTGGGTAGAAGGCATCTTGCCAAGCAATGTATCTTCCATTTGCAAACTTTTAAATTCAGCCAATAGGCCATGATGTAAGACTTTATTTCTATTAATGTAATATGAACTTGTATGGATGTGATGACAATGTTGTAAATGTGCGTGCTAGCCACTGATCATGGGACTAGTACTGTTTGCACATAGGAATCCCTCTTGGTATTCCATGCCATAAAAGGGAGGGTTCCGACAGAACTGGAAAATCCGATTTTTTTGACCGGGAGGGAATTAGATCCCGATTTTGGATAGGAATGGATGCCAGGTTAATATAAACACCAAACAAACTCCAACTTTTGAATTTACTTTATTTAAATTAGGTTTTTCTCCAGAAAGCGAAAACTAGGGTGTTACACAACTTGAGTTTGGGAAAAGAAACAAATTTGCTGTTGTAAATCCAAACAAGATCCATATATATATATATATATATATATATATATATAGGATGGCTAGAATACTATCGATAGTAAAGTGAACTTGTACTACCCACGTTCTAAACCGTCCGATCACACAACGTATGGTCCAGATGAATCAAGGTGGAAGGATGTATTCGCGAAAGAGGAATCAATGTGGGTGTTTTGTGTAAAATGGTTTAAGTGGCCTTCCACCTTGATTCATCTGGACCGTACGTTGTGCGATCGGACGGCTTAGAACGTGGGTAGTACAAGTTCACTTTGCTATCGATAGTATTCTAGCCATCCTCTATATATATATATATATATATATATTAGCTTAGCTCTTTTATTTGCAGGAAATTTTGGGCTAGAAAGACTGGAAGTAACTCTTCTCTCATGGCATCCACCTTAACTGACCATTATAACGACAAAAAATGTTTCTATGTCACTGTATAGTGCAGTACTATACAACTGGTAGCAGCATATTCGTTATAAAAGAAATAAATGGTAGTTAAGAGTTAACATACCCTTCTTTCAAATATGCATGATTCTAATCAATTTTCAACCTTATCTTCACTGCCACAGGTTATCTAAAAGTTGAGCATGAGGTCAAATGGAAGATAAATATAAAGGTGAAAGCCTATAAAAGTTGAACAAGAGCTATGTTCAGACAGTTGAAGACCACACACACAACATTTATGTTAAGAGCATTAGTGAAATTCACATAAGAAATTCTGAACTCAGCTCTTATTTTGGTAATTCTAGACCTGGTTTACCATGATAGCACCATCTGACTGTACTGAACACCTCAACATTGAAAATACTACAGAACGGCAAGGAAAATAGATCTTTGGAGTGGAGTCATCGAAAAATAGATCTTTGGAGTGGAGCCATCCGAACAAGCAATCAAATAGAGCCTGTCACCACCAATGAAGTAGTCAACACAGTTCACACCATTTTCATGTCCATAAAGCGTAAAATTCGGATCTAGAGAAACCAAAGTTCATATCTGCCATTTCAGATTAAAAAGCATTAATGAACCAAATCAAATAATTGCTGATAGTAACATGCTGTTGGATGTGAGAGATTGTGAAACAGACCTTTGTAGTGCGGTCGAGAGATGCACTTGCAAAAGTGTTAGTATCCTTTGGACCGAGCGTAACTTGCATCAGTCCCACAGCCTTGTGAACATGTCATCAGATGATGACAACACATATTGAAGAGTCGGATGGACCGCAACACATTTGATGTAATCTGTATGAGCCTCAAAAACTGTAAGTTTGTCCGTAGTATTGTAACTGTAGACACGAATGAATGTATTGTAGCGACTTTATGACATCACCTGCCTAAATTATTTCCTACTTGATAAAGTGAAATGAAAGTGAATTATGTAAGGTCTTATAATTCTGGCACACATTAATATGACTTTTTCAGTGCCCCGCCATCGTTCGTCAACTGATGACTTAGTCGCAAAAAAATTTTAATTACGTACATGATGGCCAGTCATTAGTAAACGATGCTGAAATGTGAACAGGATTGCAGGATGAAGTCCTTTCAGTGTGAAACTGCAATTATGTGTCAGCGTGTTAATGGGAGCAGTCAAGTATTGTTGTAGCAATATAAACAGGTTTGAAGTTGGCAGGAGCGAGCAAATGAAAATAAAATGTAGTAAGACGTACAGGATGGCCAACCATTAGTAAACGACGCTGAAATGCGAACAGGATTGCAGGATGAAGTCCTTTCAGTGTGAAACCGCAATTACGTGTCAGCGTGTTAATGGGAGCAGTCAAGTATTGTTTTAGCAATATAAACAGGTTTGAAGTTTGCAGGAGCGAGCAAATGAAAGTAAAATGTAGTAAGAGCAATACCTGGGTGGCGAAGTTCTTACGACACAAAACTGAACCAACAACACGCAAAAATGTAAGCAACCAAACAATAAGCGGCCTCGAAGGTTGTAGGCTCGAAGCTGCATGGACATGCTGATATGCGTGAAACAATGGCCACGTGAGATGGTGGGGAACTGAACGCAAAACGGAGACTTGCCAGGGGCTTGACCGCAGAGAAGATGACGTGGACGTCTCAGGACGTGAGAAACATCCGGAGTTTAATAAAAGGAGTATATAGTATATACGTATGTAGTGCAAGGACAGTTGACATTTAGCTTTAGTTGTTTAAATATTTTTGGACTTTATTTTATAGAAATCTATTTTTAATAGTTTTGTACTGTAAATATGGCATCCATTGTACTAGAAAATCAATTTAACAAAGATAAAAGAGTTTTTGCCTCCTTATATCATATGCTCCTATGGTCTTCGTGATATTCGATTGGTTCATTGTGTTTGATCTACAACGGTTACAATCATTTTACAACACGTTATCAGCACAAAACTCCTCGAGGCTGATCAAGATCGTCTACTTGTATCAATTGACACTGCATCGAATTTTGACCCGGCATCAAGCGATTAAACCTCATGTAAGCCATACTTAAGTTCATGGCATGCAAGTTAATCGCAATTGAACAAGTTTTTAATCTTATAGGTTAATTTTCCTAATTGCCTAGATTACTCGTTTAATCCAATTTAGGAATATTGGGGTTTTGAGTAGCTACTCATCATCGAAAAAAATTATCTAGTAAGTTGCGCCTGTATCGCAGTCACCTTGCTGCACCGCCATTCGGCTTCGCCTGCACGCCAGGCTCCCGCCGCCGTCATGGCCCCACTGCGTCGAGCCCCCGCTGAGGCGAACACTGCACACACGCATGCACCGGCCACAGCCCAACGTCATGCCCACGAGCCGCGCCCACGCGCTTCATGCTGGCCCAATGCTGCGCCCACATATCGCAGTCGATCGCTGTCTTGGCCATGCGACATCGTGCATCCGCAAGTTCACAGCTATGTTCCTTGCTCGTCATCATGCCTTGCCCGTCGCGTCAGCCTACTGTAGCCCTGGACCACTCGCAGTCGCGTCGGCACCCTTGCACGCTGACCTACAGCTGTGCTGACACCCGCCGCGCACACCTAGCAGCCGTTGCATCCTTGGCGATGTTAGCGCATGGCAGCTAGGGTTAAAAAAACCTTAGCAGCTATCGTCGGCAGCTGCCCGTATTACCTACAGGCTTGTGGTCCAATTGGTTTTTCTGGAAAAAAAATTAGAAAGAAAATAATAAAATGATAATTTTGCACTTTAACCACCGAAGTTATGGTCAATTATGGCCGATCATGAAAATTTTCTTTTAAGGACCTTGGTGTATCCTGTAATTCCGAAAAATAGTTAATAAATTCTGTGAAATTTTATTAAACCATATAGATTGATTTTTTAGGTACTTGTGCTTCCATATATTTGTTGAACTGTGATTTAGCACACATTAGCAACTTGATATCTCTCAGTTTATTTTCCTAGCATAATTCCATCTTTATATGCTATTTTTATTTTCTGTTACTTTCGGTAATTTTGAAAATTGCTTAATAATTACTACAAAATTATGAGAAATGCTAAGAAAATTACAAGAAATTTTATATAATTATATACTAAATATATATGAACCAAATTTTCCTAATTCAATGAGAAACATGCAATATAATGTTTTACCAGCAGTAAAATTCAAATTTGCTTGCTGTTGGCGCCAAAAATTTGACGAACAGTTTGATCGGCAATCAACACACGCAAACACCAGGTTTAATTTTGGATACAGGCGTGCCAGCTGATTTGATCAGCAATCGATAACAGGATAATATGTAATTCAATCGGCCATTAAGCCAATCCAATATTTCAATAATAATATAGTTTGATCGACTTGTTCAGGCTGATATAGACAAAAAGTAACCGATAGATCTCATCAACCTGATTGAGTTGATTAGGTAGGGGTAAAGGTCATTTTTTTTCAAAGAAGGCGATGCGCAACAAAATCGAAGAAAAAAACGAACTGGGTTGGTGTAAGTCGATGAAATCAATAATCGACAATGCACAACTTTATTGATCAAGCGAATTATAGAATAAATATTACAAAGCTAAAAGCTACTCCTAGTCAACAAAAGGTAAAGTAAAAAGTAAGGTGAGTTGTTTGATTGATTGGTTGTCCCCTTTCTTCGATGTTGCCTATCACCTTTTATAGTATTTGATTCGACCGGGTTCTCCTTGGACTCTTCATGTAACTATTTGTATCAGCTTTAGCTTTCTCCATGATATTTTCCTTTTATTGTTAACATCGGTTACAACCCTATAAACATGTATTGTCTTATGACTCTCCAAACCCGATATTCTACTTAATAAACTAACCATGCTGAACCGATTTTTACCAAATCGGCTATACGCCAGATTCTGGCATCAACATATGCCCCCATTTTTTTGGGGAGATATTGTATCTTCCAAAAACAATATCATTCATCTTCCTCCCGTGTCGGCCTAATATATTATTTTTATCAATAATTGCTCCCTTTTACTACGCCATAAAACCCTAACATGTGTATCTTTCGTACAATCTGTTCGTGTCCCAACAAAAAAGCTTCCTACCTTATCACCTCCTGTTACCTGGCTATAAATATGGGACCCATTTGACCGTCATTTTCATGCCTTCAAGCTCTCATCTCTTTCATAATCGACTTCAAGTGCTCTTCTCCATCATCTGTCAGCTTCTTTCCTCATCAGCTTGCTTGCAATGGACCCCAACCAAGTACTTGTCCCTGAACCCGATAGGGAAAACTAGTACTGCCTAGGGCCAAAAGGTAGTCTAGAGCCGACAGTCATTGTAAACGAAAAGATCCCTAGGCTTCCTTTGTTCGCTCCTGAGTATAATATCGAAGGATGGAGCAAAAGCTTTAGATCTTGGCCCACTGCGCTTAAAGGATAGAAGGATTGGTGTAATCGGATTGCTGCCTCCAAAATTACCACTGTGGGAAAGGATTGGTATATCGGAATGTCTCTCTCTCTCTCTCTCTCTCTCTCTCTCTAGCCGACCCTCAAGTCAACAAGTCCTTGATAGCCACCTCCTGTTACTTCTGGTCGCACACTTTCAATGCTTTTTCTGCTAAGGATAGGCCCCATCGGCCCAACCCTGCTAGATGTGGTGATGCTGTGCTACCATGCGCTAACAAATATCGGTTTTCTCTGAGAAACCCAAGTACAAGCTGATTTCCACAAAAGGGGAGGGTTGAAGCCAGTATATTGAAGAGTACAAGGGTGTAGGCCCATTATCGTACAAAGAGCACGTAGCTTTCTTAAACATGTGGCTGGACTGATATCTTTTTTGTGGAGCCTCATTGGGACTAATGCAAGTATACCAGTCTTTGGCCGAGCAGCTAGTGAATGGTCGTCAGTAAGCATTGGGAAAAATGTTCCTAGGGGTAGTTTACCAGATGATGCGTATTGTCATAAGTCAGCTTTTCATAGGACAAGGGCAGTACTCAATCGGCAATATTGGTGGTCCTCTGTGGTTTATGCAAACCTGGTTGTATTGTGCCTTTAGCCAACAATTCAATATCGATACTACAACAATCGTGGGCTTTCCTTGTGAAAAAGCCCCAGAAGACTAAGACCCTCAGTTCAAAAGTAGCCGATCTTGTGGGAAAAATACATCTTGTGCAGCAGCAAGGAATATATAAAGTTAACTCCTATCGAAGTAAAGAGATTTATCGCCTTCTTCTTTCAGCTAAACAAGAGAGATTTCTCACAAGGTGGTTTTTTTTCTATTACAAGAAAGCCGACAATTTTCCTCATCCATCATTTATTCGCTTGGCAACCGGCAGTATTGATATGCTAAATGAAACAATTAAGTTATTCAAGTTATTCATTTCTCCAAGTGTCTTCTCAGTCAGCTTACACTCGAAAAATCGGACCTTCCACCCATCCTACGAGTTCTACCATCCGTCAGTATACGCTCATCAACTCGGTTTTCGATAAGTAATCCCAAGTCTCTTTTTGCTCAGTCATATTGGTCCCAGAGAGTGGATACGCAAGGCTTTCACTGCCACTATGATTCTAAACATAGCCGACGACCTCCAACTCCAGAGTTTGTCGCGCTTTCTGCTCCATAGCTGATGCTCCTTGGACTTCACCACTTGATGGTCAGAAATATCAGCAGAAATGCTCCCAAAGGAACTAACACTATCTGCAGTAATAGCCGGTTTCTACCCAGGCCTGCCCAATTCCTCATAGACGACTGGTTCTGATACTAGTACTTCAAGTTCTAGCAGCAATGCTAGCTCTCATGGTCGTACTAACACGAGTCTAATTAATATTATGGGCGAGGTATCAACTGACGTAGATTTCTTATATTAACCTTCAAATACCTTTCATAATTCTACTTGAACAACTCTCTCTTTTTTGTAGACCAAGGCTTCTTGCAAAAGGCCCATCGGACATTCATCTAAGGTCGGCTAGGTGAGTAGGAAACAACACCCATCGGCCAAGTTGGCTTTGTCCGGATACACCTCTGGCTCTTTGGGAATTCAGGCCCCATATCTCTATGTCTTGGAGCAAAAACAACCAAGTAAGTTTGCATTGTATCGGCTAAATTTGCAATTTCCTTAATATATCTATTGCCTAACCTTCAAAGCCGATACTCCTGCAGAGACAAAATGCGGATGCCCTTACAAAAAGGTGGTTAAATGGGGGCATCAAACAAGGCCAATCTGCCCTAGAGAATTGGCTAAAAGCTCGCCGCACACCTCTGCTACAGACAAGGTAATAGATTATCCCCTTTACCTTCAAAATCTTCTTCACAAGATCTGTCGACTAACAATTTTGTAAATTCACAGCGCACATCTTCTCCACCTCCAATCACCCTACCAATTGATATTGGCTTTCCAGAGGACACGAGTGATCTTCCTCCTCCACCATCTCAGCCAATGCCACCTACATCGACTGTGAAGGCACCGGCACCTCCCACTACTGCCATCAAACTAACTTCTGACATTAGCGATCTACTGGGTTTTGATATTTCATACATCGAAGAAGAAGATGACACGTCCCCACAGACATTAACAAGATCATTAAAGAGGTAACGAATTTAATAACTTGATCCCATCGGTTAAAAGTCCTATCCAAAACAATGGCTAGATGCCTTTTGAACAAGTATTTTGTAATTTAAATTGATTGTTTAACCGATTTAACTGCTTTTAATGTTCTAATGTATCTTTGTTTCTATTTTATTAATTTTATTGTAAGGATGATGCATTCCATCGGCCATTTGTATCAGAATTAACTGCAACGAGTTAATTCATTTTCTTTGTTTTAATCGACAATCAATCTATGACTACAACGAGTCAATTTTTAAAACCTTTAGTCGATTAAGACCCAACCCAAACACTTGGGTAATATTTCTTTAAGTACTTCACATCTATCGCCTTAGTAAATTGTACTCCATCCAGAGTTTCCAAAATATAGGAATTACCGTGAACTAGCCGATTAACTCTATACGGTCCTTCCCACATTGGAGACCATTTTTCATATTGGCTATCCTTTGAGACGATGGGTAGAATTGTTTTCCAAACAAAATCGGCTTCATAAAAAATCTTAGGCACAACCTTTTTATTATAAGCCCTTGCGACTCTAGCCTTATTTTTCTGAATTCGCTCCAACGTTCACAACCTTAATTCTGTCAAGTCATCCAAGTTACCGGCTATCAAATTCCTATTGTCCTGAGCGGATAAATCATCATATCTAGCGACCGCTAGTGAACTTATACCGATTTCTATCGACAACATTGCTTCCTACCCATGCACAAGTTGATAGGGTGACAACGTAGCGGCTCTGTGGCAAGCAATCCGATAAGACCACAATAACGTGGTATGCCAACTCCTTAGCTTATGATCAATTTTTCTCTTAATCAACTTGATTAATATCTTATTTGATGATTCGGCTTGACTATTTGCTTGTGCATAATAAGGTAACGAATTTAATAACTTGATCCCAAAGTTCCCAGCTAAACTCTGAAATTCATTAGACATAAACACAGTACAATGATTGGTTGTAATCGTTTGAGGGATCCCAGGCCGATAGATAATGTGCTCCTGGACAAATGCAATTACCTTAACACTGGTCAAATTTTTCAAAGGAATAGCTTCAACCCATTTAGAAAAATAATCAGTCGCAACTAATATGTACTATGTACTTATTGATGCAGGATATATCTGACCGATTACATCCATACCCTAGCCTCTAAATGGCCAAGGCTTTATGATCGAGTGCAGGACTGCAGTAGGTGCTAATTGTATATTCCCAAATTTCTGGCAATCCTGGCATCCCTTGTAGTATTTAAAACAATCTTCCAACATTATCGGCCAAAAGTAACCGGTACGTCTAAATAACCATTTCATCTTATGAGCCGAATGATGTGTTCCATATATTCCTTTATGCTCTTCCCCCACTGCTGACTTTGCCTTTTCTGTTCCAAGACATATTAGCAACAAACCTTCTAAAGTCCGATAATAAAGTATATTATCGAGCATGACGTATTTTAAAGCTTGTAGTCTAACCTTTTTATCGGTCGGTTTTGATGGATTCAATAAATAATCCGATCTTCAATAGTCAATCGGCTACGTCTGTACACATAATTATTTTTTCAATCAGTTCACAATCAACCAATCGATCAAAAACCTTGTACCACGAAGCTTGATGCGCTAATGAATTAGCTTTGGCATTTTGCTCACGAGGGGTATGGCTGGTTCAGAAAGAACTAAATGGGCCGATTATCACCTGACACTATTCCAAGTACTTAGTCAAGATGTTGTTATAACAATTGTATTCCCTTCGTACTTGCTACACTACAAGCTGAGAGTCACCATAAGCTTCAACAAAGTCAACACCAAGATTATCGAGCATATGCAGACCCCTAAGTAACGCTTCATTCTCAGCTTGATTGTTTAAACATTGGCAGTTAAGCTTGAACGCAAACTCACAACTACACCCATTCGGGGATATTAGCACGATGCTGACACCTTCACCATATCTGCAAATCGATCCGTCAAAGTACAACTGCCAAAGGGCAACGGTCACTATTCCATAATTGGTTCTATGCTTTGTCATAAAATCGGCTATCACCTGCCCTTTAACTGCCTTAGCCGATTCAAATGCCAGATCGAGCTTAGTAAGCCTATAAGCCCACTTTCCAAACTGACCTTTCAGAATTGAAGAAGATAGCATATACTTAATTATATCGACTTTACATATAACTTATAAGCCAAAGCCAATATATAATGTCTTAACTTGGTGCAAGCAAAGTATAAAGACAAACAAAGCTTTTCAACAGGAGGATACCTTGTTTCAGCATCAATCAGTCGTCGGCTTAAATAAGAGATTACATGTTCCTTGCCACTAATCTCTTGCACCAGGACTGCCCCAATTGTAAACTCTCCAGCCGATATGTACAACCTAAATGATACACCATTTCGTGGCGCAGCTAACACCAGAAGTTTAGACAAATATTCTTTAATATTTTCAAAAGCTTTATGTTGATCGACTCCCCCACACAAATTCTTGATTCCCTTTTAACCTCAGCAATGGAGTGAAAGTATCTATCCGACCAGATAAGTTTGATATAAATCGCCTCAAGTAATTTATCTTACCGATTAACTTTTGGAAATCTTTGTTACACCTTGGGGTTGTGTATCAGCTATAGTTGACATGCTCCTGATTGACTTTAATGCCTCTCTTGTTCACCATAAATCCAAGGGATTGTCTAGCCGATACCCCAAAAGCACATTTGTGAGGATTCATCTGCAAACTATGCACTCTGGTTTTCTTAAATACTTTTTCTAAATCGACCAAATGTTGATAATTGCTTACAGATTTTACAACAATATCGTCAATATAAATTTTCACAATATGAATGATCAATTCCTGAAAATCAAGTTCATAGCCCTTCGATATGTAGCACCAGCACTCTTTAAGCCGAATGTCATCACGACCTGTTCAAACAACCCCAATGCTCTAGGACATTAGAAGCCTGTTTTGTGAACGTCGTCTTCGGCCATGAATATTTGGTTATTCCCATATGTAGCATCGATAAGTATATCAACTATAGGCATCAAGTATTCATTCTTACGTGTCGATTTATTCAAGTCTCTGAAATCGACACACACTCTAAGTTTACTATTTTTTCATTACAAGAATGGTATTAGAAACCCACTCAGCATATCGTCACGGCCTAATAAACTTAGCTTCTAATAATCGCTCTATTCTTCCTTTATTTTATCATACATAGCCGGATTAAACCGTCTAGGGGACTATTTAAATGGCCGATAGCCTGATTTTATTGGTAGCCAATGTTCAACTAATCGTTGGCTTAAACCAGGCATCTCATGATACTCCCAGGAAAAACAATCTTTATAATTTTTCAACAAACCAACCAACTTTTCTTTATATTCGATAGTTAATTTCAAACTAATAAAAGTTGGTCTCCTTCTATCACCATCACATATATCTATTTCTTTTAATGGATCTGAAGACTTAAAACATTGATAAAATCTTTCAACATCTTCAAAATCATCGATGGCCTCATGGCTATCTGTTGTTTGCCGATAGCATTGCATTTTATCTTGTAAAACTTTTATTGATGCTTTGGACTCTATCAACGTACAATCTCATTTGTACGATCAAGTGTACTTGGCCTTATGCTGATCGGATTCAAACCTGCTTGGCCGATGCATATGAAATCACAGTCTTGAAGTGTTTCACCCGATATACACTCAACCCCTTCGTGTTGCCAATTGGCCTCTGAACTGGCCATGGCTATATGAGCTGAAATGTCAGCTTCAACCACCTCAACTTTATCGCCATTCCATTGTATCAGCTTTTGATGCATAGTTGATGGAATACAACAATTGGCATGTATCCAGTCCTTGCCAAGCAACACGCTATAGCTTCCTTTAGCATCGACTACAAAGAAAGCTATGAGCAAAGTCTTGTTGTTGACCGTGAGCTCGGTCACCATGGCACCTCTAGCTTCCGTGGAATCCCCAGTAAAGTCGTTCAGCACCATATTTCCCAGGAGGACATAAATGAAGATGACCTTCTTGGAGCTGAGCTAAATGAGTTCCAAAAGAATGCCCATACTTCCCAAGAGGACATAAATGATTTATATGGAGACCTACCTTAGTCTTCTTGTCACTCCTTCTTTTAATAATCGATGTCACATTTTCATTTTGAATCTCTTTCAGAATCTCCTTTGTCCATTCTGTGTTCAAGTTCCTGAATGAACATTGGTCTACGCTCCTGTTGAGCTATTATTATTTAAAGTTACATAAAGTGTTATTTTCCAGGATGTTTGTATAATTGTGCTTTGTTTGTTCTATATTTTCACAATATATTTTTGATGTAACAATTGTTTGATTAAAATCATTCATTTAATATAGAACAATCATATAATCCAATAGTACAAGAAATCTACCTTGTAAATAGTTGCACCAATCATATAATCCTTCCGAGGAGGAACTCATAATTTCTTATGCCATTCTTGTGATAAAGAGAAACTCATAATTAAACTATCGTATCTAAAAGTTAGGGAAGAATCATTGAATTTTCTGGAGAGAATTAAAAGTGATATTTGTGGACATATCATGCCCTTGTGGGCCCCTTTAGATACTTTATAGTAATGATAGATGTTTTCTACTAGATTGTCTTATATATGTCTCTTATCTACTCGGAACCATGTTGTTGCTTAATTAATTGGCCATATTATTAAATTAAATGCCTTGTTTCCAAAAGAAGCGATCAAGTCTATTCTAATGAATAATGCTGGTGAGTTCATCTCAAAGGCATTTAATGATTATTATATGGTCACACACAAAACAGCCTTGTAGAGTCATCAACTAAAAGAATAGAACTTATTGCTCGGCCACTCTTGCAGAATTGTAGTTTACCCACCAGGTGATGGGGCCACACAGTGCTACACGCTACTGTATTAATTCAACTCGGATCAAGTGCATACCATGAAATTCCCCCTTGCAGATAATACGTGAAAAAGAACCAAGTATTTCCCGCTTGCTATACGCACCAATCTCACCAATACAGCGTACAACCATGGGCCCTCACCGAAAGTTGGGGATCTGTATACAGCTCGGTATGCTGATTGTATTTTTTTTATGAGAATAATTTGCTAGCATTAGGCAGAGAAAAGTACCACACTAAAAAAATATCGGGAAATAGATTGAAATGTCACTGACATTCAATCCTTAGACCCATGCACAAAAGAATCCAAACTTGAAGTTCAAAGGATAATAAATCTGCAACAAATAGTTATGAAGAACCATGTGGAGGTCCATCCATCTTTGTGATGAGTATTTGATTTTACTTGAGCAAGGTACACTTAGGTTTGAGTTTGATTTGAATTGAAATTCAAAAGGAAGCAATTTGAGTTATGTCAGCTTCAGGCAAACGATCGAGATAAGATTTTTGTTTGAGCATGTGTGATGATTATTGATCTTTTTGGACATTGTTATGTGATAGGTTTTCCTTGTCTTTGATGGTTGCAGGACGACAGTGCTAGGTCATGGTGAGGCGGAGGATGACCGGAACTAAGCGAGGTGCGTCGGAGGTCAAGATGGTCGAAGATCGTCAGAAGATGATCGGAGATGGAGTCCGGGCAAGTCAAGAAGACAAGAAAAGGCGATGATACTAGCTGGATGCCGTGAGGATCGATGAGGGTCGTTGGATCGCAGTCTAGTTGATAGGATAGCGTGTCTAGGTAGTATACTTTGAAAACCGGGCAAGAAAACCCATTATGTGTGTGGGTTTTGGTTTGCCCTTACATGATTCATGGCTCTTATCCATGCAAGCTAGAGGTACACATAAGTTGTTTGGGTTTTGGAGGGTTGGTGATTTTGAGGAGCACCGGTTTGAAGAAAAATCTTTGGGTTTTTCGGATTTTCCTTGCGGGCTTGTTTGGAGTATTTTGAGTGAGGGAAATTTTATTTGGGATCATTCACCCCCCTATGATCGCCATCTCGATCCTTCAAGTTAATAATCTGCTAGATACCTTCACTAATCATAAGGGAGTAACAAGACCTCATATATCTATAGTAAACGCACTCAAAAAAGTGAAAGTACACCACAAGGATACTAAATCCACTCTTACACCACATTATAAGAAGAGGGGAGGCCTACAGGAGCAAGGGACTCAATTATGCGGAGATGTCCACAGAAACAGAGAACTAAACAATTGAGAACACTATCCAAGACAGTGGAAGAAGCTCAACTTTATGTTAAGAAAATCCATGAAGTGAGCCATTCTGAAGATGGTAACCGTATACCTAAAGTGAACCATCCTGTAGATGATAACCTCAGCGAATATTTGCATGCATAATTGAACGCTGAGAAGTCAAAACACCCAGACTCTATCTTTGTGGGACATCACAAGGAGTTGGAAGAAATTAATAAAGATATTTTCACTATTTATGTGGATTTAGGAGAAATGTATAAAAGAAAGGCTATAATTATCAACATATATTTTGTCTAAAAAATTGCTAAAACTCTTGAGTTAGACCTAGAACTAAAGTACATAGTAGAGTGCCAGAAGCACTCAGATTGGGTCAAATAGAAAGAAGCAATTGAGAGAGAATCGTGTTCGTTTAACAAAAGGAAAGTATTCGGTTTTCCTTGTATGATCAAAATGGGTTTTCATTTAAAAGAGAATAAAAAATAACTAGGTGGTGAGATATAAAACGAGGCTTATAGCATGAAGGTTCATGCAGAGATCCAGCATCAATTACGATGAAACTTACTCTCTAGTAATGAGTGGAATAACGTTTCGATACTTGATACCAATGGCAATTATCTTAAGCTTATCAATGTTGTTCATGGATATAGTGACCGTATATTTATATGGGTTACTGGATATGGATATTTATATAAGAGTTCCTGAAAAGTTAAAATTTTGGATCCTAATAAAGGTAATCGCAACATGTATAGTGTCATACTGTAGAGATCACTATACGGATTAAAACAATCGGGGAGAATGTGGTACAACCAACTTAGTGAGTTCTGAAGGGAATATGCCCGAGAGGCAATAATAAATTGTTTATTATCATATTCCATGTTTATAATAGATGTTTATTTCTCATGCTAAAATTGTATTAATCGGAAACGTTAATACATGTGTGTTTAATAAACAAAAGGGTTCCTAGTAAAGCCTCTTTTTAAACTAGCTCGTTGATTAACTGATGATCAAGGTTTCCTGATCATGAACATTGGATGTTGTTAATAACGGGGTCATGTCATTAGAAGAATGATGTGATGAACACACACCCAAGTTGGTATAGCAAATACGATCAAGTCATTTAGTTTGTTGCTGTATCAAACACATTCGAAATAGCTCTTTTCCTTAGACCATGAGATGATGTCAATCACTAATTCCGGAAGAGTACTTTGATGACATCAAACGTCACTCCGTAACACGGTGACTATAAAGATGGATTTGGGTACTATGAAAGTATTAGTTGAGGCTCATGCATCAAGAGTGGGATTTGTCCATCCAGATGACGGAGAGATATACTCTGGGCCCTCTCGGTGATATCACATTGACATCGCTTGCAAGCATGTGACTAGGTCACAAGAATGTTATATCACTTAACGAGTAAAGAGTACTTGTCGATAGCGGGATCGAACTAGGTATAGTTGATAATCGATGATCGGATCCCGGACAAGTAAAATATCGTGAGACAAAAGGAATTGGTTATGTCGTTTACGGTTTACGCCGATCACTAGTTCATCGTTGAGTGAATGGGAGTCATTATGGATCTCCGGATCCCGTGATGATTATTGATCTGAGAGGTGTCTCAATCATGTCCATTTTATTCACGAACCGTAGGGTGACACACTTAAGGTTCATCGATGCATTTGAGTGGATACGAAACACCGAGAAAAGTATGGATAAGATCTGAGGACTATTTCAGTATCGCGGAATAGTTTCTGATATCGGAATAGTTAAAGGGGGTATATTAATGTTTGTTAATTAAAAGAATTAACAAATATTAAAATATCTGAAATAAAAATGTTTTATTTATTTATGGGAGAAAACCCTTTCATTTCTTGAGTGGGGTTTTAATGGAAACCAAAGTGGGTTGATTTGTGAGTGGAGAGATCACTCACATGAAGAGAGAGGAGGGCAAGGGCAACCCCCATGCGCTGCCACCCCTTGGCATGCCTCCTCCTCCTCCTATAAAAGGGAGGGAGGAGCTCCTCTCTTTGGTGTTCATCCATTTGACCCTTTGGTTGGTCCATTCTCCCTTCTCCTGCTGATCTGTTTTCGATGTGGCTTATGCGGCCTTACCGCTGAAATTATTTCTCCACCACCACCACCACTAAGTCAGTAGTGTTGTTGGAGTTTTCCGGGATCCACTACTTCGCCGCCCCACCCAACGAGCGAGGATTGGAGGTCATTGTTGATCCGTACGTGTGACCAAGTACGGAGGCGCCGCCGTTTGTGGCGCTCATCTTCGCGACTTTGAAGTCGGGAGTGTACCTCTACATCAACCACGTTTGTTTGCGGGAACGTTATTCCCGCTTTCGGTCTACGAGGTGAGTCCTTCAAACCGCTTACTTGCATCTCCTAGATATGATCTTGGTGTTTGGTTGCAATCGTAGGAAAATTTTTGTTTTCCATGCTTCAAACCCATCGGTGGTATCGAGCCGTGTCTATGCGTAGATGTTTTGTACGGTTTAAAACACATGTGGATGTGGGCGTTGATGATCATGTTATTGCATACTTTCGTGTATTTTGGATCATGGTGGCATAGTGGGATTTGAAGCGGCCGGACTAACCTTACATGTCCTCGCACATGAGACTTGTTCCACGCCGACATGCAACTAGTATTGCATAAGTGGCTTTATGTGTCTGCTTCTTCTACTATAGTCATGATCTAATTTACAACGGTTTGCTAATAATGTTTTTATCAACGTTGTGGTTCTTGTTCGTAGGTAAGAAACAGCTTTTCCTAGAAAGCCCAAAACCACGTAAAATATGCAAAAATAAATTAGAGACGTCTAACTTGTTTTTGCAGGGCTTGTGATATGATATGGTCATTGATACAAAGATTGTTGTATGAAATGAAATTTATTGTAAATTTAAACAACCGCAGGAGCCATTTGGTTGTTTTTCTTTGTATGGCCTGCGTGCTAAGTATATGTCCATGTGATATATTGTAATGGAGGAAGACAATCAAGATGGCAGCATCATGGACCTTGGTGCCATGCGGTGGAATGATGGAGATCATACCATGTCGCACAAGATGGAGATCAAGTGCTGAAAGGACCATATCATATCACTTTATTCATGCATGTGATGTTAATCCTTTTATGCATCTTATTTTGCTTGATTATGATCACGTCGATAGCACTATAAGATGATCCCTCCAAATTAATATCAAGATAATAATGTGTTCTTCCATAGTATGCACCGTTAAGAAAGTTCGTCGTTTCGAAGCACCAAGTGATGATCGGGTGTGATAGACTCTACGTTCGCATACAACGGGTGTAAGCCAGATTTACACACGCAAATACTTTGGTTCTACTTGGCGAGCCTAGCATGTACAGACATGGCCTCGAACACGAACCGAAAGGTAAAGCATGAGTCATATGGATGATATGATGAACATATTGATGTTCGCCTTTGAAACTATGCCGCCTCACGTGATGATCGGTTTCTTATAGTGAATTTGGTTCGTGTAATCACTAAAGATGACTAGAGGGATGTTGTTTTTGAGTGGGAGTTCTCGTAGTAATTTTGAATTAAACTTGAACTTAATCTATTATGAATTTAGTCTAAATAACTTTGCAAATATGTTGTAGATGGCACCCCTACTTTCAATTTCAATCTGTTCATGGAGAAAGAGAAACTAGCCACCAATGGTAGCAACTTTACCAAGCTGGGCCCTTAACTCGAGGATTCTCCTCAGTATTTGCTCAAAGGAGCTATGTGCTAGAAGCGCCATTGGTGCCCCGCCTACGATGATGCCCCAGGAGGAGAAAAATGTTTTCTTGACTCGCATGAGGACCACGATTTAGTTCAATGCGGCATTTTGTATGGTCTTGAGCCTGAGCTGCGAAAACATTTCGAGCACAATGCTTTTGATACAATGAGAGAGTTGAAAATGATCTTCGACACCCATGCCGCATGATGAGAGTTATGAAGCTTGAAAAGTTCTTTAGTGCATGATGGAGGAAAACACTCCGTTAGTGAGCACGTACTCAAAATGTCTGGGTACAGATAAACTCATAGCTTTGGGAATAACGATCCCCATTGAGCTAGGAATTCATCGTGTTCTCCGATCCTCGCCACCAAGCTACAAGAGCTTTGTGATGAACTACAACATGCAGGCCATGAAGAAGTCTCTCCCGAGCCTTGTCAATCTTTGCTCTGAAGTGGAGATCAAGAAGGAACATCAAGTGTTGATGGTCCAAAAGACTATCGATTTCAAGAAGAAAGGCAAGGCTAAGGGAAACTTCAAGAAGAAGGGCAAGTTTGTTGCCACATCTGAGAAGAAGACCAAAGCTGGCCCTAAGTCGAATCTTGAATGTTTTTACTGCAAGGGCACCTTGGGCACTGGAAGCGCAAATCGCCCAAAATATCCGGTGATAAGAAGGGCGGGAAAGTGAGCAAAGGTATATATGATATACATGTTATTGATGTGTACCTTACTAGTACTCGCAGAGTACCTGGGCATTTGATACCGGTTCGGTTGCTAACATATGTAACTCGAAACAGAGCTAAGGAATAAGCGACAACTAGCAAGGGATGAGGTAATGATGCGGCGTCGGCAATGGATCAAAAGTTGATGTGATCGCCGTCGGGACGCTACCTATCCAATTACCATCGAGGATTAGTTATAAACCTAAATAATTGTTATTTAGTGCCTGCGTTGAGCATGAACATCATATCCGGATCTTGTTTAATGCGACGGTTATTCATTCAAGTCGAGAACAATGGTTGTTCAATTTATATGAATAATATCTTTTATGGTCATGCACCAAAAGAATGGTTTATTTATTTTGAATCTTGATAATAGTACACATGTTCATAATGTGAATGCCAAAAGAATTAAGTTGAATGATGATATTGTCGCATATATGTGGCATTGCCGCTTATGTCATATTGGTGTTAAACGCATGAAGAAGCTCCATTACGATGGACTACTAGAATCACTTGATTATGAATCATTTGAGACATGTGAACCATGCCTCATGGGCAAGATGACTAGAACCCGCTTTCCGGTACAATGGAGCGGCAACCGACTTATTGGAAATCATACATACCGATGTGTGTGGTCCAATGAGTGTGTCGGCGTGGTGGATATCGTTGCCGTTACTTTCACGGATGATTTGAGTAGATATGGATATATTTACTTAATGAAACACAAGTCTGAAACATTTGAAAAGTTCAAAGAATTTGAGTGAAGTAGAAAATCATCGTAATGTAAAGATCAAATTTCTACGATCCGATCGTGGAGGAGAGTATCTTAGTTACGAGTTTGGCACACACATGAGACAATGTGGAATAGTTTCACAACTCACTCCTCCCGAACACCACAACGTAATGGTGTATCCGAGGCCGTAATGTCGTACTTTATTGGATATGGTTCGATCTATGATGTCCCTTACAGATTTGCCACTTTCATTTTGGGGTCATGCACTAGAAACAAATTTGCATTCACTTTAAATAGGGCACCATCTAAATCCGTTGAAATGACACCGTATGAATTATGGTTTGGCAACAAACCTAAGTCATCATTTCTAAAAGTTTGGGGATGCGATGTTTATGTGAAGAAACTTCAACTTTCGATAAACTTCGAACCCAAAGCGGAAAAATGCGTCTTCATAGGATACCCTAAAGAAACAATTGGGTACACCTTCTATCACAGATCCGAGGGCAAGGTTTTCGTTGCCAAGAATGGATCATTTTTGGAGAAAGAGTTTCTCTCGAAGGTGTGAGTAGTAGGAAGGTAGAACTCGACGAGGTTGTTGAACCTTCTCTTCATGGAATGGCAAGTGCAAGTGCGGAAGTTGTTTCGGAGTTGACTTCACCAAATGAAGAGGGAACTAATGATAAGGATCATGAAACTCCGAAGAGAACACTACCGCACCTCGCAGTCAACAAGAGCGCATATCTTTGCTCGACTTTTATGTTCCTACTATGAATGTCATGGTAGTTGAGAATAATGACCTGCGGCGACGTATGATGAAGCGATGATGAGCCCAGATTCCGACAAATGGCTAGAAGCCATGAAATCCGAAATGGGATCCATGTATGAAAACCAAGTATGGACTTTGGTGGACCTACCCAATGACCGTAAGGCCGTTGAGAACAAATGGATTTTCAAAAGGAAAATAGACGCTGATGGTAATGTGACCGTCTATAAAGCTCGACTTGTCGCAAAAGGTTTTCGACAAATTCAAGGAGTTGACTACGATGAGACTTTCTCACCCGTAGCAATGCTAAAGTCTGTAAGGATAATGTTAGCAATTGCTGCATTTTATGATTATGAAATCGCGAGATGGATGTCAAAAGCTGCGTTCCTTAATGGAAACATTGAGGAAGAGTTGTATATGATACAACCCAAAGGTTTTGTTGATCCTAAGGATGCTAATAAGGTATGCAAACTTCAGCGATCCATTTATGGATCAAGCAAGCATCACGAAGTTGGAATCTCCGCTTTGATGAGGTAATCAAAGGTTTTGGATTTGTCCAAACTTACGAGAATCTTGTGTTTACAAGAAAGTGAGTGGGAGCTCTATAGCATTTCCGATATTATATGTGGATGACATATTGTTGATAGGAAATGATATAGAACTTTTGAAAAGTGTAAAAGATTACTTAAACAGTAAGTTTTCAATGAAGGACCTTGGTGAAGCGGCATATATTTTAGGCATCAAAATCTATAGAGATAGATCGAGACGCTTGATTGGGCTATCACAAAGTACATATCTTGACAAGATTCTAAAGAAGTTTAGAATGGACGAAAGTAAGAAAGGTTTCTTACCTATGATGCAAGGCAAGACGTTGAGTAAGACTCGTAGTCCGGCCTACAGTGAAGATAGAGAAGTAATGAATAAGATTCCCTATGCTTCACCCATAGGCTCTATCATGTATGCTATGTTGTGTACAAGACCGGATGTGGCACATGCTATTAGTTTGACTAGCAGCAGTACCGATCGATCCAGGTTTTGAACAACTGGACGGCGATCAAGAATATCTTTAAGTATTTAAGAAGAACTAAGGATATGTTTCTCATATATGGTGGTGAAGAAGAGCTCGTCGCAAAATGTTACGCCGACGCTAGCTTTGACATCGATCCGGATGACTCTAAGTCTCAATCCGGTACATTTTTGAAATGAATGGAGGAGCGGTGAGTGGAGAAGTTCCAAGCAATCTGTGGTGGCGGGATCTTCAACAGAGGCGGAATATATTCTTTGCCGTAGCGTAGAAGCGGTTTGGATGAAGATGTTCATATCCGAACTAGGTGTGGTTCGAGTGCGTTGGACCCGATGGTTATCTATTGTGACAACAATGGTGCCATAGCCAATGCTAAAGAACCAAGGTCACACAAGAATTCCAAGCATATTAAGCGTCGGTTTCACTCCATCCGTGAACATGTCAAGGATGGCGATATAAAGATTTGCAAAGTGCACACGGATCTGAATGTGGCGGACTCGTTGACTAAAGCTCTCCCAAGGGCAAAACATGATCAACACCGTAACTCAATGGGTGTTAGAATCATCACAATGTAATCTAGATTATTGACTCTAGTGCAAGTGGGAGATCAAGGGAATATGCCCGAGAGGCAATAATAAATTGTTTATTATCATATTCCATGTTTATAATAGATGTTTATTTCTCATGCTAAAATTGTATTAATCGGAAACGTTAATACATGTGTGTTTAATAAACAAAAGGGTTCCTAATAAAGCCTCTTTTAAACTAGCTCGTTGATTAACCGATGATCAAGGTTTCTGATCATGAACATTGGATGTTGTTAATAACGGGTCATGTCATTAGAAGAATGATGTGATGAACACACACCCAAGTTGGTATAGCAAATACGATCAAGTCATTTAGTTTGTTCTTTGTATCAAACACATTCGAAATAGCTCTTTTCCTTAGACCATGAGATGATGTCAATCACTAATTCCTAAGAGTACTTTGATGACATCAAACGTCACTCCGTAACACGGTGACTATAAAGATGGATTTGGGTACTATGAAAGTATTAGTTGAGGCTCATGCATCAAGAGTGGGATTTGTCCATCCGGATGACCGGAGAGATATACTCTTGCCCTCTCGGTGATATCACATTGACATCGCTTGCAAGCATGTGACTAGGTCACAAGAATGTTATATCACGGAACGAGTAAAGAGTACTTGTCGATAACGGATCGAACTAGGTATAGTTGATACTGATGATCGGATCCCGGACAAGTAAAATATCGTGAGACAAAAGGAATTGGTTATGTCGTTTACGGTTTACGCGATCACTAGTTCATCGTTGAGTGAATGGGAGTCATTATGGATCTCCGGATCCCGCCGATGATTATTGATCCGAGAGGTGTCTCAATCATGTCCATTTTATTCACGAACCGTAGGGTGACACACTTAAGGTTCATCGATGCATTTGAGTGGATACGAAACCAGGAGAAAAGTATGGGCTGATCTGGGGACTATTTCGAGTATCGCCTAGGAATAGTTTCGGGATATCGGAATAGTTAAAGGGGGTATGCGTTAATGTTTGTTAATTAAAAGAATTAACAAATATTAAAATATCTGAAATAAAAATGTTTTATTTATTTATGGGAGAAAACCCTTTCATTTCTTGAGTGGGGTTTTAATGAAAACCAAAGTGGGTTGATTTGTGAGTGGAGAGATCACTCACATGAAGAGAGGGAGGGCAAGGGGCAACCCCCATGCGCCGGCCACCCCTTGGCATGCCTCCTCCTCCTCCTATAAAAGGGAGGGAGGAGCTCCTCTCTTTGGTGTTCATCCATTTGACCCTTTGGTTGGTCCATTCTCCCTTCTCCTGCTGATCTGTTTTTCGAGCTGTGGCTTATGCGGCCAGCTGAAATTATTTCTCCACCACCACCACCACTAAGTCAGTAGTGTTGTTGGAGTTTTCCGGATCCACTACTTGCCGCCATTTGAACGAGGGATTGGAGGTCATTGTTGATCCGCACGTGTGACCAAGTGCGGAGATACCGCCGTTTGTGGCGCTCATCTTCGCGACTTTGAAGTCGAGTGTACCTCTACATCAACCACGTTTGTTTGCGGAACGTTATTCCCGCTTTCGGTCTACGAGGGTGAGTCCTTCTGAAACCGTTTACTTGCATCTCCTAGATATGATCTTGGTGTTTGGTTGCAATCGTAGGAAAATTTTTGTTTTCCATGCTTCGAAACCCATCAAGTTCTTCCTAAAGAAGTGATACTTCAATAATGATGATTGTCTCTATGTGTTCATAAAGAAATCACATAATAGATTATGTATCATCTCAGTCTATGTCAATAATATGAATATCATCAAAACCACAGAGAAGATAAATGAAACAAGTTCTTATTTTATGACGGAGTTTGAGATGAAAGATTTGGGTATAATAAAATATTGCTTAGGCCTACAGCTAAAGCATTTTTCAGAAATTTTTTTTATATACCAGTGTACCTATGCCAAGAAAGTATTAGAAAATTTTAATATGGATAAATATCATCCTTTAAAGCCCCCATGGTATTAAAATCCTTTCAAGTGGATAAAGACCTTTTTAGACTGAGGAAGAAAAATGAGAAAGTTTTAGGAAGTGAAGTTCCATAGTTAAGCGCTATTGGAACACTTATGTATCTTGCGAATTGCACAAAGTCTGATATTGCATTCACAGTAAATTTGCTAGCTAGGCACAGTGTAACTCCAACAAGAAGATATTGGATAGGTGTCAAGACTTTACTCAGATATCTTTAAGGTACTCAATATCTTGGCTTATTTTTTTAGAATGATCAAGACTTAATCATGATGAAATATACAGATGTTGACTATCTGTGTAATCTCCACATTGTATTTGTGAGGACGTCAGATTTGAAGAAAATAAATGGCAATGGGGACGATCAAACCAAGGCTTCCACGCCCACCGCGAAAGTACGAACGAACGCCTCAACTGCTTGACTCCGCTCGCCCAAATCCTAAAGTCAAGCCGCCACCGCCGCCGTCATGTCGGGGGGGATCGCGCGCGGCCGCCTCGCCGAGGAGCGCAAGGCGTGGCGGAAGAACCACCCGCACGTCCGTGCCTCTCGATTTCGTCCACCTCTCTTTATTTGTTCGACCATGCTGCATCGTCGATTCGGGTGCCTGATCTGTTTCGTCTCGGCTCTGTAGGGTTTCGTCGCCAAGCCGGAGACGATGACCGAAGGGACGGTGAACCTCATGGTCTGGCAGTGCACCATCCCCGGCAAGCAAGGGGTAAGCCCCACCTGATTGAATATTCAGTGAATACTAGTATTAAGACACGAAAACCCTATCTCGCCCAAGTCCTCTCGTCCGATTCTAGATCGGGATGGCTTCTTGCTTCTCATGTTAGCTATTCACTGTTTGATCGGGTCTCGTGGGGCGGACTGTTCATTATCGTCGCCCTCTTGTGGAGTGGTGGACAAGCTAATACGTTTCCTAGTTCGATGGGGGATTAGAGATTGTGCCGTGTTTTGCATTTTTCATTTTTGTAACTGCGATGCATTCCAAAGTTGGAGATATGAATTGTTCTTAGTCTGTTGGATAGGTTTTGTGGTGGTGTTTCTTGTTGTAGATCAAGATACATTAGTTCGTTGGATCCTTTAGTTCATTGTTGCCACGGCCTAAGTTGATTTATGGTTTCTTTATGCTTTCACCATGTGGGAAAAAACGGTTCAATTTAGGGTGAGTCAAAACTGTTCTCCCTTAACTTCCGCTATGAATCAAGTGCTGCATGAATAAATTTCTGGACGATTTGCTTAGATGCTTTGAAAGGAGTGTTCATTTTGGCTAACTACTGCAAACCATGGGTTGAAGGGAAGATGCTTGAAATGATCAGTGAAAAGGTGGATTGGGATTTAAATCCAGTGTATGCAGAAGTTCAATTGAACTATACACAGGGGGCCTTGTGCTGGTTCTGTTATATACTTGGCTAAATTACTAAGTAGGGATTGATAAAGTATTGAATAATGTTATATCCTATTCATGTTAGCATGCTCTCTAATTACACATACCTTTTCGTTAAGCAAACATCGTGTGTGTTTCTTATGTGTATACGTATCTCCAGTAACTTTGCCCAATCCAGGGTTTCAAAATCTAGAACCCAGTGAGTTCCTGCCAGCTAGCCTGTTGTGAGTCCTGCCATTCTCCTGTGGCAACCAGTCCGATTTAGGCTAATATGAGGAGTCTACTGCCAACAATGAAGACAAACTGGGCTAGAATACTTCAAAACATGTCCATGAGTTTGTACAACACAATAAAATTGTGCAGAAATGCATTTCTTCTCTGTTGATGAAATAAGCTGTTTGCTTTACATGATCTTTGTCTTGGATGCCTTTAGTGTTTTGATTTCTGTTTTGTTATTAAATTCTTTCACATGGTCAGTAATTTGACCAATCTCATGCTACCATATCTCAAGCTTGTCATAACCTTACAGCTATCTTGTTATTTTGCTGCTTCTCTGTTTGTGTAGACTGTTTGCAATAAGACGATGCATCATGTAGCTTTAACTAGTCCCCTTTTTTTTGGCAGACTGATTGGGAAGGTGGATACTTCCCTCTTACACTTCATTTCAGTGAAGACTATCCTAGCAAACCTCCCAAGTGCAAGTTCCCACAGGGTTTCTTCCACCCAAATGTCTATCCTTCGGGAACAGTCTGCCTTTCAATTCTTAATGAGGACAGCGTAAGCTTTTCAACCATTTGTTAGGTTTTATGTAATGCCAAACTCGATAGCATGGTATTACCATTCCGGTTGAATTCTTTCAGGGTTGGAGACCAGCTATTACTGTCAAGCAGATTCTTGTAGGAATTCAAGACTTGCTTGATCAGCCAAATTCCGCAGACCCTGCTCAGACTGATGGGTACCACCTTTTTATCCAGGTTGGGCGAAAGTGACCAACTAGGGTCCAGCTAATGTTCACTGGAGTCGTATTATCCCAAATCTTACTGCTTACGTTACAGATATTCAGTCCTGTATTAGTAACAGTCCTTTTGGGTATACAGGATCCGACGGAATATAAGAGGCGTGTTCGGCTGCAGGCCAGGCAGTTTCCTCCGTTGGTCTGAGAAGTGAGAACATTGGCTGCTTAGGGATCCATGCTGCACATCCGCATAGTTCTTGCTAGATCTTCAATGAATGCCTCTGCAAATATGGAATTAGACCAAACATAACCTGGAAAAGGGTTCTTTGAGAAGTAATTTATTGTCATTATGGAACAATTGTGATGTAAGATCCTCCTTGGATGTAAACGGTTTTCTTAACTGCGGTTTCTTGACCGTTTTGAGTGCTTGTTTTATCGTGGGATAATGGCAAACTTTGGTTTGCCCGGTCATCTCAAGAGAGTTGCTGTGTTTGTTATATGACAAGTCTAAATGCAAAGAAGCATATTTGTTTGCCCCAACATTTGCCATTTGCCATTTACGATATTTTTGCTATTTTTCTTTTTCTGATATGTATCCTTGGTAGGCGTATGTGTCTGCAGAATGCACGTACTGTGATCTGATTTTCTGAAAACTGGATATTGTTGTTGCTTGCTTATCTCAGCGATTAATATCTGGTAGACGCTCGAACGTGCAATGCTGCAATGCTTGTCGTGTTGAAAAAAAAATGAAATCATGATGTGAAGACTGAAGAGTTGCACAATATGTTGAAGTATAGTGTTGACAAAAAAAATGAAATCATGATGTGACACACAATATGCTGCAGTATAGCAAGACTGATGTGTTTGAAGTACTGCAATGTTGATGTGAAGAATAGTAAACCCTTATAGTGCCTAGTTTTGGGGGCCAAAGAGAGACTCCACGTCACCCCCTTGCCAATTTGCGAAAACCCCCCTCTTTTTTCTTTAATTACGTATAGATCCCTATGAGTTACAGATAGATTCTCCACGATTTTTTGTGAGGGCAAAAAACCTTTTCAAAATTGCGTTCGGGCCCCTGGTTCTTTACTTTACGAACCCCAACCCCCCCCCCCCCCGACTGAGTACAAATATCGAACGAGCCCTTTTCTAATTATTCGGGATAGCGATCAGGTCCAAAAATATAGCAAACAGGTCCTCATCCCTTACGTTTAGGTCCTTTCTCTGTTTTCCCCGAAAAAAATATTTTCCCCAACAGAAAGATGTGTACTTTTTTCCCGTCTCGGTCTCTAGGGTTTCTTAAGCCTCCAAAAAACTTGAAAATACGTCTAGGTTTAAGGACCAATGTCCTCTCTCCGTTTTTTCCGAAAAAAATATTTTCGTCGGTAGAAAGATGTGTATTTTTCTTCCGGCTCGGTCTCTAAGGTTTCTCGAGCCTCAAAAAAATTGAAAATAAGTCTAGGTCAATTTTTTTTCTCCAGAAAAAAATGCAAAATCATTTTTCTCTGGAAAAAAAAAACAAAATCGTTTTTCATTCACGCACATGGCGTGCGCCGCGCTTATGGCCCCAGGTCCTTTCTCCGTTTTTCCGGAAAAAAAATTTTTCATCAACAAAAATATGTGTACTTTTCTTTCGGCTCGGTCTCTAAGGTTTCTCGAGCCTAAAAAAAAATTCAAAAATACGTCTAAGTCTATTTTTTTCTCCGGAAAAAAAACACAAAATTATTTTTTCGTTCACCTAGTTGCTGTGAAGATGTGTAGGAAGCAGGCAAGGTATCATAAGCCTCCTCAAAAAGGAAAAAAAAGAAGTGAAAACTACAGTTTCAACATGGTCCACAAATGGTTGATAGTTAAAAAGGGGTAAAAAGGTACTTCCTCCGGTCACAGCTACATATCCTTTTGGACAATGATAACATATGGTCCCAAGACACTACTTTGATCACTAGTTTTTGTTATAATATGTTTATAAAATTATATAAAATTATAATTTTTTAAAGTACTTTTTGAGACAAATCCACTCATATGATTTTCATATATCCAATATAAATATTTAAAGAGATATTGATAACTGTTTCAAAAATTACCTCCATGTATAAAAGGACATGTATTTATGACTGTAGGTAGTAGCATTTATTTGGTATTTTGTGGAAATACAGAGGGTATAAAACTAGTTTCTTCTAAGTAAAGAAAAGAGCCAGTGTTGACACACAAACTCAATGGACGGTGGTGATCTCATCTCCTGTCGCGTGTTGCCGCCGACTACAACACGCAAAGTACTAGCATATAACCAATGTGCACATATCCATCCTGTGCACATGTGCAATAATTAAATCCGAGCCGTCCAGATCTCATCCAACGGTGGCTTCATCAGGGTGAAAATTGCAAAATGTGACAGATTTGCAATTTCCACCCCAACAGAGCCACCGTTGGATGAGATCCTGACGCTTCTGATTTAATTATCGTATACGCGCGAGATGGATATGTGCACAAGATATGTAGCCTATAACCAAAGGCACAAAGGCATTTCCTTGTTTAGCGGCGGCGCGAGGGCAAAACCCGGTCCCGGAGGAAGGATTTTAGGGTTTATGCCATGGCGGCCGACGACCAGACTCCACGAACCCAACGCAAGACCGAGAAGAGTAAGAAGCGGAAGAAGCCCAAGAAGGACAAGTGGGGCCAGCCTCTCTCCGCCGCCGCCGAGGCCGAGCCGGCAGTTGAGCCGGAGCAGGAGCCACCGGAGGAGCCCGTCGCGGAGGAGGGGGAGGACGCGGGCAGCTATGAGTGCGCCAAGGTGGTGGCGAGCGGCTTGCCGTACACGACCACCGAGTTGGAGATCCGGGAGCTGTTCGAGCGGTTCGGCCCCCTCCGCTCGCTCCAGCTCTCCCGCTTCCCAGACTCGGGCAACTTTCGCGGTCTCGCCTTCGTCTCTTTCGAGGTCACTATCCAATTACTACTGCTCTTATGTTTCATATTGCTTTGATTCTTGATGCTGTAGTGATAATTTCAGCATTCATATAGTTGTCTGTAAGGATTTGCTTTAGGTTGCCCTGGACCTGGAGGTAAGAATAGCTCATTTGGAACAATGCATGTGGTGTCTTTGACATGAATCAAGGTGCTGTGATGACACAATATAGGAAGATGCTTTTATTGGGTCTGCATTGCACAGCATTTTATATGCCTAACCTGATTATTTCAATTCTTTGAATGGGCTATGTAGATTATATTGGTGTATGATGTTTAGTTCTGTTGCATTTTTTTATCCTCAATTTCAGTCGAGTGGCTGTGCATGATACATCGCTGTATATCATGACCAATTGGAAGACGGAGGACTTCTCAACATTTTCAAAATTTAAAATTTTGGAATTCCTTCCATCCTATCCCTGCTATTTCTTATGTTATGGTCCAAATTTGTTATTGCTGCTCTCTCTGAACTTAGTTAGCTACTGAGAAAACTGAAGAACTTTAGAGGTTGAAATTTGCAACTAGATGGCTTTTCTACTTCGATTTAACAAGGCTGATTTTTTTTTCTACCATGTCGTTTCAGTCCGACGAAGTTGCCACGAAGTCTCTTGAACTTGATGGATTCAAAATGTAAGCTTGATTTTATCTATTCATTTCTCTTGATCTCGTGGCAGCACTCTGGCGAATGCTCCCTTCTTACTAATGTACACACTGCGTGTGCAGTGGTAACAGGTTTATGAGGGTTGAAAGATGCAGGGTGACAGCTACCTCGAAGAGGAAAAGGAAGACGGAGTTCCAAACTGATCCCGAGAAGGCTGATGGCTGCCTGTCGGCGTATGTTGGCAATCTCTCATGGAATGTTACAGAAAAGGACTTGAGAGATTTCCTCAAATCATCGAAGATTGCATCAATAAGATTTGCCATCAATAAGAGAACAGGAGATTCTCGTGGTTTCTGTCATGTTGATTTTGAGGACGACGAGTCACTTGAGAAAGCTATAGGGATGAATCAATTTGAACTTGATGGCAGGCCTATCAAGATAGCGTATGCTGTCAGTAACAGGGGCTGAAGACTAGTGATAGTCAACTTTTAGCATTAGTGAGCTTCAGTGTTATGGTTTTGCTCCCTCATTTTTGCTATGCCTTCCGCTGTTTGGCTGAAGATTTTAGAGACAAATCCCGTAGTGATGTTTCTATCACCAAATGTTTGCCGATGTAATTCTTGTGTAACAAATACTTAGTGGCTACACCATATCAACCTTATCTGCTCACCACGCTTCATTTTGTCAATAGTCCTGGTGTCTTGGTGATACAGCCTACGGTCTGCTCATTACAGTTGTGCCGACTTTGTGAGATTGCTGAAAATGCTGGCCTAATTTAAGCTGATGCTGAGGACTTGAGACAGTGATAGTAAGAGCTCAGTAAACCTGTCTCTCGTAAAGGTTTAGAACCCTTTTGTCTGTTCAGTTTTCTCTCTGAATAAATATATTTTTCACATGTACTTGTTTGCAGAAGGAATGTCTGTCTCAAGTTTCATTTTTAACAGTCCTCCTCTGACACGCCCGCTGTCCACTGCTTGATGTTTTCCGGTTGTTAATAGCCATCTTTCGTGGTGCTCCGAGAAAGAACCTGTGCACACAATCTGTCCATCTCATGATAATAGGCACGGGGTGAGTTCATCGTTGCAGTGTGCAGACTGCAAAGTAAAAGTAAACACGCGTAATTAGACTGAAGTCGGGGCCGAAACCTAGAAATCCCGTGGAAAGAGAACCAGAGGACATGTGATCTGCTCCTGGTCATCGATCAGGCGTAAGCAAAGCGCGTCGTTTTCGTAGATGGCCTGTCCGTCAGGTACGTACGATGCATCAGGGCAGCGTGGCTGGATGCAATGATGCAAGGAAGGACATGAGTGTGCTGCATTTTCAAGAGAGAGCTGGTTTGATGCGGACACATCCCTCTCCCGGTTGTGCAGATACCGAATGACAAGCAAGCAAGCAGATCGATAAGCGTTGGTTTGGAGTTTGGACCCAGGTGATGTTCCTCCTCGAGTCCTCGTGGAGTCTATTTCGCCATGAGTGTGTTTCTTCTTTTCGAAGCACCGCTACGCTACGCTACGCAACGTGTCCACGTCCGGCCGCACTAATCCAGCTCGGACTCGTCCTCTCCCCTCTCGGATTCCGTCGGTCCAACTGAGTTGTGGCCGCACCTCTCCGGATTGGATTACGGAGCGTGAAGACGTGGGGTTCGCACAGATGGCTCCATCATCCAGGCTGAAAGCAACCTTCGTCTCTGCAGGGACTTTAGATTGGCTGCATCACAGGTGAAATGACGTGCGCTTCCAGTAACTGAGCAAGAGCACTACGACGATCGATGTATCGCCCTTCCCAACAACCCAACCCTGGCCCTGACACTGCCGATGCCAAGTCGCTTGCCACCTCCCCCGCCACCTAAAGCCTATCTAATACGATCGATGGCTCTTTCAGTGACTACATGAGTCCCAAAGTCTATAGAGCGTGCGAGTGCGTGGTGCTCGCTTGCTGCTCCCTTCTGTTGATGATGACAACAACGGCGAGTGACGAGGTTAGGAAGAGGTTCATTGAGGCCCTAGGTTTTGTTGGGAATCGCTCCCTCTCTCTTACGGTTTCTTTGTATTTGTGTGCGCATCTTCTAATCTCATATGGATCCTAAACAATTTTGCAGTACTTCAGTGTGTCACGCATCACACGTAGAAGCACTTGCCGTTTCACACGGCACATCCGACCTCTTGCCGAGCCTGCTTACTGCTTCAATACCCCAACTCGCACATTTCACATGTCGAGATGGGCCTCATCTACCTGCACCTATACTGCTACGATGCAAGGACTACCATATACGTACTTATTTTCCTACATGTTAATAAACCAAATGAGCATGCAAACGTGCGCACTTCTACTCACAACAACGCTGGCTCGTCACTGGCGTAGCCTTGAGCAAACATGGCCTTCTCTTCCTTTTCCTTCTTAGGACACTCCCAAGCATAATGTCCTAACTCTTGACAGTTGTAGCATTGTACCTTGCTCTTGTCTTTGCGCCCTTCGCCACGGCCGCGGCCACGACCTCGTCCTCGCAACGAGTCATGTGCTCTTGCCATGAGAAGTCGCTATTCTGTTTGGAACTCCCGTCCCTTGAGTAGTTCTTCGTGTGTCTTCATTGACCCAATGACCTCCTCCAGGGTCATTTTGTTGATGTCACTAAAGAGCATGATTGACGAAGCGACGTTGAGGAACTTGGTGGAGACGGTTCGGAGCAGCTTTTTCACAACGTACTTCTCCTCTGTCGCATCTCCGAGTTCACGAATGCGCCCGACCAGCGTCATGAACTTCTCCGCAAAGTCATCCACGGACTCTGCATCACTCATCTTAAGGTTATCAAGATCAGATCGCAAGGACTGAATCCTTGCCTCCCGGACGCGCTCAACACCCACATGCATGGAGCGCAACGCCACCCACACATCGGAGGCTGTCTCCTTCTCCGCGACACGCAGCAACGTTGATTGAGAGATGATCGTCAAGGCCAGCTGATCCTTGCTCTCATCAACGCCCTCGGATGCCTTCTCAGGATCAACAGCGCCCCATACGCCGTTGGTTCGCAGGAGGTACTTCATCCTCATCGCCCATGCCGCATAGTTCGTCCTTGTCAGCACCGGGAATGGGAGCCTCCCTACCGCCGCCATCGTCATCGTCGTCGCCGAGTTGCCGAAACCACTGGTCACAATGGCTTTGCCCAGTGAAGCATCGTCATGCGACATCGTCTCCATCACACCCGGCTCTGATACCAATTGTTGGGAATCACTCCCTCTCTCTTACGGTTTCTTTGTATTTGTCACAAATACACACAAGCAAGCACTCTGGGAATCACTCCCTCTGATAGTCAACGCGCGCACACAGCAATAAGAAAGCACAAGCTAATTATTTTGGTGACGCAGCCCATATTGACTCGCGTTCTTTTCTATTGCTTTTATACACTCGTACATGCAATGCAAAGGAGTAACAAGCTTGCCACTGTTTGCGTCAGCGTGTCATCCCACGTTCCGCAGTTATCACTCGGCCACTCGACTCACTCAACGCACACCCAAACGGCCTCGCCATGAACTCAGCATGACTCAGGCTGCATGCATCTACATGCAAACTAACAAAGAAAGACTGCGCACACAAGACTTATTCCAACAGGTTTTAGAGCAATGGTGTAACACCCCAGCTTTTACTAAGCCCAGAATGTCACCAAACATAGATCATGACACATTTAATACCATAATTTAAGGTAAATTACAGCAAGTAATCATTTGGAATAATTGGAAATTTTGACAGCATCTCCTTTGTTTTTGCATGAAACTTAACAACATAGCATCATATCAATATGTAAGACAAACGAGATATCCATACGCAGCGATAAGGATAGCTAATCATCAACTAAAACATCAATAAGCATCGATAGCAAAATAATAAGCATCAATTTAACTCTAGGAAGTTAAAACAACTCCCTCCATAGCCCCACATGATATACATGAGGGAAACAACCAAACATACAGACCATACACTAATGATTATTGTAATACTTAATGTCGTGTCTCCAAAACAGGTGAATTAGCTAGATTATGATACTACGTGGAGGAGTGTAGCTAGATCCCTTTCCATACGCCGATTTCATTGTACCTAAACAAACAAACAACATAAAACACAAGCGTGAGTTCGAAAACTTCGGCAAGCATATTGTAATGGACAACAAGATCATTTACAAGACAATAATACCTCACGTCACATATAACATTTCAAACTTGAACACATAACAACATCCTCATCATTTAATATGTATTGTAATGCAATGCAATGCAATGCTATGCTCATATCTCCTTGGAAACTCATATCGGTATGGTTGAGTACACACCCGTCGGTGTGCACCCTCTCCCCCCTTCCATCCCGAAGATGGAGGGTGCCTACTCCTCGCTTCCACCACCCACGGTAGATGGAATCACGATGTATGACTTACTCTAATGGCTCTCCGGATTAGTCATAACTTTCTCACCGACCTTCCCGGATTAGTTAATGACTTTCTCACCGCCCGGGCCATGTAACATGTCATGTATGCAAGCATGCCAACAATATAAAACTCATATATTAACACATGGCATCATAACATCTTAAACATGCTCATCATATCATAGCAATCATTAAAACATGGCAAGTGGACATCATATCAATTATAACATGTAGTTCATGGCAAGACAGCATGTTAACTATCCCAAACACTATCAAGCAATTCTAGCAACACGTATAATGTTCAATCCACACAACACACTTGCCTTCAACCGCGGGCAACGGAGTGACGAGAGGTTGAGGGCACTCCCGAAGGCACACCACTTGCAAACACGTGCCACACACTTAATTCGACTCCTCAAAACAGTACCCACTACACCTAATACGCTAAGTACTCCAAAACCCCGAAATCACAGATTTTGCCCCGTTCTGGACAGCGGCTTCGAAAAATCATAACTTGAGTTCTAGAACTCCAAATTGAATAAACGAGTACATCCTCGCGTAGCTTAGGAAATTTCCCAACTTTTTCTAGTTATAGGTAAAGACTGATTCGGAATCTAATGTTGTTTAATCTAACGTTGAACACGAACTGTCTCAATCTCGTCACAGATTTTGACAGCGCTCGGTAAAACAGGCATAACTTCCAAACGGCTGGGCGGAATTTCAATTTATTTATATGCACTGAAAAATATTGAAATTATCTACAACTTCCTAGAAGTCCGTACAGTCAGATTCGAACTCTAAATTAGTTTAATCTAATGTTGAACACAGACTGTCCCAACCTTGACATAGATTGGACAGCGCCCACCAAAACGGCCATAACTTTCAGACCGTAACTCCAAAAATTCTCAAAAAAATACACAAAATAGGTATTGACGATACCTACAACTTCTTCAACAGGAGGTCGGCCAAATTATGAATCTAAAATTGCAAAATCGCACCCCCTAAAACGGACTCCAAATCTGCCCGAAACTGAGTACAATACGAACTCTAGTTCTTTTCAGATCTACTCCATGGCAGCACGTCCTCTTGATCTAACAACTCCAAATCTACCATGAGAACAGCACCTAGACCTTCCCCAAGGTTTCCCCATGGACATACCTTAGTCCGACGAACACGAAGAATGCCTCTCGATCGCCCGATCTCGCTCCCACGCGTCGTGGCCACCGGTTCTCCTCGTCGCGGGTCCTCCTACCGGCGAGGGCAGCACCATGGCGTGGCATGGCAGCGAGGGGGACGCAGCAAGGGCACGTGGTGGAGCAAGGGGAGGCGCAAGGGTGAGGGAGGGGTGGCGGCTAGGGAGGAGGAGGCAATGGGGTGGAGGGGAAACAAGTGGGGGCTAGGGCTAGGGAGGGGACTTGTTTGGGGCGCAGGTAGGGCTAGGGCAGCAGTTTTGCTGTCCTAGACCACCTCCAAAAGGCCCAAATATGTCCCACCTTCGGCCCATATGGACCCCCCAAGGCCCGAGCTCCCCCTGAAGGCCCAATTCCCCTCCGGAAAGGCCCAAAATCCCCCGGAAAGGCCCACACTTGCAGAAACGGCGCAAAAACATGTTACAAGAGTCGTACCTTATGGCCGAGATAAAAAATGACTCATACCATCATTCCGTAGTATCACAAATGGAAGGAGGCAGCCGCTCGGTGGTGGGTGGCGATGGCGATGGTGAGGCGATGGCGTCATCGGCTACGGGCTTGAAGGAGGGCGTTGGTCAACGGCAGTGGACGACACGGCATGGTGAGCACACTGAGTATTAGGTTGGGGCAGGGTTAGGGCAATGCGGCAAGGCTGCAAGGGCACCACCAGCTACGGATTGGTGGAAGCGGTGCGATGGTAGCGGTAGTGGAGACACAAAACTCACCTGGGAGGGAGAAGGTGGTGGCGGGGGGAAGAAGAAGAAGGTCCAACGTTGCCAGGACGCCTCCCTCCTCATCCTCCAGGTCCAACGTGGCAAACTCCCATCCCTATTTAGCGGCCACCGCCACTACCAAATCATGGACACCAAGAAGTTGCCACCTTCCTCCCCACACCGATCTTCTTCCCCTTGATGGTCTCAATGTTAGCCAAATTGGCAGCCCTCCTAGGGAGTCCTATGTGTGGAGGGATTAGGGGCTCAATCTTTGGGGGAGTTCAGTGGAATACGGGCTGATAGCGATGTGGGGGTGAACAAATACCAACAACATCGTGGGAGCAGCGGCATCCAGCCTTGGATAGCGTCGGCGCACACCTGCGCAACGCAAGATTGGGGGTGACAACAAATAGGGATGGTAGTTCACCAGTTTGGCTTGGAGGATGGGGAGGGAGGCGGCCTTTGAGGAGTTAGGGTTGGGCATTTAAGAAAGAGACAGGGGAGGGATCATTTGAAAAATTTTCATAGTGGAAGCAGAAAGTTTTTCACAAAAATGTCGTGTCTCGATTTGGGGTCTTGGATGGATATCGAGTGGCCAAGGTTTGCTAAGTTTATAGGTGAACCACGGTGCCTACGTGCATATGACACATTGCTTGAAAGCTCTTGCTTTCCTAACAAAGATAATGCGTGTTAAGATTTTTTTTACTAAATAAAAGATAATGCATAGGGAGCAGGAAAATCGAATTAGTATAAGTTTTACATGTCCTAGTTGTTATAAAATAGATAGAGTCTTAGTCCAAGTTGGACGAACTCTATCTGTTGGTGGGCGAATCCGAATCTATCTCCTGTTTGTTTTTCTATATATTGGGCATCCCCTTATACAGAGAAGAATCAATCTAATAAAGAGATAGTACTTTTGCCCATATACTTTATGTGCCTTCTGTTCTTATTCGTGTGCTTGAGTTGGCGTGTTGTTGATTGGTGCAGGTGAATGACTAAGTTTCACAACACGTTATTAGCACGACGTTCTACCATGGCTGATTGTGATGGTCTACACTACATCGTCGACATGGCATCGATTAACATTGCATTGACGTTCTAGCGTTGCCGATCATAATCGTCTACACTACATCGTCTACCTGCGTCAATCAACACGACATCAAACTCTTCCTGTGACACGTGATCTATGCTATCGCAAGCCCAACGTAAGTGGACTGCATCTACGGTATTATTAATCATATAGATCGCGATTTTTTGCGCCTATGATACTGATCATCGCGGATTATTGTTCATCTTAAAAAATACACCGGTTAGAAGGGCACAATCACCGCCTGCCGTGGTCATTGCCGTCACCAATCGTCGCCCCGCAGCGTGACCGCCCGCTGTCATTGTGGCCACCGTCGGCCTTGCGCGCTCGCCGACGCGCCATCGCATCCACAACAGCCCGCCGGCCGCTATAGCCAATTGGATCTGCGCCCGCTGTCGTAGTTGTTCGAATCCACGACCGTCGTCACGCACGCCGCGTGCCCCAACACACCCGCCCGCCTTGGCGACCGTTCGGTTTCTGAGGAGGCGGCGATGCTCGTCCGCGCCACGCGCATGGAGGCCGAGGCGGCGGCGCCCGTGCGCGAAGTCGACAAGGTAGTGGCGCCAGTTCACGCCATGCGCGTGGAAGCCGAGGCTGCGGTCCCCATCCACATCGTGCGCGAAGTCGAGGAGGCGGCGACGCCCGTCTGTGCCTTGCGGGAAGTCGACGAGGCGACGGTGCTCATCCGCGCCACGTGCGTGGAGACCAAAGCGGCAGCCGGAGGTGAGCCCGCGCCCGCGCGCCGCCCCGGAAGTGCTGGCGGAGGTTCCCTCGGGGACTGAATAGCAGCAGCGGCGCTCCGCGCTCGGACGAGTGGCGGCGGTCAAGTTTGAGAAAGACGACGGCTATGGGCTTAAAATAACCGGGTGTTTTTTAGGGATGCACGGGCCCAATGAGCCATTGGGCCCATTTGTTTTCCCAAAAAAAGGGGGAAAGAGGGAGGAGAATTTACCTTTTTGCCCCTCAGATTTTTCAGTAATTTTAGTAATATTTAATAAATTATGAAAAATGATTTTAAATCCTGAAAATTAGTTTTTTAGGTTTATGAACTTTCGTAAAATTTGGCAAATTAATATTTAGCACATACTAGAAGTTCCATACCCTAGTTTTATTTTTATAGTATTAGTTCATGTTTAATATGCACTATAATTTATTTATTTTTTATTAAAGTAATTCTAAAAATTGCTTAGCTATTAAAAAAATTATGAAAATTGCTAGAAAAATTCAATAAAAATTATGTATGGCGTTGATTATGTAATGTCTTTGGTTTTATTTTTCTTAGAATTATTTCATGTTAATATCTGCTAGAATTTATTTCTCTATTATTAAGTAATTCTGAAAATTGCTTGGTAATTAACAGAAAATTATGAAAAATGCTAGAAAATTTTTAGAAATTTTCAAATAGCATATTATGAGCTTCATATATCTGGATTAATTTTGTAAAAATTATTCCATGCTTAATTTAGGTTAGAACCAATTTTTCTATTATGTAGTAATTCTGAAAATTACTTAATAATTAACAGAAAATCATGAAAATGCTAGAAATTTTTTGAACCTTCACAAATTTCATCGGAGCTTCTCACAAACCTTGAGAGCTCCCTCGCACGACGCTCCTACGCCGTTTAGGTGGCGGCAACCACCAAGAGTAACAAGCCGAGTATCCGCTCGAGCTTCACCTAGCGCAACACATGCACTTCTGGTGACCTTCTAAGTGCAACACATGCACAATGAGTTCTCAATCCTCACTCTAATTGCAACACATATAATTTGTCCCACTCTTGCGCTAAAAAACCAAATTGGACTGTGCAACACATGCACTTAACTCCCAACAACACCCAAAGATTCAAGAGAACCCGCCAACCTTAGCAAATACACCCTAAGGGGTCCTTTTATAGCCACCATGCCAAAACTAGCGGTTGGGGGCAAAATCTTGAAAAAACCGGCAAATTCGGTACTACAGCCATGCATTGGCCGGTAGTACCGGCCTCTAGGCCAACAGCTAGAAAACTAGTCGTTGCACAGGAAACTCGGTAGTACCGCTCGGTACTACCAACCTCAGCAAACACCCCCTTCTACGGTAGTACCGACACCTAAACCCCAATACTACCACTGGTTCAGTAGTACCAGCCTACACAAGCGGTAGTGTTGGCCGCAAAAAAACCACCCACACAACCCTCTTTTGGAAAAAAGCTACCACTCAGAATAGCGGTAGTACTAACCAAGCGGTAGTACCGACGCCCATACGGCGGTACCGCCAGCAGTTGCATGCGATAGTGCTGGCCTTAGGAGAAAAACAGGATTTTCAACAAAATCATTTCTCCAACTCAACAAAGACCATTTTTTTGAGCCAAATGGTGATCAACACATGATCACATCCAATTTCAAAACATGTTTGCAACATCTTAGCTTATGCTCAAAGAATTTCAATCAAACTCCAACCTATTTGCGAAAATACATTTCGCAAATAACTCAAGATATATTTGTAAAAACGTATTAAGCAAGTAAATCCCTGAGTCTATAAGATTAATCCTCTTAACCATGTGATGGTCAAACCAAGACCAAGTCAACTTGCAAAAACCACAGTGCAAGCCCTATTCACATGCTCTTAGGATCTCGTACTCATGACCTCCTGTTTATTCGCACAACAAATTTGCAAATAACAAACAAACCACATTACATGAGGTATCTCTCTTTCGCAACACATGCAAATCCATAGCCTCATGCAACAACCAAATCAACTCAAATTGCTTAACATCCTCGTTTTGCAACACATGCGAAACCTAGCTCCGAGCAAACTCCAAATCATACTCAAGTGCATGAGCTCTCTAATTGCAACACATGCAAAACCTAGCTCCGAGCAAACTCCAAATCATACTCAAGTGCATGAGCTCTCTAATTGCAACACATGCAATCCACTAGCTCCATGCAAACTACTTAAACGCAAAATTGCTTGAGCTCTCTCCTTTTGCAACACATGCAAAACATAGTTCCAAGCAATACCATTTTAAATAAGGAAATGATTTAAGAACCAAAACATGAACTTCATCAATTGCAACACATTTAAATGTGAACTTCATGCAAAACCCAACACATAAGCTTCACCTATTTGCAACAC
The DNA here is from genome assembly GCA_036346355.1 of Rhipidocladum racemiflorum. Lineage (NCBI taxonomy): Eukaryota > Viridiplantae > Streptophyta > Magnoliopsida > Poales > Poaceae > Rhipidocladum > Rhipidocladum racemiflorum. The sequence goes on along the minus strand of CM070573.1, from coordinate 84,732,505 downwards.
ATACAAATCAAAACTTTATGTGAAAAACCAAAGCATAAGCTTCTCCTATTTGCAACACATGCAAATCAAAGCATTATGCAAACACCAAGCATGAGTTTCATCCATTCGCAACACATGTTAGTTCCATGCAAAAACCAAATGAGAAGAATTGAGCTCGAGTGAACACGGAATTGAGTTCATCAAAACATGATGAAGCTCAAGCTAAAGACTAAATCCTTCTTAATAATACGGTACTAAAAACTAGACTCAAAGCTAAGAAATATACTTAGTCAATCTAGTTATACCTTTTCCGCCGCACGCGATCCCCTTTGGGGCTTTTAATGATCTTCAATCATTCTTCTCCCTGGAATCATCACCCAGCTTTATCATCTTGTTCATCAACTCTTGATGAACCTTCTCTTCTTCTCTTCTCTTTGGGATCTTCTCTTGACGCCCATCAACACATGATGCCGTCCTTGTCCCGTTCTTCATCTCAATCACTTGGACTTAACCTAACTTATCCACAACTCAAAAAACATGGTTGTCTCAATCATCTTTGCACTCTATTAACATATAATTGATGACTCTAAGATCAATTGAGCACAACCCAAATCAAATTAAATGAATTAATGGTGTCTTGAGTATATCGATGCAACTAATGCTTATTTATACTCAAGAGCCATCCATTTGTCCTTAATTAATCAAGGAACACCATCAACACATGAATCCATGTAAATATATGAATTGGGAAACATAATGCACATTTTGAGGTTAATATAGTGGAGGAATTTATACTTTAACTTAAATCCTAAGTATGCATTAAAATAATAAACATTAATACAAGTTCATACCTTGGCTTTTCCATTTTTCATCCAAATACGGGACTACTAAAAATATGCTCAATGAATATGTTAGTCTCAATAAAGATTAGATTTGTCATATAACAAAGATTAAGTATTAATCTCAAACCAATCACCAAAACCAATGGAGCTTGAACTTACAATGGGCACTTGTATAATTATTGAAAATGCCTTATTATACACTAAGTTCAGTTGTACTCTGTTAAGTTTTAAAGACATTCGTCTTAACGGTTTTCACATGAAAATCGATAATGAGGACGGTATTGAATACCTTCTGATGACTAAGTTAAATGGGTGCAATAAACGTGTGGTTGAAAAACTTCCTTCCTTCTCCTCCGGGTTATACTATACATATATATAACCTGAAGTTTATGTTGCGATGAAAACTATTCTTAAAATGGGTCATCCTAGGTTGCATATGATGAGAAGAATAATTAATAATTATGCAGACCATAGCATAAAAATTATAAACTTTTCTAAACCTAAAGATTCTATGTGCCCTGCTTGTGCAAAGGAAAGTTTATAGTTAGACCCTCTTACTAAAGGTTAGGGAGGAAACCCTGAATTTCCTGGAGAGAATTCAAGGTGATATCTGTGAACCTATTCAACCCATGTCAGGCCCTTCAAATATCATATGGTACTAATAGATGCTTTGTTGTAGGCCTAAAGCATCCATCCCCTTCGGCGGGATTGGGCAAGGTCCTCATTTCCCCCAGGTTGTATCAATCCATAACGCGACACATAGGAGGGATGAGGCGGGGCAAGAATCAGATTGGGCGAACGAGAAGACGAGGGAGCCGGCCGAAACGATGAAAGAAATTGCGAAGGAGGCTTCCCCCGACACGCTGTTAGACATGGCGGACAGGGTGTTCAGCCTAGCCTGTCGCCCTGTCGCTACCTACTGGAGAATGCTAGGCATCGTCAGATCAAACTGGGACTAGTTAACATGTATAATTCCGTTAGAACCCTCGAAAAGAGAACAGGACAAAGGGACAGAAGTGTAAAGAATGTATGAAAACCCCATGTAAATACTATTTAGCCCTCGGTTCGGAGACAGGTGGAGGATGGTGTTTGGGAAGCGACTGCAAAAGGGCATGCAATCCTTTGTCAGGGTTGGTCGGAAAAAGAACCTACCTTTGCATGCGGTTGTAGCTATCCTCCCTCAGCTTCCCTATAAAAGGAGAAGGAGAAGAGGACTTCAGGAACTGATTCTGTTCGTGAGGTCCAATCCCACAACAATGCTTCTACTAGATGGTCCCACATATGCCTCGTATATAGTAGGAACAATGCTTTTGCTAAATTAATTGCCCAAATTATTAAGTTAAATGCCTCCTTTCCAGAAGAAAGGATCAAGTCTATTTGAATAGACAATGCTAGTGAGTTTACCTCAAAAGAATTTAATGATTATTGTATGGCTCTGGGCATTAATGTAGAGCATTCTGTACCACATGTTCACACTCAAAATGGCCTTGTAAAGTTATTAATTAAAAGAATAAAACTTATTGCTAGGCCATTTTTGCATAATAGTAGGCTGCCCACCAGCTGTTAGGGTCACGCAGTACTACACGTTGCGGTATTAATTTAACTCAGACCAACTGCATATCAAGAAATTTCCCCTTTGCAGATCATGCATGGGAGAGAATTAAGTATTTTTCACTGCGAAAATTTATTTATGTTGTATACGTACCAATCTCTCTACCACAGCGTACCACCATGGGTCCTCACCAAAAGTTGGGGATCTATGTAGGTTATGAATCTCCGTCGATAATTAAATACCTTGAGCCTATGACAGGGGATCTATTCACGGCTCAGTACATTGATTGTATTTTTGATGAGGACAATTTTTCGGCATTAGAGGGAGATAAGTACCACATTAAAGAATGCCAAAAAATTGATTGAAATATCACTAGCATCCAGTCCTTATATCCATGCAATAAATAAACTAAACTTGAAGTTTGAAGGATAATAAATCTGTAACGAATGGCTAATAGTCTGCCAGATGCCTTCACTGATCATAAGGGGGTGATAAAATCGCATATACCTGCAGTAAAACGCACCTAAAAGAGTGAAATACCCCTGAAGGATATTGAACCCAATCTTGCCCCTTACGACAAGAAGAGGGGGAGGCTTTCGGGTCAGGGTTTCACTTATCGTCGGAAATCGGTCGATTTTTGCGAAAATCGACTTTATCGAGCCGAGACGATATAAAATACTGGTCAGTAAATCAGTTAAATTCAAAAAATTCAAAAATTCAAAAAAAATTGTGCGATGCAAATATCGCGATTATCGAGGTATATCGTTCGAAAATCGCTCAAAAAATCGATCGACGAGGAAGTTCGCGTGATCGGTTGATTTTTGAGAAAAATATCGCGATTATCGAGGCATATCAAGCGATTATCGAGCATATCGAGAGATTATTGAACAAATATCATGATTTTTTATTTTTTATTTTTTTAAAAAATGAATTTTCAAACTATTCGATTTTTGACGATTTTTTATCAATTTTCGGCTCGATTTTGTCGATTATCGAAATTTGATTTTTGTACGATTATCGAGGGATCGATAAGTGAAACCCTGCTTCGGGTGCACGGGAATCAATTTCGCAGAGATATTAGTAGAAACAGAGGACCAATCAAATAAGAACACTATCCGTGACAGTGGAAGAAGCTCAACCTTATGTTGAGAAAATCCCTGAAGTGAGCCATTCTGGAGATGATAATATCCCTGAAGTAACCCATCCTGAAGATGATAGTCTCAGCGTATATATTTGTGCGCACAATCTAACGTTGAGAAATCGGAACACCCATACTCCATCGTTATGAGAAATCATGAGTTGGAAGAAAGAAATGAGGAAATATCCACCAATTATGTGAATCCAGGATAATTATGTAAAAAAAGACTACAATTATCGATATTTATTTTGCCCTAAAATTGCTAAAATTCTTATATTGGATCCAAAACCAAAGTCCACCTTTCAAAGATGCATTAACGGCATTAGAATGAGGCGACTTAGAGATTTGTAGAGTTCAGGGGGAGTGAATCCCTGAACCATGACCCCTGTTGTATGATCTTGAAGATCATATTTTATATCCTTAAGTTTATAGGTTGTACTATTTTCCCTTAGTGAGTTTTCTTGAAGTTTCTCACATAAAGGTTTTTAATGAGGTAGCTAGTGTAACACGGAGTGTGAGTGACATGTACTCTTATCTTTATCTCTTTTTCCCATTGGGTTTTTTTGAGGAGTTTTTAACGAGGTATGTGCATTACGTGGTATTTGCCCAAGGGAGAGTGTTATAAAACAGATAGAATCCTAGTCCAAGTTGGATGGGCTCTATCCATTGGTGGGCGAATCCAAATCTATCTCCTCTTTATTTTTCTATATATTGGATATCCCCTTGTGCAGAGAAAAATCAATCTAATAAAGAGATAGAGTACTTTTGCCTATATACTTTGTGTGCCTTCTGTTCATGTTCTTGTACTTGAATTGGCATGTTATTAATTGGTACGAGAAAACGACTACGTTTCACAACACTGATATATTAGAGTCTGATTAGTGTCACCTGTGGCATGATATACAGGTGTAGAGCTACGCGTGCATGCAACAATTTTTATCTCTAAACCGAAGCGGTTTGCTATGATGCTATCAGGTTTTTTATTTACTTCACCGCAAACTTTCAGTGTTGCCTAAAGAAGAGAACAAAAACGGGGACGAGTTAATGTGATGTGATCTCAGGGTGCATGCAACAGTTTTTATCTCTAAACCGAAGCGGTTTGCTATGATGCTATCAGGTTTTTTATTTACTTCACCGCAAACTTTCAGCCTAGCCTAAAGAAGAGAACAAAAACGGGGACGAGTTAATGTGTCCATTCAAGCAACTAAACACATAGATGATTTTTTTTCTTAAACCATCACATACATGTACCATTTGGTACAAGCAACCAAACATACTCTAAACTTTTGATGTGATCACATATCTCTAGATATGGTATAATAAATTATCAAGTATATATTAATTTTATGAGAAATGATCAAATCTCCCGAAGACAAACAAAAATAGCCTGAGAAGAGAGGGAGAGGGAGAGGGAGAGGGAGGGGGAGAGAGAAGGAAAAGCGCGGGGGCGCGCAGTGCAACAGCAAGCGGCTCTCCCATCAACCACCCCACCCCCTCCTCCCGATCCCCAAATTCCTTCTCGCCAATGGATCACCACCACCCGCCGCCGTCACCGATGGAGAACTCTGCGTCCTCCAAGCCGCCCACCCCGGCCTCCACGCCTTCCTCGCGCTTCGCCTCGGCGCCGTCCTCCCGCCTCTCCTCCGCGCCGCCGCACCCCTCCCCGTCCTCATCCGCGCCCACGCCCGCCTCCCGCACCGTCTACAGCGACCGCTTCATCCCCAGCCGCGCCGGATCCAACCTCGCGCTCTTCGACCTCGCCTCCTCGCCCTCCCCTGACGCCGCCGGCGCCAATGCCCCCGGCGCGTCCTCCGGATCTACACCCGCCTCGTCGCCGTACTGCGCGCTCCTCCGCGCCGCGCTCTTCGGGCCCACCACACCGGACCGGGTGGCGTCGTCGGCCACCGCGTGCTCGTCCACCTCGTCGGCCGGTGCGTCGCCAGTTGGGTCCCCGGCGAGCGGGAACATATTCAGGTTCAAGGCGGAGGTGCCCCGGAATGCGAAGCGGGCCCTGTTCGCCAGCGGGGACGACGAGGACGTGCTGTTCCCCGGCGTGTTCACGGCGAGTGGCATCGGGCCCAGGAAGATCCCAAGGTCGCCTTATAAGGTGAGAAGGTGGCCTTCCGATTTCATGGTTTCTTGATTTGCTTTCCTGGGTGTCGTCTGTTTCTTGATTGAGCCTCTGGTGCTTATTTGGATGATAAAGATTTGATCCTTCTTCTTCGGCCGCCCTGTTCCAAGAGTCTGTATTATTTGTCATGCATAAGGAATTGGATTTTGAAGGCTTTGTACTGAAAATATTTGGGGATAATTGATGATTTGCCACGAAGTTATGGTAATTGATGATTTGCCACGCCCTTGTCTCGTTGACATTTGGGCCCTGGGATTACATGTCAGCACTTACGTGCGGCAAATAATCAAATGTCCCAAATATTTGATCTTACGGGGTTATCTTGCTGTTGCTTTTAGGTGCTGGATGCGCCCGCATTGCAGGATGACTTCTACCTGAACCTTGTGGATTGGTCGTCGCATAACGTCCTCGCAGTTGGACTGGGGAATTGCGTCTACTTGTGGAATGCATGCAGTAGCAAGGTGAGCAACCACTGCCATCCTTGCACGATCCCTTTTCTGAGACTTGAAGAGAGATTGTAAACGAGTTTATCACCGCGCAGGTCACCAAGCTCTGCGATTTGGGGGTGGACGACACTGTTTGTTCCGTGGGTTGGGCACAGCGTGGCACTCACCTAGCTGTAGGGACTAACCAAGGCAAAGTCCAGGTTACACCATGCTCCCATCTGAAATGATCGAATGACATGTTCTTGATCCATCAAAATTTAGGATCATGTAAACGTGCAATGCAAGCATCAAGTAGTACAGTTGTACATGAGTTATGAGAAATTTAAAAATTTTGCAATCCTACCACCAGTTCACCAGCAGACCTTGTGTTGTGGTACATAAAAAAAAATGAACAAGACTGCAGGGGAAGACATCTCCCCAGCTGTTCATTAAGCAGGATGAGGACTCAAACCTAGGCTGGCTAGGTGCAACCTTTGTGCCCTAGCCAGTAAACCTAGCGAGAGTTCTCAAAAAAAGGGGAATACCTAGGAGTAACTAGGTATTTTTTTTAAAAAAATAAGTAGAAAATAGGCACCCAAATTCGCGTCGAAGAGGACTTGAACTTGGGTGGTGGGAGTGTATATCCACACCTCCCATCTAGGCCTCTAAACGAGCCGAGCTCGAGTTGGGGTCCAAGCATGGGCCTAGGCTCGAGCTTGGCTCGGTCCAAGCTCGAATAAGTTCAATAACAATAAACAATTTAGTATGTACTATTTTTCAACAATAAAAAATGCTCAAGCTCGTGCTCGGCTCGAGTAAGCTCAACAAGAGTTAACATATAGTAATATTTAACAAGTGATTCGTTAATTTACCAGGCTTGCGAGCTGTTCGAGCTTAACTCTGTAAAGCTCGTGAGCTCGGGATCAAGCTCGAGTTCGGCTCATTTGGGGCTCGAATCGAGCCTAGTGTGAGCCGAGCTCAAACAGCTCGTGGGGCTCGAGCTTTTTTTACAGCCCTACTCCCACTAACTGAGCTTGGCTTAGTTCCTTGTTGTGGTACTTTTATGGATTAGTATGCGCTCATTTTTTAAATAAAACTTCATGATTGTATCCACCGTTTTCATTTATGTGTTCAAAAAATAAATTTGTTCAGTTTAGCTCATTTCTCAGTATTTCAGTTTTTTTAAATGGTAAAAATGATTTATGATGTTGGTGTTTGGTATTGGTTGGCAAAATTGGCATTCCAAGGGTGTTTGTGATTCTGATTGTTATCTTGCTTTTTATCTTATGTAGATATGGGATGCAACTCGATGTAAGAGAATAAGAACCATGGAAAGTCATCGCATGCGAGTAGGTGCTCTTGCATGGAGTTCTTCATTGCTTTCTTCTGGCAGTCGCGACAAGAGCATCCTTCACCATGATATCCGTACTCAGGACGACTATGTTAGCAAACTTACTGGGCATAAATCTGAGGTAATCTTTTCGTAACTATTCATATAATACGCCATGTTGTGCACATCATTAGGATGATATTTAGCTGGTTTGTCCAGTGATGAATTATCCTATTGGTGGTCCATTTAGCGATTTCAATAATGTAATGTAGATGTACATATTTCCGAACATCTTTCAGGTCTGTGGACTCAAGTGGTCTTACGATAACCGTCAGCTTGCGTCTGGCGGTAACGACAACAGAGTAAGATGCCTGTCCATACATTTCCATTACAATGGAGTGCATGTCACATGGAATTCACAATCTTATTTTCCTCTGCTCATACTAATGGTTTTTTTTCCTTTCCAGCTTTTTGTTTGGAATCAACATTCAATACAACCAGTATTGAAGTATACTGAGCACACAGCAGCTGTCAAAGCTATTGCCTGGTCACCTCATCTACATGGGCTTCTTGCATCTGGTGGAGGAACTGCAGATAGATGCATACGATTTTGGAATACGACCACGAATACGCATTTGAGCTGCATAGACACAGGAAGTCAGGTATTTTGCTACCTATCTAATTTCTCAACTCCTACCTGGAGTCCGTGTTTATGTTTATGAACTTTATCGATTTTTAAAGAAGAAAAAGTAAGGGGTTGCGGACTCCTGGTCCAAAAAAAAACGGTTGGTGGACTCCTATTGGGAAGGCTGGTTCACATCACAACGTTTCTAACACCCTGCTTGTCAGCAGATTTGAGCAAAGCTTTCTGGGCATTTTAGTTGCAATGTTTCTCTGGCTGCAGAGAAACTGCTAGTTTTCATGTTTGAGACCTTCACAGGCATCCCTTGTTGGGAAGGCAGGGAATTGCCTATATAGAATAGCGGAAGGGGTAGATTTAAACATGCTGTTTGTTCCGTATGTACTGACGATGTTAAATAACTTGATTTAACAGGTCTGTAATCTTGTGTGGTCAAAGAATGTTAATGAGCTTGTAAGCACCCACGGATACTCTCAGAATCAGATAATTGTTTGGCGATATCCAACATTGTCAAAGGTATGCTGCAAGCTTATTCCGTAGCTTAGTTATACCATACCTTTTCTCAATTGTATTAAATGTGTCCATTATCTCTATTTGTAGCTTGCCACATTGACAGGCCATACGTACAGAGTATTATATTTAGCCATCTCCCCTGATGGACAGGTGAAATTCTATCTTGAGTCTTGGTGACTTTGACTTGTTTCCGAGTTTTGTTTGAGGTACCTATTATAATTTTTGGCCTCGCTGTTTTTCACTGTCGGTATCAACAGACTATAGTTACTGGTGCGGGCGACGAAACACTTCGCTTTTGGAATGTGTTTCCATCTCCCAAGTCCCAGGTACTTAATCTCGAACGATGATTTCCTTATGTATATAACTCCACTTCACACACAGTTTCCTTATTGTCTTGGCCCATACTTCTATTGCAGTGTTCTGACAGCTTAAGTAGCATTGGAGCAACATCATTTGTTAGGAGCTACATCCGGTGACTCGATGAAATGTAGTTTTACCAAGCCCGTAAGGTTGTTGCAGAACAATGTTGATGATCATCAGCATCATTCCATTCCACTTGTACCGCTCGCCCCAGCCCACCAGTTTAGTTCATCAACCATCAAAGCTAGCCGAATTTTAGAGATAGCACGATGCAAAAATGGTGAACTGACTTGCGAATCTGGGTGTGGCTCTTTTGCTGAAAAATGTACATATTTATTCTACGGCGTTGTAGGAGTAAAGATGGCAAATGTTCATGCCACGGAAACATTGACTATCCGCGCTGTTGCATCGATAAGATTATGCTCTCTTGTTTTTGTTCCCGTTGGAAGCCATCTTCGAGCTGTCATTGTTATGTACTGTTCTGGTGATCGACCTATCAAGAACCTTAACTAGTAACTCATGACGCCCGTTCCATTCATGTTTAGGAAGGGATAAATTCTCTGGTGCAAACTGCCATTCCATCTGGCGTCTGTTCTTGCACTTCACTGATAGATGCTCTGTTCATTCAGATCTGTCAGAAATCCTGAGTTGAGCCTTACATTTTTTCTTCAAGAAACGGCAGGACGGAGAACAGAAGCGAGAACATTGAATTACAGAGGGGGGATAGAGCTACCGGTGTAGCCAATTTACAAATAGTTTTTTAGCAGGTTGGCTCAATTAGGCCATGTCCAATACAAAACGTTTAGATATGTGTTTAAAGAGAGAGACAATGTTATATTATGAAGCATCTATTCAAGAGTCAAGACCTCTAATGCAAGCATCATTTTTTAGATACTTATATACAGTACCTGCTAAGCATAGACGTTTAATTAAGTATCGATGTTTCAAAATAAACACCTTATCTATCTTATATAGTAAAAAAATCAATTTTTTATTATTAAACATCTCTTTAAATATCTCTATTGTACATGGCCTTGGTTCCCTAAGCCAATATCCATGCCATCACCTCCTCTCTCTTGGCTGCCAGAGTAACCGGAGCTACCACCGCTGATCCGAAAACTTACGCATTGCTTTTCAAATTTCCAGTGTCACCAACACTGCACAATGGAACACCTGGGTTTGTGCAGTGTTTAGTTTGAGCATAGTTACCAAAGAAAAGGCGGTTCTTTCGAGTTGTAGTACGATATTCGGGTTCACGATTTATTATTTTTTCTTTGAATTTCTACCGCAAACACGAACTGTATACTCTAAACCCATGGCTGTCTCCAGAAATTTGGGGCCCCGGAGCAAAATGCAAATTGAGCCTCTAAAATTTGAAAAATTCATGTGTACTATAAAAAAGGCATACTTTTAGACAATTATATAACTTCAATATGTGTTTTTTCTTACAAAATTTAGAAACATATCAAATATCAATGCTAAAAGAGTCAAGATAGTACTGACCTCATGTTCTACTAAAAAGCATCATCCGTCTAGTATTTCTTGAAATAAAATCTTCAATTATTAATTATATCTTCATAATTAATCTTCTCGAAAACATCATTTTCAAGTGCTATTATTGCCAACCCATTGAGTCTTTCTTGTGTCATAGTAGAACGCAAGTAGAACTTCAACAACTTGAGTTTAAAAAAGCTCCTTTTCGCAGATGCAACAGTATCCGGAATGGCTCCTTTCCCCAAAACAAAAACACACTACTTGGCATAGCAGAGCGACTAACACCCTCAAACCTACCTCTACCGACTGCCGAGAGGACTAGGAGCCCTCCTCCCTAGGCCCTTTTTATGTTGCCCCTGTGAAGACTACGTAAAAGACAAGGATTAGGACTCCAGTCTCCACACGGCATACGCATGCAAGTGGTCAGAAACTTCTGATTGGGGGCCTGTGCCGATTGGGGGCCATGTGCTGTTGCTAATATGGCGCTTGGCCATCGACGGAGCTGTCTAAACCGGTCTGTGTACGATGAATCTTGTTCGCAATTCGCGGGGCTTACTAGGAACCCAGTAACTATGGCCTATGGGTCTGACTGACCGGTAGGCGCAGCATTGAGCTATTGATGTCCAAAATCGTCTGATCTCTGGCGCATGCCTACAGAGCGGGCAAACAGTCTAGTTTGGCCATCCTCGTGCAGTCCATAGTCTGTTTTGGATTGCTAGCCAGGGAAGGCGCCAAAGTTCTCCGCGCAACAGGTTCATGGTTGGCCGCCATGCATGCCAACGCCTGTGAGGCTGCGACGGAGTTGCGCTGTGCCCCCGTTCCGCCGCACGCGCCCTGACGGTGGCACCGCCTCGGACTTGGCTCTGCGGCGGACAATGCCCTGGAACGAGATGCGCCGGCCGCGGCGCGGCTTCCGCGCACCGGAGGGCTGAACCAACCCTCGCGCGCCATGCGCTCGAACAAATGCCGCTTCCACGGCTCCACCACATGAGGCAACGTAAACAGTACAGCAGATGCTGAAGCATACTGGTCGCGCATCGGCCTGGTCACCTCATCTGCATGGACTCCTTGCCTCTGGGCTCGATCTGGTGGATGAACTTCAGATAGATGAGTGCGATTTTGGAAAACTACCACGAACACACTCTCAAACTGAATGGACGCACGCAGGGATGTAATTTTACATGCAACCAGGTTCACCATATCGATATTATGATTGTTACAAGCTCAAACATTTTATGGAAGAAATTCAAAAAAAAACAAAAATCAGCAGGTATTTCCTCGATAATTATAACGCCCGTAATTTAAAAAAAAAACATTCCCCTCTTAGGCCGGTCGAAACCGGCCCATCCTTCTTCTCCCCATGACCCAGCCCGGCCGACCCACACCCCCTTCTTCCTCCTCCCTCCCTCTCCTTTTCTCTCTCTTCTTCCTCCATTGCCGTTGAGTGGAGCTCCGCTTCTCCCTTTTCCGCACCGCCCCCCTCCTTTCCGTGTGGATGAGAGCGCCCGACCTTGCCACGCTTATCCCCTTCATCGACGTCGCCCCTATCCCCTTATCCAGCCACCATTTCCTATGCCTGATCCCGCGCCCACTGCCGCCCTTCTCGCGCCTGCCGCTGCCCACCCAAGCGCCGCCCCTCTATAAATACCCCCGGCTTCCCCTTCTCCTCATTCCAATCCCATCTCCTCTCCCCCGTACTCTACTCCCTCCCAGCGCCGCCTTCGTCTTCGGCTCCGGTAATCGCCGTCGTCGACTTCCTCCCCCCGCCCCCCCCCACTCACTCCGGCCCACCAACCTCGCCTTGCGCTATTGCCGTCGGTGCGCGCCGCCGCCTCCCCTCCCCAGCCTTGGCCTGCCGACCAGCCTCTCCCGCACCAGGTGCACGATGGACCCGGGCGCACGGTGGACTAGTCCACCACCCCTGAGCCCACCCATCAGCCGCCCCTTCCTTTTTCTCTTTTAAAAATATTTTTTTGCGAAAATTCATTTATGACGCAAGCACTGACGTCATAAATCGGGTTTTCGATTTAAAATTAATTCTAAAAATCCGAAATTGCCGATGACATCAGCATTGCGCAATAGTTCGAATTTTCTTTAGAAAAACCATTTCAAAAATCAAGAAAAATCTATTTTCTCCTTTTTACGTATTTTTCAAACTTTCGGGAGCCCGTTTTCGACTATTCGAACTCCGTTTGACTCCATTTTTCTTCTTAAATTCATCTAATATCCTAAATTTCTGTTTTATGCTAGTTTGATATTTTATTTGAATCTGGTTGTTTTTCACGTATAGATTTCGGAGAGTCCGTGGAGTACACGAGGGACGACTTTGAGCAACTACCTGCCGAACCGAACAAGTCACACCTCCTTGATCACATTGATTCCAACTTTTAAATTTTAATTAGAATTTAAATTATTGCATTCATAATTTTGATGAATATAATTCTATCTCAGTTTTAAAATTAGTACTTATACCCATAATTGTTATGCCACTATTGAAATTTGAACCCTATATTGTTGTCACCTTAAGAAAATAATATTTAATATGTGATTATGCTTAAAAATTGTTTAGATATGCTTAGAACTGAGCTTAGAAATTTTTCGAAAATTTGTGACAAAATAATGTTTTATTAAAATGAAAAGTCATGATTTTAGTATTATTTAGAAATGGTTAAAATAAAATTGTGATTTAGACCGGACGAGAAATGATTGGGTGGTAGTGTGGTTATGGTTCTGGGTTTTTGAAAAGTCTCGCCTAGTCAATTAAGTATCGGTTGGAGTTTTGTTGAATGTAAAGCCTAACCGCACTTCCACAAGTCCGGAATGGAAAAACCTGACTAACCGTATTAAAACATACCATAGATAGTCATGCCATTAGGTGGTAATGGTAGTGATGAAAGCGTGAGGCTACCACTTTGACACAAGAGGGGGCTTTTGATTAGATGGATTCTTTCAGCGGCGAAACCTTAGCGAGTATGACTATATAGATGGATTTTTATAGAGGCCTTATCATGATTTTCTCTGCCACACGCCAAAAGAAGTGTGTTGGCGCAAAGAGACGATCATATCTTGTGGGTAAAGTTGTACAACCTATGTAGAGTATCTCTACTATTATAAAGCAGCAGTTGGTGGCAGTGGTGAGTTCTACCCACGTCATTAATTGCCCTGCTTAATTGCCTTACTTAATTGCACTGCTTAATTGCCCTACGCAAAAAACGAAGCGTTGCTTTAATTAGCCAGCTTTCGCAAGAAACGAAGCGTTAAAGATAGATGTTTGATCTTGTGAAATATTTTTTTTATTTTTTAATCTTTATTTTTCGTTATCAATTTTGTTTTTCGTAGCAATGCACGGGCATGTAACTAGTAAAACTAATTGATTAGTTCTGCCCGCGGTCATCGGCATACCGAGCAAGCCATACACAGATTAGAATTTGATAATTTTAAAATTTTGAGTTTAATAAAATGATGTTTGGATGGATTGAGTCTATTATGAGAAAAATTGGATAGATCCAAGAGGGATTCCTAAGTTGAAAATAATTAAAAATGAAGTTTTCTTAAAATCATGCAATTTGAAATTTCTTAAAATATTTAAAAAATTGCTGCTTTGTGATAAAATCAACTATATAACCTTTCTTTGTCACCTTTATATTAATATTGCATTTTTTTTGTGATTTGCTGAGGATGTTTGTACTCACCCTTACTTAAATCTGCTGCTTCAGAGGAGAAGTTCTATGATGGTGAGGAACAGTTGGACTAGGCCGCTTCCCCAGTCGATTGCCTGTGGCAATTCAATTGGGCTCTTCTACTGTTATTTTAGTTCCATTGCTTTTACTTAACCGATTATTTATTTGTTGGCCTACGTGCCACTCATTTTATAACTCTGAATAATTATTATTAATAAAGTATATTGGATATGCTATGATTTCACTTCTACTGTGCGTACTAGTTTTTTTTTGGACTAGTACAGTATACATAGAGGATTTCAGAAGTATTTTTCTGGGATCCGACAATAATTGCGATATTTCCTCGATAATCGTGATATTTACCTCAAAAATCAGCTGACCAAGTGAACTTCCTCGGCGGTTAATTTTTGAGCGATTTTTGCTTGATATATCTCGATAATCGCGATATTTGTGTCGCATAAATTTTTCCTAATTTTTGATTTTTTTTTTAAATTTAACCGGTTTACCGGCCGGTATATAATATCGTACCGGCTCAATAAGGCAGATTATCGCGATATTCGGCCGATTTTTGACGATAAGTTGAACCCTGCCTGCAACCAACGTTTTTCTTTTTCTGAACCTTATTCATTGATTGTTGATTCCTTTTGCAAAATTCGGAGCTCAAGATACATACAATTAAACATGAAATTTTTCCTTTGCTAAAAAAACCTTTGAAGCATATTGGTAGCTTTTTAAATCACATATATCTATCTCTCTACGAATTCGTATTCAACTCTAAGCAAATCAGGGCATTGCCATCATCGTATTCCAGCAAAAATCAGAAAAGGTCTAGGCTATCCGGGTCCGTTGAACTATACCTACTAGAACTACTAAAATAAAATAAAACAGTTGTTTTGTGACTCTACTCAGTAATGCCAAAGGTATGCCACGAACATATCCTGAAGTTGAGACGTCTACTTAAATCATACCATACCTTTCTCACTTAGTTTCATAGTGCTCCAGCCTCTTCTCTGGACATACATCCCCTGATGCCTGATGGGCCGGTGAAATACTTCCCTTCCCAGCCTAGTCTCGGTGAATCCACATGTTTCAGCCTTCTGCTTGAGTTAGGCACCGGGCGCAAGTACTGCGAAAAGGAGATTTGCAGGGAAATTACTCAGGCAGTAGCCCAGCAAATAAGCCGATTTTCAGGTACCACCTACTCAATACAATCATTCTCTCCATGCTGTGATTCGTTGAAGCCTAATCGGTTCTGGTTCAACGTCATAATCAGACAATACAGCCTCTTTTTTTTAAGACGATGAAAGATGATTTCTTTTCGTCTATGTAACGTGAGATGTACACAACCAATCAATTATTACACAGTTTCAGCCAAACAGCTATGAAAAGAAGAATACAAATAGGTTTTACAGAAAAGATTGAGCCGACGAAACCGGAGTCGAAGAGCTAGAACCAAAAAGCCGGAGTCGATAAAACTTCTTGGTACGCTTAGGGTGTACGTAGCAAAATCTGACGGAAAATCAGAAGTTGAAGCTAAAACCAAGAAGTAGGAGCTGAAAAGCTATGGATAAAACCCAAAAGATCGGAAGTTAGAGCCAAAAGGCAATAAGTCATCGGTTGAGCTCTAGGCGGATTGTTGAAGCAGGCACAGAGGTTACGTATACGCCTACCTCGGTGCATATACGCAACCTCGGTGGGGGCTGGCTAAGCGGGCCGGCACAGAGGTGGTGGTCGCCAGGCGGCCGATGCAGAGGTTGCGTAAAGGCAAAGGTGCGATCGAAATCATTGGGAACATGGGCAACCGAAGAGGCGGAGGCCAAAAGAGCCAACGAGGCGTGTGTCCAAGGGAGCCGCCAAGTGGAGCTGGTTGATGCAGAGAAGGCCAGTGTGTATATGCATCGAGACAGGCGTTGGTGTGAGCTGAGCGATGAATGATCGAGGAGGGGCTTAAATCGAGCGCATGGAGTCACGGTCTGACCGGATGAGGTTATCTGGTGCTGCTAGGTCCCTGTGTACACTCGTATCTGAGGTTAACAATTGCATTTGCAAGTTGGAGCACAGTGCACAACTAACAATATTCCATCACCTTTTAAAGCTGCGTTGGATTGGGCCATCAGACAACTACTCGAGCAAATTTTTAATCACCAACTGTTCTTTCTTTTCCCTTTCTCATCATGGGGTCAAACAGTGACCCTTTTCTCTTCACGAACTGTCCCAGTGGCCAGAACTCCTTTTGTAGTTACAGGCTATCAAATTTTCAGATGGTCTCTCTCAGGAAGATAATCGAACTGGTTGGTGTCTTACCGATCATGTTCCAAATGCATGATTGATCCGAATTTAGCTGTAATCGATCGTCTTTCGATAGAAACTTTACTCCTTTCCTTTTCTTTTAATCTCGACCTCCTCCGCCCCTATCAAAGTAGTCCTGCGTCAAATATATGTGACATCTTAGAAAGATAAGTAACCAGCATTCGACTCCATCGACATGAAACGTGCTTTTCAACAAAAAGTTGCAAACGATCATACCATCAAGGAACGTATGTGATGCCAGAATGCTTCTTTTCTTTAACGAAGACACAAGCAACATGAGGACCGAGCGTGGCTCGGTGGCAAGGCATGCAGCCTGCCCGGGTTCGAGCCTTGGCTCTCCCGGGTGCTTCACCGGCTGGCTATTTTCGTATGGGGTGAGTGTGTGTGGCGTGTGTGAGTGTGTGGTGCGTGCGTTCGCGTCAGAATTTCAAGCTGTTCTCTCTTTCTTTCTGAGTGCGGAGCTCCCGCCAAAATTCAAGAGAAAAAAAACACAAGCAACATATGTACCACGCACGAATCGTCTTGTCACCAGGTTTCACTTTACCGAAATCAATTCGGAAATCGCCCTCAGCCCAATAGCGACTTGCGTCGAAAATCGAAGAGTTTCGAAATCAAACTTTTTGAAGAAACAATTAGAAAAAAATTTGAAAATCGGTCGATATTCACCGATTATCGGTCCGACCGATAGTTGATCGAGCGGTTGAATTATTTTAGCGTCCGATTTTTTGAGCGATTATCAATGATGTTCATCGAAAATCACTCGATATTTACCGATTATCGACCAATTTACGTCGCATAATTTTTTTTTTTTTGAATTTTTTTTAATTTGATCAGTTTACCGACCGGTATCAAATATCGTATCAATCGAGCTGATTATTGCGATAATGTGAACGCTGCTTGTCACTGAACTAACCAAGCAAATCAATGAAAGCGCCATGAGCTACCAGACAGCACAATTGCAGGAAGGAAAGAGGAGAGCTCTGGGTCGCGATGGGACTAGGCGTCGAGGCCCAAAGGGGTAGAGTAGCGTTAAAGCCCAGTAAGAAGGGAGAAGAAAAATAATTTTTAGAGTAGAGGAAATAGACAGATAATGCCTGTAGGTGGACCAACCAACCGATTGGGACCCTTCTTCTAAGTCCCCAACCAACGCCTCTCACCAACCGAAATTATTTCTCCTCCACCATTTTTGGTGCTCCTCTCCTTCTCATCCACGTACTTTCAACACAAGGATAGGTCCACACACAAGATGCTAATTTATTGTGCTTAGCTACTGATAAAACAATTATAATATTACAGTAGAACGTACGTGGAGCCGGTATCATTGGGATTTTGTCCTATACAGGCCACGCTCTCACGCGTGTTGCGCCTTCACACTCGATCTCAGCTCCACCATGAACCTAGTAGAGTTTTATTGCTGTTATTTTTTTCTATTTTTTGTTGTTAGAAAATTTATAGGAAGGTTGCATGTATTTATTGATAGATTGATTTTTCTACTATCTAGAGTTTTTAAGATCCACCTGTCTACATGTAAATAGTTTTTAAGATCCACATGTCTACATGTAATTTTTATGTGAGGGTGTTTAGAGAGACTATGAATGTTTTCTTTCTAAATAACACTCAAATTTTGAACCTTCACAACTATATTCAATCGATAAAAATCAGTTTGCCTCCTCTTCTCTTATTTAAGTAGTACTATTTTGAACTATGGTTTGATGAAGGAACTTGGAAGTAACCGGCCGGGTGCTACATCAAACAGTCGCCCTACCAATTAAATGGGTCCATGGAGGTGTAATTCAAGCCGCCAAGAAGAACTTCGTGTCACATCCAACCTCTCTCTCTCTCTCTCTCTCTCTCTCTCTCTCTCTCCTGCTCTTTTCTCTTCGCCTTTCACTTCAAACACTTTGCTTTTCGTAAAGCTTCAGGTCCTACTATCCAATTCCGGAACATGTTATTAAAAGAAGCCTGTAATGCTGCTTTTCCCTTCCACGTACTGCCATGCAATCCAAAGTTTAATGCTTTATTCTATTTCCCCCTCCTGTCTTGCCTTCTTTCTCTTCATACCTTTCTGATTCTTCCCGGCGGGTGTAGAAGCGTACGCACTAACAAATTTGATGTGGCCACCGTTTGCGTCGTTTATATGCGTGTAGTGGTTGCACTAGTACACCTGTAGTAATCTCGATCCAGAGCAGCTTAAGCAGAGTGGAAGTTTGGGTGAAGTGCTGCATGCTTTAACTGTTCTCCAATGTAGCAACTGATGCACAAAACTTAATTTGCGTGTTATTATTAGAACGAATTCGCAAGTATACGATCTGCTTCGCTCATTTTTTGTATGTACAACTATATGTTTGTAGTGTTTGGAAGTCATTGCAGAAAAACTATACACAGATAACATGTGAAACAACCAGGTTAATTAAACTGTTGAAATCATGCATGCATCTAGAGGTGACCGATCAATCCGCATGAGACCTAACTGCCAACTGTTGCTCGAGATGATCTCAGGGAAGAGCTTCGATGTCTGGCTAATACTGCACAAGGAGCACAAAATTGGAGCGAGATTCCGTCGGCAGATGATAAACGAAGCTCTTATCAACAAGCATCGTTGGTGGATTGATTTGACTGCTTCTTTAGCAAGGCCCCAGCGGGCTTGCAATTCGTACGATAGTGTGACGCTGACGCGTACATGTCTCACAGGATTCGATTGATCGACAGGGACTGGGCGTGCAAAGATAGGGGAAAGTCAGCTGGCCATGGGAAATTTTTACCCGTTTGATTGGTGTTTGTCTGTTCCACGTTACTGCTCGCTCGATCTCTTTCTTTCCAAGAGGAAATATGTGTGTAGTGCTTGCTTGCTTTACCACAAGCCTGATCTGCACCGTTGCGCGTTGCTCAACGATCACCACATGCAGATGCAGCAGCGAGCGGATCGATCGGAGGGTCGGCGTGTGTTTCTCTCTATCAGCATCGGCCATGACAAGTGCATGCATGCGTCGTGTGTGTGTGTGTGTCTTAGGATCTGCATTTCCTGAGCAACTAATTAAGCGATCGAAGGTCAGGAGCATTGCTAACACTAGCTGAGGCGATCGACAGATCGAGCAGCTAGCTGCGAGGGCGTTGTGTATCGATCTTCGTTAAGGATCGGCCGGGCGGTGTCTCGTCGACGACGGCCGGCGTGCCAGCTCGATTGAACAAGTAACAACCACCACACCACTAGTAGAGGTGATCAGGGATCTCCTGCACCGCGCATATATGCATTTGCTGCGTAAAGATGGATCATTTATAGGTGCGACCGTGCGAGTGATGCGCTGAAAACCGGGCCGTAGCACGGATGCACGACATCTCCCTGCGCTCGGAAAGGAAAGGGGATCGATGGCTTTGTTTTTACCGGCCGGAGGAGATGCCGAGCACCGGCGCCCGATCTACTTCCCGGGCAGCGCGTGCGACTGACTGAGCTCTCCAGCGGCCGGGCCATGCATTGCATGGAGATATTGCGTAGCTCTACGCCTCTACCGTCACAAACGTCGTGAAAACGAAACTTTTCGGACAAGCTTTCATCTGAATAGTCAAGTAGTTATTAATATTGTCTCGCTCACAATAACAATATTTTCTGCCGCAGATGCCAACGACGGATCGGAGCTTAATTCGGTGTCATGCTCTGAGTCGAAGCTGCAGCTGCAGCTACAGGTCCACTGGCTCTTTCCACTCGCGGGCGAGGTCCCTCACCTCTCGTACGCGCGCGCCGACGAACAGTGGAGGCGCGCTGAGAACAAGTGAAACAGTGCAGACTCGCCTCGCGCGTGCATGGTCTCTGTCACGCCTGCGCGCGACAAGCAATTGTTACGCGTGAAGACGCTCGCAGTTGGCATCGATCGGCATGGCAAGAGGAGCAAGGCATGCAGCACCTGGCGGTAAGAAAACTAGCACTGGCTAGGGAATATATTTAGGGATTTGGTAATCTTGTTATCACTTTTAAAAGTTAAGATAGAGTTAGTTCTGATATGATTAAATTCGTTTAGATAATTGTTTGCACTAAAATTTGACAAAGGCTAATCTTATGGAGATTTGTTTTGGTAAGAGATATATCGGTTATAGCTAGTTGATGCGGTTTCGGACTGGAGGGCCATGATTCAAAGGAAACCGAGTCCGATACAAGTAGGGTAAGAGATTGAGAAGGATACGATCGGACTTAACATGGGAAGAAAAGATTGAAGCCGATACGGGTGATTGAGGAAACCGAGGAGGATACGTTCGAGGCCGAGTTCTATATAAGAGGTCCAGGGACGAGGAGAAAAGGGGGCCAGAGCCAACCAATCAACTCGCATCTACTTTGTTTACTTTCTATCAACTAAGAGTAGTTTTCTTTAGCCTTGTAACCTTTCCTCTGTAAGTCGACAAGATCAATAAAGTTGCGCATCGCCGATTGTTGGTCTTTGCCGATTACATCCAGGTTCGATCTGCTTTGCTTGTTGCGCATCGCCTTTCAAAGCCGATCTACCTTTACCCCTTGGATTAGCCCTAATAAGCTAATCTAGTTATCCCCTATCGGTCTATAGCCGATCGGAGTCAAGCTGATAATTTCGTTATCGGCTGGTTGTGCTTACAAATTCATTACCTTATCGATTACAGGTCAAATAGACTGGCACGCTCTGCAAACCCGGCGTTTATCGTGTGTTTGAGGCTAGAAACCCTACTTCACGTTTTTAGCGCGGACATATTTTGGCACGCCCAGTGGGACACGAGAGAAACCAATATGACATCAACCGAAAAATCTGCAGCGGCTGCTGACATCGACTCCGACGCGATAATCGTGCCAACTTTGGCCGATCTGACGCCGGAGCAATGCAAAGAAATTGAAGACAGGAAGGCAACACTAGAGGAAATGATGTTGGGGTGCTATCAGAAGACCCGATGGGGTGTTACCCAGAAGACCGTGCTCCCAACGCTCAACCCCATCGGCGACGACGGCATCCCGACCAAGCCGGTAAGCCGATACATGCCGGCTCAAGCCGAGTTATCGGCTATGATTGAACAATCTATGCATCATGTATTAATTAACCAGTCATCGGCTTTGGTTACAACTTTAAAGCCGATGATTAAAAACAGCGTCAAGACAATTGCTCAGGAATTCGCTTCATCTGGGGGACTGCTAGACCCCTTACAGCTACTCCCATCGTACCCCGTTTTCTCCATAGCACGAAACACCGGCACGACAAAAAGGGTCGGGTCTGACACCTGCAATGATGCCGATCCAACCTACGGTGTTGACATCCAATTTTCATTTGGACGGGATTACGTATTACCACGCATTCACCGATGCGGCGAAATCAGGCACAACGACCAACTTTCTCCTAGCGCGCACAGCAAAACAAAAAGGCTCCCGAGTAGAGACTTTCTCCTAGCGCGCAACAGCGAACGCGAAGGAGAAGGCGGCTCGTGTACAGCAGAGATTTTCTTTCCTTCCTGGTGTGCAGCACAGCAAGGTGTGTGGCTGCAGTAGCTACCGCACGGCGGTGAGCGACACTCGCACGACCGGTGAACTGGCACGCCAATAAATCTTCTTTCGAGCAGCCGCCTCACATATTTTAATCATTGATTCAGTTCCAACACGCTGGTATATATGTGGCTAGCTGGCTACCTAGGCGGGCCAATGGAGGGAGGGAGGGAGGCGCCCCGGCACCGACAGCCCGCGTGCGGCTCCGCGTCGCTGTCGCGGAACTCCAGATCCGCCCGTGGATGGGTTTGGTTTATCTAATCTATCTAACCACCGTGCCGCGTCCGGAACCCATCCCATGCGCGCGATGCGATTGCGCTACCTAGCTTAGCTTCACGCACGCCGGCGCCGCCACCCGCCAGGCCAACCCAACCACCGGCTCCGGCGCGGCCCCTGCCTCTGCCCCTGCCCATGGGATACAATCTGGAGTGCTTACTTGCCGATTCGATTTGGTGCAATTTGACTTATTAACAAAGTAATCCTACACTGAATAAGCTCCGCTCTTCCCCTGCGTGAGGAGACCGTGAGTCTCCCCGCGCACCAAAACAAGACAAGACCACGGCAAATAACACTCCGACGTTGTTTCCACCATTCCGGGAAAATTTTGTACTTAATTCAACTTTTGATTTGTATTTACAAAACAATACAATAGTTCAGCGTAAAACCGAAAATACATGTCTGGTTCTCCAAAAACCGGAGATGGGCTTGTCCGGACATGGCTTTTTTTCTTCTTTTTTCTGATTTTTCAACCCAAGGTAATTCAAATGCAAATAACTTTCGCTATACAACTCTAAATTCAACGAGACAACTTTTTAAATTTATGTAAAATCATTTAGATTATGAATATGCAAAAATATTTTAGTTTGATTATTGTGCAGCAAACAATATCCAAATTACGGTAAATTCGGATTTTCCAAAACCGATTATTGCGTATTCGGATTTTCAAAAACAGGTTATTGCGTATTTCCAAAATTAAAATTTCATACCCGGTTTGATTATTTTGATTATATTCTCTCGCTAAAATAGCATATGATGTTTGTCTCCAAGAGATACCGCTCATCCCAGGTTTGGTTATTTTGGTTCTATTCTCTGTCTAGCTAGCGTAGCTTTGCACGGACGGCGCCTTTTCCTGTATGCTACGAGCTACTAGTACCGCTTTTGCATTGCAAAGGGAAGGGACTGCTTTTGTTTGTCGGGCTGGACCAGATTCTCTTTTCCTGCTTGCCAGATAACGCTTCCCAAGAATCCCAACTAGTTTGATCAAGGCTTGAACAGTTCGAATGAACAACAACTTTTTTTTGAAAGACGAATGAACAACAACTAACTAAGCTGTTCTGAGTGAATTAACTGGCAGCAAAACTCCTCTACGTACGGCTTTACATGTTTTATCCCCTCGCCGAAACTGCTAGTTAATTACTAACTCCAGATAGGTAAAAAAAATATTAATCGTCCCACTCGTACCTAAGGTTTCAAATTTCAGTTTCGAATCGTATCTTGGAGGTGATCGAAATCCGAAATTCCAGCGAGATCTTACAATTTTAGACAAAATTCAAAAAGTAAATTTCAAATTCGGCTTTTTTATACCAGAATTTCTGATACCCCGGCTAAAATTGCCAAAATCTCCACGAGAAACACCGAAATCTTGGGCTAAAAAATTTAAAATCTGGTCAAAATACTTTGTGTTCACATCAGAGACGGTTCATCACAAAAACCGCCTGTGATGTACATTTTTTAAAATTTTGAATTTTTTTATTTTACTAGGATTTGAAATCTCATCCCTGACCGAAATCTGAAATCTCAGCCGAGATTTTTGAAATTTCGTCTAGATTTTAAACCTTGCTGGTACCATGTGAGTGATGGAGCTGCTAGTTACTAACCTAGACAGGTAAAAAAAGTATTAATCGTCCTCTCGTACCATGTGAGTGGTGGCTCCACGATTTTCATAATGGTATCCAGAATTACAAAGATATTGTTTAATGTAAATATAAAGATTTACAATACCACCAATTCACAAAACTATCTCCAAAACAACCCTGGCCAATCATAAAAATTAGTACCAATTCCTTCTTTGATTGTTTTTCTCATTTAAAAAAACTAAGCAAAAGCTCTAGTCAACATCTGAAATGCAAGCAGATAACGCATTAATGTATGAGGAAGATTTCTGTGGAACCTCCTACTCCTAGTCTCCTACCCAACTAGACGCGCGGTTCTGCTCAACACATCCATACGAATAATTAAGGCCTACGTTTTGGCCATTCTGTTGCTCAGTCTCCATTACTAAGATACGTACGTACTTGTGCTTCAGGTCTCACTAGTATATATATTTCTAAGTAACACACGTTGTATAGGCTCTAGTTCGTATTGCAGCAAGCAGGCAACTCGATGCTGCTTATGGGATATGTGTATTCATCGTGGCTCCTGTTACCTAAGCTTTGCACAAAGTACTTCCTTTACAAAGCTGCATGAAAAGGGCAACTGCGTTTTGTTTGGTTGCCATTTTTCTCCGGGAAAGAAAAACAAAGAGGAGAAGTTTCTCTCGGCAGTGGTTTTCTCATATATACTAAATTAAAGTATAATAGTGGTGTAGAGTAGTCAGCGGTGGACGCAAACAGGGAGGTCAAGGGGTCTCAACCATCGTGTCTCTGGTATCACCTTAGTCTTACAGCTTTTGCTGATGATCTTTAAGGTACCGTACCGATCATTTATTAAGAGTGCGTTTGGTTCATGGGATGAGATTGAATAGGATGGGATTGTCCTGTACCATTTGGTTATATTATTTTGGGTGAATGAGATGGTTCAGCATCTAGAGGGAATATTTCTTAAATTTGTATCACTTGATCCAAGATGGGATGATTCCATTCAAGCAACCAAAGGCATAGATAGTTTTTTTTATTGAACCATCTCATACATGTATCACTTAGTACAGGCAACCAAACGCACTCTAAAAATACGAGGAAGCACGTACGGCAGCACGAGCAGTGCCTTCTTCCAGGTATGCCACTACTGCGAGCAGCCATCGACTAGGTCCAGCCCGTGCTTAGTTCGATAGACGGATGCCATCGGGGTTGCCCTACCCATTAATCAACATGCCTCAACAACCGACGAATGATTCCGTGCTAAACGTGTGGGACTAATCCGATCACAGACACCGGTCGACGATTTCTGCGGTCCTCGCGTCGCATGCTCTCGGCTCTCAGCTCGATCGGTGGCCCATCCTCTCAGCCGACCGGACCGCATGGGCATCGTCAAGCTGACCACAAGAGCACGTACAGTCCGATCCATTCGATGGCTACTCGATCGAGAGATGATCAGCCGCTAGCTAGGTCGCCTGCCCGGCCGCCGCCGCCGCCGCCGCCGCCGTAGAAACCGTAGCCCGGCCATGATGAGATTTCTCAGCCGCGATATGTGCTGCAGAAAGCCAAGTACTATATACGTACGTCCAGGAAAGGACTTGGTTTATTTAGCCGCCTCTCGGCTCGGTCTGTACAGTACTGAGCGACGATGCAGACGTACGTCAGTGTGTGATATACACAGACGATCAATAGCTCTGTTTGGCCGGCCGTTAATATCTTTTCTACAACAGGGTAGTTACTCTTTATACCATATCTCACAACGTAGGGAGTATCTCGTGCAACGAAGGGTATGTATATGCAATATACAAGTATATAAGACCATCTAAATGGTATTTACATTTTTTAGAGGTGGTATATACACTTTTAGACATACTCCTTTTTATGTGTGTATGTGAAGGTATTTGTAAAATACACTAAAAACTATGTACTTCCTTATTACAATTTTTCATGTGGATCTCATTAGAATATCTTATAATTAGTAAACGTATGTATCCAAGGTAATAAAGGAGTATTTCAAGTTTGTTTGAGTAGTATTTTAGAGGTGAGAGTAATTACTCCCGAGAGTAGAAAGTATTTTTCATATATAGACACACACACCCGGTAGTGCTAGACTTATCGCTGGGAGGAACCGGGATAGAGCCATAAAGTCGAGGGAGTACATACTCCCAGTCGTGTGTGTATAGGAAAATAGTTCCATCCCTGTGAGTATATACTCCTACTCTCAATATACTGCTTAAATAATATTATTATACTTTTTTATCCTTTTAAATATACTCTAATACTGATTATAAGATACTTTAAAGTGAGTTCCACGAAAAATTTCATCAAAGTTCACTTGTTATAAAATAAATTTTTTATACTCTTTTTTACATATGGAAAAGGGTATAATATAGCACAAAAAATAAAGGACTTCGATGATTTTTTTTACAAAGTCGCATTATAGTATCTTAAAATAATTATTGGAGTATATTGAAAGTGATAAATGGGTGTAACACATTTATTTAAGTTGTATATTGGAGGTGGGACTGCATACTCTCAAGAGTATGGAAAAGACTTAGAGAGAGATGCACTCGTGTGTGCTGGCCTGGGGGGATGAAAACGGGTTGAATACGGGCGGATATTGCTCTTCCCTATCTTAACCCATATTTTTTCTAGATTCAAAACCAGATACGGGCTAGCCGGATACGGATACGAATCCGAGTTAATCGGGATACGGATATGTGACGGATTCGGGTCGGAAATAAATAAAGATATACGGATAATACATGCATATATAGAGTTATATATTTTGAATTAAACCGTATGGGTACATGACCATAGTAGCAAGTTATATGTATCAATCAAACCCAATACACGTTATAGAAAGAATATGCTACTTTAGGATTAATAGAACAAACTAATTGTTAATATAAATGGGCTCCCTATAAAAAAATGAGATGAAACGAGCTGGGCTTTGCTAATATCGGAATAGGAAATCCGGATATCCGATCCGAATACCCAAATAGGAAAAATCCGGATATCCGAATAGGAAATATCTGGATATCCGAATCCCGTCCCGTATTTATCGAATATTGGTTGTTCCATATCCGATCCATATCCGAATTCAAGTATCCGGATCCCATCACGTATCCGGCCAGATAGTCAAATCCAATCCCGTATCTGGTCCCGATCGAATCCGGTCTCAAATCGGACGGACATTATCTGACCCGTTTTCATCTCCAGGCGTGGGCAATAGGTGGGCTGCTCATGGGCATGGCATGCGGGTAATTAACAACTGACAGGCAGCGTCGGTACGTAAGGCATTGTGTTGTGTGCGTACTCCATTAGATTAGACCCGTTCCGTTTTCTTCTCTATGTGCATATATAAGCTTTTCTTCTTCAAGGATTCTGTTCGTGGTGTTTGGTGGGGCTAGTATAATACTTTGTACTTACTCCTTTCTTACAGCGAATCAACGGCAATGGAACGTAGCTTATGCATCTGCTTCATTAGGGAAAGAAGCAAGAAGGTGTACAAGGCTACAAATACACCGACATTCCGAGACGGTGCCGGCTAGTCGTTGTATTGGAGAGCCGTTAACCACAACTAAGCTGTTTGTTTTCGCCGGGCAGATTAAAACAGTGTATGTTATTAATTAGATATAGATATTATAGCTATCATATTTGTAAACCAAATACAAGTATATATTTAATATAGCAGATACAACTATATGTTCGAATATAGCTATGCAAATTGTGTAGATAATTTGTTTATTTACCAGAAACCTGAGCTATTTTCCCACACTTTCATGAATTTTGTTGTCACAAAAAAAAAAAACAGTTCTTGTACAACTGATACCGCAAGCAACAGTGCAACGTGGATGCTGGTCGATCAATAAAAAAAGTAATGTTGGACTCATGCCAAAACAAGTAGGAGTAGCACGAGTAAGGAAATAAACAAATGAATCTGTGCCTCCGGTCACAAAAGGAAGTTATTTTTGGATGTCAGAACGGTTTCAAGAATATAACTTTGACAACTCATTTTTATTGTAATATATTTATAAATCATTTAAATGTTTCTAGTATTGTAAAAGTATTTTCTGAGAAAATGAACACGCATCATACCAATACATAATTAAAGTTACAGTAACCCTAAACAGCAGGCAGCATTTATATCATTGTCCTTTTGTTAAGATATGATAACGACAAATTAAGCTACAGAAGCTGGGCACTACCATGGACGATTATACAAATTGCCGTCAAAAGCTAGCACGGCCAAACAATACCAATGTTATACTGCTACTATAATCAGATACGATTAGGGCCATTGATCTCTTTACATGCCTTCCATGGATGCTGCGTTTGCCCATTAATAATAGAGAAGACGACAAGCAGCAGTAGCAGCATAAGCCCATTCTCGACTCCAACGGCAAGCTAGGTTGGTAGAGGCAACCGAAGCTCCCAGACGCTACCATTAGTGTTTTCCTTTCTTGAAACCAACTTCTAATTATTCACGTACCAAATTAGACGAACAAGCAGTCCGGCCGTCGGGATTGATTAGATTGTTTTAGATGGATGGATCCTATGCGCTGTTGAAACTTCAGCTTTACTGTGGATGTTTTCTTATTTGCCTCTACAAATTGTCGTATCAAATTTTAAAGACACTTTTTATGGTACTTTAGAAGGCATCCGAAGTGTAGAGTCAATATTTGACATGTTTTGGATTAAAAAAAAGTAAGGAATATGTATGGACTGCAGAGGTGTTTTTTTAAGCCATTTTGTAAATTGTCAATAAAAATTATGCACAAACATTTTTGTGAGATACTTCTTAAATCGATCTTAGCTCTTAGAGACACTATTTGAGGCACTTTTGATTCTCTAGAGGCATTAATTTTTAGATGTTTAAAACATGTTGCGTATTACTCATAATAAGCAAGTTGTGATGTGAGGTTGGGTTGGTTAGTGGGATACTTGTTTTTCACGAGTTCTTGAGTTTGACGATTGATTCCGATATAATTTTAGAATGTATTTTTCGTTTTGCTAGAAGATGCATGCTACAATATAGTGTAAATTAAGTCTATCATTTAGTGCCTTAATTTACAAAATGTTTCACAATGTAAAGATATTTTAGCAAGTGTTTCTTGGGCCTCGTCGTCGTATATATTTTAAAAGATGATATAGACTAGGAAATATTACTATGCTTTTGCTGTAGCGCGCTAGCTGATGGGATCCTCAGCTCGCTTTCTTTTCCCCCCAAGGCCCCAACCTTAGGAACCCTCGAAAAGACCCCTCACCATCTGGTTTGTGTCCTTGCTAACCAACGCCTCGTTAAATCCCCCTTCCTCTCCGGCCTCTCGCTGGCCACCTAGCTGCTGCCTGCCTACTAGCTAGCTTAATTAGCTCGCTTGTTCGCTATACATACCCGCGCACGCGCACGCAGACGTAGCACATACACCAACCGATCGAGAGCCAAGAAAGAGGAGGAGGAGGAGGAGATCGAGGAATCGAGGTCTATATATGCAAGGTGGTGGTCGAGAAGGAGGGAATCTAGGCATGGACATAGGCGTCGGCTTCACCGGCAGCGTGGGTGGCGGCGAGTACTCGTCCTCGTCGGCCGCGGCGGTAGCCGCCGCGGCTGCGGCCGCCGAGGCGGAGGCGGAGGAGCGGCAGCTGCTCAAGGGGGAGATCGCGGTGCACCCGCTGTGCGAGCAGCTGGTGGCTGCGCACGTGGGTTGCCTGCGCGTGGCGACGCCCATCGACCAGCTCCCCCTCATCGACGCGCAGCTCGCGCAGTCCAGCGGCCTCCTCCACTCCTACGCCGCCCACCGCCGCCCCTTCCTCTCCCCGCACGACAAGCAGGAGCTCGACTCCTTCCTCGTACGTACTAGCTACTTAGCCAGTCTGATTAATTACTTGGGCATTATTCCTAGTATATATCCTCCTACTCCCTGTGTTCAATTCTCATGCAGTATATATTAATTAGCAGTCGTATATATTTTAAAAGATGATATAGGATGATAAGCAGAAGCCATTTGGCGTGCTAGCTAGGCTAGATTTTGCATGAGTGGATAGGTGCTATATATCAATTCCCATGTATTAGTTGTGCGTGCGTTGCGTGCATGTGTTGTAGAATGCACCGCGCCCTAGCTAGCTAGCTTAGCTACCTCTCTCTTTCTTTGCATGACGCGCGATGTGTGGTGTGTATTGATGATGTGCAGGCGCAGTACCTGATGCTGCTGTGCTCGTTCCGCGAGCAGCTGCAGCAGCACGTCCGGGTGCACGCCGTGGAGGCCGTCATGGCGTGCCGCGAGATCGAGCAGTCCTTGCAGGACTTAACTGGTAAATATGCATGTGTGCAGTACAACATATACCCTCTTCTCCCCCTTCCTCCTCCTCCTTCCTCCTTCCTCCTCCTCTCGTCTTATTCTTCTTTGGATTCACAAATTAAGGTGTTACTTTCTTTCCCCTGGTTTTTGGTGCTAGCTATTTTCTTCTCCCTGTTAGTTACTAGCTAGTTTGAATCGTACGCTACTGGTTTGTCTGGTTTGTTGCCGCTGCAATTGCGATTTGCAAGCGTACAAAAGGTAAAATTAGTTGTAGTGTCTCCTTCCAAGGTTTGTCGACGACCCCCCATGGTGTTGGTGTATGTGTATGCTATGCGCCTATGCCTTGCCTTCTAAGGCTTTCTCCCTACAGATGCGTCCGCTAGCTGAGCGTAACGGACTCTATCAAAGAGCGGCACGCAACTTCATTATATATACTCGAAATAAATCGATGGAATAAGGATGAAAAATTACGAAGATAATACATTTGGGCTGTTGTTGGAGGCCGACATGGTCAAGCCCAACAGACCAACCGTAGATGGCAAGATCGGGAAACTATTGTGTCCTGTTTGTTTTGGTTTAGATCTTTGGCTTATAGATTAAAGTTAGCTTTTGGTTTTAAATAGTTTAAAAGTAATCATCTTTTATACGTGGTAGATGTGGGTAATTTTACCCTAACTTTGGTAACATTTGTTTAAAACCAACACTCGATAAACTAAAAGCACATCTCTACATACTTTTGGCTTTTAGTTATACAAAGTCTTTCGAAAAGGCCCAGATAAAAGGCACCTATTTGTTTAGGCTTTTATTTTTTTTTGCTTCTATACTGATGAAAAAGCCCAAACAAATAGGGTCTAAGGCCCTACCAAATTCCTCTTTTTTGAGCATATAAATTTCTTTCATTTAGAGACAAATATAATCTCTTTTTTATCTTCTTTTCATCGACAAAGTCAAGGATTTTAGATGCCCTCTGTTTTGGCATGCTAGCTGTGGTAAAACTTATCGGTTAGACATTGATCCGGAGGCTATCTATTTCGCCTGTTTTTTTTCATGAAATATCAATTGAGAGTTTCATGGTATATATTACTTTAAATATAAAGAACAATTTGATACTGTGTAAAAGTCAGCACACAAATTTTGATATATTGCTATGAGTAGTCACAAAAGTGAAATGATCCTTTTGCTCAAAAGACTGCCCATGAAGCGAGCTGGTAAGTGCATCGATCTCGTCTAATTAATTGATTGGCCTGGGTTCTCACTTCAGTAGCACATGACCCTGTAAAGAAAATGGTGTCACATGACATCACCACACTCTTCGTGATCATTCTCTTATTGTGAGAAATCAGAATTGTGATATATGCGACTTAATTCAGTTGTATTCATTGCACTAGCTCTCTTGACAAGTCACACACACACACACACACACACACACACACATATATATATATATATATATATATATATATATATATATATATATATATATATATATATATATATAGGAAACCTTTTCTGCAGACTCTTGGGAGTAATGCATCTCACGCCCAAGATACCACTTAAACGAATGTGTTATACTCTTTTATCACTTTCAGTATACTCTAATAATAATTCTAAGATACTAAAATGCGATATTGTTGAAAAAAATTCATCGAAACCATTTATTTCTTGCTATATACCGTTTTTCATGTATAAAAAGAGTATATAAACAAATTATGCTATAAAGTGTGGGTTTTGATGAAATTTTTCGTGAAACTCACTTTGGAGTATCTTATAATTAGTATTAGAGTATATTCAAAAGGATAAAGAAGTATAATAACATCATTTATGCAGTATATTGAGAGTGGGAGTACGTACTCCCAAGAGTATACAACCATTTTCCTATATATATATATATATATATATATATATATATACGCGCGCGCGTTTGTTTCTTTTACAAACTACTAGAAAACTACAGGTTTTAGGTCCTATTTTAGAAATCAATAGCTTTCAAGAGAATTTGTGTCACAAAATTACATGTTATGGAATTGATCGTTCTTGTAACAGGCTAACAATATGTGGGTCCACATAGCAGCCTCACATGGCCTATTTCCCGTTTCACTCGTGCGTGAGTCTGTCATGTAGGCCCACACTGTCAGACCTGTTACAAGAAACAATAAATTCTAAAACCTATAGTTTTGTGATACAAGTTTTTATAAAATATTTAATTTTATAGAATAGAAACTAAAACATGTAGTCTCAGATAGTTTGTATAAGAAACCAATAGTTGTGTGAAATTTATTGTATATATATTCATATAGGAAAACGGTTTCATACTCTTGGAAATACGTACTCTCACTTCTCATATACCACTTAAACAAAAAAAAACATATACCTCGTTATCCTTTTGAGCGTACTATAGTGATGATTATAAGATACTTCATTGTGAGTTCTATGAATTTTTTATCAAACTCCACTTTTTATAGCATAATTTATGTATATACTCTTTCTACGTTTGAAAAAAGGTATATAACAAAAATAAATGGCTCTGATGAAATTTGTTTTAACCATGACACATTGGAATATCTTGGAATTAGTAATTAGGTATACTAAAAATGATAAAAGAGTATAACACATACGTTTAAGTAGTATATTCGAAGTGGAAATATGTACACACACACACCCTTTCAATATAACGCTTAAATGATATTGTTATACCCCTTTATCATTTTAAGTATAGTTTAGTCTGATTATAAGACACTTCAAGTGATTGCTATGAAAAATTTCATTAAAGTCTACTCTTTATAGCATAACTTGTGTACATACTCCTTTTTTATATGAAAAAGGCTATATAACAAAAAAAAATAAAGGTTTTCAATGAAATTTTTTCAACCAAATCACATTGGAGTATCTTAAAATTATTATTTAATTATACTAAAAGTGATAAAGAAATATAACACATTTTTTTAAGAGGTATATTAGAAGTGGGAGTATGTAGTGACGGGAATACGGAAAAGGCTTTATATATAAGGAAAAAAAGCTGATGTGATACAACTAAGAAAAAGATGGTGGATAGCTGTACACAGCTTAGCATGCATGCAAACTTCAATTATGAGTGGACAAATTTCTTTTATATATATTTCTCCTAACTTAGGTCACCGAATTGAAGATGTTGAATTACTACAACACATTTAGGCCATGTTTGGTACGGTTCCAGATTCTAGTAGAAACGAAAACGGTTCCAGATTCTTAGTAGAAACGTTTCAGGTAGGATTCTGTGAATCGGGTGGAATGGGGTTGACACCGATTCGGCCATAGAGTGGAAAAAAAAGAAATGATCCGAGGAGAATTGTTCCGAGCTTTAGCCCGTTTGGTTAGGTTTCTTTCAAAATCCAATAGAAACAGTCCAATTCCAAGTTACCAAGCGGGGCCTTAATTTTGACATTTATATAGACTACTATTGTTGAAGAAGTACAGCTCTCAGCTGCCTCTAGAAACCACGGTCTTTAGCTACAGTAATTTTTATTTTTAACTTTTAAAAAAAAATCAAATTTCGGAAGGAGATAAATTTTCTTTTGATTCCAAAATTTTTAAAAAGATTTTTTTCATTCTCGTTAGAATTAACAAACTGTTGTCCGCGACAACACGCGGAATTTAATCTAGTTCTAAGTATTACTACAGCACACTTTTGACCTTCTAAGTTCTTTAGGTTGACATTTTTTTTTTTTTTTTTGCTGTGTTTCTACTTCTATTGATTCGTCCTTTTTGGCCCTAAATTACTTAGCTTGATCTCTAGCTTCACGTCCAAATTAAACTCGCATGGGAAGCAGTGCGTACGTCGCCGTGCATGCATGCCTGTCTTACCCAAACAATAGAGAAATCTATACTATCATTTTCGTTCAGCTTCTTGATGAGTTGGAGCTGATGCTGTGTCATCTACCTAGGCAGATTAAACCCCTACTAGTTCCCTAGCGCTACCTCTTGAACTGTTTACATAAAGCGACTAGCTGCAAAATTCCAACTTCCAAGTGCATCTACATCTGGTGTCAAATCAGCGTGTCTTTTATTCGGGTGGCTTTCAAGTTTCAAGTGGCCATGCCCATAGCTAGTACAATTGTCTAGCTCGATCTCATGCACGTTTCAGTTCATGTCTCGCCGACGTCGACAACGCCCTCATGCATGCCTCCGTACTGCCCTAGCTCTAGCTTGCAGTAAATCTGGATACCAGCTAATTGCATGCAGTGGGGCGCGCGGATTCAGAATTGTCAAATGTTTAGAGTTATAAAAATATTATTCGACGTAAAACATAAATATTCATAATAGTAAAAATACAAAGTACAAATTGTTCTTACTAGAGACAACACCTAAAATAATTTAGAATTTTGTGAACTGAGGATTTAAAATCTACATGCTTCGTTTTCTCTTTTTTTTTAATGCTTTACATGCTACAACTAAAATAATTTAGAATTTTGTGAATTGAGGATTTAAAATCTACATGCTTAGTCTTCTTTTTTTTAATGCTTTACAAGCTACATTTTAAAATTCACGATTTACTATTATAAATCAACATAACACTGATAAATTTGCGAATTGGGGATTTTAGATTAGGGAATCAAGAACGAAATTCACCTGTGTGGTTTCTAATACCAAATGATTGTCTAATGTATGTTGTTTTAGCACTGCTGCTCCACCATATGTCGTCGTCCTAACTTGCCGGTCGTCGCTGGTGTTGCACCTTCCATCCTCGGCCCATGCTCGCCGCACCCACAAGGCTGCTTTACAACATGTCGCGTGCTGCTCCCTGCCCCGCCAGACACCGCCGCCCTAACCTGTCGGCCGTTGCTAGTGTCACACCCTCCATTCCCGAGTTGGTGCTCACTGCAGCCCCTTACTGCCCCGCCAAACACCGCCGCCCTGACTTGTCAGCCGTTGCTAGTATCACACCCTCCATTCCCGAGTTGGTGCTCACTGCGGCCACAGGTGTTAGAGCTACCTACTGTGCGCCGCTCCTTGGCCGCCACCTGTCCTACAGCCTCCATCGATCCGTTCGTCGATGCCGGTGGCTGTTCGACGTCCGTTCGCTGCTTTGCTCCCTGTCGGCTTGCATTTGCCCCGTGGCTGCTCCGCTGCCATAAAGAGAGCGTGAGGCATGCGGAATGGAGAGGAATTTGGGTATTGGGCTTGATGAATGGAGGAAGGATCTTGGTGATTGGGAGGGAAGATTGACAGAGAGTGTGAGTGGAATGTGCTGAATGGACTTAGATGTTGAAATATATATTTTTGAGTCCACTTACCAATACATACACATAATATATTTATTATAAATTGAGTCTAAATTAATTTGAGATAAATATTAACCTAAAAAGATAAATGAACAAGGCAAGGCAATCATGTTGTCAGTTTTTAACTGGATCAATCGATGGATCAGGTGCAAAGCTGGAGGAAGGAACAGGGGCGACGATGTCGGAGGATGAGGAGGAGCCGCAGATAATGGAGGGGGCGATGGATATGGGCTCGGATGGGCACGACATGATGGGCTTCGGCCCGCTCCTACCGACGGACTCGGAGCGCTCCCTCATGGAGAGGGTCAGGCAGGAGCTTAAGATTGAACTCAAGCAGGTAAATACCTACGTAATGCATGCTAATATTCTTTCAGCTCCCAATCATTGTATGTGTTTTGTGTGCAATGATATCTCTGGCTAATGCACTACAATTACCGGTAAAATCATATCACCACTTTAGTTCTTATACTATTATACTATTCTTCATATAAAAGCTTAGAATATATACTAGCTAGCCCTAGCCTGTTGAACCTTGCTGCCAAATAAAAAAGAACGCTGCTGATATAGCTCCTTTGATCAAGACAAATACAAGGTAATTTATCAAACAACCGAATATTGTGCCTAACTAATAGAGCCAAAATCACTGCATTTGTTATAAGATAGCACAACTGGTGTGGCACCTCAATTTTCTAGCAAACACGGCTAGAGAGCGATTCCCACTGACAACATGTTAATTAGTTAGGGCATAGCCGTATGTTATCTCTGGGATTTGATCACGGCTTTCTGGGAAGCCATCGCTTTTCTAGCCTATAAAATTTGTTTTTGATAAATTTAGCCGTTTTTTGTTCGAATTTGCAAAACTAGATTCATTGGTGAGTTTAAAAGCTCAGCGGGAAGCTGCTGAGCAAGAGGAGCTCGATAGGAACGGCAGCCACCTACCGAGCCCCTTGGCTCGGAAAGACATGCTAATAAAGAGGTTAAATAAGTAATTTGATTAATTAGCAATTTAATTAAGTGATTAATTGTTAGATATAATATTGTAATTCGTTAGAGTTTTGATTAAGAGTCCAACTAGTATAAGGAGGTGGATTAGGATGAGGAAGTACCCTACTATTTAATTAGATCATCTTCTTCGTTCATAGCATGCATGCATATATACTAATTTTTCGTTCTTACCACCAAATTTTTATTCTGTAAATTAAGTTTCACTACGAAATGAATTCAAATATTATTACTTTACAAAGTTGAAGTAATGTTAAATCCGTAACAGGGTTTCAAGTCAAGAATTGAGGATGTGAGAGAAGAAATAATGAGGAAGAGGAGGGCCGGGAAGTTGCCTGGGGACACCACCACCGTACTGAAGCAATGGTGGCAGCAGCACTCCAAGTGGCCATACCCCACGGTGAGTACATTGTACCTGTCATGCATGCATCCAAGGAGGCAACTAGCTATCTCCCTTCTTGGCTGTTGTCCAACTTGTTGGTTAAGCTAAGCTTGCACGAAAAATGCATGCCTCCATGGGATAGCTAGCTAGCTTGGTGCTTCACAATATTGCTGTGTATGATATAAATTATCGTATATATCCGAAAGAGATACTTAAATAGTAGTAGGTTGAGTTTTCATTTCTTTTTTTGGTTATATATATATATATATATATATATATATATATATATATATATATATATATATATATATATGAGGAAGTCAATAATAGTCGGTGACATTTTATTGGTACAGGAAGATGATAAAGCAAAGCTTGTTGAAGAGACTGGCCTGCAGCTGAAACAAATCAACAACTGGTTCATCAATCAGAGGAAGCGCAATTGGCACAACAACTCTCAGACATCAACCCTTAAATCAAAGCGTAAAAAGTGAGCTAACTAATATCCAATGATTAATTCGCGATCGTTTCTGTAGCTTACTGCTCAATAATCTTGACTAATTTGTCTGTGCCAGTTAGGATACAAGTACAACTTCTAACACGATTTCCTGTCAAAACAACACTTCTAACACGATTTCCTGTCCAAAAAATATATATATGCAGGTGAGAGCTGCAAAGTATATACCTGACGTACCAAGTCGCTAATCAAACGAAGACCATGGTGACACACAAATAAGAAGATCGATTTAACTGTATATCTAGTTATTAGTCAGAGGTGACAAGTTAATGACATATATATTAGTCTGACCACTGGCATATGCGTTGTAATTTTTTAGCTGATGTACTCGAAGCAAATTATTGTTATTGGTGTAGTTTTTGTCGTGGTGTACGTACATAATCAGAGGATTCATTTCCTGTGCATAGATTGATCATTGTATGACCTTTTTACGACCCAAATGGCAAAAAAAAATGCATACCTTTGCATTATTGCATATGCATATTTGTATATATATATCGTCTACAATTCGTTTCATCGGAAAATAGCTGCTGTTTAAGCTAGCATTTAACGACGGTGACGCATGGAAGGAATGGAATCTGTATTAGCAATGTGGGCCTTGTATCAATTAGGTGTACCAAACTAGCTAGAATTGGACTGTTGGGAGATTAATTGGACAATCAGGCCTAACCAACACCACAAGACAAATTTAGGCTGGCACTAGCCTCTCATGACAATCCCAAAGTTTTCCAGCGTATATAACAAAGCCTTCTCGCAGCAGCAAGCTAGGGAACCAACCATATATGCATGCTAGCTTATGGTTAGTTTCTGGTTAGTTTCGCATCATCGTCATCTATACTGCTACATGAGTTTAAGTCTTGCAGATAATTATCGTTATGCAAATTGTCAAATATTCCAATCAATTAATGCTGCTAGCGCACAGCTAGCTACGTCTCAACCAGCAAGGACAACTCCGTTGAGACCTCACTATCTTGGAATGATGCTCGTTCGTTCCCTGAAAATGGGTGCAACAGCAAAAAATTAACAACGACGAGGACAACTTGAGGTTGCTGTCTATCTATTCATGCCATCCTATGGTGATGTGTACTTGAAAGCCACTAGTTGTGGTTGAGTTTCTTTCTTTCGAAGTCTAAAATGGCAATTTGTGCAAAAAAATGTACAAAGGTAATTTCATTCATCTACTCCATTCTCTACTGCCATAAGATTGTTACTTATAAAAGCCAACGTACTTATGGCAGTTTACAAAAGCACTGATCACCAAACAGCTGCTTTTATGTAATAAAAAGCTCATCTTCTCGCCGTTTCAAGTTTCAAGTTGTTGTGAAAAAAAAAACAGAAAAACTAAGAAAAGGTATACCGTTCCTACGGTATACCTATAAAACTCATGAAACTTATGAATTTTTACAATTAAACTCATGAAACTTAGCACTAAAAACTGATGAAACATGAAACCGATGAAACTAAACACTGAAACGCATGAAACCAGCACTGAAACTGATAAGTTTCGTAAGTTTCACGGCTATACCGTTGCAACGGTATACCGTTCCCTAGTCTCCCTCAAAAAAAAAGCAAATGACTGATATGACAAGGGTCGCCCACAGCTGCACTATTCAGGTCTAAGCCTAACATGACTCGCATTCACGCTCCACTTGTTTATCGTTAGCTAAAAACAAGCGAAAATCTCCACACATAATGTTATCATCCAATTCAGACAAAACTTTCCAACTCTGAGTTGCACACATTACTGCCGCTCCTTTATTCGGAGAACGATGTACTCGAAACAGAAAGATTAACAAAAGACGCTGGTAATTTTACTCCAGGAAATCCAAATGGACTTCACAGTTTACCACCCAGAGGAAATCAAAATGTAGTTCAGAGTTTGCCACCCAGACCAGTCATAGATCCATGAGTACCTTAACATCACCTATAACACTACAGCAATCCTCCTACTGTTTACATGTTCACAGTATTTCGGTCGCCTCACTAAGGCATCTCTCCAATTGCTGCACGTTCTTTACTTGCCATAGTATCCCTGAGGAGGGTAGGAACCGGGTGGGGGATAAGAACCAGGTGGAGGGTATGCACCACCCTGGACCTGGGGGTAACCTGCCGGTGGGTAAGCAGCCGGTGGGTAACCTTGGGCAGGCGGAGCTGGTGGATAGCCTCCATAAGGCTGCCCATATGCTGGTTGTGGTGCATATCCAACTGTAAGCGGGATAGGCTGATCAATGCGTGACATTTGCTGCACCGGAGGCACTGACATGGGCTGTGGGCCGAACTTCCCATCCCTCTTGTCCATCTCAATTTTGTGTTGTGTCTGCACTTGCATTTCAGTGCCACAAGATGGATTTGTATTTTGGAAGTGCTAAGAAGAGTAACCATTAGGTTACCAACAGATATGGATGTATGTTTACCTGCATACAGGCGCAAACCCTGCAAACAAAGTGGCAAAAGAATATCAGCACTGGGGACTTGCTATGGAGAAGAGAAAAGACCGGAGCCTTACGTCCAGTAGACCATATCAGACATGCAGGAAAGGATCTGGGAAGCCTCTGAAAGTTCCTCACTACCAACAATAGCTGCAACTAAAGAGAAGATGCAAGCAACTTGTTGAAGGCAGAACATGAAACCCTGCAGTAAAAGGTGGTATTCAGTATGCAAAAAAAGGAATATAGAAAAGAAACTATGAATAAAAGTTGGGTAAGAGAAAGCAAGGTTAGGTGGGAGTGATGGTACAATGATGCAGTTATCACACTGAGTCGTTTGTATGTTGAATTCATCTTGCAGCAAGAAGCGGGTTGAAGCAACAGAATTACCAAAGCACAGAAACACCTGAAAAGAAAATATTAGTTTAACTTGGACCCAAATCTAACCTAGGTTAAAAGTACAGAGACAGTATCAGAGGTTTGACTCAGACAAATTTAGCTTTACGTCATTCAAGACCAACAGTGCATTGTTCTATGCTAGAATGATACAGTCTATTGATCAAATAGCCAAAAAAATCAAAGCTAGGCAACTAGCAAAATAATATATCCCAACCATGATTGAGCCGCAGTTCTCTTTTATACCAAAAATGTGGTGAGATGAAGATACTGTCATACTGCACTGTGATTGATACTATCAGACATGCCATGAAACAAACAATTAATTTGAGTCTAGAAAATATGAAAACTCAATAAAATCAGTACAATGTAGCAAAATACTGGTAATCAATTAATCAATAGAAGAGCCATCAATTATTACATCCACATGAGAACTATTAGATATGTCGCATATGGAATCCAAACGTATCGAAAGCATTGGCTAACAGGTACAGTAAGAGGAAACTGCAGGCAAAAGCATACAAAATGGGCCTTGTACCTCGGTAGCAAGACAGAATTCTGGGCACCTGCTTTCACCACACCTCCCACTGCACGGCATATAGCCAGCACAGCAGACATATCTACAGCACACAGAAGCACAAAGAAAATGTGGGTGGGGGGTGTCAAACAAAAAGTTCCGCTTCTAACCATAGCAAGTGGAACAAAGTAGAATGCACGCTACCTTGACATGTCATTATAGAGAGCCCTTTTGCGAAGCACATATGACACACATGGTCCACTG
Source organism: Rhipidocladum racemiflorum (assembly GCA_036346355.1). NCBI lineage: Eukaryota > Viridiplantae > Streptophyta > Magnoliopsida > Poales > Poaceae > Rhipidocladum > Rhipidocladum racemiflorum. The sequence goes on along the minus strand of CM070573.1, from coordinate 84,691,709 downwards.
AACAGAAAGCAAAATGCATCAGATTAACATGTGGGTAAAAATCCTGACGTTTGGAAATGTTAATTCTGTCAACCCATACCCAATGACACCACATTATATTGTTCTACATGCCATAAGATCATTGTACAAATTGATGGAACATACTAGAGCCCTTCCTTTTAAAATGCAATGCCTTTGGAAATGCTGGATGACCCACAAGATTAAGTTCTTTATTTGTTTTTTTTTATATATAAATGATTACATAGACTGGAATGATCTTAAAAAGCAGAAATTGGACTGGAAATGAACACTGTTAGCCAAGAGGAAACAACATATCTCTCTTTTTTTTCAATGCCTTTGGCGCAATTCAAGTGGTGTTTAGTCAGGAACACAATACAGTGGGACAGTTTCCTTGTCTATGCTAATGATTTCTACAATAACTGGTTTCAGGGCGATAAGATGAAGCTGAAATCTTTTTTTTGGCTTTGCCACGGCCGCATGGACTGTGGACTAATCGCAACAGTAGGGTCTTATTTGAACATAAACCGGCTGAACCAGTGGAATTGAGCTTCAAAATAGTTTATTCCTTGCAGCTGTGGAGGAAACTTATGGTAGTCGAGGAGGTAAGTACCTTCCATGCCTCAGTTTAGTTACTGTCGAAGAATTGTTTTACTTTTGTGTATTGTTGGAACTCACATGTACCATGGGGTGTTCGAACCACATATGTTTTAAGAAATGTCTAATGTTATATTCTGGGTCTTACTGCTTAGGCCAATTGGAACTCTGTACTCCTTTCAGTTTATTTTGAATAAAAGGGAACTGGGAGCTCGCTGCTCTTCGGTCTAAAATGCCAGACGACGGCCCAATTATCACACCAATGTTTGGCAAAGGTTCATCGGTGAATGTATGCTCTGACATGTCTTCCATGTCACAATCTGTTCTTAACACCCAAAATCCAGCCTGATTTAAGAGACCCAAACAGCCACATAATAACTAGACCTGCCAAGTTATTAAAGCATTATAATAACTAAAACTTGGCTCTGAGTCATTTCTATTAGTATGGTCGCTAGTAACCCCAACAGCACAATGCTGAATCATCAGAGAGTTCTCATACTTGGAATCCCCTTAAACCCTAACTATATTCGCAAACAGCACAGATAATTTCTCCCAGATCTATCCAAAACGCCGGGGGGAGGGGGGTGTTTAAAATTCAGAGAACTGACGTACGGAGATCGAGAAGGATCGCTTACCACCAGAGCGCCAGGCAGCAGTCTGCAGGAACAACAACGACAGAGAGAATTAATCAGAGATCAAATCCGAACTCGCCGCTGGACCAATTAGAGAATGTGGTGGTGGTTGGTTACATGGGAAGTCGGCCTGGATGGCGCTCATGAGGTCGGTGTGCCAGAGGTTGCGGTAGCTTTGTCGGAGCTGCATCTTGTCGAGGTTCGCCTGCGACGACGCCATCGCTGCACGCGGATTCCCGGTGGGGAGATCGGGCTCTCGCCGAGGCGACGGCGGCGGTGCGGGTGTGGAGGGGAGCGCACTAGAGTACGAGCTAAGAATAACCAGCGAATCAATCGGGCGAGGTGGTGGGAAAGGGAAGGGAAACCACGGGGCCTTTGCGGGAAAAAATGCTGAAATATACAAAATAAAAATATAAATAGCAGAGATATACAATAAAAAAAATATAGTAAAAATGGCCGTGCGGCCGCCACGCCCAAGTACGGCAGACCTGGCTGCCGCCACGGCGTGACGGCAGGTGTCGCCACCGGAAGCCGGTTTCTTCCTAGTTTGTTTCGCCGCTCCTCAGTATGCTCCTTTCAAGTGCTTATTTTTATATTTAAACCCTTGTGCATTTATCTGCAATTCCTGCAAACAAGAAAAGTTGGTACTGAAGATTACAAGTTCTTTACTACTGGAACGATTGAATTAAAAGACAAAACAGTACTGTATGTCATTGGAATTTTGGGTAGCTGGTGGAACTATCATGTGTCATATGTCAAGTGAGAGGAGCGGGTGTAGCATATCTTATCATTGTGAAGAGCGTGTATATCATCAGCTTGTGCCCAGCAGCCGAAATGTTTTGGATACGACAAGGTTGGTGATGCTCAAGGTATTGTTAATCCATCTTGGTCTTGAAGTTTTTATCTCCCTCATTAGGGTCCTTTGCTAGTGTGGAAATCCCAAGGAAGCTGAGAAGTTTTTGGCTGCGATGGAAAGGGAGCAACTTAAAGGGAAGAAACCGGCCTCCGGTGGCGACACCTGCCGCCACGCCGTGCGGCGTGGCGGCCGCCACGCCATTTTTGCTATATTTTTTTATGTTGTATATTTCTGTTATTTGTATTTTTGTTTTGTATATTTCAGCATTTTTTCCGGCCTTTGTGTCCGTTTGATTCCAATCTCCACCTCGTGATGATGCCCTAGCAGCCCTACCGGTTTGGGTGCGGTATTGGCTGCCTCCCTCGACGCCTCGTTGGAAACGCCGGCGATGCAACATGGTTCGTTTCATGTGTGCAGTGTAGGCCAGGGATTCAAATTTCGGACCGAAATCCGAAATCTCGGCCCTCCGAGATTTAAAATCTCGGTCGGATGATTTTTTTTTAAAAAAAATTCAAAATGCTACAGTTATGTACAAAGTTTTGCGAGATCTCGGTGATTTCGGCCTAAATCTCTATATTTTTTTGCCAGATTTTTTTTGGCTGGATATGATTGGATTTAGGTTGAAGGCCATCTACAAAAAAAATTCAGATTTTTTTGATGTGTTTTAACCATTTTTGGGTCAATTCAAAATGTACCAAAGTCTTGGAAATTTCAATCAAAATTTCGGTGATTAAATCACCGAAATTTTGGATTTCTGGTAGAAAAAATGGATTTTAAAATTGAATTTTAGATTTCGTCCGGATTTGATTTGAATTTCCGAAATCTCGCCGAGATTGAGATTTTGGATTTCGGGCAACTCCGATATTTATTCCAAAACGAGATTTGTATCCCTGATGCAGGTATAAACGGCGCGAGAACCGTAGCAGGTGGGACAGGGATTCCATGCAGTTCAATTTAACCATGCAATTGAGACTACGGACGGTTCGGATCGATAAAAAAAAAATATCGATAAACAGTATTTTTGCTACAGTACTATAGACAATATTTTGCAAAGTAAAAAAATGCGGTATTTTTTCCCCAATTTGGACCATCGATTTTGAATCGGATGGTCCCACGGGCCACGGGGACTAACCTATGTTGCAATCCCATGAACTGCACCTGGCCCCCGTCCAGTAGGCATGTGTCTATGTTCAATTAGCTCCGGGGAGTGCCTCCAGAAAAAAAAAAAACTTGGAAGGTCATCAACCTTCTCAAAATAACTCATCCATTGTCTTCTCCATACCCTTCTCTTCCCTCTCCCCATCCCTTCTTCATCTCCAGGGAGTGTCTCCTTAGAGGTTCTATAATATGTTTTGACACCCAATCATTAATATCTTTTTCTGACTGCTGGTCACCAATATCAATCTCAAAGCAATATAGCCTCCTCCTTTCTCCATACCCTTCCCTTCTCCCTCCCCATCTCTTCTCCGTCTTAAGAGAGCTTCTTTGACAAGGCAGGGCCTAGCGCACAGCGACGGGTGACACAGGGCGACGCTGCGAGACGGTGATGAGCACGTGGACAATGGGGTGCAAATTATGCATGGAGGAGGCGCGTTAGACGGAGCAGCGAGCGGTGGCGTGGCTCCAACGGGCCGGCGCGGCGCAGAGGAAGAGGAGAGATGGAGAAGAGATAGGGACAGCGAAAGGAAGGGATGAGCTTGTTTAGATTGATGTAGGCTAGGTGTCAAAATTTGGGAGAAGGTATGTAAGGTGAGGGTTTAGGGACCTCCTCATGGCTTGTTTGGAAAAGACTAAAATTCTATCTATCTACATAGATAGCCCAGTATATTGAACTAAAATCTTGGTCAATTCATACGAGTGGCCCAGGATTTTAGGTTTCTCATAAGTCTTGGAATTATTTTCCCGCCTCCTCCATCCGAAAATCACACAGATATTCGGGGGTTTTTTTTCCTGCCTCATAGGCCTAGTGGGCCTCGAATCTTTAGATTGGGTCTAATCTAATAGGCTTCTCAGGACCACATGGGCCTTAACTGCTGGATAGGCTTTGCTTGATGCAGCAGGCCCACTTCAGTCCAGGAACTCCACGGCATCAGCGCCTTCGCCGATTTCGATCACGACCTTCGTAATCACATCGTAAGAGCTAAGAGCTGTACCGTGTTTCTAATTTCTCTGTTGCTAACTATAAGCATCTGATTCTCGAGGCATATACAAAGTTTCACGAGTAAATCGTATACTTATCAATAAATAATATTATTCAAGAAACAAGATAATAAATCATACACGTAAACAAAAATATAATCACCTTTACGATTCTCTCTGCAACTGTAAGGAACTGATTCTCCAGGCATCCTATCCGATCCCTCGTCGGACGACACGCTGTTCCAAACAGAGCTCAATCAAATACAGGGTTTGAACCGTTTGCTCTTCTTCTCGGTCACATCGCAAAGTCGGCAGCACAACTGGTTTGATATCTAACTACGAGGTATATATATATATATATATATATATATATATATATATATATATATATATATATATATATATATATATATATATATATATATGCATTTTCTCTGTGGGGTGCCATGCGTCTGGACTGGACAGGAGCATATGTTCAACAAGGTGTTGTCTCGATTGGCTAGGCAGGGCGCAGCATGCATGTGTTCGACAGGGACAGGGGTGGTGAACGAACAGATCGATCCAGGCCGTTAATTCGGTTGGTGTCGTGTAAGCGCCCACGTGGGAAGTAGTTGAGGCTGGGGCAAGTAGAAAAGGAGCACCTCCTCCTCCTTTGTTATCTTGAAGAATTAAAAACGATCGATGGATCATGGATGAGAGCTAGGTTCGGATTAACCCTAATCACAATTAATCTAGAAGGAGTAAAAGTAGTTTACACAGGAAAAAAAAAGGAGCTTCTTAACTCTTTGCTGCAGTGGATGCAATGCAGTGATGCACCGCAATCCAAGTCGGAGTCTCGCTCGTCTAGTGGAGCAGCCGGTGAGGTGATCGGGGAGATCAGGAGATGTCAAAAAAGGAAGCAGATGACACAAGGCGCACTTGGCTGAGAATTTTAGGTGCGGGTGACGTGGGCTTGTCTTATCCTCTTATCACTGGACAGGGTTTCATCGGTACCACGATGAGATTACAAGTTAAGCAGCCTCTATGGTCTAGAGCTGTCTAATCGAGCAGTTGAATAGTCCCCAAAAATTTGTACTAGATATTGTACTGTAGTAAAATATTGCTGTAGTATTTATAGGGATCCAAAGAACTCGTCTATTTTAGATCGGACAAAAGACTGCTTGGACTGCACCTTTTCCTGATTGCCTATGACCACCCTCCATTTGGCCTGACAAAGACGAAATATCTAACCTAGCCTGCCAAAAGGGAAAGAAAAAAAGGATTGCTGAGAGTATCAGCTAGCTAGGTTGTAACCTGCCCGCCTAGATCTGTCATGGTGTCAAGCACGAGCTCTCCCAAACTTGCACCGTCAGCTCACGCTGGATCTGAGATTTGGAGCATTTATTCGACAGCATGGCGATTCGTGTAGAGCATCAGTTTTCGATTGTGCAGCAGCAGTGCTGGAATGCTGGATGATTTCTGGTGGCACCCTCGATCCCCCATTGCCTGTGAATCCATCATTCGGTTCAATTTTTTGACCGGCGAAAAGGAAAAAATAATGCGTGAAGAAACGACCAACGGTGGGTACCTAAAACCCTGTACAGCTCTGGCGTCAAGACCAATAATGGAGGACAGAGCGGAAAAACTGCATCAGCAGCGGAAGCTTCCTGATGAATTGTCAAACAAGAAACGGACCAGCGACGTCGTCAGCCGGGATCTCTTAATCGGTTGTCAACTCAACGAGATCAATCAATTCCTGATCCGAGAGAGAAAACACAGTCGCAGGCAGCAAATCCACAACTGCCTATGCGTTTCCCTAGGTTAATTTGTGTGGGATAGAATACCTATGTGGAAATATAAATTCTATGGTGTCGTGCTGCACAAAGTAATCTGTGGCTGATGCCAATACGTAGAGGCCCAATTCGTCCGTATGTTATGCGCGGTGACGTCTCCAAGAGAGCCGATCGATGCAGTGCTATCTGCCGAACTGATCTGGTCAACCCACACGGCAAGCCGTCCAAATCGTCAGGTCCTAGAACCTCAAGAACCTTTCAAAATCCTCGTCGATGCATGGCTGAGAAGAAAGGGGTGTGCCGGTCGCTTAATAATCCACGATGTGCGCAGCGCGCCAGGGAAGACCGAGCTTTTCAGGATTTGGACGCGCGATTAGCAGCCAAAGACGGCCGGTGACGGCTGCTGCATGCGCGCGCGTGCGCGGCGAGGCGACTCCACATGGCGGCCATCACGGCGTGTGCGCTGAGCGAGCGATCCAGCGGTTGCCTCTGCTTGCTGTCATTCGTTTGCTTCCTTCGGCCGGCCTCACGTGATTTCTTCCATCTGAGAGCTCGGCTGAAGGATGTCGCACCACATGGCGGCCATGTGTTCCGCTCGAAAAAAGCACGGATTTTCTCATGCATCTTGCCTGTCCTTTTCTCGCGGCTATGGTTGATTTGATCTGCGTTACTCTCTGCACTCGCCGATAGCTATTGTTTTCTTCTAGATATTTAAGTTGGATATGTGAAAATAATATGTGTGGATTTATCTTAAAATTTACTTTCGTACCATTATAATTTTATCAAGTTTTGTAAATATATTATAATAGAAATTAATAGTCAAGGTTGCGTTTTGAAGACTGTGTCGATATCTAAAACGATAACTATTTGTAACCAGGGAGATTATATCTTAGCTATATGTCGAGAGAGGCAGACATGTGAATAAGTGCTGACAAATAAGCTTCTAGAATCATTTTGTTTGTTTTGGTAGAATAAATGGATGGAGGAAGATCCGGAATTCAACTCAAAATGCTAGTGTGTAGGCGTGACCAACAACTTTGCTAGTCTCTGTGGTCCTTTTTGGGACAGTTTATTCTAGGTTCTGCTTAAAAAAATTGAATAATATATTGAATGAGAGGATTCTAGACAGCTCCTTCCATCATCAGAAGATGTCCTCTACATATAATTAGAATCCAGATGCCAACTGATCCTCGCTAGTCCGGTCCTCCAACTCTACACGCAGCCGACTCGGTCCGATTCTCCCACAATCAAAAGTAATTTCTACCATAATCCAAAATCTGCATAATCAAAACTGTCCCAAAGAAACCTATATCTATATAACACCGTCTCAGCATGTAGTGCAGGGTCCTGTAGTTTGTACAGTGTCAGGAGCTAAGTACTTAATATAATACTTTTGTTTTTTTAGAAGAAAAAAACCTCTCATTTTTTTTCTTCTTTTTCTCTCTCTTTCCTCTTTTCTTATACCCGTAGCAATGCACAGGTCAGCAGAACTATTAGGTAACTATACAAGTCAAACACGCCCTGCCTATTTGTGGAATCGTGGGCTCGTGGCTGCGCACCTAACCGATTTCCAAGCAAAACCCGAGCCTCTGAGCCCGCCCGCCTCCTCAACCATCATCTCTGACCCCGCGCCGGGCGCCCTCCCCCTCCGCTGCCCTGCCGTCCCAACTACCCCACCTCCTCCACCTCGCCTCGCCTCATCAGCTTTAAAGCTTAGCTCCGAACAAATCCACTCCTCCACAAATCCGCAGCCGAATTTATCAAAACCACCACACATATATAGGTAGCCGGGTTCGGTCTAGTAGTGGCTCGGCGACGCATTGACGCAGCGTTTACGGATTACCCGCGGTGATCACGTTGATCGGTCGCGATGGAGAAGAAGCTGCCGCTGGTGCACAACGAGCGGCTGTGGGCGAGGCCGTGGCGATGGGCCAAGACGGCCTTCTTCCTCGTCTCCATGCTCGCCTCGCTGCTCCTCGTCTGCGCGCCGCCGCTCCTCGTCGTCCTCCTCGACCTCCTCCTCCCGCCCGCGCTCCTCTCCAACTTCCTCCGCGCCGCCCACCACGCGCAGAGCCACTCCCCGTCCCTTCTCGACCAGGCCAGGGCCTTCCACTTCCGCTCCTCGCTCGTCGACCTGCCCGCCGTCTCCGCCGCTCGATCCCTTCTCATCCTCTGTGAGTACTGTACCCCCACACCGTGCGCGTGCGGTGATGATTCTGTATCTGTAATTATGTGCAATCCAAGTTTACATCTCTCTCTGTTTCTATGGCTGATGAGTGCTGCTGCTCGGGGGTGTGCAGGCGCGTACACGGCGTGCGGGGGAGGTGCGGGCTACTTGTGGGTGGCGGTCGCGTGCAGCGTGGCCTCCCTCTGCTATGTCCTCGCCAAGGCCGTCGCGGTGTTCGGCGTGGCGGCCGACGGCAACGGGCTGGCGTTGCAGGGCAAGGGCCAGCTCGTGGCCGTCGAGGCCATGTTCCTCATGTCGCTCGCGCTCGCCGCCGCGCACCTCGCCATGGCGTACCGAGCGAGCTGCCGCGAGCGGCGCCGGCTGCTCGTCTGCAGAATCGACGTCGAAGCTGTGAGCCCCCCCTGCATTATTCATTCTTCGTAGCAATTCAACTTCATGGTGTGTCTGCACAACAAAGAAAGAAACAATTTTGCGTAGTCGTTGTAGCAAATTGTAGTCGTTGTAGCTAGAGGCTAAACACCATAAAGATGCGAACTTGGCAATTCGTGCTCTCAGGAGCGCCAAGAGGGCAGGATTCTGGCGAACAATCCAGGCACTTGTTGGGTGTCTCGTCCCCATGCTTCCGGCCAAAAAGAGGGTAGTTAACGCGTCGACGTAGCATCATCCTTCCTAGGTGCGCCATGGAATCTGCTTTCGCGTGCCGGCTCAACCGTATAACCAATAGCCGAGCCAAACTTCTTCGTTGACCTGAATTCATCTAGTTGTAGCTTAGGCACGAACTAGCTGGTCAGTGCTGCACTAAAAGTTAAAACCTCCATTACGACTAGTTAATTCTGAATTTCTGATTGGTTTGGTCGCTTCTAGTCCTCCAAGAACAGAGAGCCAAATTCGGAGAACACCAACCATCTTAAAATTTGCAAGCAAAACCGCATCAAGAACGAGATAGTCCAATTACTCGGCACGTATTTTCCAGTTTCCACGCGTTGGCCAGCATACGGGCTATAAACCAGGACAGAACAAGATGACGCCCCTCTCTAGAAATAATCTGGAAAATTGCAGCCATCCGTGAACATTGAGCTCAATTGACATCGCAACTGCAAAATTTTGGCCTGTCCCTGTCACTCGGTGCCTTGATGGTTCCTTTGGCGTGGTGTTCAGGAGGGAATCTCCTTGACTTTGTCAAATCTTAGCTCTCACGAAAGTGAACAAAGAATTTTCGACTGCCTTTTTCTTACCAAACTGTGACTGGTGTATGCAGGTAAGGCTAAAGGGAGGCCAAACACCCAAGGCATTGAAGCAATGCACTGTATGACAATCATCTGATCCTCGCAGCTGGATGAGCCTGAAGACACGGCGGGCTTCAGTTCATACAGACAGGGCCGGCCCTTCAGGGCTCGCTCCTCCGGCTCAAATTTTGGTTCGAGTAGTTGTGTACACTCCGATCGTCACGTCCATGCACTTGCACTGTCTCTCAAGTGAGCATAGTGTAAAGCCGTAAATACGAAACATTTCTGCTTCGGCCTCCTGCAGCCAATGCGTGATAGGATGAGCCTTGCGGCAGATGCATGCTTTGGTTGGTGTTTTGGGTTCCCTTCCCTGTACGTTTACGGAGGAGGTGGATTCCGTGTACGTACCTGCCTGGAATTGTGAATTGTCCAATTCTGTTGCGGTTACGAGACCCAACAGCGAAGTTAGGGTCTTCGGAGATCTCCAAGGGGCTCACCGAAGCCTAACAAGTACTCCCTCCGGTTTGGTAATATCTGTCATTTTGGACATCGACTCGGTTTTCAAAACACAACTTTGACCGCTAATTTTTATTATAATATGTTTATAAAACCCAATAAAATTATAATATTATGAAAGTACTTCTCGAGACAAGTCTACACATATAATTTTTATGTATCCAATTTAAATATTTAAAAATATATCGATAGTCAAAATTTCAGAAGTTTGACCATCACTATGTCCAAAACGACAGATATTACCAAACCGGAGGGAGTACGGAGAACAAGTTAATGGCAACCCACCTGGCAAGACAGGGGTATTCAACCTCGTACACGTGCGTGGAACAATTTTGATTATCGGGATCGGAGATGGGAGGGCACTCTTCGCGGGGATTTTCCCCGTTGCCACCCCTACCAACACCACCACCGGATCCATCCTGCCCGACAGGTTTAGCCGGATTACCCCCATCACCATGAATAGGCGCCCTACTGCTGCCCCCATGACCAAACCCCTGATTGCCCGAGCCTTCCATCCTCGAGTGTTGACGAAGTATCGCTGCAAAAGTTCGTCTGTCCCCCGATTCTGGCCCAGACCCGAGACTGGCCTTCCGCGTTCGAGAAAAAATGTCTTCTCAAACCAACTCCTGAGTTTTTGTGAGATTCTAGTCTGGCTGTGGACCTGTTCTGCCACATAGATGGAGATGTCATGTTATCCTGATGTTGTTGTGGATAGCTTTCTGAAACCGAAAATTCGCTACCCATCGCCTGAAATTTCTCCCTGACGGTTGTTTTGCTGTTACCGTGTCGAGTCCTGGTAGCCAGCTTCAGTGCATCACCAAGTGTCACCGGAGGCGAAATCCTTGGCTTTGGCAATGGAGCTTGCCATGGCCGCACAGAGGAAGAGGTTCGACCTCCAGCCACCCGGACAGGAAGGCACTTTGTAGGACATGTATGGATCTTGTGAGCTATAGGCGCCATTTCTGCAACCGAATACCCAGCAGCCAGGGCATCTTGGATCAATGTTGAAGGAGTCACTGGATCAGCCACCTCTTCATCGTCAGATTCGTCATCGGGGGTAACGCCCAAAAGCGTGATCCGCTACCGGATCTTCCATTGGACGATTAATCAAACACTTTGCAGATTGTAAACTCTGAAGTCCGTACACAAGTTAGGGTTTGTCGGATGGAGAATAGTGCCGATCATCCATTGTTATTAAAGCGACGTTTAAGTGTTAAAACGTGATACCGAGTCAAAACGCCGTAACGTTTTGTCAAAATCGTCTGGAGCATCCGTTCTGGGCGTTTAAGCATCCCGTTTTGGGCGCTTAAGCGTCATGGGACGTTTTCCAGGCGTTTTGGACGCCATAAGGATTTGGGGCTCTAGATCTATTGGGCTGATGAACTAGGGTTGGCCTCTCCTTACCTCTATCCTCATCCCCAGTCGCGCCGCCCCCTGGGCCTTGGCGGAGTCGCCCGCCCGCGCCGCGCCCGCTGCGCCGCTTCGCCGCTCGCCGTGCCGTCGCGCCGCTTGCCGCTCGAGGCTGCGCCGGTGCCCGGTGGCCCGCACCCGCACCCCTGGTCGGCTTGTTGCCAGTCGCCCTCGCCTCCACGCCGTCGGCCGTCAACCTCGTCCTCGTCCCTCACCTCCGCGGCCGCGTTTAGGTGCGTTTAGATGAAGATGAGGAGGATGAGCAATATGTGCTTGTGCTTGATGATCTTGATGTGGATGATGAAGACGAGGGCAACAATGATAGAGATGGAGATGATCAACCCATCAATGCTACTACTATTGATGATTTGGATGATGGTTATTGACACTTAGTGTCAATATGGTTATGTAACTTATGTAGACTTGTCCTATCTATTGGTCTTGTGGACTTATAGTACTATGTTATTATGTGGTTGTGAACTTGTGCTATTATCCTCCTTGTTATTTTGTGAACTCAACTTATGAACTTATCTTATATTTTCGTTTTCGTCATATGTCTAAAAAGACGTTTAAAAGTCCACTTCAACGTTTAAACGTTGAAAAGGTGGTGCTCAACGTTTTATCGTTTTACGTTTTAATAACATTGCGATCATCCGAAAAGTTCAGAATTTCTTCAGGCTAGACAGAGAAACTCAGTCGATCACCAAAGGGCGCAAGCTCTGACCAAAATTCCAGTAGCAGCATACCATGTGGTAGGGAAACCATGGTTCAGGAACTGCCGCAACAGCAAATTTTCTTAGTTTACTGAAGAGCAGGACATGGTGGCACTATGTTAGAGGGCAAGTTCAGCTGCTGCCCTCCTAGGACTCTCAGTTGGTTTGAAGCAAATTCCTGTACTAATGTACCTAGTACTGTTGCCATGGTATTGCTAATTCGGGTTACCCTAACTAATTTGTGAGGGCACATACAGGTATTGCCAGCCCATATAGCATCTCTCCCTTCACTCTCTCTCTTCTCTTCCTTTTTCCCATCCCTTCCTTCTCCTCTAATACAAAAAAAACTTTCAAATGAATTCAGTCGAAAACTTTCAATTCAAAAAATTTCGGTTTGAAAAGTTCCACCTTAAAAAACTTTTGGTTCGAAATCTTTCGATTGAAGAACTTTCGAAAAAGTTATAAATGTACATTCTATTGAAAAACTTAGAGGAAAATATGAAAAAAAAATCTTTTTATGTTTGAGGGGAAAGGGGGTGAAGGGGATACCGGTAAGTATCGTGACGAGAGAACTTTTGAAAGAGAAGGAAAGTAGAGAAAAGAAGGAGGTTTTGCCATATGCCACAATGAGAAAGCATCATCACCAAATCAACTCTCAAATTAGCAATTCCGATTCATAAAATAGCCGATGAGGGCGCGGGGAGCAAAATGCAAAAGCGCGTAAATGGGAAGTGGGGCGCGCTGGCTTCCATTTCAACCAGAGTTTAGATCCGATGGTGCACTATATATGTTGCCTGATTGAGGGCCTGTTTGGATCCATTAGCACCTAATATTAGCTAGCTAACTATTAGTTGGAGGGTGTTTGGATCCACCAGCTAATATGTGGCTAATAGATGCTATTGTCCAGAATACCCATGCTATTAAATGCTATTGGTGGTAGACGAGAATGGTATTTTGGTTAAATACCACCTATTAGTGCTATTAGCTGGGTTTGGCTAGCTAATGAGATAACCATTAGTTGGGTGCCCAGCTAATAGTTAGTTGATCTATTAGCTGGGGGTGCTTGGATTAATTCCAACTAATTTTTAGCAGCTAACTATTAGCTGCATGGATCTAAACAGATCCTAAGTCAAACTAATTTGGCGTAGTCTCGACAAGATTATAAGGCTGAAAGGAAGCTCCGTGTTTCACCTAACAGTTGAAAACAGCTTCCCTTCCGCACAAATTGCAGTACCAACTTAACGAGTCAATGACGCACCTGATCTGAAAACGAAAAGGCAACCTTTCCCTACAATTTCCAAATAAACTTGACGATCTAGAGCCTTGACCAAGGGAAAAAGAAGACTTTGATTTGTTCCTTCTAGATCCTGCAAGTTTTGGGCTCTGGGCTACTCCCTCCTGCAAAAATTACATGGCATATTTTTTTTTATTAATCTTTGCTATAAATATAGGACTATTTCGTATTATAATGTAAAATAAACTAGTTACATGCCCGTGCATTGCTACGAAAAACAAAATTGATAACGAAAAATAAAGATTAAAAAAGAAAAAAATATTTCACAAGATCAAACATCTATCTTTAACGCTTCGTTTCTTGCGAAAGCTGGCTAATTAAAGCAACGCTTCGTTTTTTGCGTAGGGCAATTAAGCAGGGCAATTAAGTAGGGCAATTAAGCAGGGCAATTAATGACGTGGGTAGAACTCAACACTGTCACCAACGAACAACGCGGCAGAATATGAGGGTCTGCTAGCCGGACTTCGGGCGTGCAGGACGCTCGGAGTCCAACGACTAACTGCGAAGGGCGACTCGCAGCTGGTTGTCAACCAGGTTAACAAGGAGTATCAGTGCTCCGATGACTCAATGGCGCTTTACCTGGTTGAAGTAAGGAAGATGGAAAAGTACTTCAGAAACTTCGAAGTACTATACATCCCCAGGAAGGACAATGCCCTGGCCGACCATCTATCGAAGGTCGGTTCCGCCAGCTTCGCTTCCGCGTGGTGCTCATCGAGCACCTCTATAAGCCCTCCATACCCCGGAGAGGAGGCAACCGAGACGGGTGGTACCGTCTCCTTCCTCGGCAGGTGCGAATTGGATGACGCCATTCATCCAATACCTCGTGCACGGACACTGCCCGAGAAGGAAGCCGAGAAATCCCGGCTAGTGAGACGCTCCTCGACCTATAAAATGGTCGAGGGCCTCTTATACCGCAAAGGCGCGCTTGGCGTCCTCTCCAAGTGCATCACCCAAGAGGAAGGCAAATATCTCCTCAAGGATATCCATGACGGATGTGTGGAGCTCACTCGCCCTTTAGGACCTTGGTGAGCAAAGCCTTCCGGTTGGGTTACTATTGGCCGACGGCCTGGCCGACGACGCTCAATAGTGACCGCTTGCCGACCTTGCCGATTCCATGCCCGGAAAGTCCATCACCAAGCATACGCCGCGAACCATGCCGCTAACCTGGCCGTTCTCGGTTTGGGGCATCGACATACTCGGTCCATTTCCCAGGGAAGGAGGGGTTGTAAATACACTTCGTAATCGACACCTTCACTAAATGGATCGAGGCCGAGCCTATATCAACCATCTCGGCACGGCGGCTAAAAGGTTCTTCCGCAATAATGTAGTAACTCGCTTTGGCGTTAAGTCGCCTCATTACCGACAACGGCACTCGTTCACAAGCGAGGTGTTTCGAGCTTATTTGCGAGGAGGTCGGGACCAAGATATGCTTCGCATCCGTGGCCCACCCACGAGCAATGGGGCGGCCGAGCGCCGAACGCAGATCGTCCAAGGAATCAAGAAGAGAGTCTTCAAAAGCCTCGATCGGCATGGTCGTGCCTGGGTGGATGAGCTACCTCCCGTCCTGCAGTCGGTCCGCACCACGACGAGCCGAGCTACGGGTGAGACCCCTTTCAGCTCGTATATGGCGCGAGCCGTCCTACCCGCCGAGGTTGTCCTAGGATCCCCAAGGGTGAACCTAGCCGATAACATCGGACAGAAGGCGGCGCCTTCGACTCGACCTCGCGGAAGCAACTCGTGAACGGAGTTATTGCGATCCGCGGTTTACCTGCAAGCTCTCAGCACGCCGCTAAATCGGTCGACCAAGGACCTTGCACGTCGGCGATCTCGTTCGCGACGGGTCCAAGACTCCAAAAGCCAATAAGCTAACGCCAAGATGGGAAGGTCCTTACACGGTCTCAACGGACGCCCGGGTCCGCCTCGCAATGGAAGATGGTCGAGAACTAGCTAGTACTTGGAACATCGACCAAGCTGCGTAAGTTCCATATCTAACCAAACCAACCTTACTCCTTTAAATAAAAATTCGACACTTGGCCTCTCGGTCTCCCTCGTTCTCTCTTTAAACCTCCCGCGAAGTGCCGTGATCAAGCTCGATCCGGTATCAAAGAGCGAGCTCGGACCTCAGGACGCAAACGGACAAGCGTCTACCGCCTGACATCGGACCACCAGAGCTCAACCCCGAGGGTTTCCTTCTCCGTAAGACGACCATCCTTTATCGGCAGGTCTCCGCCGCAGACAAGGGGTCGCATGAGCACCCCTCGACGGTTCCCAGCTCAGATCGGCCGGTGAGCGGCGTAGACGCACTGTATAAAGTCACACGGTCCCCGCAGGGCTCTATTCCGTCAACAAGGTCGTGTTTGCAGCCTCCCCCCACGACCTCCGTTGGCGGCGGGGGCTGTAAGGATACCGTGTGGCTACGACCTAGAGGATCTTTCGCACGAGGTAGTCACTCCCTAGTACGATCGTTCGCTAGATCGCGTGACTATCACTAGATCGCGTGACTGACGAGCTCCGTCGAGTAGGGAGCAACAGGATAGGACATATCGTTGTCGTTCCAAGGAAGACAAAACAGAGAAAAATAAAAGGCATCTACTAAACACGATCGTATTATGCCCAACTTGGCAGCTTTTTCGCTAAAGTTTTTTGCAGGAACAGGTTACAGGAGGCCGGCACGCTTCTCATCCTGCAGAGCGACGAGCTCGTCCCGCACGGACTCAAGCTCGGACTCGAGGTCCAGACCCGCCGACGAGCTTCACGACCTCGCTTGCCGCTTGACGGCCGTTTGGACTCCTCCCGTTCTTTGGTCGATCGTCCGTTCGGCGCCGTCTTGAGTCACGCAGGACGCCACCGTCGCCTCGAGCCCCGACCTCGCATGCTCGCTCTGTTCGAGGCGCTCCTTGAGGAAGAGCGCGGACTCCTCCATCTTCTGCCGAATCTCGGCCTCAGAAGACCTCAGCTCGGCGACCAGGCGCTTGAGCTCCGTGATTCTAGCGTCTTGCTCGGCCTGGTGCTTTGCGACGACTTCTGGCGGCACGGTCGCGGCGTGGAAGTCCTTCATAGTGGTCTCCAGCACCTGCGCGACAGGGTATCTCGGGTTACGATCGGTTTTTTAGGACAAAAGCACGAGTGCGAGGAAAACTTACCCAAAAGAGCCGAGCCTCCAGCCCCTCCTGGAACGACTTGGCGGGGTCCTCCGCCCCGATTGGTTCTCCCTGGGCGGGCAGGGGATCCTTCGCCCCAATCCCTTCTCCTTCGACGGGCACAAGGGCTTGAGCCCGAGCTCCCTCGTCCCCTAGGAGCAGAGGGTCTTGGCCCTGGGCATCGGCTTCCATCTCTTGAACGGAGACGGCCTCAAGAGCGAGGATCACCTCCCGCTCTTCTTCCTCCTGGGCAGGAGTTGCGCTCGGGGGCTTCTCCCCTTCGGCATCCGGGTCCGCGGGGTACTCCGCCCGGGGCGCGGCGTCTGCAGCCGGAGGAACTTCCTCCCCGGTAGGCACGGCATCCACGGGCGCGAGGTCGTCGACTCGGGGCACCGGGTCGGCAACCGGAAGGACGGCGTCGACCGAGGCGGCCTCGGCGCACAACGGCTCTTCCTCGTCGGGCGGGCCCCCGTTCGGGTTGAGGTCCCCTGACGCCGGGCTGGCGTTGATGTCCGCCGGCGTCGTGAGCTCGGGAGAAGCCTCCGCGATCTCTGGCGTCTCGGCAATAATGTCGCTGGCCGCGAGTCCTCGCAAGAAACTTCAGCGACATGCTCGCCACCACCGGGCTCCCCCGCGTCATCATCACCACCAGGCTCCCCCATATCGTCGTCCTCGTCAATTATGATATGGGGGATGCCCTCCCTCGCGGCTCGGGCATCGGCAGCCGCAATCTTCCTCCTTGTCTCCTCTTCAGGAGACACGACCTCTGAGGGCCGGATCTCCGCGGCGGTGGCTCCTCCGCCCCAGCGCCGTCACCGTCAACGGCTCGTGGAGGACTGGCCTCCATGACCTCGATTCCCACCTCGACCTCCTCGCCCACAACGGCCTCGGCAGCGCGGGCAAGCTCCCTCTCTAGCACGAGGTCAAGAATTTCGTCAGCCATTGCTCCAAAATCCCATAACTCCGCACCAGCTGCCACACCCACTACAGACGGTGTGGGGTTAGTGTGATGCCGGAGGGGGATGAGAGAAACGAGATGGGGCTAAGAGGTTGACCTCGTTCGGCATCTCTCAGCTGGCCTCGAGCGCGATCGAGGAGGGCAGCCATGTCCTCACGTGCCTTGTCGGCCCTGGCGACGGAAGGGTCGACCTCTCCCAAGTCGGCCTCGGTGATGGTCGGCGTTGGGCGTGGTTGGGACGCGATGGGCGACTGCGGGACCTCGGGACCAGGGGCGGGATCCAGCTCGTCCTTCTCCTCCTCGTCATCCGAGAGGGGCGAGCTCGAGCTCACCGCGCGAGCTCTGCTCAAGAACCGCGATCCGGCTCTCCGGATGCCTCCTTCGCGTTGGACCCGGCCCGCGGCCTCCATCTTCGCCGCTGGCGGCCGGCGTAAGCGAGCCATCACCGGGTTTTTCTGGTATGTTCATCCATCCAAAGTTTTAGTTCGCTCACCTCCTGCCGATCAGCATACTCCAAATGCTGGCGGGGTGAACGGTCGTCCGAGCCAGGACGCCTGCGCGAACGCCGAGGCGGAGACGGCGTGGCCGAAGGAGATCGGTCGCGGCGTTTGCGGCCCGCCAATTTTTTGGTCTTACGACCTCGTCCCCCCAGCTGCGACGCCAGTTGATCCACGGCGACCTCGAGGGCGACCTTCTCCTGCCAGGGAGAGTTTTATGAGGTCGGGGCACCCTGGAGATACTCGGACCAAGTAGGACGTCAAGAAAGGAGGGCCAAATCGAAAGCTTACCGCGTCGGTCCGGTTGAGGACGTTATTCGGGATCTGGCGACCCTCTAGGATTTCCTTGCCCTTGGGGGTGCCGAACATTTCGGACACCCTCGCGTCCACCCAGTCCTCCGGTGGAGCTGCGTACCGAGCAAGAGGAAGTGGTAAGACCGAATGTCCTCTGCATAGGAGAGAAGGCCGAGGTCGGTGATATACCTGAGCGTGACTCCCGTGTGATGTCCTGCCACCCCTCAACCTTGAAGAAGGGATGCACCCTCCTCCTGAGGGGCGACACCCGGGCTCTGATGAGCTCGTTGATCAGCAGCAACACCTTCTCCTCCTCCGGCTGCACCGTCGGTCGGGGGGTCTCGACGGCACGACCCCTGGCTCCGGAGTAGGAAAGCGAGCCGCCCTCGGCCTTCCTCAGATAAAACCAAGAGTCGGCCCACCCCGACACGGAGTCCTTGAGCGTGAAGCTCGGGTACTCGTACGGGCGGGTAGGTCGGAGGCGGAAGTAAAGGCAGCCGGCCTGCGAGGGGGTGCCGGTGCGCGAAAGGGTGTAGAAGTGAAGAAAGAGACTGGGAGTAGGCTCGACGCCCACAAACCCCTCACAGAGATGGGCGAAGATGGCCATGATAAGGATGGAATTTGGGTGGAGGTGGACGATCTCGCACTCACGCTGAAAGCGAGTACGGCTTCAACGAACTCGCTTTCGGGCGTGCGAAGCCCGTTTATGGCGTAGAGCTCGGTGGAGACGATCTCTCCTTCCTCCGGCTCGGGGCTCTCCTCGGCACCAGCGGCTCTCCATGAGCCGGCGTCGAGGTACTTCGCCCGCTCGAGAATCTCCAGCTTGCGCCTATCAAGCTTGCTGACGCCAAACTTCGCCATGAGGATGGAGGGGATGATCGGAAAGGAGGATGAAGCGCCGAAACGAAGAAGTAGGAAGCGCACTGGTTGATTGAAAGGGCAAGTGGATCTAGGGTTTCTCTTCTGGGGTTTAAAAACCAAACGAGAGAACGAAGAGGTTCCCGCCGTTATGGTCGAGGAAGCCCTAAAGGCGCAGGGGGCAGTTGAGACGTCCACCACACGGGGAGCGACGCGTGGACACGCAAACCAAGGCTGTCTTGCCGGGCGACGGTTCCCGAGGGGGAGCGGTTCGTACTAACCGAATGAAGCTTCCAAGGGAAGGAACCGTCGGTAGGATGGGAACTAGTTCGCACGCCCAAGGCACGGAGGGACCGAGCTCGTCTCTCGGGGCGGACTAATAGCTCGGAGGTCGGGGCAGCTGTTCGTCGCGACCAACCTGGCTGGCTCGGGAGACGGTAGGCCCGAGAGGAAGGTTTTTTTTAAAAAAAACTTCTTCCACTCGAACCTCGGGGGCTAGCTGTCGGGGAGTCGGGTAGACCCCACAGAATTACCTCGGGTGCCACGAGGGGCGCGGGCTCACTGCTGCCCGAACTACCGGAAGGCCGTTCCCCTGGACGATCTAGTCGGGCGCCACGAGCAGCACGAGGTCGTCCCCGTCCTGGTCGCAAGGAGTTGTTCCAAGGGATGGTTTAGCCGGGACCCTTTTTAGGAGGTCGCATGGCCGGGTGGACCGATAGCTCGTGCTCAGGCCGGGGTGGCCAAGTTCAAAGTTAGACGTTAGCCGACCTGACGTGATCCCGAGGTCGGTAACCACCCGCTGCGTAACCTCCGTTAGTTCGTTGCGATCCTCGCGGGGACGTGACAGGAGTGTAGGATCCGTTAGTTACCACGTTGGACCTGATCGGACGTGGAGTTAGTGGGTTTGAACAAGCACGCCCCTTTGTAAGCTATAAAAGCACCCCCACCGTGAAGGGGACAGACAGATAACTTTTTCTGCACAAAGATATACACTGGCTGGAGTAGGGCTATTATCTCTTTCTTGAGAGGCCCGAACCAGGGTAAACTACAGTGTCTCTGCCTGTTGAAGTCCAGTGAGTCACCCCTCTGAGTATCTCATCACGCAAGAAGGGGTCGCGGTTGGTCCCTCCACCAACAAGTAAGCTCGGCGGGGGCCTGCTCCCCAATCGTCGACAGTAGAGATGTGTTGTTTCCTCTGTACACCTAATAAACAGCATCTTTTGTTTGTACTCTCTACATATATACATTGAATATACTTAGAGACGGTCTAGTCATTTTTAACGTGTCTTTGGTCCGTGTGCAAGATAAAATTCACTAATTTTTTAGGGAGGGATCTATTCAATATTTCGGTGTCTTCTCATTGTCCAAAGGAACGTATCATCAGCTCGAACAAAGCAAAGGGAGAGGCCCAACGTGTGATGCAAAAATGCCGGCCCAATCTAATTTGGCCTGCTTAGCCAAACAAGAAATCCAGAATGCTTGTCATGCATGGAGATCCAACTGAGGAGCGGGGTTGCGCCATGGGAGATTGGGAGTCAATAATTTGATAAAGAACACAAGACAAGCCAGCTGAAAATGAAATGAAATACTACCATCTTTGGAAAAAGGAACCACCAACGTGATGTCCAACAACATCAACGATCTATCCTGAAACCCAGTTATACCTCTTGTCTAAAGATCATTTGCTTTTCGCTCCTCTCTCTCTCTCTCTCTACGTGCCATCAGCGGATCAGCCATCAAAGAACATATTGGAGATGACTCGTACTGGTTGTCATGTCTAGGACTACAAAATCTGATACGAAAGAGAGGGCTCTCGGACGCTATATAGTAAAATGGCAGACAGGGAGCGTTGGCCAGGGTTCACTTCACAAAAATATCAATACTATTTTTAGGAAACTTCTCGATAAATGTTTCCAAAATTTTTTGAATCATTTGAATTTGAATTTCAGCGATTTTCCACTCGATTTCTAAAGCTGCCTTCTGTCGATACAGGTGATTATCGCAATAATCGCACGGTTATGGCCGATTTTGGCATCCCTGGCGTTGGCCATGCGATCAACGAGACAGCAACCAAAATAATTAACATCATGACAAACTGACAGCGCTCCTGCCTTTGTTTAAAAATAAATAAATAAATAAACAAACATAACTTGAGCCAAAAGATGAGTCATAATACCATATATAGTAGTACGTAGTACTGTAGTGATTTTCAGTGGAGCTAGCAAAGCCGAGGCTTAATCTTCTCAAGTAAGTAGGTTCAATGATGAAGTGGCTTTGCCTCCAACCCTGGTTTGAGTTTTCGCAAGCTAGATACAAATTAAAGTCTAATTGAAACCCAGATTAGACATGCAGCAAAAGAGATGGAGGAGGTGCATGTATATATCCGTCGGCAAGCTATGTCGAGCGGCGAGAAACGTGACCAAATGCAGCGGCACAGCATAGCTTGTGGTTGAAGCAGGTGATCAACAAACTAGAGGCGGCATGTCCACTACTTGTTACAGAACGCAAAATTAAAAAAAAAAAAGATTGGAGAAACAGGAGACACGAATTTAATATAAAAAGCCCTTTCAAAAAAATTACGAACACACGAAGGTAAATATTACTATATAAGAAGATATTTATAATAGCGATATCTTTTATTATTTTTTTCATATTGTTTGTCCTTCTCGATTATCTCTACTATTCTAAAGCAGCACTTGGTGGCAGTGGTTCATTCTTCCCACGTTATTAATTGCCCTGCTTAATTGCCCTACTTAATTGCCCTGCTTAATTGCCTTACGCAAGAAACGAAGCGTTGCTTTAATTAGCCAGCTTTCGCAAGAAACGAAGCGTTAAAGATAGATATTTAATTTTGTGAAATAATTTTTTTTATTTTTTAATCTTTATTTTTCGTTATCAATTTTGTTTTTCGTACCAACGCACGGGCATGTAACTAGTATAAACTATAATGATATATTTATGGCGAAACATAGAGAACTCGAGTATAATTTTAAATTAGAGTAGAAAGCGAAGCCGAAACGAATTTGGATGCACTACTTTTAAAACTACTCGATCTCCAAAGGAAAGCAAAGCTGAGCTGTGTGCTGAGCTTGTAGCACGAAAGGCGCATGCCGTGCCGGCTAGTGTTCCCCGGGCACGGCGCGTGCACCATGGAGACACGAATCGGGGCATGTGAGGCCGCTTTCGTGCTCCCGCGGCGCGCGAATGGGGCGTTGCCGCCGCGGTGGTGCCCTGGCCCCGTCGACGGCGACGTCGCCTTATCCATCGAAACACGCATCTCTCGCACAGAGATCCGGGTTTCGTTGCGTCGTGGTGCTGGCACGTTGTACGTACCTAGCTAGCTTGTTTGCGTCTTTCGTCCATGGACCGCCCGTATGTTCCATGCATGCATCGTATCACGCCGGCAGTTGGAGGCAAAAGCTAGCTGGTTGGCCAGAGTACTGTGCGTGCGTCTGGCTAGATAGAGCCGATCTTCGATCGTGTTCACGGGAACCTGGCTTGCTGCTAACAGAGTTGCGATCTAGCTTGTCATGAAGGCCTCGCGATCACCCATCTTAGCCGTCGGTGCCGACGTGGCCACGTAGTCACCTTGAGCGCAGGTCGGTCGTATGTATCATCATGAGGCCGCTGATCGCGCGCGAATTCTGGCCACGGATTGCAAGAACCCACGATCTGATCTGATCTGATGGACAGTGATCTAGTATAGTCGGGCAGTCTGAAAGTCCAAAACATATGCATGCCCTTATATGAGCACTCGATTTTTTTTTTTTTTTTTTTTTTTTTTTGCCACAGATAAGATTGCGCACATCGTACGTACTGGTTGCTAATGGGCATGTGGTGACGTACGACTTGCTAATTGTCAATAAATTTTGAGAATTTTTATAGTACATTCTACCATACCAGTAGTATATCTGTTCCAACGCGCGACACGATGAGTGTACGGGCGGGTCGATCCGGTCAACAAGGCAGCGGCGCGTGCGTACGCTAGCAAGCCGCGGATTCCTCGCCCAGCTGGCCGGAGAAAAAACGTGCGACTCCGGCGCGCGCCCCCGTCCGCGTCGCGGGCCCCGCCGCGACTTATGGATCCGCCGGCCGGAGGCAGCGTCTTGAACAGCAAGCTGAGGCAATCATGGGGCCGTAGCGTCCATCGATCGTGATCTCGTTGGAAATGTCTCCGCCCGATCGGCTGCTCCCATCTTGTTGGGGGTGTGCTGCCTGCCTGCCTGCCGTGCCGTCCGTCACTGCTAGAGATCGGCCTATTTCCCCTACCGCTTAATTTGCTAGTGATTCCTCGGGAACCGATTCCGAGTGGCCTCACCTGGCTGGACCTGGCCATCGATTCGACGCCACGCCGAGCTGATCACCTCACGGTGGAGCCTCTCGCGGTCGCCCATGGCCGCCTAGCCGCTCGCCAGCCACTCCAGTGGCGTCGTACGTACGCTTGATTTAGAGGAGCTCAGAAGCATGGGGAAGATTGAAATGGGGGGATACAGAAGGAAGGGACCGATCGAATGGTGTCCTTGGAGAATGGATGGAGGGAACAGAGGAGAGAATACATTGGGGGGAAGATGATCATGCATGGTAGGTCCTAGCTAGCACAACACTTTATGTTTGTAATTCGGTGGAGTGGTTGAAGATTTGCATCCCTATGTTCTTGCTACTTTCTTTCTTCTAATCATGCATGGGACGTCTTCACTGTATGTAGCTGCACCCATGTAACACACTTGCGGGTCATTTCTTCTTCTTCTAATCATTCCCTACGAATCATATGAAACGGTAGGGATTGTTTCTTTTGTCCTTGTGGGTTTTAAAGTCTCATCGTAAAGATATACACATTAATTTTTCTCTGTAGATTAAGGCTATGTTTGGATGGGCTAAAACTAATTGTTAGCTGGTTAATGGCTAGAGCTAATTGTTAGCCAGCTAATAATTAGTCCATCTAAAATTAGCCCATGGCTGTTTGGATACATGACTAATGGTTGGGCTAATTTCTTAGAAAAGTCATTACGCCCCTCATAATGGGTGAGGAAATGAGGATAAGGCCAGCGCGAGGGTATTTCAGACTTTTCCCAGCGTGTTACATGCTATTAGCCCAAATTAGCTCCTCCCCACCAGCTAATGGACTAATTGTTAGCTAAGGGATTGGTTAAAAATTAGTCCACCTATTAGTCTTTCTGTTTGGATAGACTAGAGATAATTTTTAGCCAGCTAACAATTAGTCCAGGGATCCAAACATGGCCTAAGCTAACACTGCTAGGGAGATTAAATATAGGGATTTCTAGTAGCGGTACCTAGCCCTGTTATTGAGTGTGTAGAAATTAAGGTGCTGCTGGCAGACAGAGTTGGTCGTGCCTGTCTGTCGGTCGAAGATTCAGCGATGTGAGTAGCTTCTGGAGTAAAAAGAAGAGAGAGCACATCTCTGCACTTACCGCCTGCTATATACGATTAGGGATTCTTTTTTACTATTGTTGAGAGGTACTAAACTTTATATTAAGTATAATAGCTAGATAAGATGTACTAAAATTTTAAAGGGTAAAGATACCAATTTTCAATACGTCTGGGCACTGTCAAAAATTTTCTCCGTAATGGTAAAAAGTGTTATGTATCAAGGGACTGAGCTGTCATATTACTTTAGTGTGCAAGTCAGCTCTATTTGATCAGTTAATTAGTAGGAGCGCCGAATAAAACACTCTGTGACTTGTTCTACGTACGCTCAACGAAATGTCAAGCATTCAGTTGCTATCAGGGTTCACAAAACCGGTCGATTTTTATCAATTTTCGTAAAAATCGATCGTGTCAGATCGGTTTGAAATCTTAGACCAGTTGATAAACCGTCCCAATTAAAAAAAATTTATGTGATGTAAATTGATCGAAAATAAGTGAAACTCACTCGATTTTAGACGAAAAATAGCTCAATAAAATTGGCCGTCCAAAAGGTTCAGCTCGACAGTCGGTTTTTCGAGAAAACTGATCGATTTTTATTTCTTGAATTTATTTAAACGCTCGGTTTCGAAACTCTTTGATTTTTAACAATTTTAGCTCGATTTTCACGATAAATCGATATCGTCGAGACCTAGATTTTTAATTCAGAAACAATTTGGTTAACCCTGGTTGATACTATTTCGATGGAAGCTAGCGCCACGGTGGAATGCAGGTACACTCGTTTGTTCTCCCAGCATGACAATATGTGGCACATATGCAGTACAGTCGAGTGTACTGTAGGTAGTGTAACAGCAGAGCAGAGTTCAGAGACAATCGGTCGTGTTCGAGGCAACGTGCCCGTGCCCCCGTACCCACATCGATCCAAGCAGAGCACCTTTCCTAACGCCAAAGTACATGTACAGTACCCGAGGTCGTCTACTTGGCACGTATAGATAGCTGTCGTACGAACTGGTTTTGGGGCCCACAAGCCAGTGACAACCATGGAGTGCATATTGCAAAGCGTACAAGCAGCATTAAGGAGACATATATGCAGTGCCTCCCTAAACAAATTAACAGTACGTAAACCCTAAAGCAAACACCACTAGTCGAAGCCAAGATGGCCTAACGGTATGTAATGATTAGCTTAGCTGCTGTTATTTAATTTGGCCCACGAGAATTCCCTGGGTATTGTTCTTTGTTCTTGCGAGTTGCGACTGCATCTATTATCTTAACTATTATAAGAATGAGTTGGTGGTGATGGTGAGTCTGCCAGGCCGTTTTTGGGTCAGAACAGTATGGGCCTAAGGCCCAATAGGTGAGGAATTATGTAGCTATTTAATGTTTGTCTAACCTTATTTGCATTTCATTGTATTCTCTTGTTCAGTTATTCTGCAGTAACGGATCTCAAATAAGTGATAGCTCAAGTTTTAAATTCTCGTTTTTTTATTTTTAAGAGTTTAGAACTTGTGGTGTCATCATTTATTTAAGATCCGTTGCAACGCACGGGCACTTTACTAGTATGTATTTATGTCTGACAGTCTGAGGTAGCTTGACAAAAGAGGGGGAAAAATCGTATATAGCACAAATTCAACCACGTATTTACAATATGATACAACATTTGTGAATATTTACAAAAAAGACAGTGTTGGCCGGTTCCTGGTGTACCATCGATGCATCAATGGATTTTGGGGGACCGGCCAAAGCTTGGATGGGAACTGGAAAACCGGCCAAGGGCCGTTGGAGGCTGGAAGCCAGAAGCCAAGCTTCGTTGGGAGCTGGGAAACCGGCCAAGGGCTTCGCTAGCTCATGGGCAACCGGCCAAAGATGGCTCGGTCGACGAGGCAGGGCAGCTTTGGTGCTTTGCTGCTTTGGTGCATGCATGGAATCTCATCAATTTGCCAAGGGCCTTAGCCGGCCAGGGCATTTTCCTGCTTTCGGCGCACCAAACAGACAACAAAGTGACGGAAGTGATCGTGAATCTCCGTGATTAGCGCAAATGAAAACTTCCTGGCTATATAAAGAGGATCGAGGGAACGGGAAAACGACGTTCACGAGTGATTAGCGAGTGAAGTTTCATTCTATGCGAGCGTGAAGTTTCTCCCCGGCGAGCGCGAAGTTTCATCGAGCGTGAAGTTCCAGTGAGCTAGTGAAATTCCATTCTCTGGCTACTCCAACTATGCGAAGTTCCATTCTCTAGTTATTGCGTGAAGTTCTATTTTCTGGTTATCCATAGCTTAACTATTAATTGAGCTTCTATTTTGGTTCTTCAGAGGAAATCACGATTCCAAGACAACCGAAGGCAGAATTGATATTCATCATAAACTTGTTGCTGCAGCAATCGAGGTGCACATTACTAAAGTTTAATGCTATGCATAATTAATGATACTTTTATTTATGCGATCGTATATTGCAAACTTGGTAGATATATCGCCGCATGCCATAACAATTTGCGAAATAATCGTAACTCCTAAAAATGTCTTCGTCTGTAAGAATATTGAAATGGAATGAAAAGTTGAGTCAACTATTCTTGCATAAAATAACAACCTTCTATTAGGATTATAGTCTCTCCAGAGGTCAGGACCCTCTGCCGAGCTTGCGTTGGAACGTTGGACTCTATTTACCTCGAACGATTATTCGCAGAAGCGAAAGACTGTTTTTATTTTTGGACGTAATCTCTACTTGGACACGAAAGGAGTTGACCTCCTTTCTCAACTTAGTAACTTCAACCAAATGTAGCTGTTTAATCTGACTTAAAATTTGGTGCGCCGAACCTCTGGACCTGGGTAAGTTATTTTTACTTATTAATTCTTTTGGTTCTGACTGATGTTTTTGCTTCGTGTAGATACCGATGTTGTAGAGACCGGACCCGTCGACCTCGTCTCCGTTGTAGAAAACTCCGAGCAAGGTAAGCACCTCGTTCGATCATGTTGTTCCCATTATTTTACTTAGGTTATGTTCACATTATTTTACTGAGATTCTGCTGTTTTAAACAAATCGATGCATGCATGCGTTAATTTCCATAAGAATCCTATATTGCGAACTCAGCACATATATCCCCGCATTAACCCAAAAATTGATAGATGACATCCTTGACAGCTTGAAGATTGGGTTAGACATCTATTAATGCTGTATTTCTTGGTTTCTGTTCTTGGACCCGAAGAATTTACGAATTAATCCTAACATCTAAAAACTTCTACGTTTGTAATAATATTGAAATGGAATAAAAAGGTAAATTAAGTCTTAGCGCATAAAATAACAACCTTATTTTGGGACTACGAACTGGCAATGGAATGTTGAACTATCTCGGAGGGCTAAACCCTCTGATCACCATTGAATGTTTTAATTTCAGACGATAATTTGCTTGAGGGTAGGACTATTTTTATTTAGGATGATTATTCGCAGAAGCGAAGGACTGTTTTTATTTTTGGACGTAATCACCACTTGGACCCGAAAGGAGTTGACCCCCTTTCTGAACACAATAACTCGAACGAACGTAGCTGCTTAATCCGACTAAAAAATTGGTGCGCCGAACTTCTGGACCTTGGTAAGTTATTCGCAGAAGCGAAGGACTGTTTTTATTTTTGGACGTAATCACTACTTGGACCCGAAAGGAGTTGACCTCCTTTCTCAACTTAATAAGTCGAACCAAATGTAGTTGCTTAATCTGACTTAAAAATTGGTGCGCCGAACCGTTGAACCTTGGTAAGTTATTTTGCCTTATTACATCCTTCGCTTCTTACTGATGTTTTTTGCTTTGTGTAGATACCGCTGTTGTAGACACCGCAGCCGTTGACCTCGACTCCGTTCCAGAACAGTCCGAGCAAGGTAAGCACCTCCTTCGATCATGTTGTTCCCATTATTTTACTTAGATTATGTAGGCGTAATGGAACTTGGAGAATCGGTCAGGATAATTAAAATGGGCTAAAATATTGATCGTAGGTGGTGAATCAATTTAATAAAGCGCGACTATATAAAATCGAGTGAAACCTTTATAATGTGAAGGAAAAATTTGTAAATCCTATAATAATATGATTAAGCGATGTGGGAAAAGGAATATGAATTTGTAGATAATTGTAGTAGTTTGTAATTTATTAGTTGTTAAACGTAAGAAATAATTAATGTGCTATAACCTGATTATTTAACCATTAAAAATTATGAAGCCACTTTTGTTATTCTCAGTAGGAAGTAAATAACATGTATTCGTAAAAAAACTTACGGTGTACCAATTAGCTTTTGTTCGGTAGGTCATATCGGGAGCCATGACACAGTTAAAGTATACCGTAATGCCGTAATATGCTGCCGCAATACCCCTAAGTTTTATTGTCAACGTTACCTTTTAAGCCTTTTCGGCAGCCCATAAAATATCACGTTTAAATGTAATTTTTGGCACGAATACTGCAGATGTGCTCTTCGATATATGGAGTACCATATTCTGGGAAAATATTTTATTTACACCTTACTTTGCTACAAAAATATGCTGCCGCAATACCCCTAAGTTTTATTGTCAACGTTAACTTTTAAGCCTTTTCGGTAGCCCGTAAAATATCACGTTTAAATGTAATTTTTGGCACGAATACTGCAGATGTGCTCTTTGATATATGGAGTACCATATTCTGGGAAAATATTTTATTTACACCTTTCTTTGCTACAAAAATATGCTGCCGCAATACCCCTAAGTTTAATTGTCAACGTTAACTTTTAAGTCTTTTCGGCAGCACGTAAAATATCACGTTTAAATGTAATTTTTGGCACGAATACTGCAGATTTGCTCTTTGATATATGGAGTACCATATTCTGCGAAAATATTTTATTTACACCTTCCTTTGGTACCAAAATATGCTGGCGCAATAACCCTAAGTTTTATTGTCAACGTTAACTTTTAAGCATTTTCGGCAGCCCGGAAAATATCACGTTTAAATGTAATTTCTTGCACGAATACTGCAGATTTGCTCTTCAATATATGGAGTACCATATTCTGCAAAAATATTTTATTTACACCTTTCTTTGGTACCAAAACATGCTGGCGCAATAACCCTAAGTTTTATTGTCAACGTTAACTTTTAAGCCTTTTCGGCAGCCCGTAAAATATCACGTTTAATTGTAATTTTTGACAACGTGATTAGTTCACCATTGAAAATTATGAAGCCACTTTTGTTATTCCTAGTAGGCAGTAATAGATAATTTGTGCAATTTTTAAATTTCCATTTGGTTAGAAGTGAGGCTATGTTCCATTTCTCGATTTATGTTCTTTAACCCGAAGAATTTATGAATTAATCCTAACACCTAAATATTCTAATTCTGTAAGAATATTTGAATGGAATAAAAAGTGAAATTAACTCTTATCGCATAAAATAACTACCTTGTTTTGGGACTATGAGTCTTTCCGGAGGTCAGGACCCTCTGGCAAGCTTGCACTGGAACGTTGAACTATCTCGGAGGGCTGGACCCTCTGATGACCATAGGACTGTTTTAATTTCGGACAATTATTCGCTTGAGCGAAGAACTGTATTTATTTCGCACGGCATCTTGTTTTATTTCGGACGATTATTAAGCGGCGAAGGGCGATTTTTTTACGTAATCACCACTTGGATCCGAAAGGAGTTAACCTCCTTTCTGAACATAATAACTCGAACCAACGTAGCTGCTTAATATGACTTAAAAATTGGTGCGCCGAACTTCTGGACCTTGGTAAGTTATTTTGCATTATTACTTCTTTTACTTCTTTCTCCTGTTTTTGCTTCGTGTAGATACTGAAGTTGTAGAGAACGCACTCGTCGACCTCGACTCCGTTGTAGAAAACTCCGAGCAAGGTAAGCACCTCTTTCGATCATGTTGTTCCCATTATTTTACTTAGATCCAGTTGTTCTGAATTAATCCTTGTATGCATGCGTTAATTTTCGTAAACTTTGTAGATATATTCCCCGCATTCCATTAAAATTTGACATGACATCGTTGGTAGCTTCAAGATTGGGTTAGACATGAACAAATGTTCCATTTCTCAGTTTATGTTCATGTACCCGAAGAATTTAGGAATTAATCGTAACACCTCGAAACCTGTACATACGTAATAATATTCAAATGGAATAAAAAGTAAAATTAATGATATAAAATTGAGTAAAGCCTTAAAAATCCAAAAGTAAAATTTATAAATACTAAAATAATACTATAATGTAGTTGATCAAATAAATTTGAATTTATAGTTAATTTTTAGTAATTTCTAATTTAGTTGTTGTTCAACATAGGAAGCAATAAATTCGATATAACCTGTTTATTTCATCTTTGAAAAATTATGATCTGATATTGAAAATTAGATATGGGTTAAAAATGCGAGTGCAGCCGATCGATCAATTCAATCAATTTAGGCAATTTCAGGATGTAATAACCTAGTAGGCAGTGAAGAACATGAGTTCGTAAAAAAACTTATGGTGTACCAATTAGCTTTTATACGGTAGCTCATGTTGGGAGCCATGACGCAGTTAAAGTATACCGTAATGCCATAATTCATGAGAAAGAACAAGAGGAAGAAAAAAAGAAAAGAAAAGAAAAACAAGAAAAGCATTCCATTTGAAAGAGTATTGGCAAGTACCGATCTTAGGTCATGCGAGACTTGTACAATCGGTCGAGGATAATTAAAATGGGTTAAGAATAATCATCGCAAATTGGCCGATCATATAAAAATGTCAAGGTAAAATTTATAAATCCTAAGAATAATCAATCTGAATTTGAATTTGTACATAATCTTTGTAGTTTGTAATTAATTAGGTGTTAAGCGTAAGAAATAATCAATCTGTATAACATGATTATTTCACCATTCAAATTATGACGCCACCTTTGTTATTCCTAGTCGGCAGAAAGAACATGAATTAAGTAAAAGAACTTAGGGTGCACCAATTAGCTTAAAAATGTGAAGGTAAAATTTATAAATCCTAGAATAATATGATAAGCGAGTTGGGAAAAGGGATTTGAATTTGTAGATAATTTGAGTAGTTCGTAATTAATTAGGTGTTACGCGTAAGACATAATCAATCTGTATAACGTTAACGTGATTAGTTCACCATTGAAAATTATGAAGCCACTTTTGTTATTCCTAGTAGGTCAGTAAAGAGCATGAATTAAGTAAAAACTTAGGGTGCACCAATTAGCTTTTATACGGTAGCTCATATCGGAGCCATGACGCACTTAAAGTACACCGTAATGCCGTAATTCATGAGAAAGAACAAGAGGAAAGAAAGAAGAGAAAAGAAAAGAGAAAAACAAGAAAAACATCCCATTTGAAAGAGTATCGGGAAGTAACAATGTTAGGCTGTGCGAGACATGTAGAATCGATGAATCAGTGCGGTAAATTTGGTGCAAATTTGATTAAAATTGCCTGAATTAAAATTGTAATGACTAAAAGGTTTAATATTTGTGCAACAGATGGACACATTTTTGAAAATATATCATGCGAAACGGCCCTCTGTTTTGCACGGTAGAGTGGTGACCATGGACAATTGCATGCACGTAGACTGACACAATAGCCATCCCGAGTGGATTGGGCGGCTAAAATCACATGTTGTTGCCGTACTACGTGTGAACCGTGATACGCAGAGGGTTCGTCTAGAAGGGGTTCGCCCACGATACGTTCCAAACAGCCCTATGGTTGTGTACACACTCTTCCGGTGAGAAATAATAGTTCATGGGATTTGTATGCCCAAAGCGAGCGAAGAGAATTTTGAGTTAGGAGTGTATGTAGAGGTATTTGCACGACACCAATCAGGAGTTCGGGTCTACTTCGAAGCGATGAGACCATGATTTGTCACATGGGCCACAGGATCCACCACAGGATCCACCAACTGTGGAGGGGTGGACCTCGGGGCATGGCGAAGAACAAGTTGATGCGGCGGAGGTTGGTGAAGGTGGCGTTAGCGGGGATGAAGGAGCGGCAGACGATGGCGAAGAACAAGTTGATGCGGCGGACGTTGGTGAAGGTGGCGGTAGCGGGGATGAAGGAGCGGCGGACGATGATGACCCAGCACCTGCTATACAATACTTTCGAGGTATTTGTCTGCTGGATTGTACCCTTGTGGATTACAGTAACACGTCCGCTGGGGCGCACACCCATAATGACATTCGAGGTGGGCAACGTTTCCGTAACAAGCAGGAGGCAATTCACTTCCTAAGCACGTACGCCATCATGACAAGACGGGAGCACACTCGTAACCGGTCGGATCGCACCGTGTACGAGGTTAAGTGCAAAAAGTACCCCCATTGTCCCTTCTTTGTACGAGTTCAGCAACCAAAGCACGAGGATCACTTTAAGGTTCGTGTATATATTCCTCATACATGCACCGAGGAATCCATAAGGAACATGAGCGATTTAATGAACGCGAAGTACGTAGCGCAGAACATAGTGAACATCGTTGGAACCAACATCGCGATGACCCCCCGTGTAATTATGGAGGAGATGCAAACAAAACACGGGATGGTGATCACGTATAGCACGACTGGAGAGCAAAGCAGAAGGCATTGAAGATGCTTTTTGGGGGCTTCGAGGAGTCCTTCAACTTTGCTCCTAGATTATTACGTAAGATAGCCATGACAAACCCAGGCACTCGATTCGCCTTTGGGGATGAGCATGTAAGGATGGAGGGCGGGTCTTTGAGCCCGGTGGACGGTACCTCGTCAGGCTATTCTGGTCGTTTGGACAATGCATCGAAGCTTTTAGGTATCGGCAGACCGATTATTTGGCGTCGACGGTACATTCTGAGTGGGAAGTTCCGTGGGGCCGCTAATCGCACTCATTTGTAGATGCAAATAACCGAGATCATCCCATTGGCGTTCGCTCGTGGAGAGTGAGAACAACGATAGTTGGTCGTGGTTCTTGGCACCGCTTAAGAGCCGGTCGTGGAGTGCGAGGAGCGCGTTTGCGTTGTGTCCGACCGCAACAAAGGCCTTCTCCACGCGTTGGATGTCATGCACGACACAAGCTCCTCGGTGAAGCGGCCCGATGTGGAGAGGAGATGGTGCATGCGACACCTAGGTGCGAACTTGTATTCAAGCTACAAGAACAAGGCGATGGTGAAGAGGTTCAAAGCCATGTGCCTTCAAAACCAACCTCACAAGTTCAACACGATATGGACGCAGCTGAACGACACCACACGGAAGATGATGGAAGACGACCAATCACAGGAACAACAACTACGCTCTCAAGTGGTGGCAGGCGGACTTTGGTTAGTCGCCGCGGCCCACCTTCACCGATGGATTGCGGGAAGCCACCGAGCGGTGGGCGCTACTCCACGACACGAACGGAGCGAGGTACGGACAAACCAGTAGTTCATGGTAATTACCGCGGTGTTTAGGTGAATTCTCGTTGAAGCTAACATAAACCATTTTAGGTACAACATCATGACCACGAACATAGCGGAAGCTTTCAACAACGTACTGAAGGGTGTTCGCGGCCTTCCGTTGTGTTCAATCATTGAGCTCACCTTTTACCGGGCGGCTGATTACTTCCGTGATCGCGGGAACGCGGCCGAGGCGTATGTCACTACGTACGCACCAAGAGTGGAGAAGATCCTCCAATCGAGAAGGCAGAAGGCACACTTCCACCGCACTAGGATTTATGACCTAGGCACGAATAAATTCGAGGTGATGTGCAAGCGCAAATACCAATCTGGGTATCTCGCGGGGACAACGTGCGGCGATGCCGGTTAGAGGCGGAGGAGGCTACCTGCACGTGCAACAAGCCGAAGCTGCATCACATCCCGTGCTCCCATGTGTTGGCCGCATGTCGCGACATGGGTGGGAACGATGCATCACAATTCATCTCACCATACTACACCGTGCATGCTTTGAAGAGCACTTGGCGTCCAAAGATGAGTTCGTTCACAGTTGGAGTGAACTACAAGCTCATGGAGGGCCCCACCTGGAAACCGTACCCACTGAGTAGACGCACAGAGCCAGGAAGGCCAAGGAGCACTAGAATGCAAGGTGACATGGATGCGGCTGATGCGGAAGATGGTTTGCGAAAGTGCTCATTATGCAAACAACCTGGACACGACCGCAGGAGGTGCCCCAATCCACGCAGTACTTAATTAGCAGTGCATAATTTGACATTGTGTACTAAGTAGTGCGTACTTTCGTATTGTGTACTCAGTAATGTGTACTTTATAATTGTGTACTTTGTAGTGCGTACCTTCCTTCATATTGGGTACGTAGCGTTGCGTACTCGGCGTGTATTCCTATTACCGCGCGTTGACATTGCAGGCTATGGCGGGCATTGCACTTCCAGAGCTACTCAGTGAGTTGGTTGATCACGAGAAACACACCGTGAGGCGATTTGTTCAGGACATGAGGTGCGACACAATTGTATGTTACATGTGGTGCAATATTTGCGATGCCTCTAACCTTAATTGCGTGCACATTTCGATTGCCCGCTCTGTCTGCCGGCCGTTGCACAAAATACCGAAGTTGGACGGCGGTTCTATATTCCACTCGCCCGTGCAGTCTACTACCCTTCGCGCTTCTCATGGACGGAGCTACGATGGTAGGGGGCATGACCACGCCGATGCCAGGCCTCGATCGGGCACTTCTTACTGGTCTGATCGATCGGTGGCGGCCGGAGACGCACACATTTCACTTTCCATTCGGTGAGATGACTATCACTCTAAGAGACGTAGCCATGCTCACCGGCCTCCCCATTAGGGGCCAACCTGTGGTGCTTTCCCGGCCCAGAAGAGGCCTGTGGCAGCAGTACGTGACGGCCAGGTACATGGAGAGTATTTGTTAAGTAATGTATAAAATGATAACGATACGATGTACCTAATTAATCCGGAGTACCTGCAGGTTTGGGCTGCCGTACACACGTAAGGATACCGGAGTGTCAATGAGCTGGCTACAAGAATTACAAGAGTACCAACCATGCCCACAGGATGCATTTAAGCTACCATAGAACGACATTACGAAGTTTATCTGTATTGCTTGCTTGGTGGTTTGATGTTCACGACCACGAACAGTGACACCATCTCCCCGCATATAGTTTGGATAGCTCGAGAGTTGGCCGCAAATCTAGAGGATATGACGACATACAGCTGGGCATCCGCGGTCCTAGCTGACACGTACCGTGGGTTGTGCGAAGCATGCGTACGACATACTGCTAGGGGCACAATTACTGGATGCGTGCAATTGCTCCAGATGTGGAGTTGGGAGTACCTTCCGATATCTAGGCCTACAATCGGTAGAAGGTACTACCCCATCGATGTGGGCCATGACATGCCAGAGCCCTCTCGCCCCACTATGGGTTATCGTTGGATGCACGCACGGCTAAGATGGTCGCCGCTTGATGACCAGGCGAGCTACAGGCGGGTGGTAGCAGATATGGACCTACTAACCGCTGACAATGTGACTTGGGATCCATGGACGCCGCAACGAGCCGACGAAATTGCCACCAACGGGCTCATATCTGGTTGCTGCCTGGTGGACATGTCATTTTGGATGACGACATGCTTCGTCGTGTACATGAACGTGGTGGAGGTCTATTCGCCCGAACGCGTCCAACGACAGTTCGTGTGGCGGCAGATAATCCCGCCCACCACCGCGGATGCTTTGGGAGGTCGACGGTACGTATTTCATGTGTGTCATTATTGTCATCTTCGTCAAACATTTGCCTTTACAATGCATTGACCATTACAGGAGAAGCGCTATGGGTAGTGCGGGAGCAGTCGATTGGACCGCAGTCCATGCTACTCACATCACGCGATGGGTCGAGTCAGCATCGCAGTAGGTGGTCGATCCCATTGGGCCGTACGACCCCGATGAGTACGACAGCTACCTTGCATGGTACCGCGGCCGCACGCGTGCCACGTTGCTTAGCCAGGAGATCGAACCACGCGCCATGGCATACCCAGAAGAAAAGTCGCGACATGCGCAGACTCTGGTGCACCCATCGTAGTAGTAATATTTATCATAACTTTCATATTCAAATTCCTAATAACTACATACTGCAACGCAGACTCGGGAGGTATCGCAAATAATTGCCCATGGCGATGAACTGGCGTCCCACCCTCCGGGGTCCTCTGGCTCGACGTCGGCAGCCAATCAAATGAGACGTTACTTCGCGTCTCAAATGCCAGATTACTCTCGGCGATGCGTGGGCTTGGAGGCTCTGCACGACAGCCACGCAACTACGGCTCTCCTCGCATGGATCCAACTCATACCTCACACGCTAGGCGGTCCGTCGGCATCCGTCCCTCAAGTGGCGACCGAGAGGACGCCCCAGCACGTGCGTCCACGTCCCATGTGGGAAGCCAGTCAGCGCGCCATCATCCTAGCCCCCGTGTTGAAGTCCCAACTAATCGTTGGGGACAAGGGGAGCAGGAGCAGATTGTTACGTCTGGCCCAGCAGAACCGTGGTCACCATGGGACGACATACCTGGCACGTCGGCCCCACCGCCTGCGCCGGAAGTGCCATATTTCTCGCCCTCCTACGCGACGGACTACGATCCAACCACAACAGTGGAGCGAGCCTGGTGCTTTCGACCTCGAGTTGATGTCAGGACATACTACCTTTACTGCTCTACTAGGGGGCAGCCGGGCATCTTGCAACCGCAACCGGTTGCAAACATACTGCATGCGGGTCCACTACAAACGACCAATCCAGATGCATGGTACAACTATTCCCACCAGGCCTCGCGACAATATACCTTTGCGTTGGGTGCACCTCCCCCTGACGAAGATGTCGACGACCGCCTGTGTCCGAGTAGGCGAGGGGCCATCACAGCCGCAGGATCGAGGAACACAGTCCCCGCCATGCGTGTACCGAGGAATTCATGAGAAGGCAAGCTGGACGTCGCCGCGGGGGCCGTCAATAATGTAAAATAACTTCATGTAGGGCCTCCGTCTCATGTAATTACTAATTGTACGTACTAAAGATGCGTGCAAATTGGACAAAGTGCTGTCCATTTCCCGTATTGCATGATGTTGGTGGCTACAACCTTCAGTACACTTCGAATTAATGTCTACTGTTGGAATAATTGCTCTAACATGACCTGTGAAAGTTAATACCGTAGGACGTGACCTAGTTAGAACGGCAAAGCCTTAACGATTCAATTTTTCGTAAGACATATTTACGCACTTATAAGATTCTTCACTTCTACGTATTCTGTCGTAGTATCTTGTTCTTCCGCTGTATTATATCTAAAATGTTTTACTGACCTTGTCTTGCTTCAAAATTTTGTAGATGCCTGTCTTCACCTCGTTTGCCATGACGGAGGGAGGATTTTGTGAGGAGCTATCTTTGATGCTCCAGGAGCTGGGCTACACTCGTCGCCCGGAGTACCACCGCTTCCGTGCCCGCTTTAGCCGTAACTTTTGGACAAGGAGATTGCTCATCTTCGCCAAGGGTCCTCGGTGGAATGACCGCAACCGGTACTTCACGGTGGAGCGGCTAAAGCTCGATGATGCTCTGCAGGATGCGGCGAGCGGACTCTCCTTCACTTCGGCGAGAGCTACCGCTACGATTGGAGGACACTCCACGGCTCTTTCCCTCCCATGAGGTGGGAGGAGTCACAACCGGTTCCGAGCTTACAGCTGAGTCGACCCCACCATTGTGCACATGGGTGGGCTCATCCAGCGCGAGACAAGGCGTATGTCCACATTTCTTGTGAGCTTCAGGACACTTACAGGATCTTGCTGCGGCGAGGCCGAGATCGTTCACCAAGGACTTGCGGCGTGGAGCCGCTCCATCTCCACCAGACGTGTGCAGGAGGCGCAATGACAGCACCACCATCGCTGCCCGGCCAGAGGACCTTCCACGTAGAGGCTCGACCCCAGGCGCCGCGAGGTCAAGCGTCGCCGAGGTCCGCCGCTCAGAGTAATCGCACGGAAGTCCGTGCGGCGTGTTGAGCGATCAAAGGCGTTCAAAGACTTCTTGGCGGCTCTGGGAGCCAGACCTTCACAGTGCAGTGCGATTCGCGATAATGTGAGGAGTACTTAGTCCGGGCGGTAGCACCCTTCTTTGTTCACGCTGCAACGTTCAATAATTGTGTGTGACGGACTATGTAGTGCTTTTATGCATTTGTGGTACAACCATCTTAATAAAATAAGTATTCTGTTTGAACTAGAGTTTCTCTCGCTCATAAAGTCATCCATATTGGCGATTCAGATGTGTAATTACCGAATTCTTTGTAAGACAATATGTATCTTTCCAAATGTATTCGAATATAAATAGGGGGGATTGCAAAATAAAGTTCGAAGCTATTTGTTGGATCCGACGGAGCGGGCGTGCTCATCGATATATGGACTACCATATCCAGAAGAAATATCTCATGGACACCTTTCGTTGCATCTAATATCTCAGTTACAACCCTCTTCGCATATAAATTTTGAACGCCCAATAAGCCTAAGTATTATATGCGCGCACAAACCCTAACGATGAAGGATTTTCGGCGGCCCGTCGGAAAGCATGTTCGAAGTTATTTTTTGGGGCGGATGTACCAGATTTGCTATTTGGTGTATGGACTACCATATTCTGCAAAAATATCTCAGTGACAACTCTCTTCGCATATAAATTCTCAACGCCCAATAAGCCTAAGTATTATATGCGCGCACAAACCCTAACGATGAAGGATTTTGGGCGGCCCGTAGAAAAGCATGTCCGAAGTTATTTTTTTGGGGCGAATGTACCAGATTTTCTATTTGGTATACGGACTACCATGTTCTGTAAAAATATCTCAGTTACAACTCTGTTTGCATACAAATTCTCAACCCCGAATTACCCTAGGTATTATAGTCGCGCACAAACCCTAACGATGAAGGATTTTCGGCGGGCCATAAAAAAGCATGTTCGAAATTATTTTTTGAGGCGAATGTAGCAGATTTGCTATTTCATATACGGACTACCATATTCTGTACAAATACCGAAGTTACAACTCTCGTTACATCTAATATGTACTAGCGCAATACCCCTCATTATCATAGCCGCGACCAAACCATGACGATGAAGGTTTTTCGGCGGCCCTGAAAGTGCATCTAGGCCCCTCAATTTGTTTTGGTGATTAATGATGACACAATTAAAGAGATCTAATGTTTTATCCAAGAACACTGCAGATATCGAGATTATATTGAGCTTGGAATGACATTGGACACCCCCACGACTACTTAAAATCAAAAGGACGGCATCAAGACCATAATTGTAATCTTATATTTATTTGCGTCTTAAGGATAGCCGTACTATTAAGAAGTACGACGAGAAATCGACTTTAGGATGTGCATGTGCTCAACATCATTTCTTGCATCTCACTTTAGCACTCATACACTTGGTTTTGAAAAGTTTAATGTTGAAACCGTTCTGGGTAACCCGGAGTATCCGGACATTTAGTCCGGAGTCTCCGAATTCAATCCGGAGTATCCGGACATTAAGTCCGGAGTCTCCGGGTTGAGCCCCTCGGTTGCTTCTGGTTTGATTGGTCCGAGTATCCGACATTTGGTCCGAGTCTCCGGATAACCCGAGTCTCCGGGTTGTTTGTCCGGACACTCCGCCTGTTCAAAACGGGAGTAACGGCTAGTTTTCAAAAGAGTATTTAAAGCCTCCACTCCACTCCAACGGCTAGGATCTCTATTGAGCTCATTCATAGCAGCATTCAAGCCATTCCTAACCATCTCTAAGCATTCAATAGAGCCCCCATCTTCCTCCCACCAATTAATTTGGTTGTTGATCCTTTTGGTGAGGAGAGGAAGAAGAAAAGTGCAAAGTGCATTCATTTCATCTTGTTGAGCACTAGTTCATCCTCCAAGCGATTCTTCGTGGTGCTTTTACTCTTGGAGGTTGAAGGTCTCCTAGACGGCTAGGAGTCACCGGGAGCTACCAACGCGTGTGGTGAGCCCCGGTCGTTTGTGAAGGCGAGTCTCGCCTCCGAAAGGGAAGAGACAAGAAGTGAAGCCCGCGAGTGCATTTGTGCAACACCGGGAGGAAAGCGGGTTGAAAGAGACCCCGGCTCAAGTGTGACCGAGCCACCTCAACGGAGACGTAGGGTTCCCTTCAAGAACCTGAACTTCGGTGAAAAATCTCATCTCTCGCATTCTTTTTTCTTCCTAGATTTGCTTGGTTAGATTTGAATTTGTAAAGTTAGTTCTAGCTCTTTGCTTTGAGTAAATTCAAATCTTGTCTTGCAATTGTTCTAGGTTGTTCTTGCTATTTACTTCTAGTAGTTTGTTGCGCTTGCTAGAGTAGTTTTCTTTGCATTCCCGAGCCAGCTAACCCGGAGACTCCGGTATTACATACCGGACACTCCGGACAAGCCGGAGTATCCGGACCAAAACCCGGAGACTCCGGATTGACCAGCTCGGACCTTTTTATTCCGCTGCGTAATTTTTAATCCGCCTATTCACCCCCCCTCTAGGCGACATCGTTGGTCCTTTCAATTGGTATCAGAGCCAAATCTCCTTTACTTTGGCTTAACCGCTTGGAGAATCAAAGATGTCTGATATAGAGAAGGTTACCGAAACCCATGGCCAAGAGAAAGCCTCGGGTTCCGGTATCGGGGTTGCTATTCCTTTAGATTATTCCTCTTTTGGAGTCTCAAACTCCTCATCTTATGTTTCCGTCTCGTCTGGCCGAGCGCCTCATTTCGATGGCACTCGCTATGCGGCATGGAAACACAAGATGAAGATGCATTTGAGATCACTTCACCCTTGCATTTGGAAGATTGTTGAAACAGGTTTCAAGCCCGCAAACCCCAACAATCTCACCTCCGAGGAAGACAAAGCTCAACACTTCAACGACTTGGCCGTCAATGCCTTGTTTAATGCTTTGAGCGACTCCGAATTCAACCGAGTCGATGGCCTTGACAATGCTAAGGATATATGGGAAAGATTGATGGTGTCCCATGAAGGTGTATCAAGTGTTCGTGAATCGAAGATCGAGCTTATCATTGGAGAACTAAGCCGATTCACTTTGGAAGAAGGAGAGTGCTACACCAAGATGTTTGATCGCTTAATGGTGCTAGTGAATCAAGCAAAGGGACTTGGAAGCACCGAGCTCACCGACAAAGCAATTGTCAAGATCATTCTTCGAGTGATCACCCCACCAACCGCAATCTTGTGCAACTCATTCGCGACCGGCCAAACTTCGACACTCTCACTCCTCATGATGTGATTGGCCGGTTGATGACGGATGAGATGATGGTCAAGGAAGCGGAAGTGGTGGAGGAGCTCAAGTCCGGCAAGAAGAAAGGCATCGCCTTGAAGGCCGTCAAGGTGGTGCAAGAAGTCGAAGAGAGCTCAAGCGATGAAGAAGAGTCGAGCGGCCCCTTGACAAATGAAGATATGGCTTTGCTCGTCAGAAGATTTAACAAGTTCTTGAAGAAGAAGGGCTACAAGCCGGGTAGCCACTCCAAGGGCTTCGGCAACAAATCAAGAGGCGGCACTCTTCAAGAAAGTTATATGAGTGTTGGTAAACCGGTCATTTTATTGCCGAGTGTCCTCACAAAGAAAAGAAGGAAGACAAGCCTTTCAAGAAGGACAAGTTCAAGAAGAAAGACAAGGACAAGAACAAGAGGTACAAGGGCAAGGGTCATGCTTACATCGGCAAGGAGTGGAACTCCGACTCCGACTCCGAGTCCGAGTCCGAGTCCAACTCCGACAATGAAGGAGGACTCGCCACCGTCGCCATCGCTACTCCACCGACAAAGTCGAAGAGCCTCTTCGACAACTTGAGCGACGGAGACGAAGATGCTCCAATTTGCCTCATGGCAAAGGGGCACAAGGTATCATCTAAGAGCCAAATTCCCTCTATTGTTGATTATGGCTTAGATGATTGCGATAGCGATAATGATGAAGTAGCTTTTAAGTCTATGAATGACTTTGACATTGAAAAACTAGACTTGCTACTCAAAGACATTGAAAAGTTGGAGGAAGTTGTAGAACAAAAGGAGGCTACTCTTGAAGCTCAAGAGGATCTCCTTATATTTGAAAAGGAAAAGAATCTTGAGCTAGAGAAAAGCCTAGCTTTTGAGAGAAAGAAAAATGAGGACTTAGTCAAAAACTCAAATTTGACTAAGAATGAAATAGTTAGTCTTGAGATCACCAATGCTTCACTCGTAGAGCAACTTGCTCAAGCAATGGATGCTTGCAAGTCTCTTGAAGTGAAGCTTGTTGATCTCTCGAATAATGCCTCTTCCTCAATTAACAAATCCAATAGTTCAATGCCTTCAAGTAGCAATGGATGCGCTAGATGTTATAATATTGATGTTGCTACTTGTGCTACTAACCGTGAGACTTTGAAAGTCTTGGCTCATGAGAATGAGAAGCTTAAGGGGATGCTTGAAGATGGACTTCAA
The DNA here is from genome assembly GCA_036346355.1 of Rhipidocladum racemiflorum. NCBI lineage: Eukaryota > Viridiplantae > Streptophyta > Magnoliopsida > Poales > Poaceae > Rhipidocladum > Rhipidocladum racemiflorum. Next base: position 84,648,887 of record CM070573.1, on the reverse strand, counting down.
AAGTCCTACAAGGCTAGCAAAGGTTTAGAGGAGTATCTCATTAGCGCCAAGGTAATCCCAAGAAGCATGGGCTTGGATATGTTCCGCTAAGGGCAAAAGAGCAACATCGTGGTTGCTCCTTTAAGCAAGCCGATTCATTTTGTGAAAGGCGAAGGAACATCCAAGCACAAGGCTCACTCCGAGTTCTTTGCTTCATATGTTCTTAAGAAAACTAACATTGGTCGTGTAGTTGCATGTCATATTGGCGCAAGCCAAAGAATGCTCCTATTATTCGCTCCATTTGGGTCCCAAAATCTCTAGTTGCTAATGTGCGTGGACCTAACCAAGTTTGGGTACCAAAAAGCAAAAACTAAATATGTTTTTGTAGGCCTATATCTCCGGTGGAACAAGTTGGATTTTGGATAGCGGTTGCACGCACCACATGACCGGAGAAAAGGCAATGTTCGCTCACTTGGATGCAAATGGATCAAATAGTGAAAGCATTGTCTTTGGAGACAATGGAAAGGGAGAAGTAATTGGTTTGGGTAAAATTTCTATCTCAAGCAATTTTCAATTAAATAATGTTTTGCTTGTTGAGTCATTAAGCTACAATTTATTGTCCGTTGCACAATTATGTGAAGCGGGCTATAATTGTTTGTTTAATGAAAAGGGTGTGGATGTCATGAAGAGGGTTGACGGTTCAATAGCCTTTAAAGGGCGTTTGAAGGGTAAGCTCTATCTCGTAGACTTCAATACGGATAGACTTAATCTTGAAACGTGCTTAATGGCTAAATCTAGCATGGGTTGGCTTTGGCATCGCCGGTTGGCCCATGTTGGTATGAGGAATCTTCACAAACTCATTAAAGGCAACCACATTCTCGGACTAACCAATGTTGTCTTTGAGAAAGATAGGATTTGTAGCGCTTGTCAAGCGGGCAAGCAAGTTGGCGCCTCCCATCCCGCCAAGAACGTGATGACGACCTCAAGACCATTGGAAATGCTCCACATGGATTTATTTGGTCCCGTAGCTTATATAAGCATCGGGGGAAGTAAGTATGGTTTGGTTATTGTTGATGATTTTTCTCGATTCACTTGGGTGTTCTTTTGCATGACAAAGGTGAAGTCCAAGTGACATTGAAGAAATTCATGAGAAGAGCTCAAAACGAGTTTGAAGTAAAGATCAAGAGAATTCGGAGCGACAACGGCACCGAGTTCAAGAATATTGGCGTGGAGGAGTTTCTTGATGAGGAAGGAATCAAGCACGAGTTCTCGGCTCCCTATTCTCCTCAACAAAATGGGGTGGCCGAGAGGAAGAATCGAACCCTCATTGAGATGGCGCGGACAATGCTCGACGAGTACAAGGTTTCCGATAGTCTTTGGGCGGAAGCAATCAACACCGCATGCCACAGCTCCAACCGCCTCTACCTCCACAAGATCTTAAAGAAGACGGCGTATGAGTTGCTCACCGGGAAGAAACCAAATGTCTCCTACTTTCGAGTCTTTGGGAGCAAATGCTATATCCTTAATAAAAAGGCTAAGTCTTCTAAATTCGCTCCTAAAGTAGATGAAGGTTTCTTACTTGGTTATGGAACTAATGCTTACGCGTACCGAGTTTTCAACAATACCACCGGTGTCGTTGAAATCTCGCGTGACGTGACTTTTGATGAAACTAACGGTTCTCAAGTAGAACAAGTTGATCGTGTTGTGATTGACAGGGAAGAACCTCCTTGTGAAGCTATAAAGAAAATGGCAATTGGGGAGGTAAGACCTCAAAATTTGGAATCTCACCCGAGCTCCCCAACCCGGAGTCTCCGGCCTGAAACCCGGAGTGTCCGGATTAGTCCGGAGTCTCCGGGTCCAATACCGGAGTCTCCGGATGGGTCAGGCTCGGGCGACTTTCCCTCCTCGTCCAATCAAGCCCAAGATGGTTCAAATGCCACCCAAGATGATGAAGGCCCTATTCAAGCCTTGGACTCATCCGTACCTCATCCTAGAGTTCATCAAAGCATTCAAAGAGATCATCCGGTGGACAACATTCTTGGAGACATCAACAAGGGAGTATCCACTCGATCTCGAGTTGCAAATTTTTGTGAATTTTACTCGTTTGTTTCCTCTCTTGAACCTCTTAAGGTAGATGAAGCGCTTGAAGACCCAGATTGGGTGATGGCTATGCAAGAGGAACTGAACAACTTCAAGCGCAATCAAGTGCAGGAGCTTGTTCAAAGACCAAATCAAAATGTGATCGGCACAAAATGGGTATTTCGAAACAAGCAAGATGAAAACGGGATCGTGACAAGGAACAAAGCCCGTTTGGTTGCTCAAGGGTACACTCAAATAGAAGGTTTGGATTTCGATGAAACATATGCTCCAGTAGCTAGGCTTGAATCTATTAGAATATTACTTGCCTTTGCTACTCACCATGATTTCAAGCTGTATCAAATGGACGTGAAGAGCGCCTTCTTAAATGGACCACTTTCCGAGATGGTCTACGTTGAGCAACCACCCGGATTTGAAGATCCAAGGCATCCGGACCATGTCTACTACCTTCACAAGGCACTCTATGGACTTAAGCAAGCTCCAAGGGCATGGTTCGAATGTCTTCGAGACTTCCTTCTCGGACAAGGTTTCGTAGTCGGAAAGGCCGACCCTACTCTCTTTACTAAGCATATTGATAATGATTTATTTGTGTGTCAAATATATGTCGATGACATTATATTTGGATCTACTAATGAACATTTGTGTAAAGAGTTTAGCAAGATAATGACCAAAAGGTTTGAGATGTCCATGATGGGTGAGTTGAAGTTCTTCCTCGGATTCCAAGTTAAACAACTCAAGGAAGGAACTTTCATTTGTCAAACGAAGTACATCAAGGACATGCTCAAGAAGTTCGGAATGGAGGACGCCAAGCCCATAAAGACGCCAATGCAAGCCAACGGGCACCTAGACCTCGACAAAGAAGGTAAACCGGTCATCCAAAAGGTATATCGTTCGATGATCGGTTCTCTCCTTTATCTTTGTGCATCTAGGCCCGATATCATGCTTAGCGTTTGTATGTGTGCACGTTTTCAAGCCGCTCCAACAGAGTGCCACATGGTGGCCGTTAAGAGAATCTTGAGATATTTAGTGCACACTCCTCATTTCGGACTTTGGTATCCGAAAGGATCCTCCTTTGAGCTTATTGGCTATTCCGATGCGGATTATGCCGGTTGCAAAGTGGATAGGAAGAGCACCTCAGGAACCTGCCAATTCTTGGGTAGGTCCCTAGTCTCGTGGTCTTCCAAGAAACAAAATTCCGTAGCCCTATCCATCACGGCCGAATACATAGCCGGCGGAGTTGTTGTGCCCAATTACTTTGGATGAGACAAACCTTGAGTGATTATGGCCTTTCCTACAAAAGCGTTCCACTTTTGTGTGACAATGAGAGTGCCATAAAAATTGCCAACAATCCTGTCCAACACTCCCGAACAAAACACATTGATATTCGCCATCATTTCCTAAGAGACCACGCAACCAAAGGCGAAATTGATATCCAACATGTGAGTACAAACGATCAATTAGTGATATCTTTACCAAGCCCCTTGACGAGAAAAGGTTATGTGAATTGAGAAGTGGTCTAAATATTCTAGATTCTCGTAACGTGGCTTGATAAGTGCTCATATATTGGTTGGTGAATGAAAAATGAAGTTCAAAACTTTATTTATCTTTTTCTCTGAATTTACCATGTGTTATTGGCTCTTGATCTTAGGATCGCATCATTACTATGTGACTATAGTCTGATTGCTTGATTGTTAGCTAGTCACATGGTGGATGGATGCCCTAGGACTCCTTTCTCTCTCTCTCCGCGGGTCTCCGAAGCTTTTCTTGAAAAATTCTTTTTCTTCCCGAGCTGGGGAACCCGGAGTATCCGGATTTCTATCCGGACTCTCCGGGTATCCCGGAGTCTCCGGACATTTCGTCCGGAGTGTCCGGGTTAGTCCGGAGTCTCCGGGTTGGGGCGGTCGGTTAAACCCCAAAAATCCCGCGCGGATCGTTTCCTTTTCTTATTCCTCCCGTGCCTCTTCCTCTCTCGTGCCCTTCTAGAGATTAGGGTGATTCCTTCTCCTCTCTTACTCCTCCATTCAAGGATCTTTGGACCCTTCCTTCTCCTTGTTTGGAGTTCCCTAAGGTAAGGAACTCATGCCCTAATCCTTCTCTTTTCGGGTTTGGACTCTTTCCTCCGCTTCTTAGGGGATCTTGTGTGCTTCATCTCGTCTAGGGTGCGGCGCATCATCCTCTAGCTCTTCAATCTTCGGAGGAATCTCTCTCAATCACCCGTGTTCTTCTTTTTCAATCCCTTGAGGTGAGTACTCTCTTTCGTGCCCTAATCCCGCGAAATCTCTTGCTAGATTGTGCCCTAATCTTCTTTTGTTCATCCTAGAGGCAATCTAGATTTGTTTTTGATCGCGGTTAGGGTTGGTTTCCGCATCCTTGGCCGCCCGTGCGCTCCCTCTGGCACATCCGGAGTGTCCGGAGTCTCCGGGTCCATCCGGAGTATCCGGACATTTTGTCCGGAGTCTCCGGATGCAATCCGGAGTATCCGGACATTTTGTCCGGACTCTCCGGGGTGGGTGCCTCGGCGATTCGGTCATTTGTTTTTCGTCGTCTCTTGGCTAATTCCTCTCGTTCGCTCATGCAGTCGATGGATCCTTCCCAGGGAACTTCCGGAGGCAGCACTCCTCCTCCGCAGGCAGCAGGTGGTAGCGATCCCCCTTCGCAGGCAGCTGGTGGTAGTGCTCCCGCTCCGGGCGCGTCTCCCACCAATTCTCCTCCGCATCCTCAGCAGCCTCCGCAGAAAAGGCAGAGAATTGGAGTGGCCAAAAGGCCCATTTCCAGACCTCGAGGCCAGCTAGCTTCAGGATCAGCACCTGTCCAGTCTCCTCCTCCTCAGCAAGTTCCTGATCCAGATGAGCATCCAGCTGATACCCATGCCAGGCTTCGTGATCAGAAAAGAAGTCAGTTCCGTACCTCTGGGCATTTCATTGGTCCTCTGATCAAGGCCAAGCCAGTATGGAACTATCCTTTGTCCGTGAATCCAATGAGAGTAATTGACTATCGGACAGGATGCGGAAAAGGAAAAGCTATTGTCGAGCACGTAAAGAAGGATCCTCTCGAGCTTCACCGGGATGAGTATGTGGACCGCCCGGTTTTGGAACCGGTTTGATCTGATTACTATGAGACGGTCCTATACCCTCTTGAGCACCAGTGGTTCGCATGAAGACCATTGACCGGGAGTACATGGCCGCGGCGAGCAATCGATTTTCACTCGGATCATAGAGATTTGCGAGCTGCATCGGATCAAGAACATCATGGCATACAAGTATGATCGAACAATGAGGTCATCATGCGCTTCTATGCCACCTTGTATTTTGACAAGAATGATGAGGCCATTTGGTGGATGACTGACAGAATCTGGTATGTGGCTAGCAAGAAGAGATTTGCCAGAGTGCTCAATCTCAGGTACAATGCCAGTCCAAAGCTTCATGAGAAGAAAGTGTTGACTCCTGAGCAGATTGAGGCTTTGTATGACACTTCCAGGAGCTTCACAGTTGGGACCATCAAGGGTCTAAAGGACATTCCAAATTGTCCTCAACAGGATGTTGAGAGTCACTCTTTCTCCCAAGGAGGAGATGCTTCGCTATCGGGCCTATGGTAGGAACTCTTTGTTTCACCTCGTTGAGAGCACTGAGCCTTTTGACATTGTCGATTTCTTGTGGGAAACAATGAGGCAGAACGCGCAGAGCAACATGGCCAGTTGCAGCTATGCACCTTTCGTGATGACCTTGATCTCTTCAGTGAGTGGGCTGAAGTTTGTCAGAGATGAGGAGCATCTTTCTTACAAGGTCCGCCCTCAGTCTACTCCAGCCCCTCCGGTGCTCTGGTCTCGCTGCTAGGCTTCGCCGAGGTCGTGCTTCGGCCTCTACCTCTGCTCTCCTCGCTCCACTGTGTCTCCACTCCTTCCGAAAGCAAGAGGTCCCGAGCGGCACTCTTCGTGAGGATGCTCAAGCATGTCTTCCTCCTCTGCCGTGACATCTCCGCCAAAGTGTAAGGTGATGAGCAGCAGATCAAGAAGAATGGTCGTGACATCCGCGACATCCGCCGCCACAATGGCGGCGATTTCTCCTAGCGACTCTTCCGGTCTTCCGAGGAGAGTAGCGATGCCACTCCATGAATCGGTGTTTGGCATCACTTCTTGGTACTTCTCCTCCTCCTGCAGCTTGACTCGAGCAGTATTCAGCGTCTGGCGGCGAAGCGGACGGCAGTGATCTCCGTGTCCTCCCTCCTTTTGGTGTCTTGATGCCAAAGGGGGAGTGATTCTTTAGAGTCGTTTTACGTATTAGTGCTTTTTTATTGTTTTCTGTGGCTAGTGGACTTGTTTTTTTTATTTTATGTTGAGAACTATGTGTGTTAGGTGTGTTGTGGTTATTTCTCATTCAATGCATGGATTGCTTTCAGTTATTTGTGATGAGATACTTGTGCTTTTGAGGGGGAGCTCTCGGTTATTTCTCGTTAAATATGTGCATTCGTTCCCACTCAATTCCTCTAATGCACACATTTAGGGGGAGCTCCTCTCATTTATCTTATGCCTAAGTCTTGTTCTCGTTATTTTATTTGCTAATTAATTGTGTTGTCATCAATACACCAAAAAGGGGGAGATTGAAAGTGCATCTAGGCCCCTCAATTTGTTTTGGTGATTAATGATGACACAATTAAAGAGATCTAATGTTTTATCCAAGAACACTGCAGATATCGAGATTATATTGAGCTTGGAATGACATTGGACACCCCCACGACTACTTAAAATCAAAAGGACGGCATCAAGACCATAATTGTAATCTTATATTTATTTGCGTCTTAAGGATAGCCGTACTATTAAGGGGGTACGACGAGAAATCGACTTTAGGATGTGCATGTGCTCAACATCATTTCTTGCATCTCACTTTAGCACTCATACACTTGGTTTTGAAAAGTTTAATGTTGAAACCGTTCTGGGTAACCCGGAGTATCCGGACATTTAGTCCGGAGTCTCCGAATTCAATCCGGAGTATCCGGACATTAAGTCCGGAGTCTCCGGGTTGAGCCCCTCGGTTGCTTCTGGTTTCAGTTGGTCCGGAGTATCCGGACATTTGGTCCGGAGTCTCCGGATAACCCGGAGTCTCCGGGTTGTTTGTCCGGACACTCCGGCCTGTTCAAAAACGGGAGTAACGGCTAGTTTTCAAAAAGAGTATTTAAAGCCTCCACTCCACTCCAACGGCTAGGATCTCTATTGAGCTCATTCATAGCAGCATTCAAGCCATTCCTAACCATCTCTAAGCATTCAATAGAGCCCCCATCTTCCTCCCACCAATTAATTTGGTTGTTGATCCTTTTGGTGAGGAGAGGAAGAAGAAAAGTGCAAAGTGCATTCATTTCATCTTGTTGAGCACTAGTTCATCCTCCAAGCGATTCTTCGTGGTGCTTTTACTCTTGGAGGTTGAAGGTCTCCTAGACGGCTAGGAGTCACCGGGAGCTACCAACGCGTGTGGTGAGCCCCGGTCGTTTGTGAAGGCGAGTCTCGCCTCCGAAAGGGAAGAGACAAGAAGTGAAGCCGGCGAGTGCATTTGTGCAACAGGGAGGAAAGCGGGTTGAAAGAGACCCGGCTCAAGTGTGACCGAGCCACCTCAACGGAGACGTAGGGTTCCCTTCAAGAACACGAACTTCGTGAAAAATCTCATCTCTCGCATTCTTTTTTCTTCCTAGATTTGCTTGGTTAGATTTGAATTTGTAAAGTTAGTTCTAGCTCTTTGCTTTGAGTAAATTCAAATCTTGTCTTGCAATTGTTCTAGGTTGTTCTTGCTATTTACTTCTAGTAGTTTGTTGCGCTTGCTAGAGTAGTTTTCTTTGCATTCCCGAGCCAGCTAACCCGGAGACTCCGGTATTACATCTGGACACTCGGACAAGCCGGAGTATCCGGACCAAAACCCGGAGACTCCGGATTGACCAGCTCGGACCTTTTTATTCCGCTGCGTAATTTTTAATCCGCCTATTCACCCCCCCCTCTAGGCGACATCGTTGGTCCTTTCAGGCCCGTACAAAATCATACGCCTCGTGGCAGGAGGCTGAAAAAGAAGATATGACCGATGGCTGGAAAAGATGATATGACTAAAGGCTGGAAAAGGTGATATGACAGAAGGCTCGTAACCAGAGGGGACGTTCAAACAGTAGTGATTATTACGAACAACAACAACAGACAACAAGCTGCCACGGGCCGCTTTCCGATGTCGGCCCCTCCCCTCCCTCGCTAATGTGCTGCCAATTGTTGGCTGGCCACTGCAAGGCCACTACCAGCTGCAGATTCGCTTCAGCTAGGCCCCCACAGCGCGTTGCAAAGGCTGGCACGTGCCGCTCTCCTGTCCTGGCCCCTCGCCTCGCACGCTAATATGCCGCCAGCTGCAGCTAAGCTATAGCTAGGGTCGATTCCCTCCCAGCACCAGCTGCATTATTGCCGTCCTATCGAGTCTAATCGAACCACCGAAAGCAAAGGCCATGTCTCGCATGGATGTTCGCAGATGCATGCATTTGTCTGGCTATTAATTAAGAACGCGAGGAGTTCGACAACCCCAAGAGGAAACGCTGAGCATGCAGGTCTCTCAGGCGATTTTGACAACACGTTGAAAAAGCTGCAAAATCTCGAATTGACATGACACTGCCACCAGCTCTGTCAGGCCACTTGGACACCAAGCTACCAGCCAGACCACCCCAGCGCGCTGTAAACACTGCCACGTGGCGCTTTCCTGTCCCGGCGCCTCGCCTCGCACGCTAATGTGCCACCAGCTGCTGGCCAATGCCAGATCTGTGGCTTCTGGCGTGCACCACCACCGCGCAGTACAAACGCTCCCACCTGCCGCTTTCCTGTCTCGGCCCCTCGCTCCGAGCGCTGATGTGCCGCCAGCTGGCTCGTTTCTCCCTCGTGCCCTCGCTATAAATTACAAGGCCGCATGTATTTCTATCAGGCAATCGTGAGCCATTGTTTCGAGTTCATAAAGCTTCGAGTGAGTTGAGAAAACCCACAACGCAAAGAGTAGAACTAGTGGTTTAGCTTTCCTTTTTCCCAATATTTGATTCCGGCTTCGTGTTTCACAGGTATTATTTACGAAAATTATTTAGTACGCGAAGCTACATTGTTGTGTTGTTGGGTCAGTGAGGTACAAGGGATATTGATTGGTTCTTGGGGGCTTTGAGTCCATCTATATCTTTTTTTTTATATTTTTGTTCGAAGAAATATTTCAGTTATGCTTGAATCCTACTCTTTTAGGCTGAAATATAATTGCTACCAATGTGTAGATGGACAAGGATCCGGAGCGGCTCAAGAAAGGCTTGGCCTGGACAATAAAAGAAATCGATGGTATCGCCGCTGACCTGAATAAAATTGCAAAAGACAACTTTAGTCCTGGCACAAGTTCAAGTGCCAACGAATTCAACAGCTTTGTGACTGACATCGAAGCTATAGCTAGTAGCCTCGAAATGGTTGCCATACAGTCGAACGAGTTACTGCAATCGGACCCCCACGGCGTAACATCCGGACCTTCAAGCCATAGCTCGCAACCGTCCGCAGGTTGCCACAAAAGAGGACATCGAAGATGCAGACCCGGACTTGTGTCTTCCATGTGACTACCAGAGTGATGACGAGGGCAAACGCCATTGGCAAGATTTAGAAGATGAGGGTATTGATATAGATAGTGATGATTCTGGATCGTTGTAATCCTGTATCGCTAGAGTTGTTAAAATAAAATGTAATAGTGACGCACCCGTCATGTACGTTGGTAAGGCTTCGTATTCCACCGTTGTTTCTCCCGCGTTGTAATGTTATGTTGTAACTTATCCATTTGAACGTTGTATTTCATGCCTTTAATATGATTTGTCGTTACAAGCCATACGAGACAACACAACACCGGATACGCCAACACAGCAGCGCATTTTTAGATTTAGTCGACATAACGCTGCAACACGCTGCAGCCTGCCTTTTCGGGCCGACTTAATCATACGTGCCACAACATTTAAAGCCTCCTCGTCGGGCTGCCACGTAGACTGATCGCCCATGTGAGGGGCCTATATATACGTGACTCCATGACCAGCGGTGGAGCACGTGGACGGGCTAATGGAGGTTGAAGAGTCGGACATCGCCGCCGCACTCCCGAAGGAGGAGGCCGAGGAAACCGCCGGGCAGATCCAATGTTTTGGGGTTTTGGGTATGCCATACAGGTATAGGGTAACCCCAAATTCCAGGTTTCGAACATCAAAATTTTCCAAAGTTTGGTTTCTTGAGAAGCGATTTTTCACATAATTCATCACTGCTTTTTTTTACAACGTGAAACTATTATATCATTTTTTTTGAAACCAAAAAGATACAAAAAATACTAACCGAAAACTGTTATATCATATTGTAAATATCCAAAACCGGCAAACTCACTGCCCTCAAATACGATATTTTCGTTTAATTTGAAGTTGTACATCGAAACTTATTATCCGATCGAGTGTAAAAATTAAACAGCAAATAATGACAAGCAAAAACAAAAAAATACGATTGCAGTGCGCAAGTCACGGTCGGCTGCAGTGGGCGAGCGGCGTGGAGGGGACTGCTGCGACTGCAGCGGACTGCTGGCGCAGCGTCAGTGCGCAGTCCCTCAGTAGCAAACGTCCTCCATTTGCAAAGACCTTGCCAGGGGGCCACATCCGAAAAAACGAAGCATGCATGGCTAGTTCCACAAAAAATTGGGAAAAATTGATTAAATAACCAACACTTAAATAGAAATTGAGGAAATAACCTTCATTAAATCGAAATACCTTGAATAGCAGTCGTTTCGCCGGATGAAGCGGCTTAGCCACACGGCATGGAGGAAGCCGGGCTTCCGCCACACCACGTGGCTTCCTCCATGCCATACGGTGGAAACCACCCGCTTCCGCCACGTGGTGTGGCTTCCTCCGCGTGGTGTGGCGGAAACCACCTGCTTCCGCCACTTGGCGACGTGCCTTCGTCCGGCCACATGCAGGCCAAGCGACATCTGGACGATCATCGCCAAATGCAAAGGAAACCGTCCGGGCGCATGTGACCACCTGCAAAGGAAAGCATCCGGATTTCAAGGGACTACAGTGAAAGCTTGGCTGCATGTGGTCATATGCACCGAAAGTTTCAATGTCCTCTTGTGAATTAATTAGTTAATGACTAGCTTAAGTACAAATGAATAAGAAATGACTCGCTTAGTGTAATTTAATCAACACAAAAGTAATCACCGCTTCGTCTATATAATGAGCACTGGTCCGGGCAATGCTCTCTCATCCTTGTTGCTCCCACTCTGCTCTGTTTAGGACATTAACTGAAGCCGGGAATTGACCTTAACAGCGGCTAAAACTTAATTGATGCGAAACTTAGCCGCTATAATCGAATTCGAATTCGGGACCGTGACAGCCTGCAGGACATATCATGTCGTAAGCATGGCTGTCATAACTGTCCGAAATGTCATGTCAAATGCATGTGTGATGCAATTTGCCAAGTCGTCTCGTCGAAGCATAGCTGCCAAAGCCTGGTAGCACCTCTCTACCAGCTAGAAAGCTGTATGCATATGTCGGTATCAAGCATAGGCACAGATGCAAAGGAATCCGATGCTGCCACGTGTAGCTTTCCTGTCCAGGCCCCTTGCCTTGCACGCTAATGTGCCGCCAGCTGTTGCCCACTGCCAGCTGCAGCTAAGCTATAGCCAGGCCCCACACGCGACAAGCGATGCCTCTGCCCGGTAGATTCCCTCCCACTGCACGCTTTCGGCGGCTTTTGGTGGGTGAAACAGCATCGGTACGTGATACGAAACGTACTGGCTCACGCAATGCCACATAGGTTGGACTGGGCCGGGCGTGCCAGTTTCCCGCCTAAATACCGCCACGGGAAGCCGCGGTTTTGCAATGTTACTGTTCAGCCAGGACCCCACCTCGCGCGCTAATGCTCCGGCAAATGGTGGCCACTCCCAAGCCACTGCCAGCTGCAGCCAGACCCCCCCACTGAGCGCACTGCAAACGCTGCCACATGCCGATTTTCTGTCTTGGCCCATCGCCCCGCACGGTGAGGTGCCGCCAGCTGTCTCGTTTCTCCCTCGCTCCCTGCCTATAAATTGCAAGGCCGCCTGCACTTCTATCAGGCAAACGCGATACATTGCTCCGAGTTCATAAAGTTTGGATTGAGTTGAGAAAACCCTGAGCGCATAGAGGAGAGCTGGTAGTTTAGCTTTCCTTTTTTCCAATATTTCATTTCAGCTTCTTGTTCCACAGGTATTATTTACAAAAGTTATTTTGTACGGTCAGTCACATTGTTGTGTTGTTGGGTCAGTCCACATTATTTTGTACTTATTATGCTTCTTATTGATATTTTTCCTTCGTGTAGATACCGACTTAAGTGTTCGTCAGTTCTGTCCAAGCCATGTCGAAGGCGTCGAGCTCAGTGGTTGCCAATGCAGGGCGGGTCATTTGCCCTAACTGCCATGTGGATGCTCAAACCTGCTACTCCACCACTGCGCCAAATAACGGACGGCCGTTCTATAGATGCCCAAATTTCTCTGTACGTCTAAATGTATTTCGATATCTTCATATTTCGATGATTATTCTATTGCTCCAGTTTTAAATATCCATGCTCACACTGTCGTGTAGTCTACCGGATGCCAATATCAGCAGTGGGCAGACGATATAAATACACCGACAGCTTTAAACAGGACGCTTCCAATGGGACACCAGAGGAAGGATCTAGCGCAGGAACTTAATAGGGTAACGGTACGAGAATTACAGCAAAGAGAGGGAGTTCGGCCTGAACAAGAAGAAAACCGTGAAGCGTATGATCGCTGCCTTGAGCGCGCCGTAGAAGATAACCACGAAGCTGTAAGCCCTGATTTGGTTGTTCCTCTTGAAGGCCATAGCGCTGAAGACTACAAACGTGACCGTTGGGAGTTTTTCGAAGAAGAGGGTGTGGAATTCTATGATAGTGATGATTCTGGAAAGTTCTAAAGCCGCTCTACCCTGCATCCATTTGTATGTTTGTTCTTGTTCACAAGAAATGTTGTTGTAGTTGTTCTCCCTATTGTACTTTGTTCTAATGCTATTATGTGTTTCTGTTGTATCGTAATGCAGTTTGTACTATTATGAAGCTTTCTGTTATGTTCACCAAGTTATTCGAAGTTTTTTTTCGGTTGAATGGAGCATATTTTTATTACATGCATGTAATATCATATTCACCGACAACATATCATTCAACCTTGTGTTCTTTCGTATATTAGGCGATATGCGACAAAGCTGAATATGATGATATGACAGAAGGATGAAAAAAGCGATATGACAAATGAACGTATTAAAAATAAACAACAATGGCAAATAGTCCAAATGATGATATGACAAATGGCTGACAATGGTGATATGCCAAAAGGCTGAGAAGGCCGATATGACAACACGCTGAAAACAACAATGGCAAATAGTCCAAATGAAGGTCGATGTCATCTGTAAAGCTGTAAAAGCATTGCTGTCAAAGCTGTAAAAGCATGCCTGCCATGTCATATCAAAAGCACGCCTGTTAACTTTTTCAGCTTTTGTCATCGGTAAAACTGTACAAAGCATTCTAGCTCACCTTGTCGCTTTGCTCCGATTCTCTCGTTTGGCTGGTGGCGGGCTATTTAAGCCCCAGTGCTCGCCTCCGAATACTCACACGAAGCAAGCAATCCAAACCACGAAGCACAAGTTCGCCGGCCAACCAACCGGTGCCAATGGAGTTCCCCTCGCCCCCAAGGCACAGCATTGTCCAATCCGTCCCCGGCGGCACGGAGGTCCGAATGTACCAGATTTGCTATTTGGTATACGGACTACCATATTATGTAAAAATATCTCAGTTACAGCTCTCTTTGCATATAAATTCTCAACACCCAATAACCCTAAGTATTAAAGTCGCGCACAAACCCTAACGACGAAGGATTTTCATGGCCGTAAAAGCATGTTCGAAGTAATTTTTGGGTCCGAATGTACCAGATTTGCTATTTGGTATACGGACTACCATATTATGTAAAAATATCTCAGTTACAGCTCTCTTTGCATATAAATTCTCAACGCCCAATAACCCTAAGTATTATAGTCGCGCACAAACCCTAACGACGAAGGATTTTCGGCGGCCCGTAAAAAAGCATGTTCGAAGTAATTTTTGGGTCCGAATGTACCAGATTTTCTATTTGGTATACGAACTACCATATTATGTAAAAATATCTCGATTCTGACTCTCTTTGCATATAAATTCTCAACGCCAATAACCCTAAGTATTAAAGTCGGCGCACAAACCCTAACGACGAAGGATTTTGGCGGCAGTAAAAGCATGTTCAAGTAATTTTTGGGTCCGAATGTACCAGATTTGCTATTGGTATACGGACTACCAAATTATGTAAAAATATCTCGATTCTGACTCTCTTTGCATATAAATTCTCAACGCCCAATAACCCTAAGTATTAAAGTCACGCACAAACCCTAACGACGATGGATTTTAGTGACGTAAAAGCATGTTCAAGTAATTTTTGGGTCCGAATGTACCAGATTTGCTATTTGGTATACGGACTACCATATTATGTAAAAATATCTCGATTCTGACTCTCTTTGCATATAAATTCTCAACGCCTAATAACCCTAAGTATTGTAGTCGCGCACAAAACATGTAGTCCTTTTCTTACAGTTGAGCCATGAAAGCCAGCCTAGATTGCATCTACAAAGCTGTGTACTCCACGCCATGACCCGTCGATGTCATCTCAGAAGCTGTACAAGCATTGCTTTGTCAAAGTCATAAAAGCATTCTTTGTTAAAGTGTAAAAGCATTCTTTGTCAAAGATGTAACGATATGCCTGCCATGTCATATCAAAAGCACGCCTGTTAACTTTTTCAGCTTTTGTCATCGATAAAACTGTACAAAGCATTCTAGCTGACCTTGTCTCTTTCCTCCGATTCTCTCGTTTGGCTGGTGGCGGGCTATTTAAACCCCAGTGCTCGTCTCCGAATATTCACACGAAGCAAGCAATCCAAACCACGAAGCACAAGTTTGCCGGCCAACCAACCGGTGCCAATGGAGTTCCCCTCGCCCCCAAGGCACAGCGTTGTCCAGTCCGTCCCCGACGGCATGGAGGTCCCCATGTGCCTATGCGGGGATCCTTACCGCTTTCGGCAATCTGTAGACAATTCATACACTTACGGTATGAGGTATTGGAGCTGCCGCAACCACGACTCCGAGCCAATGCTGGGGATACGGATGCGGCGGAGGAGCCCGGTGTGTTCGTACTCGCATTTGCTGTTGCATCAAACCGTCCAAACCTTAACACTGTTACACCATCTTTTGTCACCAACTGCAGCCTCCATTATGCGAGTTCATCAACTTCTACGACGCAGAGCAGACTCCTGAGATGGAGAGGATGCGGAATTGGGAGTACTCGCATCGCAGAGCTATGGTAGAGCAGCAATGCCGTGAGCAGCATGAAGAGGAGAAGCGCATGAAGTTTGCCGAACAAATGCGTGCAGAGAGGGAGGCCGAATGGCAGCGCCTGGCGGCTGAGCGGGAGGCCGAGCGTGACAGGAAGCGCGAGAGGGCGGCTAGGGCCAGGGCGGCGGCAGGCACCGATGGGTTGCGCAAGGGGAAATATCCTCGGTGCACTCGATGAGAGTGTACGAGAAGGGCCCTTGTTGTTCTTCCCTTTCCCTAAAGCATGTTAGGTTTAGTCTGGTATACTCGGTAGAGTGTGTCGTACATGCCATTGCTGTTTAGCATTTGTAAGCCATATGCAATTCAGTAGATTCTTATTTCTGCCCATTCCTGTGACTTATTTACTCAATTTTTCCAGCGATTCGATGGGGATTTGGGGAAATTCAAATATGGAACTAAATAGATAAAAGGAGCGAGGCCGCGACTACTTTTTCCACAGCGACGAGCTAATTGAAAACGATCCGCGTCGCAATCTGCAGAAATGGGACACAGAATCTTCGGTGATTATGTTAATTTAGAAAACCTACTAGAACGAGAGCAATAGTGTAATACGCCCCTTGCTTTTCGTTGAATTTCAACCAAACAGATCACCTCAATTTGAATTCCGAACCTCTTCTACTTTCTCTAAATTACAGCCAGATACTTCTGTCAAATTTGGTAAAGATTTACGGATGGCTTATATATAAAGAAGCACCTGTAGTTTATCTTAAGCATACCATCTATGTATGTTAAGAGTATTTAGAACACATGATTGTTTTCATAAAGAACGTGGTAATTCTCGCGAAAATTAGGTAAAGTTTTGGGTAACTTATTTCGGTATTGCTAGGGATCGGACGGCGGATTTTTTCGCAACATTTTTTTCCACGCGTGAAAGTTTTTTTTCTACGTAGTGAAAAAAATGTTTCATACGTTGAAAAAAAATGTTGCACGGCGTCCGAAAAAAACAAAAAAATCGGACGTCCGGCTGCTAGTACTGCCCAACTTATTTTACCGCGAAAACTCAATTTTTTCGCGCCCAGGTGCCGGTCGGCAGTGCACGTCGCCACGTGGCGGAAGCAGGTGGTTTCCGCCACACCGCATGGAGGAAGCCAGACCAGGTGGCGGAAGCGGGTGGTCTCCGCCGTATGGCATGGAGGAAGCCACGTGGTGTGGCGGAAGCCCGGCTTCCTCCATGCCGTGTGGCGGAAGCCGCTTCATCTGGCGGAAACGAGTGCTATTCAAGGTATTTCGATTTAATGAAGGTTATTTCCTCAATTTCTATTTAAGTGTTGGTTATTTAATCAATTTTTCCAAAAAATGAACGCAAGGGGCGTCTGATACTAATTTGACATTTGCTTTGGCCGGTTCTTGGTTCGCCAGGTCAAGTCTTGGTCGGTTCTGGTATCTTTGGAGATATATCTCTTGTATACCGGGAACCGGAGATGAGTATTTTTTTCCGTAAATACGAGTTATAAGTTGTATCAAATACGATTTTTTCCACAGATAAACGGTCATGTTTTCAGATATCGAGGGACATTTCCTTTTACAGACTTTCAATTTCAATTTTTTAATTGCTTATTGCTTGTATGGAATGCGGGGAACCGGCCATGGCTTCAATGGGATGTGGGGAACCGGCCATGGGCATCAAGGGGAAGTGGGGAACCGGCCATGGCTTCAACGGAAATTGGGGAACCGGCCAAGCCCTTCAATGGGATACCAGGAACCGGCCATGCATCAACGGTGCGCCAGAAACCGGTCAAGGGTGATTTTTTTGTAAATACGCCAGAAAGTTGTATCGTTTTGAAATAATGAGGTCAAACATGTGCTAAATACGAGATTAGCCCAAAAGAGGGGAAAAAAAAGGTTCTGGGCGACGCAACCATGACGTGTATCCGATGAAAACGCAAGGGATCGAGCTCACGTCACGTGAGTGTTGATTTTTTTTTTTTTTTCTGTATGATATGAGAGAGGAATGGCATGGTTTGATGATACAAATTGAACGGGTGAAAAGTTTTGGAGAAAGTGACGGGTTGATCGATTAAATTAAAGATTGAGAAGATTGGAGATCTGGACATTTATTATATATATATATAATATTAATTGTTTCAAATATGCAGCTGAACTCATCAATAGTAAATTATGTCTAATTAATCTACCAATATTGTTCGTAGTGGCTATCTATTGATAAGTTGCTTAGTTTTTTTTCCAATTGCAATCACATTTTTTAGCTTTAGGTTTTGCATTCGATAGCTACTATGTTTTACACACCTCTCACCTCTAAAAAAAATAGACACAAAAAAAATTTCTTGGACAAAAATAAAGTAAACCTAGATCGATGAATCCTACAAATATAAAAATAAATAGAACTAAAAATAGCACTTCTAAAATTGTACCGCCTCCGTTTCACAATGGTTGTAGTTCTAGCATTCAAAATTTTATCAAAATGGTTGTAATTCTCACATTCCAATGCAATTTTAGAGGCAAAATGACCTTTGTACCCTTCATCATTTAATTACATTGGCATGCAAACAGTCAAGATGCAAACAGTCCAAGATGCAAACAATATTAATCACAAAGTGGGTGAATTAAATGAGGGTAGACAAGTCATTTTCCATGTCTCCTTGTTTTGTGATTTGTGTGAATTTAGCTATAACTACAACCATTGTGAAACGGAGGTAGTACAGTACTAAGCATTGCAATTTTAGTCTTAGTCTTATGCGATTTTAAATGCCAGAGAGATAAAAAAAATTCAGGCAGCCGGTAATTGGCAAACCATTCGTTCATAATACAATGATGATGATGGGTGAGCGGGAGCACCCATGGGCGGAGCCACCTCCAGGCGACCCGGGGCAGCTGCCCGGGCTCGCAAGCAAGATGCTCCTTGAGTTGCAGTGGGAGTACGAGTTCTTTGATCAGCTTGCACTTTTTACTGCCATTGCGACCTTGCGCGAGGGCTGTGCTTTTTGCTGCCACTAAGACCTTGCGTAATAGCCACAAGGGGCAGCACTTGACGGCCTTATTATTGCTGCTACTCCTGCGCTACTCGCGGCTGCTCATCGTCGTCGTCGTCTGCCCTCCAGGTTCGGACCCTACAGCAACTACCTGATGCCGACCATGGAACTGCGGCACTTGCATGGAATGGATCAGTATTCAGTGATCAAAATTGCAAATTTGCAAATCTATAGGATCGATTTGGATTTGGATCTGGACCCTATGTATGTATGCGCTTGATATTTATAGAGAGCAGCTAGCAAGCATTTGTTTGTTTGGCATGCACTGCACTGCACTGTAGCAAGAGGGGAAGACGAATACATCATCGACGGGAGGTTTTGTAAATTGGGTCATGCATTGTTTGATGGTCCAATTGGCTTGACAATTAAATAGTGTACATACCCAGTTCATTTAGAATTGACTAAGAAGAAGCATCAAATGATGCCATCGATTGGCTTTTTGCCATCAAGACAAACACGAGTCAAACAATACGGTTTAGATCAGGGGCTATGGGGTACGCAGTGAGGGTGTTTAGGCTCGTGTTCAGAAGTGCGGTGAGGTGATCGGGCCTAGGGTGCACATTCGGGGGTCTAATGGCGGTCAAAGTGCAACGTGACCTATGCACGGCGAGCTAACGACCAAGGAGGCCCTCACCAAGGATCGAAGTATTTCTTCACAAGGTGACGGTGTTTGCCAGCCAAAAGCCCACCTTAGATAGATTTGCCCAGGCTCCAAAAAATACCTAGCTCCGCCACTGGAAGCACCGGAGTACGTAGGAGTACACCAGTATCCAGTAAGAACTTGGAATGGAATCAATAGAAGAGTGTAAAACAAAAAGGAAGGAAAAAAAAAGGAAGCAAGGGGCATGTCGATGGCCCCACGAATACGCATGGTCCCACCATTCGTTTTTGTAGCCTGTTTTAATTGCAGTCAGTTGGGAACTGCGGACTGGTCTTTCCCCTGTAGCCGCCAGGCCCTGCTCCAGGAATATTTTGTTGGTTGGGAGCGATCTGTTGGAGTTGGAGCGCATGTATTTCTAGGTCTTTTCAAGTGTTTCTGCCTCATTCTTTCTGTGTCTGCAATGTGCAATGTCTAAACATTCCGGCCACCTCCTGTATATTACTCTTCCTCCAAATAGGAGCAGCTAGCTAGCTTGCTAGGAAGCGGTGAAATTTCGAACTCCGGCAAAATTAACTTCTGGCTAGGTAAAAACTGTTTTATCGGACCCATGGTAGAAACTACGGGAAAACTATTGAAAATTAAAATGATGCATATTCATCGTAGCCATCCGACCAAATGATCAACGGCCTATATACTAAGATCAATCCTAGATCGAACGCATAATTTTCTGGTTTCTGAATCCAAACTCTATCAACCGCATGCTATATTTTTACCTATCAAACGAGCTAGGCAAATTTTACGGTATATTCTATATATCCGTAGTAATAGGTAACTGATCTAATATATTGGACTGATAAGAATGAATGGCCCATGTTCATTTTGACGTACCATGAACAAAATATTGCATCCTAGTGAAGACAATGGTCAGCCGCAACAAATGTATCAGGTCCTAGAGTTATAATTACATGTATTACTATACGTGTGTGTGTATATATTGTTCTTTTCCAAGTTGATGTCCCAGAATCCATGCCATAGAATTTTCTAAAATTTGATCACCAATTAGTTTAAAACTATTTAGATTGGCTATATGAAAGTTATATTATCAATTTTTTCATTAAAAATACTTTTATAATATTATAATTTTATTAATGCATCTTAATATAAAGTTATAGAAAACAGCCGGCAAAGTCGTATCTCGGTGACCGTAAGAAGTTAAAAAAAAAGGTCAAGTAAAGAAGAACATAAGGGAGTACTAAATTACTAATTAGCGTGATTAGACGCAATTACCCCCACACGAAACCCCCATATACGCGAGAGAAGACGACTGGTTGTACTCCAGATATTTGGATGGGATATGGCAGCGACACAGAGCTGATGGAGAGAATTGGGATGCAGATGCAGATGCAGCTGCAGGGCGAGGCGAAAGCTTGACGCGGCAACAACCACCCAACCCGGCCCAGACCTCGCAAGCTCCCATGTATGCTTTTTGCGCCATAGCCCACCTTTTTTCCGTTTCATGCTTGCTTGCTTTGCTGATGAGATATTTGGTTTGGTTGGTTTCTTTAAGACCCTTGCGTCCAAATCACCATGGCTTTTGATCCTGTTTTTCTTCTTTTACCTGCCCTCCCGAGCCAAAGCAAGATTCTTGTGTGTGGTAAAGGGGCCGGGCCAGCTACCTAGCTGCTCGCTCTTGGATTGCTACTTGCAGCGCATCTTATTATTTGACCTTGCTCGATCGTCTTGTACCTCCGTGTGTGTGTCTGCTGGCAGCTGTAGTAGTACTTCTCACCTTCTCATCAGTGGTCAGATTAGCTCGATGGATCAGCACTGGTGCTGCTACTAACAACCTCGCAATCTTCTCTTCCAGTTCTCCGGAAAGATTTGGACGTCCAAGCAGCTCTCACTCTAACTAATTTGCACAAAAGTGAGTTCCCTTTCATTGTCCCTAGCTACCCATTTTTCGTTGTTTGTTTTGCTAATTTTGTTATGGTGGTTGCTTTATGCTGGCCTTTTGGTAGTCTAAGCAAGATGGCGCATGATCCGAGCATCGGGTTCGCGGACTACTTCTCGGTGGCAGATGCCACGGCGGCGTCGGTCGCGACGCTCATGCCGGCGATGGACGAGGGGGCGCCGGAGCTGTTCGGCTTGCAGGCCAGGGTGGAGCTGCTCGGCATGCGAGGCCTGGCCGCGATGCCCGGCACGGCGTCTGCCGCCGCTTCTGCTGATCATAGCAAGGCTGTGCTGATGGACGAGGGGGGAGACGGCTCCACCATGCGCTTCCTCAGCGAGCAGCAGCATCAGCACCAGACGAGCCAGACGCCGCTATCTCTGTCACTGTGCCGGCCGGAGGGCGTGTTGCACCAGCACCTCGGCGGCTCATCTCGGCAGCAACCGGCGGCAGCGGCGTGGATGCACGAATCGCCAGCGCCTTACAGGCACGGCACGTGGCACCTGCGCAGCTCCAGGTTCCTCCTCCCGGCGCAGCAGCTTCTGCAAGAATTCTGCAGCCTCCTCGTGGACAGCACCAAGCGCACGAAGGCGGCGAATCCAGCGCAACAGGAAGAGGGCGGCGACGGCACAGGCGGGTCGTCGTCGTTGGCCTCTTGGACCCCGTCTCCGCAGATCCAGGCCATGGACGCGCTGGAGCTGCAGAGGCTCAAGGACAAGCTCTACATCCTGCTCGAAGAGGTGAGCGAGCTAGCTAATCCCCACACGACGCACTTAATTAGGCACTGCACAGAGGGAATCTGAAAGGCAAAAAATTAACGGCAAAAAATTAACAGCAAAGTACTAGGAGTTCAATTATGGTTTGCCCGAAGGGTGCATCTGGGACTAGGGCAGCCAAGGGACGCTATTCTGGGGCCTCACCATTTGCTTTTGGAAACCTCTATTCCCTTGCCTCTCTTAGGTATCCCCTACCTAGCCGGCCGGTCATACACACGCAGACTCTCGCACACAGGCAGCGAGAGGCACAGGCCTGCCATGACTCTGCAAGTGCAAGCTGCGAGCTTTCTCTGCGTACTACCCGTTTGCCCATCCCCTTGCTATCCAACGCCTCAGCTCATACAAGCAACTTAATTTTACTGCAGCTGATCGAGCTTGAGCGCACACAAGTACTAGCCACTACAAGTTGCAGCTAGCACTGAGAGTTGTTACCGTTTTACTGTCACAATATATTGCTCATCCGCGTCTCGGTCTTTACCACACGTCTACGTACGTGCGCTTCACGCCTGGTGTGTCTATACTCTGTAGTCTGTACCAGTTCGATCTTGCACACTAGTTATAGTGGATCGAGTACGTAGGAGCTAGGCCAAAAGTGTATGCGTGTCTTTAAGCTTGCTTAATTGCTGTGCTGTCTGAAAATGTGCATGCATGGCGCGTGCACGCGCAGGTGGACAGGAGATACAGGAGGTACTGCGAGCAGATGAGGGGGCTGGCCGGCGGGTTCGAGGCGGTGGCGGGGGAGCGTGCGGCGGCGGCTTACACGGCGCTGGCGTCGCGGACGATATCGAGGCACTTCCGGAACCTGAGGGACGGGATCGTGGGGCAGCTGCAGGCGGCGCGGAAGGCGCTCGGGGAGAAGGACGCGACGTCGGTGCCGGGGATGACGCGAGGGGAGACGCCGCGGCTGAGGGTGCTCGACCAGTGCATCAGGCAGCACAAGGCGCTGCACCAGGACGGCATGATGGACAGCCACCCGTGGCGGCCGCAGCGCGGGCTGCCGGAGCGCGCCGTCACCATCCTCCGGGCCTGGCTGTTCGAGCACTTCCTGCACCCGTAAGTACTCGATCGCTAGTATATAGTACGTGCCATGCATCCCACGATGACTCGCCTAATTAAACAAGCTTCCATATTCTGAGCTAGTGTTCCATCTTGGGATTTAATTAATTAAGCGGACAAGCTAGCTGTAAAACTATGCGCTAGTACATTAATTGTGCAACAATAAGTTCAGGCTCTAGCCATAGTATAGAATATTAAGGCAGATTAGCTATAGCTAGCTAGGAATCGCAGCAATCATGATAGTGCTACTTAATTCGCGCGCGACACTTAATTGCGATGGTCGTTCTTAATGAACTTTTCTTCATATGGTTTATTCTACAGCATTGTGCTTTTCCGGACCACATTTCTCTCGGCAGCAAATGCTACTCAAATGGCCATTTTGACAAACCCGGGTGTTTTTGTCCCAAAAACAATCCAAATTTTGGACCGTACGATCAAAACACACATCCGTAGGATGAACCCACCTCGAATTCAGGGGGAGCGTGCATCGATCTGAAAGCAAATCCAATGACCAGGAATTTGGATGATGGTTACTAAAGAAAACATCTGGATGAAACTTATCAAAACCCTTTGACAAATTGCCACGGTTGCTACTTGGGCATATACGTAACGTCATGTGTCTTTACTCTTTAAGAACACGGTTTAATCCTATTTTAACCATTAATTGGATGATTATCATCATGTAATATAATTGACTAAGCTCGTGAATGTGATATATGTATGCACAATGAAGGAAACTAACAGATATACGGCTTATTGGTGAGCAGAGATAGCACGCATCTTTCCTTTATTAGCGTGATTTTGTTAATTAAATAGGGTTGTGTGTTTGAGTCTAAATGTTGTTTTTAATAAGTATTTTAAAATTTGTTTGCTTGTAGCTTATTTAATTTTGAGGCTACAAATTAAATACTAGTTAATTGTTTTGTAATAGCGGATGCATGCATATATACAAAGTTAGTACAAAATAATTAACGTCTCTGTTGATATGTATCCATTCCAATTCAGGTATCCAAGCGACGTGGATAAGCACATTCTGGCTCGCCAGACTGGCCTCTCACGGAGCCAGGTACGTTTCCTACACGTGTACATACGCACGCCGCGACTAGTAGATCGATATAGTCATCAATTAATTAACCCTCACCTTTTTTTTATATATATATATATACACGCACACACACATGCATAACCAAAATAAATAGGCATCAACCACGCACGGCCGTGTTGTATTGCGGCCATGGATAAAATTAATATGGTAAAGATATTGCGGCCATGGATTGGATCCCCGTCGTGTAGATGATACATCGATTCGTTGGTTGCCATGTCAAGGTCGTAGCATGTCCTCTTGTGCTCGCAAATGTTTCGGGGAAAGAATCTTGTTTAGACATCAACCTCTCTTTACAACGACAGATGCTGTAACGGGGGTTCGCACGTAACCCGCAGGTGTCCAACTGGTTCATCAACGCGAGGGTGCGGCTCTGGAAGCCAATGGTGGAGGAGATGTACGTGGAGGAGATGAAGGACCAGGATGGCGGAAGCAGCGGCGGACAGGGAAGCCTAAACCCTAACCCTAGCAGCCACGCTTCCGACGGCCTGCTGCAGGGGGTTGACGGGGACGAAGGTGAGCAGAAGCCGACGCGGGGGCAGCTTCTCCACGACGCGGGCTCGCTAGCCTCCGTCGTGAACATCGGCAGCGTCGCGCGCGCGGGCGCCCGGATGGAGAACTTGGGCATCATGGACCACCTCGACTTCGACGCGTACGACAGCCAGGGGGGCTTCGGCGGCACTGGCGGCGTGTCGCTGACGCTGGGGCTGCAGCAGCACGGCTCGCACGACGGCGGAGTGAACATCGCGTTCGGCCCGCCGTCCGCGCACGGCGGCGGGTTCTTGTTCCCGGCCGGCGAGCAGATGGAGGGGGGGCACGGTCACCACGTCCAGTTCGGGGAGGGCATGTACGGCGAGGCGACCCATGCGCAGGAGAATTACAGGGGCCTAAGCACGGGGTTTCACCTGCTCCGTGACTTGGCCGGCTGATCCATCGCCACCGGCGGGCGGAAGCAGCTGGGGGACGCGCATGTGTAGGGTTCATCGATCCTTGGAGGTAGGGGAGCTAGCTAGCACGGCGCCCTCTAGCTGGGCGTCCATTGCGCGCGCGCGTTCTGTCTTGTGTGTGCACTGCATTGCATTGCTCATTTGCTCTGGCTAGCTAGCTGTTGGTGGCTTTGCCCGGCTCGTACGTACGTCTCTCTCTCGACCGGCGCGCGGCGGGTCTCTATCGATCGAGATGCGCGCGGAGCCGGCCGCGCTAGCTGACCATCCTGAATTATATGTTGCATTTGCGTACACCAGCAGCGACAGAGTTGCCGGTGCTTTCATGTACGTATTCCCTCCCTCCAAGTTTACAGCATCTATTTTCTCTTGACACAGATAATAAGGTATTCTCTTTCTCTTTATTAGAGATATAAAAAAGAGAATCTCACATTAATCTTATATTAGAATATAAAATACGCTTTATATTTATATACAAATCCGTTAAAAAGATATATACTCATATAAACTTGACGGAGGGAAGCGGCCGGGGCCAGGCGTATATATAGCTAGTGGACACAGCTAGCTAGCTTATTGTAGTTCGAATTGGTCGATGATTCGAGTTAATTATGGCAGGCCAGGGTTCGAGGGTGACGTTAATCAGTTGCTTGCTTGTATGCTTCGAGGGTGTCGGTCATGTCATGAATAATGGGGGCCGGTTAGCACGCGATATATGAGATTGTTTGTGTACAACGCTGCGGCATATACACGTTTGGTTAATTTAGTCGATCTGGTGAGAGTGCATGTGTACGTATGAAGCTAATTAAGGGTGTATTTTGTTGCTTGTACTAAGTAGTATACATACGAGATGGTTTAAGAAAAAAAAATCATCTATATGTTAATTTGGTTGCTTGAATGGAGCTATCCCAACCTAAATGGTGGGATATAAATTTATAAAAGGGTTTTGATATGTTTCATCCGGATGTTTTCTTTAGTAACCATCATTCAAATTCCTGATCATTGGATTTGTTTTCATATCAATGCACGCCCCCTGAATTCGAGGTGGGTTGATCCTACGGATGTGTGTTTTGATCGTACGGTCCAAAGTTTGGATGTTTTTTTGGGACAAAAACATCCGGATGATGCTTATACACTCCCTTTATAAAATATTCCCTATAGGCACTGGACCATTTCATTCATTCAAAACAATGAAACCAAATAGTACAGAATCATTTTATCCCATTCAACATTATCTCACCAACCAAACACACCCTAAATAACAGAATTGTACGAGAGACTATACAAATTAATGTCTATCTTCTATCTACGTGTGTACTACCATAGTACCATACATGCAGTTTTGTTAGTTACTTCCATGCTCCTCCGCATGCAAATTAATGGCGATGTCCCTATTTGCTTGATAAAAACGGAAACAAATTCTATGCAACGGTGCTGCATTTCGCGATCTGTGCAGCACCATACGGATTGGCGTCACGCGTCCCGCTGCTTCAATCCCTATGCAAATCCATCAATCTCCAAGCACTTTATTAATGCACTTTAATTCTTATCACTTAATTGTTTTTTGTATGGAGATTAACGTAGCGGAACACTGGTGCCAATCCGCACGGTGCTGCATAGACCGTGGTGTGCAGCACCGTTGCATAGAATTTTTTTCGATAAAAACGAACACGCGTGACAAACAAAATTGAAATATCTCAATTATAGTTAGGAATTGTGCGCATTAGTTTGTCAGTTGTGCACATCTCTCAACCATATATTATTTTTGATCATAGGATAATACTTGCAAGCAACTAGCTCCACACATGCCATTCGCCTCAGGTATGATAACTCGAGGGTCTCGATCAAGGCTCGCATGTATACTTCTCGTATCGTCTAAAATGGGTAATTAGCCTATAATTACTCTTTAGCACTGATAGCAAACTTTTGGCCTTCTGCTCTGGTGCCAGCCACCGTACGTAAGGGTGCTGAGCCAAGGAGTGCCAGCCCAAAGATTCCAGGCACCGGTGCTAGGTCAAAAAAAATTTTGCGGCCCCATTTGTAAGTTAAACGAGTGAGAGAGAGAGAGAGAGAGAGTGGGGAGAGAAAAAAAAGTGATATTTTATTTAGCTGTGAGTCTCATCTTAGAGAGAGAGAAATACCAACCACTGTAAAAGAAAAATAAATCTAATACTAGTGTGACGTGGAAATGAGACGACGAATCTAGCATCACTACCCTATGAATGAGCTTAAGGGGGTGTTTGGCAGAGCTCCAACTCCATCAAATTCGTGAATTCGGTGGAGCTGGGTATTCCTAGCTCCACCAAATCTATAGAGCTCGAGCTGTAGGTATATTAAGAGTGTTTAAATGGATCATCTTGTTTACATTTTAGAATAAAAATATAAACTTAATTCACTTTATTTTAACCTACAAATTTTAGATCTGAGATGGAGCTGGGATCTGGAGCTCTGCCAGACAGACCTAAGGATCATACGCTAGTACAACTCCTTCGAAGTTCCAGGATGCGGGATTAGAGGTGGTCAGGTGGACGCTATGCTTAGTTGGGCCTGCTTGGTATGGGCTCATTATGTTTCGTGTCTAAACCATGCCGTACCGTGCAGGCCTGGTTTGCCTTTGGTGAGCCCAGGCAGGGCCCATTTTGCTCCATGCTATGCCAACGGTAGGTCTGGTCCATGTGCACTATTGCAACAAGAGGAAATGAGCCAAAAATGCAAGGAGCTAAAGCAGTGGATACAACTATTAAGGGAAAAGAAATAAATTTTATTTATTCTTGAATGTTGCTCTCTCGCTTTTAGTCCATATCTCTCTCGCTCGCTCGCTCGATCGGTCTCTCTCTCTCTCTCTCTCTCTCTCTCTCTCTCTCTCTCGCCTGATCACACACTCTCTCAATCTATTTCACTGTCTCTCGACGATTAGTCTCTCTCAATCTCTCAGTCCCTCTCATCCGATTAGTCTCTCTATCTCAGTTTCTCTCGCGCACACACTCTCTCTCTCAATCTCTTTCTCGCCGATCACACACACTCTCTCAATCTCTCATCCTCTCTTACTCGATGGGAATATCTTCATTTCTTTTCTCTAAACGTGTCTATGAACTTTTCTTAATGTTGGCATTCATCAACATTACTGAAATGATGTTTTACTTTGATAATTAATTTATATATATTTCTATCTCTCTCAGCTCTCTCCCCCCTCTTATCCATCTCTTTCAATCTTCTCAGCTCTCTCTCTCCCTCCACCCCTAACTAAAGGGTCAGACGATTTATCCTTCCATGATCTTCTAGAGCTTGAAGTTCACAAAGGTGGCTAGTGCTCTAACATCGATGTAGTGGCACTGCATCCCCTATATTCTATTATCTTGAAACAACGTCAACCAGTAGCCTTCCATGTGAACTACTCCCTCCATCCACTTTTATAGGGCACACTTTATTTTTAATTTTGTCCAATAATATTAGGCGCATGCTTCCAATGATCCTATTAAATCTAACTACACTCCGTCGTATGCATTGAATTACTTAATTACTTGAATTTTCACAATTTTATTTTCTTTTTTCTTTCTTCTTTCCTCTCCCCCCCACCTTTTACATATTTTTCCTTTCCCTTTTATTCATTTCCCTCCTTTTATTTTCTCCTGTGCCCGACCCCCGTTTCCCCTTGGCTTCCGCGCCTGGCCCTCTTTTCCCCTCGGCTCCTGCGCGGTCGCATCTTTCTCCCTCCCTCCTTTTCTTCCCTCTTTTCCCCGCGGCTCACGGCTCACCACGACACCATGCCGCAGAGAGAGGCGAGCTGAGCGACCGCGGCAAGGGCACGGCGGAGGAGCCGAGGCGGCCTCAGCTAGGCGGCGTAGCTAGGGAGCCGAGGAGGCCTTGCCGGGCGGTGGCACAACGGTGGTGTTGTGGCGGCGGCTTCGACCGGGCAGCGCAAGCTAGGCGTGGCCATGGCGGAAGGCGAGGCAGCACGAGCTCGGTTATTCCATCGCGGGCATGACGACGGCTACACCGAAGGTACCCCCCACGCCCCTCTCTCTCTCCCTCCCTCCTCTCCGGCCAGCCACTCCCTCGCTTGCCCACCGCGCCGCTTGCCTCCCTTCCCTTTCTCCCTCTCTCTCCCCTCCAGTCCGGCCGACCGCCCCCCCTTTCTCACCTCGATGGGGCAGCGCGCGAGGTGGTGGGTGAGGCGATGGCGGAAGCCAAGGCGGAGCCAAGCGATGTAGTAGATGCGGCGAGACGGCGTGGGGGTGAGGCGCATCACGATGGCTGAGGCGATGCACGCAGGGAGGCGAGGCCGTAGTAACGCTGTGCCGGGTGCACGTCCCACTACGTACGGGGTTAGGCTTTGGGCCGTGCTGTGTCCGTCGTGCTTCGGGCCGACCCACATAGGCACAGCCTAAATGCTCACCTCTATGCTTGACTAATTAATACACTACCACACTACTGCTCTTTGGGTCACCTCTAGCTGACTAGGTTGAGTTATGTTTTTTTTAAGAACTAGCCCAAGTGTTATGTCGCCAATTGTCAAGCCATAGCATTTAATTGCAAAATAGAATGGTTTCCCGAACGGATTCAGATCCTCTGTCTTTGTTAGTCAAAATGCACAGTGCATTTTGACCTTGCAGAGTAAAGAAATCTGAGGGGGGGAATCAAATTGCTACAGTATTTTCGAAGAATATCTGCAAGATTTAATAAAATCTAGTTTAAAATATGAATTTCAATCAAAATATCCGAAATTTCAATAAAATTTACCAAAATCTTGAATACTATAGCAATTTGATCCCCCTCAGATTTCTTTACTCTGCCAGGTCAAAAAGCACCATGCATTTTGACTAACAAAGGCAGAGAATCTGAATCCTTTCCCGAACAGGAGGAGTTGTAGTTTCTACAGAGACTGCAACTTAAACAGTTTCTATAGACATGGGTTATCTGATCGACGCAACGGACGGTCCGGATCGGTTAAAAATATTTGCTACAGTACCTGAAAATCGATACAGCAATTTGTCACGGTGAACAAAATCGGAGATCTCATGATTTCTTTTTGACCAGATGGTCCCGCAGAGACTACTTAAGTTGCTATCCCACAGCACTGCACCATCCGCATCCTGGTTTCCCGGTCTTGTACCTCACCTTCAGTTGCGATATGCAGTGTGCATCAGCATTGGAGCCAAGCCGAAAACCTGATGCCATGCACGGACCTTAAAAGCATGATGCATGCACGAGCAGTACAATCGTGCTCATGCATATATAGTGGCAGTAGTGCACTTCAACAAATTAAGAACGGTACAAACGAATAAAGCTAGCCAACGTCGTGAAGAGTCGAGCGAGTGTCACAAGATAATTTAGTACTTTAAGATCGATTGGTGTAGAGGCTAATATGCTTAATTAGGCTAGTGTCGATCGGACTGCAACCGTGCAGGTCAGTATCCCGTTGGTTGCCGTAACACGGCAAAAGGCTAATCATTAAGCGTACTAAAACAAAACTTGAGATGTTGGTTGAGATCATAATTACGTATGTGTGTAAAGTTTCCAAGATTTGGTCAGGTAAGAGGTCACTTTCATATCATCGGCTTAGATTTTTTTTTTTTTTTTTTTTTTTGGTTGTATTTATGGTCGAAGAAGAAAAAGAAGGAAAGAGGGGTTCAATGAATTTCAAAGTTCTGGCGTCACTACAAGGAGAAGAACAAACGATGTCCAATTATCCATCAGGACCATCGCCAACGCTGTCATCTCAGAAATTAAATACGCAAGATTCTCTGCTAGTCGGGGAACCTTAGTGGCCTTTCCTACAAAATAAAAAATCTACCCGGCCTAGTCAGCCACAGCCCTAATAATATACTCCCTCGGTACATTTTTTACTTGTATAATCCGTATTGTCAAACTTTCTATCATTAGATTTAAAATTACGTAGATTGGCTATATAAAAATTATATCGCTAGATTTGTGATTAAAAATTTGCCGTTATACCATCTTAATGTAAAGTTGTAAGAAGTAATCGTCAAAGTCGTATATTGAAAACCGTAAAAATTAAACAAAAATGTTAATTAAAATATGGAGGATGTACTTGATCGATTTTACAGTTAGGCCCCTTCTAAACATGAAAAATGGTTTGTTAAATACTTTCTCCGTTTATTTTTATAAGACTTATTGTTTTAATGGTCTTGTTTACAAGCGTGAAAGCAATGTTAAAGCCCTTTCCCATATGCCGCTCTTAAGGTACTTAAAAGAAAACATTACAAAGCAAGTGTGAGTTCAAAAACTCAGCAAAGTGTATTATATCAAAACATGTAACATACATAATAATAAATCAAGATAAATTGTAACATTGAATGATAACCGCACAAGAGTATAAACATCTTAATAATCATATAAGAATATAAGCACATTTACTTAACATTAATTTCACTTTACCCATGCAATGCAATATACATGCTCATAATGCCCATCTCATAGCATATACCGGTATAGCTGAGTGCACACTCGTCGGTGTGCACCCTCTCATTCCCATCCAACTTGTGGAGGGGCCTACCGAAGTAGGACTTTCGTGTCTCACTACGTGTGACACATAGAGGCCCACATGGGTCACCTTTTTCATTATGAATGCATAAATGTGAATGAAATGGATAAATTGCAAGTGGCATTCTATTTTAACATTCACCTCACCGTAATCATATTCTTAAACATTAACATACATATGACATATTCTTACATACACAAGCTTAACATTTTCATCATCCTAATCATAACCATAACCACAGTCATACACATTGACATACTCATATATCCATAAACTTAGCATTTGCATCATCATAATCAAACTCATAATTATCAACATAATCAAAATCACAAATCAAAACATGCCACAAATCCTTTTAGCATTCAATTTACATGATACATTGCCTCTAACCGTGAGGAGCATAGTGGCGCAAGGATGAGGCCACTCCCGAAGACACCTCTAAAAAAGACAATTACATGCACCTCAAAACAAAGCAATCATATCATTAAGCAACAACACTCCTACTCCCAACTCAAACTTCACTTCCTCTCGAGACAGCTAAACCGTTTTCGACCTGTCCCACTAAAATAAAGGCTACAAACTCTATCCCTAAAATCCCCAAATTTTATTTGCTCCACGAGACCCAAGACACCATCTAGCAAATCAAACCTAGCCCCAGAATTTCAGCATGCTGCAAAACAGGACATCTATCTTCCAACTATCATAAATTCTACTGTGCAACTTCAAATTCAGTAAACAAAGACATTTTTGGAATCTACAGAAAATTTTCTAGCTTTCTCTAGTTATTCAAACAATTTAATTCGGCTTCTAACTGGCCATGCATAGCACAAACTCGAAGCTACTGCTAGCAGGAATAAGTTTTGGACAGCAGGCATTCAGATGACCATAACTTCTAAATGGCTAAACCAAAAATTACATTCTTGGATTCTAATTAATCTTAAGAACACTATCTACAACTTCTTTTACAGCCAACCTATCTGAAAATGCCTCTACGAACCTCAAATCGACACAAATCTGAAGCTAGAATCAACAGCAACTTGTTCTAAACAGCAGACCTTCAAACTAGCATATATTCTAAATGGATGAACCAAAAATTATGTTCTTAGGTTCTAATTAATCATAATGCTACAATCTATAATTTATTCTATAGCCAACCTATCCAGAAATGCCTCTAAATACCTCAAACCAACAAAAATCCGAAGATACTGCCAATCAGTAGCAACTATAGATAGCAGTCACTAAAACAATCATATATCCTAAACGGCTGATTCAAAAATTGCATTCTTGGTCTCTAAATAAACTTAAGACCACGATCTACGACTTCCTCTATAGCCAACCCCACAGAAAATGGCTCTAGAGACCTCAAATCGCAACCCCAAGAAACAGGATTTGCACATCTCGAAAATTTCAGAGCTTTCCCCAACTTTAGATCCACCACCCCCCCCAAATCCACCAAATCCCCAAACCCTAGAACATGCAAAACTAGTAGGGCTCCTCCTCAACACAGCAATCAAGCCATCCTAGAGGCTTTTACCTTTACTTACCCTAAGGAGGAGCAAGGAGGAGGAGGTGACTCGGCTGGGGAGGAGGCGCTGAAGGAGAGCTGCACCCATGGAGGGGCTTCGGTAGAGGAGCAGCAAGGCTAGGGCAGGGAGCTACGGCTAGGGCCTGGGGAGGAGGACGCCAGAAGCCAAGGGAGGAGGCGCTGCGCCATGAAGTGTCTTTGGTAGCCAGGAGAAGAAGGGGGAGCTCGGGTGGGCTGCAATGGGGAAATCGCCAGGGAGGTGCTCGGCTAGGACCAACGAAAAAACGACAGGAGAAAAGGAGAGATTAGGTGGGAGTGGGGTTAGGGGGGTGGGAATTAGTTGAGGGAACCCCTCTCATTAGGGTCAAAACCCACCTCCTAAAGCCCATAGGCAGGCCCACACCTCAACTGGAAATTTCATTAACCTAGGAAATGATCTGCGATACTACACTTTCGTCTTCCAAGACAATTAAGTGAGGGCATCTAAATCATTTTCTCTCATATATTTCTCAATTTCAACACAACATTAATCCTTGCGCAAAGTCAAAATACATCTTAGGGTATCTTCAATAGTGCTACTTCAGCTGTCTCTTAGTAATATAATATTAACAAAATCTTATATGGAGAAGAGAGGATGTAAGGAAAGAGAATGTGGTATCCCTTATGGAAGAAACAACCTGAGTACGTAAACCAACACAAAAAGTGATAGGAATGACTTTAAAGATAAACTATTGGAGATGTTGTCTAGTGCTATCTTTAGGTGAGTTGGGATCTTAAGAAACAATATTTAAATACATACTATTGTATATGCTCTTAGAGCAAGTACAATATAATAAAGCCCACTTCAGGCTAATAGTATGCTAAAAGCCAGCTTGTACAATAACTATCTCTCATACATTTCTCAATTTCAGCACAACATTAATCCTTGCTCTTAGGAATGACTTATGGAAGAAACAACCTGAGTACGTAAACCAACACAAAAAGTGATAGGAGTGACTTTAAAGATAAACTATTGGAGATGTTGTCTAGTGCTATCTTTAGGTGAGTTGGGATCTTTAGAGACAACATTTAAAGACATACTATTGTATATGCTCTTAGAGCAAATACAATATAATAAAGCCCACTTCAGGCTAATAGTATGCTAAAAGCCAGTTTGTACAATAACTATCTCTAAAAATTGTCTCTAGATATTGTGCAATAACTATCTCTTCTATCTTGTACATAAATAATCTACCTATGCTCCCGTGCAAAGCTGATTAATAAATAAGAGCCAACTCTCTCCTCTTTTTTCACTCTTACACATAGACCAAAGCTGATATGCACAGACTAAGAGCCAGTTAAGGCGATTTTATCGTACATGCTCTAAAAATGAACGGAGGGGGTAGTGATGTTTTGAAGTTGTCTCTATTACCTAAGTTAGTCATTTTGGCTGTTTATCAGTTGTTAATCAGTGATACTTGTTTCACTTAGGTAACTTAACTAGACCCTCTTAATTAATTATGTCTGATCTCAACTATAGTTTTACTAATTCACTACACAGAAACATTTTGTGATGAGAACTCCAGAGATCTATCAGTAGGACCAAAAGTGTGATAACTAATTTATATATAAAAGCAGCAGCACTGAAATAACACGATCGCACTGGCAACAATCACTACCAGATTTTGCATAGTCCTAGCCCTAGTGTGCCAAGACAGGGGGGATCTTCCCTGAGGGCCAGAATACAGTGGCCAGAAAAACACACGGGGAAACCTGAAAACACATGAGGCGTCTGAATTAAACACGTCAGTACCAAACTATCAATAGTTGCTCAAAGTCTCAAATTCATAAGTTCCAAAAGTCAAACAAACATGAACCAGTTGACCATACAGTCTGAGACTCTAATACTTGAATACATACAGAAATACACGATACTTCATACTTGATGATCAACACAGGAGACACCGAGACACGACAGAGGACTCCAGGGGTTGAGGGGACAACGCATCACACAGGACAGGACGAAACTGAGAGACTGAGAGAGAGGTGACGGCGAGGTGGGTCTGGGACTTTTACCTTACTAGTTCAGTGTATTCTCTTCAATTTGCTCGTTTCCAGAGTTGGAAACCGAGGATAATACCGAGCACCGAACAGTTCAAAAATGAAAGCCCAAGAGTTGGTTAATACAGTTGGATTGGGTAATTCGGTTTTGATATAAAAATATTCACCTATAGTGGCCGCACAACGCCTGTCCTCTTGCCCACACTTTGGCCACAATTAACCGATCCTGGCCATTGCAGCAAGCTTTCGCAGACCTTGATTTGCATGGAAGGAGGAAGCGATCGGCAACACAAGGACTCCATTGTCATGCCCTCCGCCGGCAAGGTGCCCATGTCCAATGCTTCCTGCTTCCTCTACAGCCTACTCCTCTGCATACTCCTACCTGTTCTGGTCCTGTACCTGGTTGCCCTCGCCGTGTCCCCCTTCTACTCCGGCTCCTGCCGCCGGACGGCATGCAACACCAATGCTGTTGCTCATCTCGCGGCTGCCGCGGATGGCAAGCACAACTATTCGTCGTCCGCGCTGATGCAGCTTTCGCCGCCGGTGGCGCGTCCGAAACCCATGCCGTGTGCGGACGCCGCGCCCACCGGGCTGCACCACATTGTGTTCGGCATTGGCGCGTCATCGTCGCTGTGGAGGAGCCGGACGGAGTACATCAAGGTGTGGTGGCGGCGGCCGGGGCAGATGCGCTGGTTCGTGTGGCTGGACAAGCCGGTAGCGGAGTTCTACTCCAAGAACCTGTCCACGGGGCTGCCTGGCATCAAGATCAGCGAGGACACGGCCAAGCTCCCGTAAACGCACGGCGCCGCCAGCCGCTCGGCACTGCGGATCTCCCGCATCGTGTCGGAAAGCTTCCAGCTCGGCCTCCCCGGCGTCCGGTGGTTCGTCATGGGCGACGACGACACGGTGTCACGGTGTTCTTCCCGGACAACCTGGTGGAAGTGCTGTCTCAGCACTACCATACGCAGCCCGGCAGCCGTGCTACATCGGGAACCCCTCGGGGAGCCCGGCAGTGGTTAGTCAAGTTTGCTTCCGAGTTTATCGTTACGTAAATCTGATTTTGCTGTATCAAAGTTCAGTAGTTAGTTTCGGCAGGAATATTAGATCCTGTTTTAGGCTTGGGTTTTGGCGCTGATTCAGTTAAGTTCGTTACCGGCGTGTATCTTTAAATCCCTTCAGTTGTATTGTTCAAGGTGTGTGGAATAAAAACACAGAAGTACTTCCCAACCATCTTGAGTTCTAGACGAAAACACTGTTACATTTCTTCTCTGAATTCTGAGAGAATAGAGAGAACAAAGTAGCTGCCGACGAGCACTCGAACCAGCCGTCGGAGAAGGCCTCGACGAGCGCAAAGACCAAACTGCACTCGCGATAATCTTCAATGGCGCCGACGAGGAGACGCTGATGCAAATCGTTGACGAGGAGACGGCCAAGGACGCCTGCGATACTCTCCGCATGATTAATCTCGGTAATCAGCGAGTACAGGAGATGAAGCTCCAGGCATTGCGGTGGGTTCGTGGATGAATTCGCTAGCAAAGTGACCGATTCGTGGATGAATTCGCTAGCAAAGTGACCGATTCGTGGATGAATTCGCTAGCAAAGTGACCGACCTGGTGAACCAGATTCGTGGATTGACAGATAAGCTGCCGGAATCATATGTAGTGAAGAAGATTTTGCATGCCGTTTTTGAGTGGTTCATGTCACTCGCTACAACCATTGAAGAGTTTGGAGACTTTAAACCAAGAAGATTGTAGAAGTATTCGGGTCTCTGAAAGCACACGAAGAAATACACCACTCTAAAACAGCATACAGGTGGCATTCTATTTATAGCAGTTTTTTTTAGAACCATCACAAATATAATTATCAGTGACGGTTTTAAAATTCAAAATGGCGGGAATACTATTTATGACGGGTTTTGTTTGAAACCGCCACAGATAATTTATTTTTTGTGATGTTTTTCTGTGGAACCGCTACAAATACTTTTGAAACTATTTGTGACGGTTTTAAAAAACCCACTATACACTACAAGAAACAAGGAAAAATTCGTGGGCCAAAAACCCCACGAATTTAGGCCAAAACCCACGAATTTAGGTTAAATTCGTGGGCAAACCGTCGAATTTATTTCACGAATTTAACTCGACGAAATTAATCAATTAAATTCGTGGGTACCCACGAATTTAAATTAAATTCGTGGGTTACTTAAAAAACCCACGAATTTAACTGCTAAATTCGTGGGCTGAAGAAACCCACGAATTTAAGCTATAAATTGTAAATTTGAAGAAACCCACGAATTTAATCGCTAAATTCGTAAATGAAGAAACCCACGAATTTAATCACTAAATTCGTAAATTTGAAAAAACCCACGAATTTAACTTAAATTCGTAGGTACCATTTAATTTAACTATTAAATTCGTGGGTTTTAAATGGCTCACGAATTTAATGAGACATTTATACAAAAATATCCATATCGATATCACACTCAATACATATACCATATCGATCACACATATATATATCGATATGCATCTCATTCAACACAACAATCTTCACATTCAATCTTATTCAACACATCGCAATATTACCTCTACTAAAAGATTGAAACCAACCTTTTAACTCTTTAAAACCGGCTTAAAACTGTTAGCAAATCGACATGAACTCAAGAACGAAGTAGATCAAACCAAGTAACCTAAATTCAACAAAAATTAAGTCACCGAAATATACAAAATTTTGGCATGACCTCTCTAGTAAATAGGACATCCACTCGTGAGACAAAAAACATTTGCAGTTATAATATATATATATCAATCTCTCAAACCAAAAGAAGACATTCTAGCAGATCCTTAAATAATCAATCACACATCCAACGGCAATTTGTAAACTACACAATGATGGTTGTGCATACATAATAACAAACTGTTATAGAATATGATCACAAAAACAAAGCTTCAAATTACGAGATTACAGATGCTCAAAATTACACTCATGATCGAAACAGAGTGGTCATCATGGTAGCCAAGTCTTGAAACATCGAGCTCATAAAAAATTATCATGCAACCAAAGTTAAAGGATCATAAAATACCTCGTCTATAATTCGTATTTAGACGAGGTATTTCATAGATTGTTAAAAAAACTAAGTTATCACAATTTGTTTATCATGAGTAGAAATGTTAACACTTAAGGTATTTGAGCTAACATGTTTTATATGTAGAACATAATGAAGTGAGGTTATTTCTTTAGAATATCGTAGTACAAACATTGTAGAGTGTTTCTAAACTGGTTTCCCCAATTTTAGTATTTAGGCGAAGTTATTTTATAGCTTGCCGAAAAGGCTTAATGGTCATGAGATCTACAGGTAGACATGCTGACATGCTATTGTTATTGCACATGCTATTGTTATTGCACATTAACCTTAGGTCTGGTCATGGTCATGGTCATGGTCATGGTCATGAGATCTACAGGTAGGCTTAAGGCTTAATTTTTGTACAATGGAGGTAGGTAGACATGCTATTGTTATTGCACATTGACCTTAGGTCTGGGCACATGATGACATGAGTCACCTTCACAAGATATGCAACCTCGAGTGCACTCCAGCTAAAACCAAGTAACTCACACATGCTTGTTCCTCGAAACAACGTTTAAGGTTTCACCAGGAAAATCTTGCAATATCAATGTTGACATCTTTACTTGATATGCAACCTTTATTTAGTAAAAGCTACCTAGTTTTACTGAGTTAATTGGAAAAAGAATAGAGCAATCATGCCAAACATGCTGCACCAACATAACTCTTAAGACCAAGTGATCTTTTTGGCAACAGAAGGGGAATATTTAATTGAGTTTCTTGATCTTTTTGTGATATGGCGTTGGGTGGAATAGTCAAAGAATGGTTTAGAAGATATCCTACAAGTTCAACTCAAGCAGGAGAAGTCATGCAACATACCAGTGAGTTCCTACCAAAACCAAGCCTTTTCTCTATGTCTTCCATTTCGTAGCAAATGACATAACCACCATCCCCTAATTTGAGAGAGAACATGAGCAAATCACCAGAATTTCAGCTACATAAATAAGAGCACTTTTTCATAGAAAAAGGGAGCAGATAATGCAATATAAGACTTCTTTATCATGGTAATGGAATTCCATAAATCAACAACTCACAGCAATCAGTTGTACCTATGAAATTTTCATTTGAACAAGGAATTTATGTCTAATTTGAAGATATAAAGTGAATGAAATTTCAATTGAAGAAGCCTAGTTTGTATACCAAGTACCTTTTATAATTGTATTCAAAAGCACTCCTGAGACAGAATCAGCTAACACATTCCTTTGCTCGCTCAATGGATTCGAGATAACATAGTGTTGTCATCAGAGAAAGAGAACTGCAAACATGGAGCCTTATGTAGCTTTCCATCAATCGGCTTCCATGTGAATGAACATCCTTTGCCAAGAGTAAGGATGAAAAAATAGAAACCCTTTAGATTAACTCTAATAAATAGAAATAATGCAAAGATTCATGTCACAATAAAAAGACGAGTCATAAAACAATGGAAACACTGAAATATATGCTTAACTATACATACTCCCAAGAGTGATGATTCCCAATCAACAATATAGTGGTGTTATCAGCCAGACAAAAAAAAGATCATTACATTAATCGACTATGCCCAAGGGGTGTCAATTCTTTGCCACAAACAACAACAATCTGATTTGGATATTGTAGGAACTAGGAAGCAAATAAAGATTAGGCATAATGCAACCAAGAAAAGACCATTTTTCAATCATAACTCAAGCACACTATAGTATTATAATACCATTGCTATGGAACAGATAACCTCATGCAAAACCATGTGAAGACAAAGCAGACAAAAATACAAAGTTCTCCCTATAATTGCAAATATAAGTCATTTTAGCTGTTTAAACTTTTACAGTAGACATACTCACGCAAAACCATGTGAAGACAAGAGGGACAGAAAATACAATGTTCTTCCCTCTAATTGCAAATATAAGTCATTTTAGCTGTTTAAACTTTTATGTAGATATAGGTCGTTCTACAACTTTGAGCACAGTTTACTCTTTCCTATTATACCTGGTGACTAAATGTCATTGTTAAGTGTTGCAATTAAATAATTAAGATTTGAATAGTGAGAGAATTTATTATGTACGTAAGAGAAAAGGCTAGTATAGTATGTTTGGGAATGATCAAGGGCACTAAAGTCATTTCAAGTACTCTGATTCTTGTGCACAAATCTAAGAGATTTATATTTGCAATCGGGGCAGCATGCCAAAGATGATCAAATAATTGGAAAATCTTTCCATCATTACAAGATCACTTTCCCCACCTCTTTCTTATGATCGCATTTACTTCAATGAAGTTAGAATAATTTGGTGGCAAATAACGGCATATAGCTATAATTGAGGTTAACCATCTTGCTGCGTCAACTGCGTCGGCATTCCGTTCTGAGTTGATTATAAATCATATAGGTCTATCCCACACGTGACAATCCTAGTTACGGATGCATGCGGGAGGGAGGATTTTTAAAAAAGAAAAATACAAGAACCATTAACCACAGTTCGGAAATAGGATTTCACCTCCTCTAAACTACAACACACCCCTCGCAACATTTTACATCTTAGCATATTCTCACAGCTTGTCTTTGCATCATAGGCATGTGTGTGCACATTAAATAACCCAAGATACAAAACATAAAGGAAATGAATAAGCAAAACATCATCAAGCATTTAGTTCTCATGTTGGCATATTAGATATTACCCACCATGATCGGGAACAACACAACACCCTGAATGATCCCAAAGTCTACAACCCTCTTCTACCAAAACTATAATGTCACCAACATACAAGAGTGGCTACTAGAAGGAACCAGGCCAACATGAGTCCTGACTCCTGGTCATGACATCTAGACTTCAACAGGTGAATGATTGCAGGCAATATAGTAGAGAAAATATATCTTACCAAGTAGAGAAAGTGATCTTTTTAAGCAGTGACTAAGATGCCCTTTCTTCTTCCCATATTTCCCGAAACTTCTTGGCATTTCTGGAGAATATCTTGCGTGCTAATGTTTATCCTTTCTAACTATGCCTGCAAGAAAGACATACATACATGTATATATACATATTTAAAAACAGTTTAAAACTTTACGTGCAAAAGGACAGAATAAATCGAATACCTTGTCAAGGTGAATATGGCCTACAAGTCTTTGGGGTGGCTTCAAGTTCCATCTAAAATCATTTGCTTGTGATACGAAAATGGAAACATCACATTCGTGGTGTTCACCTCAAATGACCATGAATCCTAAAAGCCTACACCAAAAGTGTGACAACAAGGATCCTTTTATCTCCATTCCGATTTTTGAGAATGTGCATTTACCCACTTGACCCAATCAGCTAATGGGCCAGCTCGCTATGTTTTCTCAAGATATCTTAGCTTGGGTAAGTGGGCTTCCACCGCCGATCCGATTTGCATCCCTAGGCATCATGCCCAATTTCTAAGTACAATTATGGCAGTTCGATTTACATAATGTTGCACAATTTGAAGGGTAAATCAAAGGATTGAACAAGTTCAACATTACTTCTAAGTGGGCAACGCACAGATGTCCAATTCCAAGGAACCGATATCCAGTTTCTCAGCATTAAACAAATGAAGAAGTTCCCAATATGACACGCTTAATACAATAAAAGACACTGTTCATGTTAGTGGGGAAGTTCATACTAAGTTTCTTGCTACGTCCACAGATTTATCAGCCCATTAGGTATATATTGAACATTTGCCAACTATCCACATCCTATATCCACTTGGCTCTCACATGTCTAAAGTGGGAACTATCTTTGAACAATCAAATAGAAAAGGAAACCTAAGTTTTAGACTTTAGCATAATAGAATCGGTGAACAGAGAATCTGAGATGAACCACCACAAAAACAATACCAGATCCTCCATTGATTTTATAACAAGACAAACAAATAAGGAATGAAGGTAATTCTACTATTGACGGTGTTAATTTATGGATACATACTCGATGCAGAAATCAGTTAAGACCTAACCATAATGCTGCATTATTGTTATGGATCCTAGACGGTTCATGGCCAGAACGAATCCTACCAAGCTACCAAGGAAGAATCAATAGGAAGCTTACCAAAACAAATGAGGCTCATCCAGGGCCGAGCGCAGGGGGCGGCGTCCAGGGGCCGAGCGCAGGGGGCGGCGTCCAGGGCCGAAGCGCAGGGGCGACGCCCGGGGAGCGGTGGGGCGGCGCGCGCAGCCTCGGCGCCAAGCGGAGAGGGCGAGGAGAGCGGCGCCGCGTGGGAGCTAGGGGACGATGGCGCCGGCGGTAGAGGAGAGCGGCGCCAGCGTCTTTGGGGAGCAAAGACACGGGGTAGGAGCTAGGGCATGCGGCGGCCTCGGGCGCTATGAGAGGGCGAGGGAGCAGCGCCAGCGTGGGAGCCAAGAGGCGGCAGCGCTGGTCGAGCGAGGGAGAGCAACACGGGGGTAGGAGCTAGGGCAAGGGAAGAAGACACACACGGGCCGGGGCTTAACCCCCCCTTTTACATTCGTGGGCTAGGCGTGCCCACGAATTTAAATAAATTCGTGCGCGCTTACAGAAGGCCGACGAATTTAAATAAATAAATTCATGGGTATCATATTGGCCCACGAATTTAATTAAATACGTGGGTTTATTTGAAACCGACGAAATTAAATATATAAATTCGTGGGTTTTTTTTAGCCCACGAATTTAAAAAAACCCACGAATTTTCCCCTGATTCCTGTAGTGATAAATAGTCTAATTATTTTTGACAGTTTTTAACTTAAACTGTCACTAATAATGATGAGTATTTGTGACGATTTTAGCAACAAAAAAACTGTTACTAATAAAAGATTACTTGTAATGATTTTTAGCTAAAACTATCACTAATAACACTATCTATAATGATTTTAATTTAAAACCACCGTAAATAATATTACCTGAACCGAGCACATCTCCCTTCAATTATTTCGCTCCCGGCCTCCTACCCAGATCGATCTCTCTCCTCTCGCTCATTCTTAGGCTCTTAGGGCCGCCCACCTCCTCCAACACACGGGACCGCCTCGCCGGCCGTCGCCGCCGCTCTCAACCACGGACCAGATCACTCTCCTGGTGGATCTCGGGTCTTCCTGCCGTACGGAGTGGCCATAGGCTTCTCTTAGGGAAACCATCAACATCAAGGTATTTGTCGGGGATTGGACTATTTTCTGTAAGGACCATTCTGACCCGATGGCCGAGCAACTCCCAACCATGAGCTCGGATGCGATATCCGAGCGCGAGCCCCAAACATTCTCATGCTCGGGGACAAGTATACACGTAATATCGAAGCAAAGCATGGTCGACTATAGGCCTCAAAGACGTGCCCGAGCAACCATACTCGGAATGGACGCGGGATGGCAGAAGCCAGACCAAAGGCGTGCTCGGAGATTGCCGGAGGACGTGGTCAACCCGTAAAACAGGAAAGTGGCGACTATTTCGCCAAGGATTTAGGAAAGTTATACCAAGAATTCAAAACGTGGTGAGAATTAAGGACACGTCCAAAGAGGGCAACGGACATGATCTTAGGAAACAGTTACCATGCATGTA
This sequence comes from Rhipidocladum racemiflorum, assembly GCA_036346355.1. Lineage (NCBI taxonomy): Eukaryota > Viridiplantae > Streptophyta > Magnoliopsida > Poales > Poaceae > Rhipidocladum > Rhipidocladum racemiflorum. The sequence goes on along the minus strand of CM070573.1, from coordinate 84,605,258 downwards.
CGTGTGCACCTTGAATTTAATCCTCTCTCCATCAACAGAGAGGGGAGAGCGATCCCATTGTAAGATCCATGTACTTGTATCCATCATTCCGATACAGAAAAACGCCACTAGGCGACTGGATGTAGGGCTATTATCTCGATCATGAGAGGCCTGAACCAGGATAAAATCCTTGTGTTTCTGTCTGTTCTAAGGGACCATCTCCCGCGTCTTTGATGCCACACCTTTGGCAGAAAGGGGCTTCGGTTGTTCCCACATTCAACAAGTAAGCTCGGTGGGAGCCCGTTCTCCAATCGTCGACAGCTGGCGCCGTCCGTGGGGATCGACGGATTCTTTGCCAAAGGAATCGCGAAGGTGTCATCTTCCACATCTGATGACCGATACTGCACAACTTATGATGAGGTAAGATACGTAAAAAAAGTGCTTTACCTCAAGCAAATTGTGCTTAGGCGAGTCGTTTATGTTTTGCGCCAAGCAAGTTCTTCGCTCGGGCGCAAATTTCATCCCCTCGCCCGAGCAGGCACTTCGCTCGGGTGCGAGTTCGTATTCCGCGTTGAGCAGGCACTTCGCTCGGGCGCGAGTCTCTTCCTCCGAGCATGTGTTTTGCTCGGGGACTGTTCGTGTTCCGCGCCGAGCATGCAGTACGCTCGGGCGCGAGTCTCTTCCTCCGGGCACGCGTTTCGCTCGGAGACTGTTCGTGTTCCTCGCCCGAGCACGCAGTACGCTCGGGCGCGAGTCTCTTCTTCCGGGCACGCGTTTCGCTCAGGGACTGTTCGTGTTCCGCGCCGAGCAGGCACTACGCTCGAGCGCGAGTTCGTGTTCCGCGCCGAGCAGGCACTTCGCTCGGGCGCGAGTCTCTTCCTTCGGGCACGCGTTTCGCTCGGAGATTATTCGTGTCCCTCGCCCGAGCACGCACTTCGCTCGGGCGCGAGTCTCTTCCTCCGGGCACGCGTTTCGCTCGGAGACTGTTCGTGTTCCGCGCCGAGCAAGCACTTCGCTCGGGCGCGAGTCTCTTCCTCCAGGCACACGTTTCGCTCGGAGACTGTTCGTGTTCCTCGCCCGAGCACGCAGTACGCTCGGGCGCGAGTCTCTTCCTCCGGGCACACGTTTCGCTCGAGGACTGTTCGTGTTCCGCGCCGAGCAGGCACTACGCTCGGGCGCGAGTTTGTGTTCCGCGCCGAGCAGGCACTTCGCTCGGGCGCGAGTATCTTCCTCCGAACATGTGTTTTGCTCGGGGACTATTCGTGTTCCGCGCGGAGCATGCAGTACGCTCGGGCGCGAGTCTCTTCCTCCAGGCACGCGTTTCGCTCGGAGACTGTTCGTGTTCCGCGCCGAGCACGCACTTCGCTCGGGCGCAAGTCTATTCCTCCAGGCACGCAGCGTTCGCTCGAGGACTGTGTTCGTGTTCCGCCGGCGAGTGCCGGCTCGGGCGCGAGTCTCTTCCTCCAGGCACGCGTTTCGCTCGGGGACTGTTCGTGTTCCGCGCCGAGCACGCACTACGCTCGGGCGCGAGTCTCTTCCTTCGAGCATGCGTTTCGCTCGGCGACTGTTCGCGTTCCGCGCCGAGCAGGCACTACGCTCGGGCGCGAGTCTCTTCCTCCGAGCACGCGTTTCGCTCAAGGACTGTTCGTGTTCTGCGCCTAGTACGCTCTGCGTTTGAGCACAGTTCCTCCCAGTTTATTTCCCTGGACGTCTGGTCCATGTCCAGGATGCGGCAGCTCGAGCCCGGCTCGTCTGTCAGTTCCTCGAGCATTAGACCCATGCTCGGGATGTGGCAATGTGAGTCCGCTCGCAATTCGCTAGTAGCATAGGTGTCTGATCCATGCTTAGTTCCCCTGTGCATTTGATCCGTGCACGGGATGCAGCAACATGTGTTTGTTCACAATCTGCTAGTTACCTTTATGCTAGGCGTCTGATCCATGCTTAGTTTTCTTGTGCATCTGATCCGTGCATGGGATGCGGCAGCATGTGTTTGTTCACAGTCTGCTAGTTACCTTTATGCTAGACGTCTGATCCATGCCTAGTTTCCCTGGGCATCTGATCCATGCTCGGGGTGAAGTTATACGCGTTTCCTCATGACCCACTAATCCTTTTCCATCATTGTTCATGTTTTTTGGCCTGTTTGTTTCTTTTTTCCAGTTTCGGTCGCGTTTCGTTTTCCCGCTCGGCGCAGTTTGTGCTGACCTTTTCCCCGAGCATGGTTAGCTTGGGATGTGATAGTATGAGTCTGCCTCATTTATCAATTCCTTTCCCTGGTCATTTCATGCCCAGATGCTGAGGTAGGTGCTTCACCATCAAGAATTCAATTCCTCATTGGACTTCTCAGTCTCAAGGAGATGACCCATCTCACTTGAGCCTCGGGGACTAGCTGTCGGGGATTGGACTATTTTCTGTAAGGACCATTCTGCCCCGACGGCCGAGCAACTCCCAACCATGAGCTCGGATGCGATACCCGAGCGCGAGCCCCAAACATTCTCATGCTCGGGGACAAGTATACACGTAATATCGAAGCAAAGCATGATCGACTATAGGCCTCAAAGACGTGCCCGAGCAACCATACTCGGAATGGACGCGGGATGGCAGAAGCCAGACCAAAGGCGTGCTCGGATATTGCCGGAGGACGTGGTCAACCCGTAAAACAGGAAAGTGGCGACTATTTCGCCAAGGATCTAGGGAAGTTATATCAAAAATTCAAAACGTGGCGAGAATTAAGGACACGTCCAAAGAGGGCAACGGGCATGATCTTAGGAAACAGTTACCATGTATGTACGTGGGCACCTTGTATTTAATCCTCTCTCCATCAACAGAGAGGGGAGAGAGATCCCATTGTAAGATCCATGTACTTGTATCCATCATTTCGATACAGAAAAACGCCAATAGGCGACTGGATGTAGGACTATTATCTCGATCATGAGAGGCCTGAACCAGGATAAAATCCTTGTGTTTCTGTCTGTTCTAAGGGACCATCTCTCGCGTCTTCGATGCCACACCTTTGGCAGAAAGGGGCTTCGGTTGATCCCACATTCAACAAGTAAGCTCGACGGAAGCCCGTTCTCCAATCGTCGACAGTATTGCTTGCTCCCCATCGTATTGTAGAAATCTAGCAAGAAAGTCATGGTTTGCGGTTGCTTTTCCTTTGCTCGGAACTAGAGTTCTTGGTGCGCCAAGGTGGGGTGCTTTGCGGCTGCTGGTATGATTCAATTGGGGTAACATTGATTATATTTTAGAGTTTGGTAGGCAGGGGAGGGGAGGGGTGGGTTTGGGATTGTTTTAGGGTGCTTTTGTTTGCTCCTGCTGTCATTGAGTGCGGTAACAAACAGTGAGGTGGGTTTTGGTTTGTGAAGTTTGTAGAGAGTGGGGAGAAGGACTGAAGGAGAAGATGATGGAGCTCCTCCGGGAGCAGCTCGTCGAGTACGTCTGGAGAGATGAGATGAACGCGCTCTGCAGGTTTGGCTCCTCATCCTTTGAATTCCAATATAATCGGTAACATGTATCTGTTTGTAGTCGGCAAATTACTTTAGATGATTCCTACGGCTAAACGTTTTGAAGAATGGCATATATCATCACTTTCTATCCCGCCGTGCGTAGTAAGCCGTTCAAATTGGTAGGGTTTGAATTGTACATTTTAGCATAAAAAAAAATTGTGCCACTTTAGAGAAACAATAATATTGTTTTTAACTTTCAAGTATAGTTTAAATTCAATTGATTAGTTGGATTACAACTGAACCATGGAGTTTTTACTTGGTTCCTTGTGAAACAAACTTACAATAGGCTTGTCATTTTCTGATGAATGAGTAAGCGGATGGCTTTAGTATATGGTTATTGTAGTTTATGTCAATTTAACATTTGCAATTGATTACATGTTTTGCTTATTAAGCCTCTTCTGCAGAGAAAATTCTAGAGGTTTAAGTAACCCACTAGCATGTGTGCTTTTAGACATAAGTTTTTTGCACTCTCATTGAGCGCAATAAAGTGCAGTTAAGTCATAACTCTTTGCTGCACATTGCTACTTTAATTGTTAAGTTTCTGCAGACAACAGGACCATGCAGCACTTTTAATCAGGTTCTACCTTAGTTTTCAAACATCTCCGGCCTAATTCTGAAACCCTGAAAGCCCTGAGCTTTTGCAACCAACTAGCAATTTGTCGCTAACATGGCCGACATGGCCGTGTAGTGCCCCCATCGACATGGCCGTGTAGTGCCCCCGTCATCGCGTGAGCTGCGGTGGGCCACTGGTACTCTCCGGCGGGCGGGCGATGCCGGTGTCTCTGCCGCCCTCCTACCGCTTGGCCCTATTGCTCCCTACAGGTGTTCCGCCGTCTCTTCCGCCCTTTGCTGCCCCTTGCCGTTAGAACTTACAGATTGAGTGAATTTGTCCTCCTTACATTAGATGGTCATCAATCACTAATAAACTTTGATGGCTCGCATTGTTTAATAGTGTGATTATTCAATCTGTACTTAATGGTTTTATTCACCTCAAATTTTTAAGTCACAGCAGACCTTGTTTACTGGAAACAAGTTACTTGCTTATTTGAGATTGTGATATTTTGACTCTATGTTGCTTTCTAACGGGCACTTGCTTGGAATATTTCAGTTATGTAGTTAAGATTGCAATTGTCATCAATAGTCCTGAATGACCACCTTGTGTATTATGCTGCTTTCCCCTTTTTTGGAGGTACTGTTGTTTTCCTTACCTAATTCTGTACGTATTGCTTAATTTGGAAATGTTATCACAATATATCTAATGTATTTTATTAATTAATTATTCTAGTTTACAAAATGAGTGGCACGCAGGACAAATAATAAAGCAGCAGAAATATAGTAAATAGTAGTAAAGTCCAATAGATTTACAATGGGTAATCGACTAGGAAGCGGACTAGTCCATCTAGTCCTCACCATCCTAGAACTCCTACTCTGAATCAACAGAGTAAACAAGGGTGAGTACAAAAAGTACTCCACAAGTTACGCAGGAAATATAGTAATAATGTAACGGATACAAAGAAAGGTTATACGGTTGATTTTAGCATGAAGCAGCAAGTTTTCTAATATTTTAAATATTTTTAAGACATTTTTAACAAAGATGTTCTTTTTAAACACATTTTAGCACAGAAATCCCTCTTGGAGTTAACCCAACTTTGCCTAATCAATGGAGTCACTCCATCCGAAAATCATCTTCTTGAAATTGTTTTAAAAACCTCAAAATCTAATTCGTGAAAGGCTTGCTCTGCATGCCCATGGCCGCGAACGCGGCTAGTTGATTAGTTTTAAACTCTGCAGAGGTTATACAACTTTACTCATAAGACATGATCATCTCTTGTTTGTCAAAATACACAATTTCTTTGATGTGCGACAGAGAAAATCACAACAAGACACCTATAAAGCTCCATCTATGTAGTCATGCTCGCTAAGATTTTATCGCTGGTAGGGTTAAACCACCCAACACAGGAGCCCACTCTTGCGCCGAGTGGAAGTCTTACACCCATCCCACTTTTAACCTAATCGCATGAATGTCCATGGTATGTTTCAATACGGATAGCCAGGTCTGTCTCATTCTAGACTTGTAGAAGTACAGTAACGCTTTACATTCAGCTTAACACAGATCAGTCCTTAATTGACCTGGAGAGCTTTCTACAAACTCAACTCCCATGAATCGCGCACCCATCTAACAATCATTCTCGTCCGATCTAAATCATATTTTTAATTTTTTAACTTGATGCCATAAGTAACATAGATTTCACATGAAATAATAAAGCCTTTGAATAGAACTTTATTTAGCTTAAATTCGCAAAAGGTCCTAATCTCGGTTTTAAGCATGTCTAAGCATATTTCTAATCACTTCAATATTTGTATATATGTCTTAAAGTTACAACTAAATAAGGTATTTCAATTCCCAAGGTGGTTTTAATCAATTCGGAGATTAATTAATTATTTAAAATTGGGACTGAAACTAAGTTGCTAAAATTATGCATGCAATAATTTAAATTCAAAATATAATTTAAAATTGGGATCAACATGTTCAAGGATGTGCAACTTGCTTTGATCATAGAATAGCTGATCGGGATCGCCGGCGACGTACTCCTCCGGCTCTCCAAATTTATATGCGAAAAACATCCAAATTCAAATATAATTCAAATAAAATACGAAACTAGCCTAAAAAGAAATTTAAAAAGAAAAACGGAGCCAATCGACGTTCAAACGGGTGAAAACAGGCTTCCAAAATATTTAAAACCGCATAAAATGATAAAAAAAGATTTTTGATTTTTTAAAATTTCTTTCTAAATAAAATTTTCCAATATAATATTGAGATTTCAAATTTTGGATTTTTTGAATTCTTACCTCTTTTTTCATTTTTTGGATTGATATTCTCTCTCCTCTTTTTAAAAATGAACAAAAAGAATGTTTTTTTTACCTGCTGTCGGCGTTTTCGGCCAGTAGGATATCTCCTGGGTGGAGAAATTTGGTTCGGTAGGGCGTGCTTTCGCGGCGGGACACCCGGTGGTGCTCTCTCGGGGGATCCCGGTTGTCGACAGACCGAGGAACACACGCAACACCGGAGGGCGAGAAGAAGGAGCAGTACACCGATGTACCCAAGTTCGGACCCCCGGTGTGGGTAACAACCCTACGTCCTGCTAGATCATTGTTGATGTATATTGGAGTGGTTACAAGGCTCCTCTCCCTTGGGAAGAAGAAGAACTCGATCCCTTCCCCGTCGTCCTCCAGGAAGAAGAAGAACCCTCTTACAATGGAAAATGAAAGCTTCGTCCCACAACCGCCCTCCTCTCCATGCACCCGAGCTCCCTTATATAGACGGGGCTGGCTCGGGCAGGTGAGAAGGTGGCGTCATACTGATCTATGACTTATTTATTACACCCATCACTTCAGTCTTGTCCCCCAAGCCTCATTCTCTATGCCGTCGAGAGGTTCCGCCCGGTCTGCCTGGGATATGTCTTGCCTGCGACGGGTTAGGTGTGAGGCGTCAGAGGGACGGGCAGTCTTTGCAATCAATGTCCATGACACGGTGTGTCAGAGGGAGGAGGCTTCGGGGCGAAGCCTCCTTTTTATTCTTGTGGTCACCCACTTGGCCTGGCCACCCAGCGAGAGGGGCCTGGTCGCCCGCCTGCTCGCCAGGCCGCCACGTGGGCCGACGCCCGACGAGAGGGGCCTGGTCGCCAGGCCATCTTATTCATACACGACGGAGAGGGTACCCTAGCGTAAAGTACATCGACACCTACTGTGCACTAAACCTCACGGCACAGAGAGCAGAGAGTAAGCACTTTGTGCCCATGGCCATGGCGCAAGGGGGAAGGGCCAGGAGGTGGGCGGGCCGGTTGGGCGGTGGCGGTGCAACGCGGCGGGCTCACCAACAGTGGCCTAAGAGGAGCGGCTGGGTGGCGGCGGTGGTCGGAAAAAGATGGTGATGGCAAAAAAATAAATGACAGATCTTGCCTTTTTCGGTGAAATGAGGCGAGGAAGCTCAAGGGGAGTGAAGGGATGGATTGGCGATGAGGAGAGACACCCAATGTCCCTTTTTATAGTGCGAGAGGAGCACTTAGGACTGGAAATCGGAGCGAAAATCATGGTGCTTGCAAAATGAAAAGAACGATATTTTTTCCTCTGTTTTTGGGGTAATTAGGGCCATGAATGGCAAGAGGAGGTGTGGGTGATTTGATTGGCAACGTTTTGGAAATTTTTAGTGCAATATTTGGGGACTTTTGATGCCTTCTCTCATGCGTTAATGGAGGAGAGAGGAGAGCAAGGTCCTCTGGACATAGCTGAAGGTAGGGGAAGGATATGACAATGGTGTTCGGTCACACCTATCATTCCCCCCTCTTTTTTTTTTTGGAAACAATTGAACTGAGAAGAAAATCGCTTGGGATAAAATAGTAAAATGGTCCTAGAAATCTTGAAAATATTCTCAAAAATACTTTGGAATATTTGGAACATAATAAAATTAGTTTCAAAATTTTTCAAATTATAATTTTTTTGCAGAAATTCTTTTTATAAAACTAGTAAAAAGCAAAAAAGATTTATAAAATCATGGGGGGAAAAAATGAAAAACAACAATTAAATTCAAATTAAACAAAATAAATAGAAATACAATTTTTTTGGATGTTACATTTTATGAATCTTTATGTTTATCACGTGTACATCGATTTAATTATAATTCCATAATTTTAGAGTACAACACTCAATAAAAAGCAACAACTATCAATTAAAATTCTACAATTTTACAATACATAAATGAACAAAAAAATAAAAAATTATCAATTCAAATTTCCTAGTTTTTCGGTACATCAGTGAACCAAAACAATTCAAAAAATATTGATTCAAGTTGCCCAATTTTACGGTACATCAGTCAACCAAAACAATTCAAAAACTTTTGATCCAAACTTCACAATTTTCCAATAGATCAGACAATAAAAAATTAGTAAACTGTCAATTCAAATTCCAATTTTTTTGGTAAACAAAAAAATTCAAATATTATTGATTCAAACTACAGAATTTTGTAGTACATCAGTCAACAAAAAAATAGTAAAATGTCAACGCAAATTCTAATTTTTTTGCTACTCATCACTGAACCAAAAAAAATTCTTAAACTGTCGTCTAACATTAAATAACTTTGGTATTCATCACTGAACCAAATTAATTCTAAAACGGTTGATTAATTGGTACACCAGTGAAACAAATAAAATAAACAAATTAAAAAATTAAAAACTTCCCATGCCATGTTATTCCATTTCTCTGTGACTATTTTTCATGTTATTCATTGGTTGTGAAAAATAAAATTCGATTATGAAAATAACACTCGAGCTAGTACCAAAATTTTTTGCGGCGTATTTTTCATTGTTCTTACTTCCTTTTAAAAGAATAATAATAATAAGGGACGCTGGGTCGCTGCAGCGCCAACAGTGTAGCACCGGTCGACCACTATAGGTCCTTCCGATCACTGCATGCAGCAACGCAGCGTCGGCCAACCGATGCATGCTCATTTTTGCGGTCCCAACCCGTTGCATGGGACTACATCCACAAATGTGTAATCACGAGATCTAAAAATACAAAGTATGAAATGAAAACAACTAAATACATCAAGTTTTCATGATTTGGAACTCAGAAGCAGGGTTCACAAAACCATCGAAAACCGTGATTTTCGATCGTATTGAGCTGGTTCAAAATTTTAAATCGATCGGTAAATCAGTTCAATTAAAAAAATTCAAAAAATTCAAAAAAATTTATGCTATGTAAACCGATCGAAAACCGGTGAAAATCGAGCGGTTTTTCTAGAAAACTGACAAAAACCGCTGAAGAAACCGACCGCCCAAAGGTTCAACTCGCCAGTCGGTTTTTCCAGTTTTCGATATTTTTGAATTTGTTTTAATTTTTTTTCTTCAAACGCTCAGTTTCGAAACTCTTCGGTTTTTGACGATTTTCACTTGGTTTTCGCGAAAAATAGGTACCGTTGGGAAGTCGATTTTTAATTCAAAAACGGTTTTGTGAACCCTGCTCAGAAGTGCTCGAGCACAGTCAGTTAGTGTAATGCTCTGTTTTGTACTAAATTTTAAAATAAGCATAAATGAGCATGCTCTCTGAAACAGGGTTCACAAAATTGTCGATAACCGGTCGATTTTCGCGATTTTCGGTCGTATCGCCGCGGCCCGATATCAAAAACCGGTCGATAAACCGATTCGATTCAAAAAATAATACAAAAAAATCGAAAATTCGAAAAAATTTACGTGTCAAAAACCGATCGAAAATCGGTGGAAATCGGTCGATTTTCATCAAAAATCGTCGAAAATCGCTACTAAAAATCGATTGCACAAAAAGTTCAACAAGGTCGTCGATTTTCCACGAAAATCGACGATCTTTGAATTTTTTTTTTCAAAAATTTGGTTTTTGAATTTATCCGATTTTCGGTCGATTTTCGACTCGTTTTTTGCGATTATCGAAAATTACTGTTCATCCGAAAATCGCCGGCTCGATTTTGTTAACCCTGGGCCGAATCTTTTTAGCCGAACGCAAGCGCAACGAAAACAATCGGTAGGAGCAAAAAATCCGCAATATGCCCTCTTTTCGGCCGAATACCATCGGTTGACAGCTGCACGAATGGGAAAATGTGAGGAAATGTTTGAATCCAGTACAATTTACACCTCATATTCCAATTTGATACAACAGTTTTGCGTATTTGCAAAAAAACCAACCGTATTCACAGCATGAAATGGCGAGTACATGTAATAGCAACACCAAATTGCGAATACAGGTTATATCCAACATGAAATTGCGAATACGCTGTATTTGCAAAACAGGGTAGTGAATTCACCTGTATTCGCAGCACGAAATGACGAGTACATGTAATAGCAGTACCAAATTGCGAATACAGGTTAGATCCAGCACGAAATTGCGAATACGCTGTATTTGCAAAACAGTGTAACGAATACAAATACACTGTTTTGCAAATACAGCGTATTCGTAATTTCGTGCTGGATCTAACCTGTACTCGCAATTTGGTGCTGCTATTACATGTACTCGCTATTTTTTTGCTGTGAATACGGTTAGTTTTTTTTATAAATACGACAAAACTGTTGTATCGAATTGAAAATATGAAATATAAATTGTACTTATTAAAAACTTTCCGAAAATGAGATGACCCAGTCAGTCTCCACCACGCGCTGCCTACGACGACTCCACGACCAAGCGTCCCATCGCTCTCCACCTGCCCCGTGCCGGAGTCCACACACCACTGCACCCACTTCGTTCCCCGGGCCCCGGCCACCACCACCAACCACCGCGCACACGGCGAGGACGGGCACACCTCCACTACCGCCGTAATGGCTGTCCTCGTCTTCCTCTTCCTCGCCTCCTTCCTCCCATACACCTCCCTCGCCGCCTTCTCCCCGCCCTTCTCCTTCTTCCTCGCCTGCGGCGCCACCACCAACGTCTCCTTCCCGTCCGACGCCCCCGCCCGCACCTTCATCTCGGATGCCCCCTTCCTCTCTCCCGCGCGCGTCCCGGCGGTCCCAAGCTCGACATCCAACCCCGCCTCCCCTCTCTACGCCGCCGCGCGCGCCGCCAACTCAGCCTTCTCCTACAGCCTCACCTACCCCGCCTCCGCCGCGCAGAACGCGTTTCTCGTCCTCCGCCTCCACTTCTTCCCCTTCCCCGCCTCCCGGTCCCCCGTGAACCTCTCCTCCGCACGCTTCACCGTCTCGGTTCTTGACGCGTACACCATACTGTCATCCTTCTCGCCGCCGAGCGCCGGTGTCGTCAAGGAGTTCTTCATCCCGTCAGGCCGCTCCGGCGATTTCCGCATCACGTTCGCTCCGGACACTGGCTCCTCCGCATTCGTCAACGCCGTTGAGCTGTTCCCAGCTCCGCCAGAGCTGCTATGGCACAACTCGGTGACGCAGGTGGGCGCCGCGGTGGGCGACAACATGGTCCTGTGGCAGCAGCAGGCGCTGGAGACGGTGTACCGCCTCAACATAGGGGGCCCCAAGGTGACCAAGGAGAACGACACGCTGTGGCGAACTTGGCTCCCCGACGACCCCTACCTCTACGCCGTCGACCTCTCGGTGTTGAACTCAACTTCCAACCCGATCGTCTACGACCAATCAGCCGGATACACCAGGGAGGTGGCGCCGGACATCGTGTACAAGACGCAGCGCGCGATGGTGAACCCCCAGGGTCGAAATTTCAACGTCACGTGGACATTCCCGGCGGAACCGGGTTCCGACTACCTCGTCCGCCTCCACTTCTGCGACTACGAGGTGGTCAGCTCCGTCTTGGGAGTTGGCATCGTGTTCAATGTCTACGTCGCGCAAGCCATTGCTACCCCAGACCTCGAGCCAGCAAAATCGGAGAGGCAGCCGGAACAGGCTTTCTACATAGACTACGCGGCCGAGGCGCCGAACGCCGGGAACCTCACGGTCAGCATCGGCAGGTCGACGAAAGGCAGCTCGACCGAAGGCGGCATACTGAACGGGCTGGAGATCATGAAGCTACGGTCCGCCGATTTGACCTCGGCCGGCTCGCGCGGTAGGACCAAGAAAATCCTCATCGCCACGCTCTCGGCCGTGCTCGGCGCCGTCGTTCTTGCTTGCGCGGTGGTCGGCTTGTTCGTCGTGTCGCGGAGGCGAAGGCAGATGCCACGGCCTGCGCCGGAAGAGAAGGAGAGCACACAGCTTCGGTGGTCGCCGTACACGCAGGACAGCTCTGGCTGGGTTGACCAGTCGAGCCGATCGGGCGAGGGCACGACCGGCGGGCTGCAGAGGGTGAGCACGCAGCTGCATATCTCGCTGGCGGAGATCAAGGCGGCCACAGACAACTTCCACGAGCGCAACCTCGTCGGCGTCGGCGGGTTCGGGAACGTGTACCGGGGCGTGCTCCGCGACGGCGCGCGCGTCGCTGTGAAGCGCGCCGTGCGCGCCTCGAAGCAGGGGTTGCCTGAGTTCCAGACGGAGATCGTCGTGCTGTCCTGTATCCGGCACCGCCACCTGGTGTCGCTCATCGGCTACTGCAACGAGCAGGCGGAGATGATACTCGTGTACGAGTACATGGAGAAGGGCACGCTCCGGAGCCACCTGTACGGCTCCGAGGAGCCGCCGCTGTCGTGGAAGCAGCGGCTGGAGATTTGCATCGGCGCGGCGAGGGGCCTGCACTACCTGCACACCGGCTACTCGGAGAACATCATCCACCGCGACGTCAAGTCGACCAACATCCTCCTCGGCGACGGGTTCATCGCCAAGGTGGCCGACTTTGGGCTGTCGCGCATCGGTCCGTCGTTCGGGGAGACGCACGTGAGCACGGCGGTGAAGGGCAGCTTCGGGTACCTGGACCCGGAGTACTTCAGGACGCAGCAGCTGACGGACCGGTCGGACGTGTACTCCTTCGGCGTGGTGCTGTTCGAGGTGCTGTGCGCGCGGCCGGTGATCGACCAGAGCCTGGACCACGACCAGATCAACCTCGCCGAGTGGGCGGTCAAGTGGCAGCAGAGAGGGCAGCTTGAAAAGATCACCGACCCGAGGATCATCGGGCAGGTGAACGAGAACTCGCTGCGCAAGTTCGCCGAGACCGCGGAGAAGTGCCTGGCGGACTACGGCCTGGACCGGCCGTCCATGGGCGACGTGCTCTGGAACCTGGAGTACTGCCTGCAGCTGCAGGAGACGCACGTCAAGAGGGACGCGTTCGAGGACAGCGGCGCCGTGGCCACGCAGTTCCCCGCGGACGTGGTCGTGCCGCCGTGGATGCCGTCGTCGACGAGCTTCTCGATGGCTGGTGCGGACGAGACGGGCATGACCGAGGTGGGCGTCGCCAACAGCAAGGTGTTCTCCCAGCTTAGCGGCGGCGGGGGGCGATGAGCTGGTGCACTAGCTAGAATCTTTGATAGAGCAATCTGTAACCAGGAGGGCGTTGTTCCTCCACCTTCCTCCGGATTCCCATGCATGTTGCAGCAGCCAATACTTTCAGAACCGTCGTTGAACATGCATAGCATACGGTCATCTGCAGCAAAATGTTGCACAAAATTCCTGAGCCTGATCATGGGTAGCTCCTTGTTTTGTTTGCTCGCACACGGCAAAATTGATCGACGTACGACTGATTGACTGGTCTTTTCTGGGTGCTCTACGATTGTTCGCACGGGAACAAAAACATTTGCCTTCTTCCTCCACCCAAGTTGGCACACACGGCCAATCTGTACTCTGTAGTGCCACAGTTGTCTCCTGCGGGACTGGAGTGGAGCACAGTAAAAGAAGCTAGTTTTCATGGAGTGTAATGTGTGCACTACATTTGGAGTATATTGTCTCTCGCTTGGAAGCTAGCCGGCCTAACCAACAATTCACATCTTATTCTGGTTTAAATCCGATCATAAAAAAATTGATTTCGCAGCAAAATTTCGATTTGAGAGACCGAATTCTCGTCGAAATTCCTGAAAATCATAGCAATTTGTTTGAATGATTGTGAATCTCAAGAAAGCATCGGGATTTTGAACAATGGCAGAGATACTTCCGCCCATAAAGCCAGCCAAACCCGCACGCGGAAGCCCAATAACCGCGGCTCAAAAGCCCGTCTTGGCGAAAAAACCGCGGCCGAGAAAGCCGTCTTGACCAGCACATTAAAAAAACCGAAACCAATCAACCGGCACGGCCACGGAGCGTGGGTCCCGCCCGCCACCGAGCCCCTCCAGTCCTCCTCTTCCACCTGATCTCCAGCTGTTCGCTATCGCCATTTCCATTCGATTTCCCCGGACTCCGAATCCCCACCACATCCGCCTCCACCGCCATGGCTTCCTCGCCGAACCCTAACCCTCTCGTCGTCCTTCTGCTCTGCCTCCTCGTCTCCGCGTCCGCCGACGCCCGCTTCGCTCCGGTGGACAACCACCTCGTCGCCTGCGGCGCGGTCGCCCCGGCCGTCCTCCCCGACGGCCGCCGCTTCGTCCCGGACTCCGGCTGCGCCTCCACGCGCCTCCGTTCCCCAGCTCCCAGCCTCCCCTCCGCCGCCCCCAACGCGCCCCCGCCCCCGTCCCCTCTCCACGCCGCCGCGCGCGTCTTCTCCTGCCGCGCGTCCTACGACCTCGCCATCCGACGCCGCGGGCACCACATCCTGCGCCTCCACTTCTACCCCTTTGGCCCCGCCCTGGCCTCCTCGCGCTTCCACGTCGGCGCCGCGGGCTTCCTCCTCCTGCACAACTTCACCGCCTCGTCCCCCATCGTGAAGGAGTTCATCCTCTCCGTTGACTCTGACGTTCTCGCCCTCACCTTCGTCCCCGATTCCGGCTCTACTGCCTTTGTCAACGCCATCGAGCTCGTATCGGCCCCTGAGGAGCTCGTGGTCGACATCGGCACCCTTGTTGCACCGGGCGGCGCCGACCGGACCGACGGGCTGTCGTCTCAGGTCTTTGAGACGCTCTACCGGATCAACGTCGCCGGGCGCAAGGTCACGCCGTTCAACGACACGCTGTGGCGGACATGGGTCAACGACGGGCGCTTCCTCGTCAACACAGAATCGTCCAACAGTATGGTATGGTCATTCGGTGGCCGGATTGCATATCCCAAGGATAGCAGGTTAATGAGCCGAGAGGTGGCTCCCGACAACGTATACAACTCGGCGAGGTCGGTGCGGTCAGATGGCAATGTGGCATGGGGTTTTCCTGTGCCTGCTGGCAGCAGGTACCTAGTGCGCATGCACTTCTGTGACATTGTGAGCAAGGCGCTGTATGAGCTCTACTTCAATATTCGTGTCAACGGCCATCTTGCAGTGAAGGATTTTGATATTTCCAGTGCCACTGGGTTCTTAGCCTATCCGTATTACATCGACTTTGTCGTGGATGTTGAGGATGAAGGGATGCTGAAACTGGCCATTGATGGCTCAAAGAAGAGTCGAACTGAGGAAGTGAGCGGTATCCTTAATGCACTGGAGATAATGAGGATGAATAAAACGGGTAGTGGTATGGATGGGGATTTCCCAGTTGCTATGAACATGGAGTATGTGGTGAGTAAGGGGATTGGGGAATTTGCCCGCTCGCTGCTTTGTGGTTTAATCTTCGCAGGGTTGTTGTTGGCTTTGGTCATGCTGGTGCTGAGGTTTAGGACCGAGCTGAGGAATAATGGTACAGCTTGGTCTTGGCAGCCAAAGGATTCTGATGACTGGAAGTTGGCTAAAGCATATCAGCTTGTGCCCACCAAGACAGACTATTGAGTGACATGAGATGACCATCTTTGACGAGCTTCAGACTGCGGCTGTTGTATGTATCTATTGACATAATGCTATGCTTCAGTTGTAAGTATTCTAGTTTTACACCTTTTCTCCTTCCACGGTTGAAGTTTCAATTGTTTGAGCTTGGCTAATGGAGAACACGGTCATTGTGGTGTATTTTACTCTAGATATGCGTTTGTACTACTACTTTACGCCCCTCTATCCAGTATCCAGTTCGTGAAATATACTTGAATGAATGCCTTCAATATCTCTAGTTTTAATTATGGTGTTAATGTGTCATAGCACTATAATTTCATGATGCCATTAGAAGGAGAACCCGTTCCCGTGAAAATAATTACTTGACACGAAGACATTGATAGAATTGCATAAACAAAGACTATCTCATGATTGCAGCATAATTTAGTTATTGCAAGGGGGAAACTTTTGTTCAAACTTCAAACCAATTATGAAATATTACTAAGCGCAATCCGTAGTTTGGACTAGTTTTTGTTAGTCGGACCGCCACACCTAGTGCGTCTGGATTCCAGGTCAAGACCAACTCGAGCTGCGGGCCAAGGTCTCTTGGGCTATATCCAATGAGAGGGTGCTCCCTCACCCTTATAAACCATGCTCAAGTCCTCCCCACAACCAATGTGGGATTATTCCAACAATCTCCCCCTCACACGTTGGGCCGAGATTATCTAGGAACCACTTGGGCTACCTGGGCCACACCTGGGCTCTGATACCACTTGTTAACCAGACCGCCATACCTAACGCGTCCGGATCCCAGGTCAAGCCCAACCCGAGCAGCGGGCCAAGGTCTCTTGGGCCATCCCCCCCCGCCAAAAAAAAAAAAAGAAAAAAAGAAAAAAAAAGCTAGCTCAATGAGAGGGTGCTCCCTCACCCTTATAAACCATGCTCAAGCCCTCTCCACAACCAATATGGAACTATTCCAACAGTTTTACCTATCTGCCGCAAAATTCATGAGATGAATTGTACATTTGACTGCTTGGTGGATTCAACCCCACCAACTTACCATATGTACCAAGGAATGGTATTGCATAGTTCCTTTTGAAGTCCAACTTCTACAGAATCATTGCTTGCCTAGTCGGATATGCTTTCTATATTCAACTATTTATGATATACATATTCCCTACCTCTATGCTTTAAAAAAATTCTACAATGAAGCTTTCTCCCTACGAATTTCACCATCCTACTCCGCCTATTGATGTTTTGATTTCAGTGTATTTCTGCAGTACACAGTTAGCATGGAGTATCTTGATCCACCTGACCTGGGGTGGATACAGGCCTCGGGCTGCCCGTGCTGCAGCCCGGGGCCTAGTACCGAAAGCCCATTAAATTTTTTAAAAAAGCTATTGAAAAATGATTAAAAACAGAGTTTTAATTTAAGATCAGCCCGGGGCTTGGGCCTGGACTGGCTCCGCCCCTGCACCTGACTGCTGGTAACAGTAGAGGAAAATCTATCTATCATTCTATCCTATCAAGTAATGTTTGTTCAGCTGACTTTCCAAATTTTTGCGTCTGCAAAGTTGTGCATGCTTTTTTCTGTTCAGAGTTTTAGAATATTTTCCATTCAAAACTTTTCTGAGAGAGTGATGTACTTTTTATTGGGTTTGGATGACTAATTTGTTTATCATGTTAATCAAATAAGAACCTTGAACATATTAACACTAGTAGATCTTAGCTTCCCAATTTGAACAATACTTGGTCATCGTTGTGTCAAAACTATATTAGTGGAACTTTCTGATCCCATCACTTTGGAGAACACTTTTTAAAAGTTTCATTGGAATCTTCAGCAATTCTGTGTTGCTGTATTGTTGTGGGTGGCTCTTATTATGAGATCACTTTCGTGAAACTGTACTGCGTATATGGTTTGCTGTCATCTTCTGCTTCTTTTGTTCAGCATGATATAATATGTGCTTTCTCTACTTCCTGAAAATCGTAATAATCCATAGTGATAAGAGTAGATCTAAATTCTTCAATTCCCTCTTGTTTCTGATTCTCTTGCATTGTTAACATTTTTTGGTCATGCCAACACTATTTCAACGTTTTTTTCAAGGAATAATTGATGATTTGCCCTCATTTACTTGTGTCATTCATCATTTGCCCCGTAATATCTCACTGATATGCGAGCCCTGGGGCCACATGTCAATAAGACATACGGGTAAATAATAAATTGCACCAACTAAAACAGGGCAAATGATCAATTCTCTCTTTTATTTTTTCTCAAATAGCAACAATTTCTAAGTGATTTTGCATACTCCAAATTGTAGTGCATTCCCTTGTTGACATTTCCAGTGCTGGGGCCATATGTCAATGAGACATACGGGTAAATGATAAATTGCACCAACTAAAACAAGGCAAATGATCAATTCTCTCTCTCTTTTTTTCAAATAGCAATCATTTCTAAGTGATTTTGCGTACTCCAAATTGTAGTGCATTCCCTTGTTGACATTTCCAGTGCTTGGCTCTGCTGAGTTGTTATCTACATCTTTGAAATTTATGCGGAGCACCCTCTATTGCTTGCTTTGATGGGTTGCCCTCATATCTGAACCCAAATAACAAGATTTGTAGATTGATCTATTTGTCTAAACATGAATGGCTCATCACGCCCAACTGGCCCTACCCATCATTCCCCATTAGACATGGTTCTTGTAGTAGTAGATTACATTAATGTTGTATATGCCACAATTTTAATGTTATGCAGAAAGGAACAACTTAGGGAAGAAACTTTTCACGGTAAGTATTGCCAATACTTCACTTACAGCTGACCGAAGCTTATGTAACATGGATGTTAAAGAGGGTTCCAGACACTGGTTGTAACCTACTTGGAATAGTGGTTTATTGCAGAAACAGTGCATCCTGGCTCTGTCTGATAATAAACTAGCCATTTTTGCAGTGGGTTAATTTGAATTTTGGAAATTAATTTTCATACCTTTCAGAAAGGGAAAGTGTTTAGGAAAAATCTTTTTTTCTTTTATCAGAATATTATAAATATTATTTGGCTGTAGTATTCGTAGTATTGTAGTTAGCACTGTAGGTTCCTGGTTCCATATTAAATAGTTAAAGTATTATGTTTGACAGGATTTTTTTTAGAGTACTGTTTCACTGGATTTTGCAAACTACTAGGCCAGCATATGAGTACAATTGCTTATTTCAAAAGGAACACGCAAAACATGCTTTACACTTGCATGACCCATAGGAATGTGTAGTTGACAAAGTGTGCAGATTACTGCCAAATGTCAACTGCAAACTTTTCTTTTTGGAAACTACCTGGAAACTGAAGAGCAATTATGCCAATATGCTATTACTGTTTACCATTATCAAACACCTCATATATATATATATATATATATATATATAGTAATATGTTAAGTCTTTAAAAAGATGATGTTTTGAATATAGTAATGGTCAAACTTCTGAACTTTGACTATCGATATATTTTTAAATATTTAAATTAGATACATGAAAATTATATGTGTAGACTTGTCTCGAGAAGTACTTTCATAATATTATAATTCTATTAAGTTTTATAAACATATTATAATAAAAATTAGCGGTCAAAGTTGTGTTTTGAAGACTGTGTCGATATATAAAAGTCATCTTTTTGAAGACTGGAGGGAGTATATGTTGTGGTTTCAATTTCACCTGTCTGCTTTGTACAGAGAAATTTATTTGGTGAAAAGTAATTTGAATTGAAATGCAATTTCCAACAAAAACAAAAAAATCGCATTTCCCTTATTCTGTCTAGCTCTAATTTCTACAATAAGTGTTTAATTTATTAATTTGGAGATAATATGCTGGTAGTGGTTCAGTCTTTAAAAAGGAATGTCGGCATCGATTCGATGTATGTACATTCTTCAGTGCCATATATATTCACAAAATTATGATGCGAAGTGCTTTGAGTAAAGAGACGGCATATCACAACTCCTAGAAAGCTATATGCCTGGTGGGGGCAAACCGTACTCCAATGTTCCACAAAAGGATTACCAGAATGTGTCATGTTAAAAGGTATGGTTGGCGATTACTGATGCGTAGTTGCTCTTTCTAATGTGATGTTTAGTGTTGGAAACAAGATCTGTGGTAAAATCTAGTGTAGGGCACAACTGTTGGTTCTCCACTTTTTTCCCTTTTACCACTTGTGCCCCCAAGATTTTCAAAGTTCTTCCTTTTTTAATGCCTGAACCTTTCGCTGTTCATGTATCAATTGTATGTTGTGAGCATCACAGTTTTTTGGGCTCATGGTGTTATACAAAAGGCTCTGTTGTGCTGGTGCACAAAATGGAATTATTTATCGTTGAAGCATTCTACACTTTCGTCTTTTTAGATGCTCTTCTACAGAAAGTGCTTTTTAAAAATTTCTGTGGAAATGTCTTTGTTTTGTCAATAGAAGAACGGGAATAGAATTTTCATATCTCTTTTTATATTTGTAATCACATTTCCCGACCATTAGTAAAAAGAGAGATTCCACTACAAAAGTTTTGAGCGGTTCTCTTTCACCTGCACGGCACAGCTGAGGTTCTTTATCTAGTGCCTCAACTTTCTTCTTTAACAGCTGAGATGCTTAACAACGACTAATTCCTTGCGTCGGACCAAAAAAAAAAACCCAACACGGTGAACATGAAACGTCAGCTGATGTGTTCGTCTATAGCTTCAAGACGTATTGTACATCGGTACATGGTCAACCCACATCATATATACCGCCATGAAACGCAAGGCAAAATAGATGATGGAAAGAATGGAAGATGAGGATTTAGCGTGAAAAACCCTCGTGAAAAAAAAACCACGAATATACGGAGGAGTAACTTACTATATGAGGAGAGATTACGAGCACAAAAAACTTTAACGCATCTAACCGTGCGATTGTAAGGGTGTATATATAGGCTAAGGAATAAGAGTCCCTAGCGAAGAAGGAAACCTAGTCAGTCGATTGTGGCAATGCCACGTCCGACGCTAGTTGGAGCATTTGCTACGTCAATCGGTTGCGCCACGGCTGGTGCCAGCCGGCATGTGTGTCACGTTCGGCACATACACGATAATGAAATTGGATCTCCACCTTAAGATGAATTTGCTCCTGTATGCGAAATATCAAAATCTACTCCAAATAAGTCTTTATCAATAGAGCTTGTGCATCGAAAGTTCATAGGAATAATCTCAACGATCCAGTCTTACCCAAACGTTTCTTGAGAAGCAGAAGCCAGTCTTCTCTGAAACTTCTCAAGAAGCCAGTCTTCTCTGAAACTTCTCACGAAGCCAAATTAAGCAAACCATCAACAAATCCAAACACATAGTTATCAACAAAGCATATGAACAAATCTGGGCCTTCAACAATTTATAACCCCAACAAAATCTAAGTATGTGTAATTGACATTATGAAACAAATACTCAACCATCAAATTACATTAGACAAAACATCACCTATGACGCTAGATAGCTAGCGAAAAACTTATGCCATAGATATTTAACATGCTCCACACGAAACCCTAAACTCGGCAAACAATGCTCACTGAAAGAACAACTTACACGTGTCACCGTCATGCACATCAAAATGTTGACTTCAAAAGTAACTGAAATCAATGATATAGTCAAAACTGCTCATATAAAACTATTTAGGTGGAAAGAACTTTTGCGTTATCAATGGAGTAGAAACTACATTAGATCTCTCATTTTTAGCTATGACAACTACACAAATGTTGTAATATCCATGCAAAACACAAACTCCTTCTTGCACCTAATACTTCATCTCAAACTAAAATTTGAAACAAAACTTTCACTTTCAAACAGCAAAACTTCGAAAAGTATTGTACAAGCTACCATCAAGATATCATCAAACAGTAAATAAAACACCAAATCAGTTGTCCCCTTTGACTGAATCCAAACATGAATTGCATAACTTCTCGAATTAGGAAATGGCCTTTGTTATTTTCTTTTTAATCTCAAAAGCACACTGATCAAATGTGACCCAAACTAAATAAAACAAAATTGCACTTGTGCGTCGATAATAAGGTTGTGCTGAAAAGAATCTGCAACTCCACCTTGGACCGTCCATATGTGAATTTTGTAGCTGTAACCCATTGAAGACAACAGATCATCGAACAAAATGCTGATGATTAATGATAGGACGAACCGGACCGGTTCATCTGACGTTGGGTCACTGACGCGTAGGCCCCAACACTGGAGTTGTTACTTGAGTAGAACATGGGTAGGCATCGAGACAGAGTTGAGGCGTGGAACAGAGTTGAAACGAGTCGAAATCATCAGGCTGCTGAAAATTGTCGAGTCAGAGTCGACGACGGCTCTGACGGTGGGATAGTCGCCAGGGCTGGTGCGCAAGCTGGCATTGGGAATCTTGGTACACCTTTGTGTACGTGAAGCGACTGAGCCATTGAGATATGAAATTCTCCTGATTTTTTTAAATAATATATTTTTAAATGAAATTACAAAAAAATACACCGAAAAGAAAAATTATAAAAATACATCTCTGTCGCCATTTGAAATGGCGACAGAGCCTCTGTCGCCATTTCACTGATTTTTTTAAAATAATATATTTTTTAAATAAAATTACAAAAAAAATATACCGAAAAGAAAAATTACAATGGCGATTCGCCAATTCAAATGGCGATAGAGATGTATTTTTGTAAAAAAAAATTCGATTTATGATTTTTGTAAAATTATTTAAAATATATATTATTTTTTAAAAAAATCAAATTCTCCTAGTGTGTGTTCTTGTACATGTAGCCCAATTGCACCTTTTTGCAGATGAAGTCACCAAGCAGGCAAGCAATTACTCGAAGCGTCTTCCTCCGAATTTGATGTTGCAGACGGCTTTAATCGGCAGGGCCTCTTGTTCTTTTTGCTTTCATTTCTCCTCCCTATCAGCTGACGTCTTTCTGAACAATGGTCTTCTAGGAAGCGTTCTGAACACTGTAGTTTCCTCCATAAATTGGACGGGACTCGGGAGTAGCTCTCCTACTACCGCTTAAAATAACTCCCGTAGGTATCTAAAGTCTAAGGGCCTGTTTGGCAACAAGTTTTTTTTCATAGTTTTCGAGATAAAACTATGGTTTTGTAGAAAAACTCTGTTTTAGAAACCAAGAGGTGTTTGGTAGCCCTTCAAAAAACTCTGTTTTAAAAACTATGGTTTTTTTCTCTATTTTGGAAACTTTGGTCTTGGGCAAATTTTTCTGAGCGTTGGTGCCAAAACAACTCTTATCCCAAGACTTTGTCAACCAAAAACTTTGTAGCCAAACAGGAGTTCTAAGAAAAACCATGGTTTCAATAGGGTTTAGTAAAACTATGTTTTTTATGCAAAGATAATTTTCAAACCATGGTTTTGCAAAACCAAACTTTATTGCCAAACAGGCCCTAAACTACTAGCACTTAACCACGATCAATAATAATGTTGTCTATGATTTGTACCACCATGTATACTACCGTCAATACCGAACCTGTTTCTCGCGGAAAAACTCGTACCGAGACAGAAGCGCACGAATGGAACCTGAGCCTAGAACAGAGAACTAGTATGTCTGGGTGTCCTTGCTGGTTCTGTATCACGCACGCAGACAATTGTCCCTTGTTTAAGGATCTCGAAACGTTTCTGCCAGGACAAGGTTCTTGATTATTGAACTTTATTTTATTATCATCGATAATCCGAGCCTGCTTCCCCAATTGCATGACACATTTCCTGCTCCATGATTTGAATTTTGCATAGCCCTGGATAGGACGGGCGACTGTTCGAGCTCCCCTGCGACGAGTCATGGAGGTGCAGTGCAGCTTCGTGGTCGCAAACGCTATAAAAATAAAGCTTTCTTGAATAAACTTTCCTTCTGATTCGTGAAATAGTTAGATTTGTCCAGACACCTAAGGTTTACGTTTACTAGAGCCCGCTACGTTTACGTTTATCTCTACTCCTTCAAAAAGAGGCTAGTGGTAGTGAATAAAGCATTCTTTATCTTCTCGGTTTTTAGCCCTCTCTTTTCAAATCTCTCTTCCACGCTAAAAAATCTCAAACAAAAAAAAAAAACCCCGCAACAAACAAATTAACTACTAAAAATACGATACTTATCCCAACAACCTATCTTCTCTCATTTTATGGCTAGAAAGCGATGCAGAGAACCGTGATAAAACAAAATACATGACGTAAAACAAGCTCGACAGCAGAGACATTACATAGCATAGCACGGGTGGGGGACGGAACTCTACAAGTAGCCGAGAGTATGACAACCCAACGATAACAGATTAATGTGCTGTATAATACAATTAATTTTATCATAAAGCAGCAACGTTAGAGACTAATCACGAAAAAGTATATGGATTCCACTCGGCGATGTGATGGCTAAAATCGGAAAAATAAAGGGGTGACGATTGCTTGCTCGGGGCGAGGGGGGGGGGGAGTACGAGGCAAGGTGGGGGGGCAACATGGACATTGCACCTAACGAAAGGACACGAGGCGAGGAGGAGGCGCATATATCTGTGCCATGCCGTGCCTGCCCTCCTAGCCCTGACCGCACTGCACACCACCCATTCAACGCTAGCTCCTCCTCAGCTTCCTCCTCGTCGAGCTCGTACGCTCACTCTGCTCATGGAGGTTGCCTCGCTGCAGCATCTCAACGACCGCTTCTCCTACGGGCGGCCCAAGTGTGGCGCGCAGCCGTCGTTCGAGCGCCTCGTCGGCGCCGACCTCGATCGTTCCTTCGGAAGCTCCAGGTCCTTCATCGATATGGACCCCGCCGAGCTCTTCTCCATGCGGTGGACCACGACGGCGGCGAATCCAGCGAGCGATTTTGACTACTGCTTGCCCGCCAGCGGCGGCGGCCCCCCGTCCCCGGTGCTGGTCAGCGCGAGCCAGATCTTCCGCAACGGCCGCCTCCTCCCCCGCGAGCCCGACGGCCGCTCCGGTGTCCAAGAAGACGGGGACGTCGACGACTCGGCCCGTCGAGCCTTGGACGTGAGCGCGCCGCGGTCGTCGGCCTCGTCGCCGCTGTTCCACTCCGCGCAGAGCACGCCGGCCTCGCTTGGCTCCTGCTCCAGCGCGACGACCGGCGCAGGCAAGAACGCCAGGCCGCGGCCGCTGTTCGCCCGCGGTGGGTCATCGCCATGGAAGGTTCTACTCAGGTACCTGCGGTTCCTCACGCCGCTGTACCGGAAGGTCAGGGCGCTGCGGGTGTTCGCGGCGAGGCCCAGGGTCTCGCCGGCGAGCCCGGCGCGCGGGTCCACGTCAAGCTTCTCGTCTGGCATCGAGTGGTGCCACGGCAATGCGGACACGGCCGTCCAAGACGCCATCCTGTACTGCAAGAAATCCAGTGTTAGTGCTCTGAAACAACCAATTAATCAAGCTAGTTTGCATACTGCAAGCACAAAGATCGATGCTGATTACTACTCAATATTTTCTCTAAACCATTCCTTTCGTATTAATATGCATGTTTCAGGGACAAGATATATAGACATGATCACATGAAGGAGACTGCAAGATCATACATACATGACCTAGCTGGTGTATCTTGTGTTGTGTCGTCTCAACTCAGGTTCGTTTTTTTTTGGGGTGTTCTCCAATGTCGTGGTGTGTATATCGACAAAGATTACACAGTGATATACATGTGACAAGCTATACGAGGAGTACGTTTAACCTCTGCATGGATCACTGTTTACGGATTTTTTTAAAATAATGTTTTTAAAAAAATTCACAGAAATAGTGTACCAAAGCAAAATTTTAGAAAAAATACACATATTGTCACCATTTAAATTGACGATAGGTCTATGTAACCAATTGAAATCTACTTCAATTGGCGACAGAGCTCTCTATCGCCATTTTAATTGGATACAGAGACCTATCACCAATTCAAATGATAATAGGTGGGTATTTTTGTAAATTTTTGCTTTAGTATACTATTTATGTAAAAATAAATAAAAAATTATTATTTTAAAAAATTCACTTGTTTACAGTGTAATAGATGGCGGGCTCCCTTTCTTTGTCTCAATCTAGGGAGGTGCTCGTATGTTTTCATACCGAAAATTTTAGAGGTGATGCATAGAAGCACTCCTCTCCTATCATTTGTCTTTGCCTTGTGCATGTTGATTATCGGGACCATTTCTTTCACTATATATAGGAAAAAGTCCATATAACACCCTGAATTTTGCTTAAAAGTCTGTCTAACACCCTAAACTTTGAAACCGGTTATCTGGCACCCCTGAACTTTGCAATCCCGTTCATTTAACACCCTGAATTTTACTCAAAAGTCCGTCCGACACAATAAACATTGAAACCGGCTATCTAGCACCCCAAACTTCCCAATTCTGTTCATTTAACACGCCGAAATCGATTAAAAGCTTAGGGTGTTAAACGAATAGGATTGGAAACTTCGGGGTGTTAGATAACCAGTTTCAAAGTTTAAGGTGTCGGACGAACTTTTGAGCAAAATTCAGAGTGTTGTATAGACTTTTCCCCCTACAAAACTAGCTTAGGGTGTTAAACGAAAGGAATTGGAAAGTTCGGAGAGCTAGATAATTGGTTTCAAAGTTTATGATGTTGGATAGATTTTTTAACAAAGTTCAAAATGTTATATGGATTTTTTTCTTTGTATATATAGGTGGACTAATGATTTAAGAAATTGTGGCGATTAAAAGCATCTCAGTTGTTGGCTCAAATTACGCGCTTTTTGGAACATAATCGCATCACGTTCTACTCCTACCGGTATTAAGATCGGGAGAAAGGGCTGCCGGAGGGCCTGTCCACGTGTCCCCTGCGCATTTTGCAGAAAAGCCTCTTATTTTTTTGAATTACGGATAGATCCCTCCGAATTTACGAATAGATCATTTGCAGTTTTTTGTGAGGGGGAGAATAGTTTTTTCGGTTCGCGTTTAGGTCCCTCGTTCGTCGTTTTACGGAAAGAGCCTCCCGTTAAATACGAATCGTGAACGAGCTTTTTTCTAATTTTTTGGGATAGCGATCAGGTTCAAAAATATAATAAATAGGTCACCGGTCTTTACGTTCAGGTCCTTGCTCCGTTTTGTCCGAAAAAATGTTTTCGTGGTCTTTTTTTTCTTCGGAGCATGGGAAAAATATTTTCGTTGGCCGTTTTTTCTCAAAAAAATAAATGAAAATTCGTCTTTCGTCCGTCGTTTCTCCGTTTTTGTTGAAAAAAATGTTTTCGTTAACCGTTTTTCTTAAAAAAAATGCAAATTCGTTTTTCGATCGTTGTTTCTCCGTTTTTGTTGAAAAAAATGTTTTCGTTGTCTGTTTTTTCTCTAGGCCTCGGGAAAAAAGTTTTCATTGTCTATTTTTTCTTAAAAAAAATAAAAATTCGTTTTTCGTTCATCCTTTCTCCGTTTTTGCCGAAAAAATATTTTCGTAGTCCTTTTTTCTTCGGATCCTGGGAAAAATGTTTCTGTGGTCTATTTTTCCTAAAAAAACACATAAATTCATTTTTCGTACGCGCACGCGGCGTGCGCTGCTTTTGTGTTTTCGTGGTCCATTTCTTCTTAAAAAAACACAGACCCGTTTTTCATTCGTCCTTCCTCCGTTTTTGCCGGAAAAAATATTTTCGTAATCTGTTTTTTCTCCAGAGCCCAGAAAAAATATTTCCGTAGCCCATTTTTACCTAAAAAACGCAAATTCGTTTTCCATTCACGCACGCGGCTTGGTCTCTATGGTTTCTCGAGCCTTCAAAAATTTTGAAGATACATCTAAGTCTATTTTTCACTTGAAAAAAACGCAAAATCATTTATCGTTCACGTGCGCGGCGTGCGCGGCGCTTACGGCCTAGTTAATCTAACCCACGGGAGTATTATTGTGTACGTACTAGCTCCCGGTAAAGAAATATTTATATGATATTTGACCTAGTACTCGTTTAGCACCGTTGTGTTTGGCGCTTCATAATTAACTAGGAATATTTGCGCGCTACACCGCGCCGTGCGAAATTTGATCTAACTTTTTATTTGTGAAAAAAGGCTGGAATATTCAAGATAATACACATTTTGAAAAATATTAGAGATCGTTCTGGACAATATTAGATTTCGAGTTGCAAAAAAATTTATAGATGCCGAGTTTAACACCCTATGCGTTCATCGGGTAACATAAGAGATCGAGCTGAAAAAAATTATCTCCCTTGATTTTTCATCGGGAAAAGCGATGAAAAACGAACAAAAATGGCTTTTTTTTCGGGTAAAACGAGCAACGAAAACAATTTTCACGGGGAAAATGAGGAAAAACGGAGAAACGACGAACGAAAAACGAATTTCCATATTTTTTTTTGGGGAAAACGACCAACGAAAACATTTTTTTCATGCTCCGGAGGAAAAACGGATCACGAAACATTTTTTTCGGTCAAAACGGAGAAAGGAAACGGTCTTCCATTTTTTTTTTGGGAAAACGGCCAGCGAAAACATTTTTTCCATGCTTCGAAGAAAAAACGGATCACGAAAGCATTTTTTCCGGGCAAAACGGAGAAAGGAAAAGGTCTACCATTTTTTTTGGGAAAACAGTTAACGAAAATATTTTTCGTATGCTCTGGAGAAAAAACGGACCACAAAAATATTTTTTTCGGGCAAAACGGAGTTGGTCGGTTCACAAAATTCGAATTGAACAGAGACCATCTGAACGCGTCGGAACAGGGATACAGAGACATACAAATACAGCAGTACCAATTTAGACACAAAACATTGGACTTGATGAATGTCTACATCTGTACTACTAATATATCCTAAGCAGACGGTGACTCTTTACTTTTTCTACAAGAGTTCAAGCTCAAATTTGATCAAGAACCATGATTACTAGGCAGAATGTGCGGCGCACGCCGCACCGTGTAAAATTTACTCTTTTTTTTTCCTAAAAAGAGATTGTAGGAGGACCTAAACATATTTTTTTTGGAGCGATCTTAACACTCTATACGTTCACCGTGAATAATACAATTTCTGAAAAATATTATATATCGAGTCGCAAAAAAAACTATAGAGATACAACTGTATACATATATTTCTTATTTCGGTAAATATCGGAAATCAAATTACAAAAAAATAGAGAGATAGAATTGCACACATATTTCTTTTGACGAATTTGGTTAACACTATATTGTTACCCTTCAACCTTCTTTTGTCGAGTTTAAAACTCTATGCGTTAGCTAGGTAATAATACATATTCCGAAAAATATTAGAGATGCCAACCTTCTTTTGTCGAGTTTAACAATCTATGCGTTCACCGAGTAATAATACATATTTAGAAAAATATTAGAGATCGAGTCGGAAAAAAAGTCTAGAGATTAAAGTTCGAGCTGAGGAAAAAAGTCTAGAGATAGAGCTGTACATATATATCTGTTGATGAAAAAAAATTCTGAAAAAACGAAGAAAGAATCTGGACACATATTTGTTTTGACGAATTTGGTTAATACTTTATCATTACCCGGCTAACCTCCTTCTGTCGAGTTTAATACTCTATGTTAACCGTGTAATAATACATGTTCCGCAAAATATTAGAGATGTCGACCTTCTTTCATCGAGTTTAACACTCTATGCGTCCATCGAGTAATAATACATGTTTCAAAAAATATTAGAGATCAAGTTGGGAAAAAAGTCTAGAGATTAGAGATTGAGTTGAAAAAAATCCTAGAAATAGAGCTGCACACGTATCTCTGTTGACGAAAATATTTTTTTCAGGAAAAACGGAGAAAGGACCTGGACGTAAGGGCTGAGGTCCTATTTGTTATTTTTTTGGGCATGATCGCTATTACGAAAAATTAGAAAATGGCTTATTCGAGATTTGTATTTAGCGGTGGTTTTTTTTTCATAAAGTAACGAACCTGGGACCTATCATTACCCGGCTAACCTCCTTCTGTCAAGTTTAATACTCTGTGTTAACCAGGTAATAATACATGTTCCGAAAAATATTAGAGATGTCGACCTTCTTTTGTCGAGTTTAAAACTCTATGCGTTCATCGAGTAATAATACATGTTTCGAAAAATATTAGAGATCGAGTTGGGAAAAAAAGTCTAGAGATTAGAGATTGAATTGAAATTTTTTTTCTAAAAATAGAGCTGCACATGTATCTCTGTTGACGAATTTCGAAAAAATAATAATTTAATAATACATTTTTTAAAAAAAAATTCAAAATATATGTGGGGAAAAAAATTACAGAAATATACACATGTCGCCCATCGGTTGGGCGATACAAGCATATCGCTGAACCAACGGGCGATAGAAGACCAAGTCGCACAATGAACAGGCGACATAATTTCTGTCGCCCGATGGTAAGGCGACAGGATAAAAATCGATCAATGAACGAGCGATAGGAGGCCTGTCGCCCTACCAACGGGCGATAATAGGCCTGTTGCGCTATCAACGGGCGACAGGATTTATTTTCAACTTTTTTTAATAATTCATTTTTTTAGAAATTGCATAAATAAATGCAATTGCTCAGCCACACATAATGCTTGCCAAATATAATCCTCGATACATAGGTGATCGATACATAGCGTGTTGTCGACTCTGTCCAAAAAAGTGTGCTGCAGCGTGTTCTCGTTTCACTCTGAGAAAACAGTGGGTGGCAGGGTGTTGTCACTTCGCTCTGAGGTTGGTAGAGTCATGTCTGTAGGTTTGAGATGGGTAGTGTTTTGTCGCTTGGTGGTGTGTGGTGTGTTGTGGAAGGATTAACTAAGTCCATAAGATTAAAAGTACCAACAATCAAAATACAAAAGTGTGTAGAACACATTTTAAAGATTTAACTAAGTACATAAGATTGAAACAACCAACAATCAAAAATAAAAGAAACTAGTGCCGGCCCCTTTTTTGATAGATCTAGCTAGGAACACAGGATTGATTCTTCCCTCTCTGAATTCTGATTGCTGTGTTTGCATTGCCATGGCAGGGCCAACTGATGTTGAAGCTTGTGTACAGGACTGTACCAAGAACTTGAGCCTGTACGCCAAGTACCTTCAAGATCATAGAATTAATTAATGTTGATGTCAACCACAAACAAAACTCAGTGTAATGCAAGAATCCGCTTTTAAAAAGTGGTCAGTATTAATAAAATAATTAGCTCGTGCCATTTTTAGTTATAAAATATAAAATTATGTATCAAAAATAATTGCATCGTAATATCTGGCCGTTTAATTAGTTTAAATCAACACAAGAAAATCGATCTCAAAGCAGACAAGGGTAAAAAAGCATACACGGTTGGGTATGTACGCCCGGTGTTCCATGGGCTAAACTCTACGCCCACTGCCTCCTGTACCCTACTGTCAAGTCACCGAGCCATGGTGGATGCGTGAGCCCCTCCAGTCCAGGCTCCCGCGTGCTACGACGCCACTGCCTCGTCGTGCAGCTAGGAGATAGAGATGTATTTACAATTTGTTGGAGTAATTGCTCGGCGAGTCAGCGTTCGAAAGTAGCATGCAGCAATTAGTTGCTTATTTCTCGTCGCTGCATGCGGGCTCATATCATGCAGGCACTAAAGAGCAGCCGCCTCCGGGGAAACCCTTGCACACATTGATAACCATGCCTCCATTGTTATCCGGATGGCTAAACTAGGAATGTGATCAAACCGAGCTAATCCAGTAGGATAGCCAGGGGTCGGATTCTCCCTCTTAACACAGATTGCTAATATATACTGCTTGTGAATAACAAGTGGGTTATTGGCCTTGTTTCATTGTCTTTTGCCTATCCATCAGTGAGCGAGAGGAATGGATGGGAAGACGGCAGCGGTTGCTGCTCTCTGCTGCATGCTCATCCTGCTGTCAGTCCAGCTGCATCAGGTGGCCCCTATCTCCGCGTACTGTAAATGCTACCAGAAATGCTACACTGAATGCAGGAAAAATAATCCTATTGCGGTCTGCAAAGTCAATTGCCTGCTTGACTGCGGCGGGGCGGCGACCACGATGACCGCCAGCGACTGCACCAAGATTTGCCCAACCTCCATCTGCGGCACGGCGGTGGACGGTGAAGCTTGAGAGAGGCACACTTGAAACACCCATTGACATTTGTGTCTCTTCTTTTTTTGATAGATCTAGCTAGGAACATAGGATTGATTCTTCCCTCTCTGAATTCTGATTGCTGTGTTTGCATTGCCATGGCAGGGCCAACTGATGTTGAAGATTGTGTACGTGACTGTACGAAGAACTGGAGCCTATACGCCAAGTACCTTCAAGATCGTAGAATTAATTAATGTTGATGTCAGCCACAAACAAAACTCAGTGTAATGCAAGAATCCGCTTTTAAAAAGTGGTCAGTATTAATAAAATAATTAGCTCGTGCCATTTTTTTTGTAGCTGGTTCCCCTCGGGCCCAACAACACGGCCGCAACGCTGCTAAGTCCTATTAATTTCTTTTCAACTCTCTTGTATTTATCAACTGCAATCTGTATCGAAACATCCGATATGCACGATCGGAACATCCAAAAACTAGCTGTTGGAGCAAGAAAACTAGCTGTTTTACCCATAACGGAACTTTCGATCTCAATATCGGACGTTCCGATCAGGCAAAAACTTCAGAACAAACTCAAAACTCGACTTAGCACAACATTAGATTTTACACATATTGGAACATCCGATATGCACGATCGGAACATCCGATCCGTCCAGAGACGCACCTTTTAATCCAATATACTAATCAGAACATCTGATCACACGTATTGGA
The DNA here is from genome assembly GCA_036346355.1 of Rhipidocladum racemiflorum. Classification (NCBI taxonomy): domain Eukaryota; kingdom Viridiplantae; phylum Streptophyta; class Magnoliopsida; order Poales; family Poaceae; genus Rhipidocladum; species Rhipidocladum racemiflorum. The sequence goes on along the minus strand of CM070573.1, from coordinate 84,572,939 downwards.
ACATCCGATCACACGGATCGGAACATCTGATGACTCAGATCGAAACATCCGATCCTTCTAGAGAGGCACCTTTTTCGCACTAAGCCTAATCGGACTATCCGATCCCAAATATCGGAACTTTCAATCTTTCCAGAAAGAAACTCAATTTCGTTGGACCGAAAGACTTGGTCCGGTACCCACTTAAATAAACTCAAAAAGCTTTTAAGTCCTGATCGGACTATCCGATCACACTGATCAGAACTTCCGATCCTCACAAAGGAGCACCTGAGACTTAGACAACTTAGCACCTTACGAAAGATCGGACCTTCTGATCCCCTGATCGGAACTTCCGATCAATCCAAAGAGGTCCTAGACTCTCACCAACATACCACCGGACTTACCGATGGATTGAAACATTCGATCCACTGATCGAAACATCCGATCCAGATATAAAGACAAACATTTTCCAGTGTACGTGATACGTTTTGTGTCTCATCTATTTAAGGATAGATAACACTTGAGCATAGAAGCTGTCAGGGATTGACTATCTGATAAATGACCGCGGTACCCCCGGAGGATCCTGAGGTCACCGATCAAGTGGTACCAGCAGAAGATGCTCGGAAGACCGTCCGAGCAGCTTACCTCCCGAGCATACGTGTCCGCCCCTTCGTTTATGACCATTTCAGAAGATCACGAGCAAGCATGCTCGTAAAGATCACGTCATACCCAGGTACTTGGTCGGTGGACTCGGTCATACCACAAGGAGGGAAGGTAGCGATCAATCCGCCGGAAATCAAGCAGGGGCGCACCAGAAATTCGAAACCAACGCACGATTCAAGGCTGCCAGATCGTGGGCACTACAAATAAGGAAATATAGCGTAAATCCAGGGGGTAGTTACCTTCTATGTATCTCTAGGCGCAGTATTTAAACCCCCCTGATATCTGTAACTTGAACAACGACCCAAAGAGAACACAATACACTGGAGTAGGGCTGTTATCTCGGCGGTGAGAGGCCCGAACCAGGATAAACACCACGCCTCCTTCTCCCGATCTCGCATTGCTCGGACGATTCCCCTGGTTCGTGCGACGGGGTCCTGTTGATCCCCCGATTCAACAAATAAGCTCAGCGGGAGCCCGTTCTCCAATCGTCGACAGCTGGCGCCGTCCGTGGGGACGACAGCATGATTCCAGTACGGATCGGGATCCTCGAGGATGCCAAATTCGGGAGATACTAGGAGTCTCTGCGTCTTCGACGACGTTGATGACGATGACATGTACTACGCCGGCGACGGTGTGGACAATGTGACCGATCCTGCCGGTCACGTCGAGTCCGGGAGCTTTTCCCCGGACCCTGGAATGCGAGGACAGGCCCTCCATTCCCCAGACATTACCCTCGGAGACCACGAGGACGACTACGACGGACTCTATGATGGCCTGGACATTCCAGACGATCTTGAGTTCGACCAAGAGACTGCATCTCAAGGGGATACGATGATGTCTCCATCGCATTCATCCCACTCTCGCCATGTCAACATGGCTGGGAGCCATGCTGAGCCCGAGGTACGGTCCTCGGAAGCTGCTAAGCGCGACCACTATGAGGCGGCTAGACTCCACCTAGAGGCGTCTTTGGGAAAGACCCTTGCGAGCATACGCCGCCAGGCGAAAGAGAGGCGGGTGATCGAGGAAAGAAACTCTCGCGAGTATCGAACCCCCGATCGCGTCCCAGAACGCCGTCAAAGCTCGCCGCCGCTTGTTCGCCAGAACCGAGAACGGCTGCAGGCCTTGGCGGCGGTCGTACGCGACCTTCGCAGCTTCCCCGAACAAGTGGACCTAGAGGCCGTAGGCAAGGTCGTGGCCGAAGATCTGGAGAGGCTCGCCGCCGAGCTGAAAGTCCTAGATCCCACTAACGGCCAGGATGCCCGGAGTGTTTCCCGGGACCACCGCGGACGTACACCCGTGCGTTCGCACAGGGATGAATCTCGGAGCCATGCTCGGAGATCGCCCCAGGCCGCTAACCTGGTCCGGGAGAGGCCTCGGAATAGCTCCCGAGCCACCTCGGAACGACGTACCTACAACCGTCCGTATTACGAGCGTTCCGAACGCTCCACGGCCGAACGGTCGTCGGCGCGACCCCCGCGCGAAGTCTTCTCTCGACTTGGCCCGCGTGCGGGATGTTGGACGGAAGACACACGTGGAGACTATTATGGCCGACGGTTTCACCGCGAAACTCCGAGCTTTGGCTGCCAAGCTTTCACGAGATCTCTTCGGAGTGTCACATGGCCGAACAAGTTCAAGCCCGGCCACATCGAGAGGTTCAACGGGACCCAGAACCCGGACGAGTTTCTCTCGATATATACCACTGCCATCCTAGCCGCCGGAGGCGATGGCGAATTATCTGCCAACGGTCTTGGACAGAGCTGCTCGTACATGGCTCTTCAACCAAAAGGAAGGATCCATACGATCTTGGGGGCAGCTCAGCGCCGCGCTCCGAGCAAATTTCCAGAGCTGTTACATCTGCCTGGGAAAGGAGCGCGACCTTGAGCGCTTGATTCAGACAGATGGAGAAACTCTACGACAGTTCGTCCAGAGGTTCATCCAGGTCCGAAACTCGATCCCGAACATATCGGACGAAGCAGTCGTCCGAGCTTTCAAGTTCGGGGTACGAGATGTACGCTTCACGCAAGATCTGGAGATCCATTCGGACCTAACGGCAAATGAGCTCTTCCGGATGGCCGACCGGTATGCCAACGCAGATGAGGCCGTCCAGTGGAAGAAAATGCTAAATGAGGGGAAGCTACCACCTCAGCCCGGGCTAGAAACCTCCGCCAGCAAAAAGGGCTCGAACTCCGTGGATAAGAAGATCAAGAAGAAGAAGAAAAAACAACCCTCACCAGGCATGGTTGCCGCGGTAGAACAGCAACAGCCCCGAGCATCCCAGCCGCAGCGCCGGGGGTTTAACGCTCGGGGAAGGGGGCAGCTACACCATCCCCACGATCGAGGCGACCAGGCAGATCGACAAGGTGGTCTCTACTGTCCGCTACATCAGGCGCACGGGCATGATCTGCGGAATTGCCGAACGTGGACCTACTGCTTGGAGCAGTTTTACAGCGGCAAGGGTCACATGCCATCGCTCCCAGAGCAGGGCGAGAACAGCAAGGGAAAACAGCCCGTCATGGATAACGAGGATGACATGGATTACCAGGAACCCCAGAAGCACATTGCGGTAATCTTCGGGGGCTCCTCCGCCTACAAATCCCGCCGGGACTTGAAGGACGCTGCGCGGGAGGTACATCACATTACCCAAGGTAAGCCTCCCGTGCAGCAGCTCAAGTGGTCCGAGTTATCCCTCACTTTCTCCAAGGAAGACTGTCCGCTCGGAATGACCAAACCACAGAGGCTCCCGATGGTCGTGAGCCCAACCATCAGCAACACAGTTGTTGGTCGGGTCCTTATAGACTCCGGAAGCTCATTGGACCTAATCTCGACTAAAGTCTTGGACGAGATGCAGATTCCTCGCTCCAAGATCAAAAGCATAGTGGTACCCTTCTTCGGGATAGTCCCGGGCACCTCGATCAAGCCTTGGGGCCAGGTCGTTCTGCCTGTGACCTTCGGCAGCCTGAGTAACTTCAGAACGGAGTTGATCACCTTCGAGGTGGTAGATTTTGAATCAGCCTACAACGCCATTCTCGGCAAACTGGCTCTGGCCAAGTTCATGGCCGCCTCGCATCATGTGTATCAATGCCTGAAGGTTCCCGGGCCAAACGGGGTCATAACCATAAAGGGGAACCACAAGTCCGCCTTAAATTGCGACATGGTCGGCCAGTTACCCACTCGCAGCCCCAACCAAGAGCCGAAGCACTCCCGGCCTAAGCTTGCCCTCCAACCTGGAGGAGAGACCAAGGCCGTTCCGCTCAACGAGTCGGAACCCGCCAAGGTCGTGCATTTGGGATCTTCCTTAGATCCCAAATAGGAACTCGAGCTCATCACCTTCCTCCGAGCAAGCTCGGATCGTTACGCACAGGAACCATCCGACATGCCCGGGGTCCCTAGGGAGGTGATCGAGCACAGGCTAGCGGTTCAGCCTGAGAAAAAACCAGTGCTACAAAAACTTAGACAGTTCTCCCCGGAAAAACAAGCAATCATCCGAGAGGAGCTCGACAAGCTCCTTAAGGCCGGCTTCATTAGAGAGGTCGAGCACTCTGAAGGGCTAGCTAATCCGGTCATAGTCCAAAAGAAAGAAGGCAAGTGGCGCATGTGCGTCGATCATACGGGCTTAAACGCGGCGTGCCCGAAGGACAACTACCCGCTGCCTCGCATAGACCAATTGGTCGATGCAACGGCGGAATCGCAGGTCATGAGCTTCCTGGATGCTTATTCAGGGTATCATCAAATCAGCTTATCGCGCGAAGACGAAGAGAAGACCTCCTTCATCACCCCATTTGGTACTTTCTGCTATACGACCATGTCTTTCGGTCTAAGAAATGCAGGAGCAACCTTCCAGCGCCTCATGCAGAAAACCTTCGCAGGCCAAGTGGGTCGAAACTTGGAAGTCTATGTTGATGACATAGTGGTCAAAAGCAAGCTTGCTTCGGGCCATATCGCTGATTTAGAGGAAACTTTTTGTAACCTCAATAAGTATCGAATAAAGCTAAATACAGAGAAGTGTGTGTTCGGTGTAAAGGTCGGCAAGGTGCTCGGCTAAATGGTCGGCCCACAAGGCGTCGGGGCAAACCCAGAGAAAATCGAAGCTATTGAGAATATGAGGCCGCCCACGTGTGTGAAGGAAGTACAAGCCTTAACCGGGTGAATGGCCGCCCTGAGCCGCTTCATTTCCCGCCTGAGTGAGCGAGGGCTACCTTTCTTTAAGGCCCTTCGCAAACACGATGGTTTTTCATGGACAGAAGAAGCAAATCGTTCCTTCGAGGAACTTAAGCAATATCTCTCCAAACCGCCCATCCTAGTTACACCCAGGACAGGGGAAGAATTGCTGCTATACCTGGCGGCAATCCCGCAGGCGGTGAGTGCAGTATTAGCGGTGGAGAGAGATGGTATCCAACGACCTATTTATTATGTCAACGAAGTACTTCACGGACCGAAGGAGCGTTACCCTGAGGTACAGAAACTTTTGTACTCATTACTGATGGCTTCCAGGAAGCTGCGCCACTACTTTCAAGCGCACAAGATCGTGGTACCGACCAATTTCCCGCTCAGAGAAATCCTGAAAAACCAGGACGCCAGTGGTCGTATAGCCAAGTGGGCCATGGAGCTTGCTGAATTCGAGATAATATTTTCGGCCCGCACGGCGATCAAATCACAAGCTCTGGCTGACTTCGTGGCAGAATGGTCGGCTCCAGCACCACCAGCCAGCGAAATCACCGGATCAAGGGAAAACCACTGGACCTTGCATTTCGATGGATCCCGAGCATACGAGCGCTCGGGGGCTGGCGTCGTTTTGGTCTCCCCGGATGGAGAACAACTCCTGTACGCCATCCAACTACATTTCGCCGCGACCAACAACGCGGCGGAATACGAGGGCCTCTTGGCCGGGCTTCGAGCATGTAAATCGTTAGGAGTCCAACGGCTCACTGTGATGGGCAATTCACAGTTGGTCGTGAACCAGGTCAACAAGGAGTATCAGTGTTCCGATACCTCAATGGCGCTTTACCTGGCCGAAGTAAGGAAGATGGAGAAATACTTCAGGAATTTCGAAGTAATCTACATCCCCAGGAAGGACAATTCCCTGGCCGACCAAATGTCTAAGGTCGGTTCCCCTCAAATTACCGCCCCGGCGGGGGTGCTCGTCGAGCACCTATACAAGCCCTCCATTCCCTATGAAGAGGAGGCATCAGAGGCCAACGGTAGGGTCTCCTTCCTCGAGCAAAGTGCAAGTTGGATGACGCCATTCGTCTAATACCTTGCGCATGGGACATTGCCCGAGGAAGAAGCCGAGCGTTCCCGGCTAACAAGGCGATCTTATCAGTACAAACTGATCGAAGGCGACCTATACCGAAAAGGCGCATTAAGAATCCTTTCCAAATGCGTCTCTCAGGAGGAAGGCCAGTACCTTCTTCGTGACATCCATGAAGGAACGTGCGGAGCTCACTCGTCGTTCAAAACGCTTGTAAGCAAGGCCTTCCGATTGGGTTACTACTGGCCTACGGCCTTGGGGGATGCACGGTCGGTCGTAACGACCTATCGAGCATGCCAGTTTCATGCTCGCAAAGTCCGTCAACCAGCATATACCCTGCAAACCATACCGCTTTCATGGCCATTCTCGACCTGGGGACTCGACGTCCTTGGACCTTTCCCCGGGGTCAGAAAGGCTGCAAGTACTTGTTTGTGGCCATCGACACTTTCACCAAGTGGATAGAGGCCGAGCCCGTGTCAACCATCTCTGCCCAGGCGGCCAAGAGGTTCCTCCGAAGCAATGTGATAACTCGGTTTGGGATACCCAACCGTCTCATCACAGACAATGGAACCCAATTCACTAGTGAATTGTTCCAAAGTTACTGCGAGGAGGTCGAGACCAAAGTCTGTTTCGCCTCTGTAGCACATCCACAGAGCAACGGAGCGGCCGAACGAGCAAATGGACAGTTAGTTCAGGGCATAAAAAAGAGGGTCTTCAAGAGCCTCAACCAGCACAGGAAGCAGTGGGTGAGCGAGCTTCCCGCCGTTCTTTGGTCCATACGCACCACGACAAGTCGGGCCACAGGCGAAACGCCTTTCCAACTTGTCTATGGTGCAGAAGCCATTTTGCCTGCCGAAATTGTGCTGGGTTCCCCAAGGGTGCAAATGATCGATTCCATCGATCAGGAGCTCGAGCTGCTCATCGACCTGGACCTCGTAGAAGCGACACGCGAACGGGCACTGCTCCGGTCTGCGGTTTACCTACAAGCTCTTCGTAGGCACGCAGCCAAGTCGGTCCGACCAAGGGCCCTGCAAGTTGGTGACATGGTCTTACGAAGAGTTCAAGATCTGTCAAAAGCCAATAAACTGACCCCAAGGTGGGAGGGACCCTACACGGTCGTGTCCACAGCACGCCCGGGGGCTGTTCGCCTCGCGATGGAAGACGGTCGGGAGCTCGCCAGCACCTGTAACATTGACCAACTACGTAAATTCTACGTTTAGACGCATATCTTTATCCCGCGCCCTTTGCGTTTCTCCCGATAAAATAGTCTCTTTTTCCCCTCTGACTTTGTCCTCGCTTTATCAAACGAGCCTCGTCGATCGCCAGTACAGCAAGCGAGCTTAACCGACAAATATGTTCGCACCATACCTCTTGGGCACCGGCCGGATACTCGCCCATCCGATCGCCTTTTCACAGTAGCTCTTCACTGTATGTACGGTCGGTCGCGAGCATCCTCTAAAGCCCGGAACAGCGCCTACCCGGGTATGGTGACTCAACGTATTATCGGACTGAGCCCGTCTGCTCTACAAACGTAACAATGCTCGCACGCGTCTCTTTCTCGACTCAAGCTACCTATTCGATCGTTCAAAAAAACACGTTACGCTCAAAGACTCCCTCAACTCTCCCATGAACAAACTCGTGCTCGCAACATTGGGAGCACGACCTTTATCCATGGCGGGGGCTCCGTACGATAGGGATGTTTCGTCCTTTTTCCGAGGTTTTACCCTCGACTAGGAATTCTTTGCTCGTATTGTCCTTTTATTATCTGTTTGCTCGTGTTCGTATTATCTGCCCCTGTGCAGGGACATGGTCTTTTCTCTGCAGGGCCGATTTCGAGCAAGCACATATTTTCAAGCAAGCACGCATTGAAAGCAAAGTCGGGAAAAACAGGCAAGACCCTAAACATTCGTGATTTTGTTCAATAAACCAAAAGATTGTTTTTTACAGGTTTACACGAGCTAGAGGAAAAAGAAGGCAAAACTAGGTCCTACGCTCGGCCTGCAGGGCAGCAAGCTCCTCCTTAAGGGAATTGACCTCTGCCTCCAGGTCCAAAACCTTCCGCCGGGCCGCACGACCTTCGGCCGCACTTTCCCGAAGACGCTGCGCCTCTTTGAGCTGGGCCTCCTCGCGCTCCCGAGCTCGCTGAGCGTCGCGGCGCAGGTCGGGGACTGTGGGATGTCTGAGACAGGGGTCCCGCAAGTGGGGCCTACACCCGACTGGGCTAGACGGGCGGAGTAGTAGGCCCAAAGCCCAGAAGCACCACGACGGGCCCGGAGGAGGTTTTCGACTTGTTCCCCAAGGGAACTCCCGATCCTTCGGGGAAGCTTCGCGCCATGCCCAAACAACCCGCCAAAAACGAAGCATGCAGCATGACACTCGCAGAGCCTGCAGATCTTTGGAACTCGACAGGCGGCGGCGTGGGTCGGGGAAAGCACAACCACCTCTCCAAGACGTAGTGCGCCATAGCCGACGAAGACAAAATATGTGTTGGTGAGGCCATCATGTGGAGGGCCCGGTGGCGCCCATCTGTCATGTACCCTTCCCCCAGTATATAAGGGGAGGAGGGAGAAACAAGAAAAGAAGGAAGCTCATATATCCAAGAACACAGGACTAGGGTATTATCTCCTCCGAGAGAGCCCGAACCTGTCTAAATCGGATTGCCCTCGCATCCTGTGTTACCATCAAGCTCAGATCCCGCACAAATCCCCTAGAATCACAAATCTTATTGCCGGCGAAACCGATCGTCGACAGGGACCTCCTGTCGTAGCTTCACCAGTTCCTCCTCGAGCTCGGCACACCTCAGCGTTGAAGTGCTCTTTGCCGTTTCGCTCTGGAAGAGTTGGTCCCGAAGCCCGACGATAAGGCTCCGCGCCGACTCCAGCTCCTTCAGGTCGACGGCGTGCACCTCGGAGACCCGACGCTCGAGATCGGCGATCTTGGCATCTTGGTCGCGGTAGTACGCCTAGTACTCCTCTGCTGGAACAGCGGAGGCGTCAATGTCCTCCATCGCCTTCGCAGCAAACTTCAGGCGGGAAAGAAGAAAAGTCAAAAAGGCCTCAAGAAGATTGTTCACCTTATGAAAAAGAAAGAAGCAAAGTACTTACCAGAAGAGCCCGGCTGACCAGCTTGTCCTGGAGCCGCTGGCGGTCGGTAGCACCAGCTCGGAAAAAAGGATTAACCCACGCGGGATCGTCCTGGTCCCGACCTGGCGCGTCAAGATCTTGCCCCTCCCGGGCACCCGGTGCTCCCAGGAGGGCGGCGGCGTCTTCTCCTTCGACCAACACCAGGTCACCCCGAGGCTGGTCTTCCCCACGAGAAGGCGGCTCGAGACCGCCTTCCCCCTGCTCAGCCCCCGTGCTCAAGGGCTGGATACCGGTCGTAGCCGCATCCGCTCCTCGGTCCGCAGCCGGTGGTGATGGGTCGATGACGAACAATTCTGCTGCCGTCTGGCCCCGACCTGGAGGCGACTGGTCGAGGATGACCGACTCTTGGCCTCCGGAGCCCGTCACCCGGGTCTCTCCTGAACCCGGCGAGGCGACCGCCCCTTCACAGGGGACCAAGGCCTCAGCCCTCAGGTCCTCGGCCCCTTGCGGGCCTTGCTCAGGCGGGCCTTGCTCCTCCGCGGCCGGAGTCGGCTCCACGTCTGCCGGAAGGAGCCCAGGTTCCTCCGGAAGCGCGGCTGGCACCAACTCCCCTTCTCCTTGACCCGCGGCCGGAGGCGGCTGGTCGGAGACGACCGACTCCTGGCCCTCGGAGCCCGTTGTATGGGCCTCACCCGCGTGTGGCACCGCGCTCGTCCCTTCGCAAGGAACCAAGGCCATGGCTCCTTGGTCCTCGGCCCCTTGCGGGTCATGCTCCTCCGCGGACGGACGCAGCTCGGTCCCTTCCGGAATCGCGGCCGGCGCTGGCTCTACCTCATCCTCGGCCATCACTTGGTCAAGGATGCGATCAAGCTCGGCGTCAACTACAGAATCGAGAATCCTCTCAGCCATCTGTGGAAAGTCCAATGACAGCATCCGAGCTATCACGCCCACACCAAGCGGAGTGGGGTAAGCCCGGAAAAAATCGCAAGCAAAAACAAAGAAATTCGGCAAAGGGACCACGCGGGGCTTACCTTCCTCTCGACGAGCAGCATCCTCGTCCTCGGCTTCCTCGTCCTGAGCAACGGGTGTCCTGCCCGCTGCGGCTTCGTAGGCCTCAGCGACGGCCGTGACACGCTCCGTTGCGGCGTCACTGGCTCGTGCCATCGTCGGGTCGACATCGTCCATGTCGACCCCTTCCAGCGCCGAGGTTGATCGGGAAGACGACCTCCTGCTCCTTCTAACCAAAGCAAAGGCATCTTCCTCCTCTTCCTCCTCCTCAGGGTCCTCGACCACCTGAGCGAGCTGGTCCTGGAGGGCTTTGATTTTCCTCTCCAACTGCTCCTTGCTCGGGGTGGACCTGGCCGCCTCCTCGTTCTTCTTCGCCTGCTCGGCAAGCTGTTGTAGTCGGCCCATCAGCTCTGGCTTTTTCCGCTTGAAATCGGCAAACCAAGCTCGAAGCTCTCTTACCTTCCTCCGGTCGGCGTATTCAAGCTGCTGCGTGGAGGGAGCCCTGGCCGAAGCCCGGCGCTTCGAGCGCTTGGCGCGAGGATGCGAGGCGGATGGTCGGCGGCTTCGACCCGCTATCTTCTTGCGTGCGCCCCTAACAGGGGTATCGCCTTGTGGCAGCGGCTCCACGCTCGACACAGCGAGCTCGAGGGCGACCTTCTCCTGTGAGCAAAAACGGGATGACACAAGCTCGGCGAGCGTTCCTCGAACAAGAAGCTGGCAGAAGTGCTTACCGCATCCCCGCGGTCGAAGACGTTCCTGGGGACTTGTCGATTGGGAGTCAGCTCCTTCTCTTTTAGGGCACCGAACATCTCGGTAACCCTCTCGTCGACCCAGTCCATCCTCGGGGCTGCAACGCGTTCGAGGGTTCAAAGAAAGAACAGGACTAATTGCCGGAAAGCAGCAGTGCTCGAAAAGGGGATCAAAGAACATACCTGCGTTGTCCTCGCGGGTGATGTCCTGCCACCCGGTCACCTCGAAGAAAGGATGCTCGCGGCGCCGCAGGGGGGACACCCGGTTGAAGGTGAAATCCCGGGCGATGTCCCGACCAGTGAGCCCCATTTGGGTAAGCTCGCTGATCGTCCTGAGCACCCGCTCTTCCTCAGGTTGCACGGGCGGGCGCGCCGTCTCGGCAGGCGGGGCGGCCTCACCGGTGTAGACCAGCTGGGTCCCTTCCGCCTTCTTCTGATAAAACCAAAGGTCAGCCCAGCCCGACACCGATTCCTTCAAAGAAACAAGGGGGTACTCGTATGGTCGGTTGGGCCGGAGGCGAAGATAGACGCAGCCGGCGGGGCCATCCCGGCCGGTGCGGAAGGGGGAATAGAAGTGAAAGAAAAGACTGGCGGTGGGTATCACACCCACGAACGCCTCGCAGAGGTGGGAGAAGATCGCAAGGGCGAGAATGGAGTTAGGGTGGAGATGAGAAATCTCGCACCCGCAAAAGGCGAGTACGGAGATGAGGAACTCACTCTCGCGCAAGCGAAGCCCGTTGACGGCGTACAGCTCGCAGGAGACGATCTCTCCCTCCCGCGGTGCCGGCGCCGCATCACCCCCAGGCACTCGACCTGAGCTCGGGTCAACGTACCCCTCGTCCGTGAGCACTTGGAGCCTCCTCCGGGTCATCTGGCTAACCCCGAAATGTGCCATGGCCAAAGGGAGAAGGAGGGTGAAGAGGATTCTAGGGTTGTGCGGCTCTTGGAAAATTCTGGCCGAGGACGAGCAAATGCGCAATGTAGCTCCGTCCTTTCCCAGCGGACGGGGTTAAAAAGGCTACGAAGGGGCACGTTAAAAGCCGCCACCTATCGCATAGCGACACCTGTCCAGTACGGTGGAAAACTGCCCAGTAAAAGTGCACTTTCCAAAAACCACTTTACCGTTACAGGGAGGCTTCTCGGAGAAGGAATCGAAAAACAACCAAACGTCGCGCCACCACAGAATGAACACGCGGCAGGCAAAAAGGTCGCCTCCCGACATAAGATGGTCGTAGGTCACGACCAAAGGAAATTCAATCCCTCATTCGAGTCTTCTTAGGCTCAAGGGGAAGCCTGAGCTCGGATGGTCCCCCGCTTGAACCTCGGGGGCTAGCTGTCGGGGATTGACTATCTGATAAATGACCGCGGTACCCTCGGAGGATCCTGAGGTCACCGATCAAGTGGTACCAGCAGAAGATGCTCGGAAGACCATCCGAGCAGCTTACCTCCCGAGCATACGTGTCCGCCCCTTCGTTTACGACCATTTCAGAAGATCACGAGCAAGCATGCTCGTAAAGATCACGTCATACCCAGGTACTTGGTCGGTGGACTCGGTCATACCACAAGGAGGGAAGGTAGCGATCAATCCACCGGAAATCAAGCAGGGGCGCACCAGAAATTCGAAACCAACGCACGATTCAAGGCTGCCAGATCGTGGGCACTACAAATAAGGAAATATAGCGTAAATCCAGGGGGTAGTTACCTTCTATGTATCTCTAGGCGCAGTATTTAAACCCCCCTGATATCTGTAACTTGAACAACGACCCAAAGAGAACACAATACACTGGAGTAGGGCTGTTATCTCGGCGGTGAGAGGCCCGAACCAGGATAAACACCGTGCCTCCTTCTCCCGATCTCGCATTGCTCGGACGATTCCCCCGGTTCGTGCGACGGGGTCCTGTTGATCCCCCGATTCAACAAATAAGCTTAGCGGGAGCCCGTTCTCCAATCGTCGACAGAAACATTTCTAAATCATCAACGTTGCATCCATCTTAATAGTACGGCAACCCTATAACTAGACACTATTTAGTTACCTTTGACGCTGCACGCGAGCAATCCCCTTTTGGGTTCTTTATGATCTTCAATCATACCTCTTTTCTCCAGGATTATCTCACTTATTTTTTTCTTGTTCATCAACTCATGATGAACCTTTTCTTCTTTTCTTCTCATCGGGATCTCCTCTTGACGTCCATCACTTCATGATACAATCCATGTCCCGTTTCTTCATCTTTTCAACCACTTGAACTAAATCCTACTTTCACAACTCATTTGAAAGCATTAGTCCAACACACAAGGCTGTCACAATCATATATTGCACTCCATTAACACATAATGGATGCCTCCAAAACAATTGAGTACAACCTAAATCAATTTAATAAATAACTGTATTTATTTCTTAAGTATATTGATACAACTAATGCTTTGTTATAATCAAGAACTATCGATTATCCTTAATTGATCACAAGAACACCATCAACACATGATGAAATATTCTTTGATGATTAAGAAATAAACGACCTCAATTTAAATGTTCATTTAAATTGATATGAGTATATAATAACTACACAAGTTTTCATATTCTCATGTTGATGGAAAGTAATGATCCATAATATGTGAAAAGTATGAAAATGATCATTACTCTAAGCCATCAACAGTAGAATAAACTCCACAAAGATATGTGCATACATATAATTGACCTTGAATCAATATGTACATATTCAATTTTATTTCTTTGGAGCATATCCTATGATACCATGAGTATACTACAACTATGCATGTTAAATGTATACTCAAAGATTTAGTTCCAATGTCTTGAACCTTTATATGTGGTAGTGAGAAATAGATCAATACAATGAAACATTAAGTTAGAGTGTGAACTCCCACTAAATGTGTGCATCCATGTAATATATGGATTGGGAAACATGATACATAATTTTTGGTTAAAGTAGTGGAGAAATTCATACTTCAACTTAAATCTTAAGTATGCAATAAAATAATGAACATTGATACAATGCATACCTTAGGTTTTCCATTTTCCATCCAAATATGAGGCTACTAAACATAAGCTCAATAAATATGTTAGTCTCATTAAAGATTGGATTTGTCATAAACATTGATTAAGCATCAATCATAAATCAATCACCAAAACCAAAGGAGCTTGAACCTACAGGGTGGAAAGGTGTTGTCATTGTCGCTTGGTGGTGTGCAGAGTCTTGTCGCATCAGTATTGTAACGCTGATAGCAGCGTGCTGTCACATCGCACTGAGAAGGCTGTGGTGTGCATCATCCAATCGTCCACTTTGGTCTAAAAAAGCAGGGTGCGCAGCGTGTTGTCGTTTCACTCCGAAAAAGCGGGGTGCAGTGTGTTGTCGACTCAGTCCAAAAAAGTGTGCTGCAGCGTGTTGTCGTTTCACTGTGAGAAAGTGGTGGGTGGCAGGGTGTTGTCACTTCGCTCTGAGGTCGGTAGAGTCATGTCTATAGGTTTGAGATGGATAGTGTTTTGTCGCTTGGTGGTGTGCGGTGTGTTGTGGAAGGATTAACTAAGTCCATAAGATTAAAAGTACCAACAATCAAAATACAAAAGTGCGTAGAACATATTTTGAAGGTTTAACTAAGTACATAAGATTGAAACTATCAACAATCAAAAATAAAAGAAACTAGTGCCGGCCCCTTTTCTGGGTAGCTCCTCGCGGCTGTGCAGGCCTCCTCCGAACCTGGCCCTGCGAGTATGTCAACTGCGTTGGCGCACGATGGGCCCTCTGTGGTGTGGCGTACACCGACTTAGAAGGCTGCCACTGTGATGACCCAGGCTTGATGTAGATCGACGAGGAACCTCGACACATCCTCCTCCTCGTAGTCCTCCTGATTTGGATCATCACCCTGCCCCTCACATTCATCAAGTGCAAGCGGCAATCACTGTGCCTTTGTACCTGTAGCAAGTGAAGAATTGTTGAGAGCATTCAAAAAGTGATTGCAAAAAATGAAAAGTGCAATTCAGTATAATTTCTAGATCTATCCAACTACATTCCTAAGAAATGAATATATATGGACGTATTTGTATCGGTATAAAATATCTACATTCACTAGATCTATCCGTAACCTCTAAATGAGTTAGATCTAAAATTATTTCTACTTAACCATAATTTACTGCTAAAAAAAATAAACAACGAAATAATTTCTACTCTAACTACATTCCCTACAAATAATTTCTACTCTACCTACATCTAACTACATTCGCTAGATCTATCCAACTACATTCCTAAGAAATGAATATATATATATATATATATATATATATATATATAAATAATATATATATATGTGTGTGTGTGTGTACTTGTATCGGAATAAAACATCTACATTCGCTAGATCTATCCGTAACCTCTAAATGTAGTTAGATCTAAAATTATTTCTACTCTACCATAAGTTACAGCTACAAAAATTAAACAACGAACAATTACCTGAAACTCGTCGCGCAGTCCGTTCTCAGCTTTTTTTCTCTCCTCCCTCCTTGTCTTTTTTTTCTCCACTGGCCTTTTCTTTTTCTTTCTCTGTTTAGAATCTCGGCTGGCTCAAATGAGCACAGCGCCGCGTGGTGTTTTTTTTATTATCGCTCTCTGCCGCACACACCCTGTCGCTCGTTCAATAGGCGGTTTTTATATTGTCGCTCATTCATCGGGCGACAAAGACTCCAATAGCCTACTGCAGCCCGTTGGTTCGGCGATATGCTTGTGTCGCCCAACCAACGGGCGACAGGTGTATATTTCTGTAAAAAATTTTCACGACGTATATTTTAAAAATTTTGAATAAAAAATGTATTATAAAAAAAATTCTATGAACCTCCACCGATGACAAATCATACGTCATCATCATCAAAGGCTGTCGAGTGGATCGATCGACGATGACTTCAATTCGGCGAGCCGTCTGCGTGAGCTTTGTCCACCAATCCATGCTGAGTGCGCGGCAGACTGGTCGCCGCCATGTCGAAGGAGCTGAGCAACTAGTGATATTTAAGACATCTCTTTGGTTTTAAGGGCAAGAAAATCCCACATTAATCCTAAATACATCTCCATTTTAAAGGCTAGAAATAACACATTAATTCTTAAAAAATTTCTCACATTAATAGAAAGAAAAAGAAGAATCTACCCTATTCATTTTAGGAAGACCAGATTATAATGGTGTAGATTAATCATATATAAATATTAGACTTATGTAACAAATACAAATATATTTTAGTTATAAAATATAAAATTATATATCAAAAATAATTGCATCGTAATATCTGGCCGTATAATTAGTTTAAATCAACACAAGAAAATCGATCTCAAAGCAGACAAGAGTAAAAAAGCATACACGGTTGGGTATGTACGCCAGGTGTTCCATGGGCTATGCCGACTGCCTCCTGGACCCCACTATCAAGTCACCCAGCCATGGTGGATGCATGAGCCCCTCCAGGCTCCCGCGTGCTACGACGCCACTGTCTCGTCGTGCAGCTAGGAGATAGAGATGTATTTAATTTGTTGGAGTAATTGCTCGGCGAGTCAGAAGCTTTGGCGAGGAGGTAATTGCATTTTGCATTTGCCAATTGCAGCAGGCACTAAAGAACAGCTGCCTCCGGGGGAAACCCTTGCACCCATTGCTAAACCAGGAATGTGATCAAACCGAGCTAATCCAGTAGGATAGCCAGGGGCCGGATTATCCCTCTTAACACAGATTGCTAATCGCTAGCCCCGCCATATATTAAGGGGCTGCTCTCTGCTGCATGCTCATCCTGCTGTCAGACCAGCTGCATCAGGTGGCCGCTCTCTCCAAATTCTGTCGATGCTACCAGCAATGCTACCCTGACTGCAGGAAAAGTCGGCCTCGTTGGACCTGCACACTCAAGTGCCTGAACGACTGCATCCCCACCAATAAGGTGGTGGCCACCACGACGCCCGTCGGCGACTGCGCCGAGATTTGCCCGACCTCCATCTGCGGCATGGCGGTGGACGGTGAGGCTTGAGAGAGGCACACGTGAAACACCCTCTGACATTTGTCTCTCTTCTTTTTTTGATAGATCTGGCTAGGAACATAGGATTGATTCTTCCCTCTCTGAATTCTGATTGCTGTGTTTGCATTGCCATGGCAGGGCCAACTGATGTTGAAGATTGTGTACGTGACTGTACGAAGAACTGGAGCCAGTATGCCAAGTACCTCCAAGATCGTGGAATTAATTAATGTTGATGTCAGCCACAAACAAAACTCAGTGTAATGCAAGAATCCGCATTTAAAAAGTGATCAGTGTTAATAAAATAATTAGCTCGTGCCATTTTTTTTAGCTGGTTCCCCTCGGCCGGCCCAACAACACGGCCGCAACGCTGCTAAGTTCTATTAATTTCTTTTCAACTCTCTTGTATCTGTCGGCTGCAATCTGTATCATGCTCTCCCTAAATTTCTTCTCTTTTTACTCCATGGAAGTGTGCATAAGTGGAGAAGGAAAAACAGAGAGAGAAAGTTTACGATGTATTATACTGGTAGTATATAATCTGTAATAAAAATCAAATATAATCATTGATTTGTTAAAAATATTTCTAATAAAATACTACCGAAGGAAGTATAAATAAGTATTAACTAATCTGATCTATTAGATAAAAAGAATGAATAATTCATATTGAATTTAGTATACCGTAAAAGGGCTAAAAATCAGTAGCACTTCATTTTTCAGGTTTTTTTAAAACAGAAAACAATGTGTTGATACCTTAATTTTGGATTGACACAGACAGCTTTGCTCCATCGATAAGCACAAAATAAATGCAATTTCGGAGCAAGTAAAATTAAAGCACAAATTCCAAATGGGAGGTACTTCTATGTATTATTTTTAAAAGTTGTATAAATATTAAAACAAAAATAAAATATAAAATGTGATTACTTAATCATTGGTTTATTTCAAGATTTATATTGTTAGTATTAAAATGATGCACAGAAACACTACTTATAACAAATTGGTCTACCACATGAAGACAAGAACACAATCTAAGCAAGCATGATTTTTATATATGTTGGACGTTAGTTTGTAAACAACAACAACAAGAAGCTACGAACCTCCGCCGATGACGAATGGTACGTCGTCATCCTCGAAGGCTATCGAGTGGATCGATCGACGATGACTTCACTTCAGCGAGCCGTCTGCGGGAGCTTGGTCCACCAATCCATGCTGGCCGCGCGGCAGACTGGTCGCCACCATGTCGAAGGTCATGGTTGAGCTGAGCAACTAGTGATATTTAAGACAACTCTTTGGTTTTAAGGGCAATAAAATCCCACATTAATCCTAAATACATCTCCTTCATTTTAAAGGCAAGAAATACCACATTAATTCTTAAAAAAATTCTAAAAATTCTCACATTAATATAAAGAAAAAGAAGAATCTATACTATTCATTTTAGGAGGTGTTTGGCAGAGCTCTAGCTCCATCAGATTCATGAATCTGGTGGAGCTGGGTATTCCTGCGTTTGATACGGTTCCAGATTCTAGTAGAAACGGAAACAGTTCCAGATTCTTGGTAGAAACGTTTCAAGTAGAATCAGAATCACTGTCTGGAAACCGTTTGGCTAGTTGTATGGATTATGTGAATCGGGGTAGAATGGGGTTAAGGGCGATTCAGCTCCTGTGTGGAAAAAGAAAAAACTTTCGAGGAGAATCGTTTTGAGTTTTAACCCGCTTGGCTGGGTTTTTCGCAGATTCTAGTAGAAACAGTCCGGTTCTAAGTTGCCAAACGGGACCTAAAGCTAGATGGGTCATCTTGTTTACATTCCAGAAAAAAAAATCACATATTAATGGAAAGAAAAAAAGAATCTACACTATCATTTTGGTAAAATCAGATTATAATATTGTAGATTAATCATATATAAATACTAGACTTATACAACAAATATAAATATATTTTAGTTATAAAATATAAAATTATATATCAAAAATAATTGCATCATAATATCTAGCCGTATAATTAGTTTAAATCGACACAAGAAAATAATCTCAAAGCAGACAAGGGTAAAAAAGCATACACGGTTGGGTACTGCCCTGCATGTACGCCACGTGTTCCATGGGCTAAACTCTACGCCCACTGCCTCCTGGACCTCACTATCAAGTCACCCAGCCATGGAGGATGCATGAGCCCCTCCGAGCTCCCGCGTGCTACGAGCCTACGACGCCACTGTCTCGTTGTGTAGCTAGGAGAAAGAGATAGGTCGGCCGCCGGCGTTCCGCCGCCACCCTTGCGCGCACTGCGGGGACCCGTAGTGCTAGCAGGTTCTCGCCTAGCCGTCTCCACCAGAGCGCCGCCGCCGTCGAGCAGTAGGTCCGTCGTGGAGTCGTCCACCTCCTCGATCCAGCCCATGCTCTTACAATTTGTTGGAGTAATTGCTCGGGGAGTCAGCGTTCGAAAGCAGCATGCAGCTTTGGCGAGGAGGTAATTGCATTTTGCATTTGCCAATTGCAGCATGCACTAAAGAGCAGCGCCTCCGGGGGAAACCCTTGCACCCATTGTTAACCATGGCCGTGCAACATATATCACCCATATAATCTCCGGTTTAATCTGTTTATATATCAAAACCATCGCTAAATTTATTGGCAGCTTAGGGGAGATCAAGGGGCACAACGCCGGGCCATTGCGCAATTATATTAACTAGCCAGAATGTGCAGCGCACGCCGCACCGTGTAAAATGTATTCTATTTTTTTCTTAAAAAAATTGTAGGAGGATCTAAATATTTTTTTTTCCGGGGCGATCTTAACACCTATACGTTCACTGGTGAATAATACATTTTTTGAAAAATACTATAGATCGAGTTGAAAAAAAACTATAGAGATACAGCTGTATACATATATTTTTTATTCTGGAAAATATCAGAAATCGGGTTAAAAAAATAGAGAGATAGAGTTGCACACATATTTCTTTTGATGAATTTGGTTAACACTTTATTATTACCCGTCAACCTTCTTTTGTCAAGTTTAATACTCTATGCGTTAACCGGGCAATAATACATGTTTCAAAAAATATTAGAGATGCCAACTTTCTTTTATCGAGTTTAACAACCTATGCGTTCACCGAGTAATAATACATATTTTGAAAAATATTAGATATCGAGTTGGGAAAAAATTCATGCATATTTCGAAAAATATTAGAGATCGAGTTGGTAAAAAAGTCTACAGACTAAAGATCGAGTTGGGGAAAAAAATCTTAAGATAGAGCTGTACACATATATTTGTTGATGAAAAAAAAATCCGGGAAAAACAAAGAAAGAACATAGACACATATTTCTTTTGACGAAATTGGTTAACACTTTATCATTACCCGGCTAACCTCCTTCTGTCGAGTTTAATACTCTATGTGTTAAACAGGTGATAATAAATGTTCCAAAAAATTTTAGAGTTGTCAACATTCTTTTATCGAGTTTAACACTCTATGCGTTCACCGAGTAATAATACACATTTCGAAAAAAATATTAGAGATCGAGTTGAGAAAAAAATTTAGAGATTAGAGACCGAGTCGAAAAAAAATCTGGAGATAGAGATGCACACATATTTCTTTTGACGAAAATATTTTTTTTCAGGAAAAACGGAGAAAGGATCTGAACGTAAGGGTCGGGGACCTGTTTGTTATAAATTTGGACCTAATCGCTATTATGAAAAATTAGAAAAGGACTCGCTCAAGATTCGTATTTAGTGGGGGGTTTTGCTGCAAAGTTCCACCCGTATGGAGCTAACGTGGAGCCCGTGAGCGTGCGGCAATTCTTTCCAGCATAATAGAGTTGATATATATAACTCGGTCCATACCATCCGCACACACAAAAAATATCAGCAAATTTAATTATGGTTCCGTACACACAGCATTATTAGGCAAATATAAGCTATCCTATAAGGCATGTACATAAGATCGCATCTACTTACTCTTAATATATCTATCAATTTTGGCCTATATGAAAAAGTAAGAAAGTATGAGGGCGAAGAGAACTAGCTCTTATTTAGAGTATGTACAATAAGACCATCTCATCTGACTCTTAGTCTGTACACATCAGCTTTGGTCTATATGAAAGAGTGAGAAAGAGAATAGAGTTGGTTCTTAAATAAGAGCTAACATGCACGGGAAAATGGGTAGATTAGTTATGTACAAGAGAGAAAAGACAGTTATTGCACATCATCTAGAACCAATTTTTTGAGATAGCTATCGTACAAGCTAGCTTTAGTGATTGCTCTAGGTGATAAGGATAAGAGAAAACGTAAGCATAGAACTTTGTTATTGTAATTGCTCTGAATGTTCCTAACTCCAATGGGTAATTTGCATCGAAGAAATGTATGATTAGTGCCATTGATCGGCCGGGGGCTGTTCATTTTCTCACCAGCCAAAGAGAAACGGAAATGTTCGATCCAATTATTTACATATTGTCCTTGTCAAATTTCGCAAGAATGTCTCAAAGGAGAGAGAGACTCCACGAGCCAGCGTCATGAGCATGATCTGCGCAAGAAAGCAACTCTACGCGCGGATACAATCCAGACTGCGTCGGTCTGTAGCCTTATCATCTAGCCCTGTCAAATTATAGTTACAGCAGCGTAGCTTGCTTATGCACGCATGCATGGAAAATCTTAACACAAAGGGTCGGAGACAGTTTAATTCTTCAAAGAAGCCGATCGATCGGATGCATGCGTAAACGAAAGGAACTGCGAATTGTATACGAATTGCGAACGCAGCAAATTAATTGCATTGTACACGATAGATGATCGGTAAACAAACAAGTGGCCGTTAATTGCATGGCAAATCATTGCATGCGTACCTGAATGCTACGTTTGCCGTTTGGTACATCAGAGTTCATGTACAGTTGCAACAGGGTACCAAATTAAGCAACGTGTATCGCTGTATGTATACACTGCACACACCATGTTGTACGTGACACGATGTCAGATGCAAGTACATACACATTCTATATTGCAATTCTAGCTAGTGAATCGCACCGCCTCGTGTTTTAAAATTCGAGCGTACTGGTCCCGCGCGACCAGTACTATATACGGATTCGATCGACGATTAGAGAATTTTACTATTTTTGAAAGTTGTACCATCAGATTACCTTTAAATTTATAAACCTTTTTGATACTTCTATATTTTAAATTTTTAGTACCTCTCGGTACCAATTAGATGTAAATTTTAGTAAGACGGTAAAAAAATCTCATGATTAAGGCTAAACCCAAGGATGACCTGTAAAACCAGGCCTCTATGAGTCTTGAATAGTGCGACCTGCATTTATTTTAGGCCTTTATATTTGGTCGATTTCCAACCATGGCCTGAATTCCCTGCCTGTATATCAACCATCACACAAGTCTCTCCTTTGCACATAGCACACATGAGGACGGCCTCTCTATATAGAGATTAACTCCTTCGGCCTCTTGGATAGATGCGCACATAGCACGCCCCCTTGGGATGGTTACAGGCCTGAATAGGCCTCCAAATATCTAAAGAGACCGTTTTAGAGGCCGTTGTTGGAGAGAGTCTAAGTAGCTAGATCGATCGGCCGGGACCAGCTGGCAATAATGTGCTCGAGCTCAAGTCGTCGTGTTTGTTGCGACAGATAAGTAGTACTTTTGGAGGGCGTAGCATTTGGGAGGTACAAGTTAACTAGCAATATAAGCGCGCTACGTTGCGCCGTTGATAATATGATTTATTCGTAGGAGATAAAGTATCGTATAATTCGGGTATTATGAATGTTAGAAGTGAGTAATAGAGAATCAGGTGTGTGAAGTAAAAAGATATACGTTATTTTTTTTCATACTAAGGGAAAGTAGAGCAATGGCATGAAATAAAAGGTAGTTATCAGTAGTAATAAAGAATGGATTATATTGGAAAGCTAACTGTGATATACATATATATGTCTGTCTCTCTCTAAGATATGGAATCGCTGGCTTTCAAAGCATAAAAGAAACAGCGAACAGATAATACCAGCTGTCTAATTGCGTGTTAACAGTTGAAGGCCTGATATTTGTATTAAGCTATATTAATAAATCTTTTAGGTGATAGATATAGGGTTAAGAAGTGATATGAGTTATTATATATCGAGTTATGTTTGGCAACATTGAAAGGTGTGTCAAATGCTTAGAGGGGGGGTGAATAAGCTATTAAAAATTTTATTGCTAAATTAATCACAGCGGAATAGAATCAGAATTTCTGATCAGATCGGAACTTCCGACCTGGAATCGGAATATCCGATCAATGCAGAAATTCGAGAACAAGCTTTTTACTCTAGCAAACTTCAAATTACTTCTTCTTAGCTTGATAGAAGGTGAAGCAAGTAATCTATGCTAGACTAGAGTGAGAGTAAAGGATTCATAATACATAAAAGTAAACCAAACAAAAGGGACAAAGAAATTTGTTCCCGGAGTTCGGATCCTTGAGGGGATCCTACGTCTCCGTTGAGGAAGCTTACAATGAGCCGGGTCTCTTCCAACCCTTTCCTCCCAAACCTCGGTCACACTTGAAGTTTGGTTTCACTATTCGTTTCTTTCCTTTCGGAGGCAAAACGAGCCTTCACAAACTTTCCAAGGCTTTCCACAACCGTCGGGAGCTCGCGAGAGACGTCTAGCCGTCTAGGAGCCCTTCAACCTCCAAGAGTAATAAATGCACCATAGAATGATCTTGAAGAAGCTCTCTAGTGCTCAAGATGAATGATTGACTCTTGTTCTAGCTCTCAATCACATTTCTAATCCTCACTCTCTAGATGATCACTAAGATCAAAGAGGAGGGCTCAAGAATGCTCTAGGATGTGCTCAGGGTGCTCAAGGGTTCAGCAAAAACAAGTGTATAACCCTGAAAAGGAGAGAGTGAGGGGTATTTATAGTTTTGGTTCAAAACTAGCCGTTATACCCGCACTCAGCCAAATATCAGAACTTCCGATCCTAACATCGGAACTTCCGATCAGTGTATCCTTCCAGAAATGGGCACACTCCAAACGGTCGAAAAACAGACTCATCGGAACTTCTGATTACACGATCGGAACTTCCGATGCTCACAGAGAGAGAGACCTCGAAGAAAACTTTCTAAGTCAACATCGGAATATCCGAACCCTGTATCGGAACATCCGAAACGTACAGAGAGTCCGATTTCAACAGAGAGCACCCTTTTCGAAAACAACAAGCATCGGAACTTCCGATATGCCAACATCGGAATTTTCGATCTCAACAGAGAGCACCCTTTTCGAAAATAACGGGCATCGTAACTTCCGACTTGAGAGATCGGACTTTCCGGTATAGTATCGAACTGTCCGATCAGTAACGAAATACAAGAACTGAAATAACGTCTAGCAATCTAAGAGCTTGTACTACTTCAGTTGAGAGCAAGGAGAAGTAAATTATTTAAACTTGATTAGCAACAATAGAGAAACTTAAACAAAGGAGACAAGAGTTTGTTTCTCGGAGTTCGGATCCTTGAGGGGATCATACGTCTCAGTTGAGGAGGCTCACAAAGAGCCGGGTCTTTTTCAACCCTTTCCTCCCAAACCTCGGTCACACTTGAAGTTTGGTTCCACTATTTGTTTCTTCCCTTTCGGTGGCGAAACGGGCCTTCACAAACTTCTCTCGGCTTCCCACAACCGTTGAGAGCTCGTGAGCGACACCTAGCCGTCTAGGAGTCCTTCAACCTCCAAGAATAACAAATGCGATGTAGTATGATCTTGGAAATGCTCTCTAGTGCTCAAGATGAATGATTTGCTCTTTGTTCTAGCACTCAATCTCACTTCTAGTCCTCACTCTCTAGATGATCACCAAGATCAAAGAGGAGGGATCAAGAATGCTCTAGGATGTGCTCAAGGTGCTCACAAGTTCAGCCAAAGCAAGTGTGTAACCCTCTAAAGGAGAGGGTGGGGGGTATTTATAGTTTTAGTTCAAAACTAGCCGTTGTACCCGCACTCAGCCACACATCGGAATATCTGAACCAAACATTGGAACTTCTGATATGTGTAAACTCCTAGAACTTGGAAAGCCTCAATGGTTGAAAACAAGATGCATTGGAATTTCCGATTTGACCATCGGAACTTCCGAAGCTTACAGAGATAGACTTCGACAAAAACTTTCTAAGTCAACCTCGGAATGTCCGATTCATGTGTTTGGAACATCCGAAATGCGCAGAGAGTTCCCAAACTGGGATTTAACTAGTTTGGAACTTCCGATTCCAATTTTTGGAAGGTCCGATCTTAACAGAGAGAACTTTTTTCAAAAACAACAGGCATCGAAACTTCCGATAGGCCAGCATCGGAACTTCCGATCTCAACAGAGAGCCCCTTTTTCGAAAACAACACTCATCGGAACTTCCGATACAAAATATCGTAAAGTCCGATCTGCTGTAGGGGCTTCGGACTGAGCCACAACTATGCTTCGGAATGTCTGATATCTTCGGAACTTTCTACCCAAAATCGTAAAGTCCGACTTGAACTTCAAAACAAAACATTCCGGAGCAAGTGCAAGAACTACGTGTCTCTCAAGTGCAACTAGTTATCATTCATTTGAACATAGAGACTAATTCTAGATCAACTATACTGCATCCCTCTTAATAGTATGGCATTCCTATGAGTCAAAATGTAGAATACATTAAAATAAAGCCGTTTTCATTCTCAATTCCTTTTTGAGGGTATCCAACATTCGGAGATGATCACATATCAGGACTATTACCTGTTTCACAAACTCAATGAATGCATTAGTCCCTTTAATCGTTTGTCATTAATCATCCAAAACTTTTTTAGGGGCCTAGATGCACTTTCAACTCGGACTCCTCTGAGCCCGATTCCTCTGACCCAGACTCCTCTGCATCGTCATCAGACTCGGACTCATTAGGTGCTGGAGCAAAGGGATCCTCAATCTCGTCCTCGCTCTCCTCATCATCTGAACACTGAAGGTTCAGGTGCCTCTGGATGTCCTTTAGCCTCTTGGTGTTCTTTTTTATTGCTATTGCGTTGCTCTTGCAAAGGCCAAAAATAGACTTCAATGCACGAAGCACTGGCGAGGAAGAACCGTTGGGAGCTGAAACTGCAGGAGTGGAAGCAGAAGACGATGCACCTCTGGTGGAAGTCCTTGTGGTTCTCTGAGTTGGGGCCTTCACTGCCCTGACTTGCAATTCAGTGTGCTTGACATCATACTCGAACTGCTGTTGAGTCACCTGCTCTATCATATGCATAATGTATGGGGCATACCCACAACTTCTCCTGGGCTCCTAACCCGTGAGCCTGATCTCATTCCAAATGAAGTCAAAGATATCAAATGGCCGCTGATTGTTCTGCATTCTGCTTAGAAGGTTCCTTGTGCAGGAGAGAACATGAGAGGCATCACCTTCCTTTGGAGCCAAGGTCTTCCTGAAGAGCCTGTTCAGGATAGCAAAAAAGGGCTTCATGCCCTTGGTGTCGCCTGCTTCAAACTCAACATCTTCCTCATAAAGAAAATTCAGATTTGAAGCTCCCAGAGAATTTTCATTGTGAATTTGATCCTTACCTCTAGAATTAGCTTTAGTGAACTCAAGCAGTCTGGCAAACTGTGCATAAGTTACCTCATACCATTGACCTTCAGTCATCCAGTGGAGAGTAGAGACTCGATCCCTGGAGACATACATCGTGGCATAGAATTGGGCTATGATCTCCACATTCCAGTCATGCTGATAGCCCATGATCCTCTTGGTACCAGTCCTCTCACATGCTGCAATGATCTCATTAAAGATAGCGTCATCTGCCTCTGCCATGTACTCCCAGTCCACCCACTGCATCAAGATCACAAGATTTTTTTGTTCGAAGAATGACTGTCTCATAGAAGTCCTGTTGAAAGAACGTCTAGAAACAGGAGTCAGTGGAGAACCTGTCTGTTCTCTTAAGATTTTCCTCTCGAGCCTTCCTAACCTGAGCAACTTTTCCTTTGTAGCTCATGGGCTTCCTTTGCAGTCTTGGATTCCTGTCAGGTATCCTTAGCCTAGGCATACCTCTGGATTGAGACGACTGAGACCCGGAAGCGCCTGCAATCCATTTGCCTTTCCTGGAAGGCAAATGTGCTCCACGAGGCACGTTGACGGTCTGAGCGACTTGCAAATGTTCATTGATGGAAATGCCTCCAGGCTGAGGTCCTCAGGCCGCTGCTCTCTTAGTTCTTGTCCCAGTTGGAGTTTTTCTTTTGCGACTGAAGGGGACATTAGACGACCCTGTAGGGGGCTGATCACTTTATCCGGGATCCATCGAAAAGATCTGAAGGGAGGACAAATCGATAAGACGGCTAGAACTAGAGAGAACACTGGTTTTGGAGCTATACTGTTATCATCGAAAGTTCCAATCTCAAGTCGGAAGTTCCGATTCTACATCGGAAGTTCCTGTACATGATATCGGAAGTTCTGAAGTTTTCGACATAGCCCTAAAACCAAGATTTCTACAAGATCAACCAACGGAAATGGATGAAATTGAAGATCCAAAGGATTGAGACAACAATAAATAGTTCCACCGAAGGAAATCGAACAACGGATGCGAAAGGACAAAAGATTTGAATATAGGGATCTAGGTTTACCTGAGAACGGATGGAATCAAGAGATCACGAGGAAGAGAGCGTCCCTTCCGAGGAGGAGCCTTCCTTGGAGAAGATCGGAGTTTCCGTATGATCGGAGACTCCGGAGACGACAAGAAATGAAAAGAGGAGACCGTACGGAGGTTAGAGGATAAGGGAATAAAGAAACGAGGGGCCAACCGAACCGTCCTTTTCAGGCGGTTACGCACATATCGGAAGTTTCGAAACTAAGTTCGGATATTCCGAAGAGTCAAAAACCCTAGAATATCAGGTATTCCGATAATTAAATCGGATGTTCCGAAGAGTTCAAGTTTACAGCGAAATGAAAACTGAGCAAGTATCGGATATTTAGACAAGATATTTCGGATGTTCCGATGCATTGTAATCCACAGAATTTGGAAGTTCTGGTGCGTGGATCGAAAGTTCCGATACGTTGATTTTTCCAGCAGAAGGATAGGAAAGATTAGATTTCTGAGAGAGAAAAGATTGAGACTTTGAGCCAGTGAACTTGGGAGTCATTCCACTTGTGATCAGCAAGCATTCAACATTCAAAGCAATGATCACGAGAAGATTGACTCAAGATAGAGATCAACGATAAAACATTTTCTAAGATCAATCAAGTGATTTTGCAAATGTTTTATTTCGAATTCAATAAGATAAATAACAATCAATGCGTGTAAGGCATCAAGTCACATTCCGATGGTCTAGGACATTTAGCTCACTTCTCAACTCGCAAAAGCGACTCTCATCTAGAGGTTTGGTGAAGATATCGGCCAATTGTTTCTCGGTTCTCACATAGGTAATGCCAATGTCTCCTTTTAGTGAGTGATCTCTAAGAAAGTGATGATGGATGTCTATGTGCTTGGTGCGGGAGTGTTGGACGGGATTGTTGGCTATCTTAATGGCACTCTCATTGTCACATAAGAGTGGTACTCTATCCAAACTTAGTCCAAAATGCCTCAAGGTTTGCCTCACCATAATAATTGTGCACAACAACTTCCCGCGGTAATGTATTCGGCTTCGGCGGTGGATAGAGCTACCGAGTTTTGTTTCTTTGAGGACCAAGATACTAGTGATCTACCTAAGAATTGGCAAGTCCCCGAGGTACTTTTCTATCCACTTTGCAACCCGCATAATCAGCATCCGAATATCCGATCAAATCGAATTTTGATCCTTTAGGATACCAAAGCCCTAGACTTGGTGTGTGAACTAGATATCTAAGAATTCTTTTCACGGCTACTAGGTGACACTCTTTCGGAGCGGCTTGAAATCTTGCACACATGCAAACACTAAGCATAATATAGGGCCTAGATGCACAAAGATAAAGCAATGAGTCTATCATGGACCGATATATCTTTTGATCCATTGGATTACCTTCCTCATTTAGGCCGAGATGCCTGTTGGTCGCCATGGGTGTATGGATTGGCTTGGCGTTCTCCATGTCAAACTTATTAAGCATATCCTTGATGTACTTTGTTTGGCAGAAGAACGTCCCTTCCTTGAGTTGTTTGATTTGAAATCCGAGGAAGAATTTCAACTCACCCATCATCGACATCTCGAATCTTTTGTCATTAACCTGCTAAACTCTTCACAAAAGTTTTTATTAGTAGAACCAAATATAATGTCATTGACATATATTTGGCACACAAATAAATCATCATCAACATATTTGGTGAAGAGAGTAGGGTCGGCTTTACCGATAGCAAAACCCTTTTTCACAAGAAAGTCCCTAAGGCATTCATACCATGCTCTAGGTGCTTGTTTAAGCCCGTAGAGCGTCTTATGGAGTTTATAAACTTGTGAAGGGTTCTTGTGATCCTCCATTCCTGGTGGTTGCTCGACGTAGATTAACATCGTTATTATGATTGGATTACAGAGAAGGGATTAACATCGTTAGTCTGTTACGGTAGCCTAATAGCAAAAGAGAGATACGTAATGAAACATCCAACATAAACATGCAGACAATCCATGCCTGAAACGCTTGTGCAAGGTTAGGCACCGTGGTCGCAGTAGACATCTTTGACCTACATGCATAGCAATGAAATGAGCTAAGAAAGTTGAATGCTTGTTTTACACAGGATGGAAGTGTAGCGTATATACGAAACGGAAATTACAGGAAGGGAATTTATCTGCATTTGCAGAACGGAAGAAGTTATATCAGGTGACGTTGATGTTAGTTGCGGCAGGATTTCCAGTGGGGTGCTCTCCATTTCTTTTTTTGGTCAGCAATCAAACGTGATAAGATAACGAAATCTTTGCATGCACGATGATCATCTCAGATTTCAATCAGCGACAACGAAATACATGCGCAAATCGTTGAGCTGCAAAAGGACATATGGAGTTGCTAGAAGGAAATACGGCGTGAAACAAATGAAGGGCAAAATGTATATATGGATAACACAATTACTGGAATATAGACGCTATGGCTATGCGGGGCTGTTGTATCATACCTTGATGCCTAATTCTTGTGAGTAGCAGAATACTATTCTAAAGGATAGAAGTTAAACTCTCAAAGCCCATTCCTGTCAATATGTTTTGCTGGCAACGGTCTCAAAGTACCGTTTGCTTCCCTATTGAACTGGATTTTTTTATAAAAAAAACATAAATCAGTATTTGAGATCCTGATACCAAGTAGCTATGTTATTGAACAATGAATGACAGATACCAAGTAGCTCACAACAGAAGGTAAAATATATTAGACATGCCCATGCTATTCGTGATCCGTTAGCCACGGTGTTCACTTTAAATTTCTTCTCCATTGCACCAATAACATATAAGTTAAGAAAATTAATTAGCGAATTCTAGAGCAAGCAATGTATCATGGATAGCTCAAGTAGCATCAAACATATTACAGAACTTGCAAGCTTCTTCATATTACCGGGATCAATGCCATCAGTGTTTGGTGGATTCAGAGGTGCTAGGATTGTGACATGCTGGACAAGCACTTGGCTGTTTATTTAGCAAGAGCACTCTAGACAATAAATTTGCAATTGTAAATGAATTCTTATGTTTTAACAGAAAGCAAGCGGCTATTTAGCAAACCAACCTGCAGTATACAGGATGGATATTCCAAAACAGCGAGTTCTTGAAGGTTAAATTAGATATGACAACATTGGGAGAGTACATCAACTCAACAAGATGCAGCCTAGTATAATTCAGTGTGTGGTTGTGGAACCAATCACACCAAATGGCTCCTTGACCATCAATGGTACCATTTGTACCTGTCAAGAGTACCAATTTTACATACCGGGAAACTGGCTAGAATAATATCCGAAAAAAATGGATGATGCAAATATAGCACTTACTAACCGGTAATTATTACATCTGTCAAATTCGATCCGAAAATTAGAATCTGATGTCTTTTTCCAGGGAGCTCTCTACCTCACCCATAGGATGAATCCTGCAAAAGACATTTGGGAAATCATAGCAAGAGCATTTTCGATCGATGAAAGTTGGTTTATTGAATAACCTTTCCTTAACTTCAAGAGAACTTCATTTTGTAAAGCATTTAAAAAATATTACATGTAAAGTATTGATCATATTATGATTCTCTAAAAGAAATTTTGATTAACGTAAAATTTGGCATTATAAGATATCATGCACACATTTACCAGATCATAAACATACAATTCAAAACATATTTTGGAATGTAAATTATTATGTGCAAAATCTGTGAGCTATATTACCGGAGATCCAATTATTACTGCATCCTTGTCCAGTGACAAAGTGAGATAACTGATAACACCAAAACTCCTTGTCAGCCACCTTCCTGCAGGCACAAAGAGTTGTGCGCCACCCTTGTCTGCAAATGAGTTGAGGTACACTACTACAGAACAGGCAATCTTTGCCGCCATATCACTACCGGTTGGGCTAGAACTGTCAGTAATAAAATATCACTGCCGGTTCGTAAGATCCGCTACC
Source organism: Rhipidocladum racemiflorum (assembly GCA_036346355.1). NCBI lineage: Eukaryota > Viridiplantae > Streptophyta > Magnoliopsida > Poales > Poaceae > Rhipidocladum > Rhipidocladum racemiflorum. The sequence goes on along the minus strand of CM070573.1, from coordinate 84,541,751 downwards.
CAGAAAACGTATCACTACCGGTTGGTATAACCAACCAGCAGTGATAACAAACTATCACTACCGGTTTATACTCAAAACCAGTAGTGACATATCACTGCCGGTTCTAAATAGAACCGGCAGTGATATTGGAACTTTTACTACCGGTTTATTCTTTAACCGGTAGTGATATGTATTTTCCCGCGCATCTGAGCGTAATTTGACATTATCACTGCCGATTATGCGTAGAGCCGGCAGTGATAAGGTTTGCCATAACTTGGATGTGTCAAATTTTTCCTAAGTGTTTCAAATTTAGAGCATCCAAGTCATAGTAAAATTGCACACTGAATATGATAATACTAAAAACAGTGTTCGGGTGCTTTGTGAGGTTAAGGGGAGTGGGACGCGTTATATTTCAAATGCTATCATACCGACACTACGGTATTAGATCATGTAAGAACTCTGAAGTTAAGCGTGCTCGGGCGAGAGTACTACTAGGATGGGTGACCTCTTGGGAAGTGCGTTAAAATCGATGATAGAATTCATTAGTTAAGCGTGCTTGGGCGAGAGTAATACTAACTAGGATCGGTGACCTCCTAAATCTCTTCGTGTTGTTTTAAAACTACCAGAATATTGAATATAAACATTTATATCACTGCCGGATTTGGTGTGAACCAGCAGTGATATATATATTACTGCCGGATTTGGTGTGAACCGGCAGTGATATATATATTACTGCCGAATTTGGTCTTTAACCGGCAAAGATATCTATTATCACTGTCGGTTCTTGAGCCGGTGTGATAATCCCGAGTATATCTTTGCCGGTTCTTGAGCCGGTGTGATAATCCCGAGTATCACTGCCGACCAATCACTGTCGGCTCCCATAACCGGCAGTGATGGCGTTTTCGACCCGACAGTGATGTACTATTCTATAGTAGTGGTAGAATATTGCATTCTGGAATGCTTTTGTATTGAGAGTCACACCATTGCCAACAACACCAAATTCAGTTATTGTGACACTGTGGGGTTGATATACGCTTGATGCCATGTCCTTGCAGTATGTGCCGGATACACTGGACCATTGAGTCACAACCATGATTGTGAAAACCAAAATGACTTGAAATAACTGGCAGAAATTCACACAAAATAATATCAGTAGCCATCATGTGTTGGAAAATATTACCACCAGTAACAAACAGATGAAATGAAGAAGCTCAAGCAATTAATCACCAAACTGCCAAATGGGTAACTGCTTCTTGGGATGCGTCACACAATCAAGCAACCTCTGCATAGATCAAACATCTAGAACCTAGCACGACATATTATCCAGAACCGAATCGTCAGCCTAAAATCACATCCTAGACCAAGTACTTACAATGTCAAACCATATCCAGTAGAACTCCTCGACGGTGCCGAAGGAGCAGATCTTGCCGGGAGCCTCTACAGACAAAGAATCAACAAAGCAGCAGGTAAATACAGATAGCTCCAGAAATACTAAGACTTAACAATTCACTCATGCAGATGCATAAAAATGTTAAAGTTTATAAGCTCCTTTAGTCCTTCATAACACTAAAAGGGGAGAGCTTATGACATGTAGCAGGAGACAGCTAACATAATGCGATAGAAGAATGCAGTGCACTATGCTGTTTAATACTGGCCAATTTGCATGTATGCTTCCTTCTGACAAATGACCAGACTGGAATGTGACTCTTTACATGTAATAAAGCAACATTATCAAATATACGATTGCATTGGCAGGGCAAAATCAGAAATGAACTAATTGGAATAAGGTAGTGCAGAATGTAGCTTTGCGGAAATTCAATGAGATTTGGTACTGAAGAGGTTACGAAAATTTGAATAGTGTCATATTTTTGCAAAGCTAATATTCATAGCTATAGCCAACTCTACAATGAAAAAGACATAGCGGTCCGTTTGGATCTGGGGCAAGAACGGAAGGACGCACCCGGATCGAATGAATGCGCTCCGTTAGCTGCCCAGGCTAGCGGCTGCGGGATGGAGCGCGCGAGTAGCTACGAGGCAAGGGGGCACCGACAACCGAACAAGCTGCAGCTGGCAGCAGGCGCAAGCGAGGCGGGGGGGAGGGCACACCGGCGAGGCGACAGCCGCGCACGGGCTGCGGGAGGCAAGCGGGGCACACCGACGGAGGTAGGTAGGGACGGGGGGCGTGCGAGAAGAGGGGTGAGCGGAGGATGCGAGGGATGGGGGCGCGCGAGGAGTGGCTATGGGCGGAGGATGCGATGTGCCTCGAGGCGTACAGGCGAGGGCAGAGCGGAAGGCAACAACACGGCGATGGCGATGGCGCCGCGAGGGGAGGCACACGGGGCGAGGGCGGCGTGGGTGGGGAAGAGGGCATCTGACGGCAGTGGGGAAAATGGCGACGACCAACGGGCCCTCGAGAGCTCCGCAGAGGCGGCTTTCTTGGCGACGCATGGGCCATCGCTCGGGACGCGTGGACGGGCCCGACCAGCATGAACGGAGGAGATAAGCGGCCTGGGCAAGGGGACCTGAACGCAAATACCCAAAAGTAGAGGGCACGGCTGCGCTAAGCGCCGACGTGGCACCGTGTAGAGCTCGCCAATTCCTTCTGCTATAAGGAAAGTTAATATTCTGTACTTTGAACAGCATCAGCTCCACCCAAATTTGCCAAGTTTTCGCGCCCATGCAGGATGCTGGAGAGGCGAGGAACGATGGAGATCGCGGGACCAGGTGCGGTGTTGTCCACATGGACATGGATGGAGAGGTGATCGAGCCGGCGGCCGGGGGGAAGAGACCTGACCAGCTCTCGTCGCAAGCGCTGCCTTAACTGCAGACTCTAATGGACATCCTGAGGGCGCTCCCAAATAGCTCAACTGATCGCCAAGCTAGCCTACCATGGCCAACCATAAGACCTAGAACGGTGATTAGAGGGGTGAGTTTAAGCCAAATAATTTTTTTCTTCTTCAGAAATTCAAATAATTTCTCTAGCTAAAAGAACTGGTCGGAATTGGGTGGGAAATAAAATCAGCATAGTCAGATAAACTGGTTGGATGAACAGCAAAATCACCCTTAGCAAATGAAAATTAGCTAAAAAAATATTTCTACGCGATCTCAAAACTAAGAATTGACGTAACTTTTGATCGACTGATCCAAAACACATAAAACTTGCACGCACCTTCCTAATGATGTCAAGAATCTATTTCAATCATCTATCGCTTGGATTGATGTCAAAGTTCTGACATTTTTACAGATTTAAAGAATGTTGCACCAAAACGGGGTCAAAACCATAAACTTTGATCTGAGCGTGCTCATGGGGATTTGATGATTACATTGAACTTAGATGATCTCTCACATGTCACAGCAAGCAAGAATAACAAAGAAATAGCCCTCAAATGAGCAAGAACAAGATCTACCATGAATCTTTCTCTTTTAAAAAAAAGACCGGTTTATTGCAAAAACTTGGAAGAAAGTGCTTCAGTTTGCCTAGATGATTGGGATATAATCTATAGAGAATTCATCCATCAATCATTCATCCTTGGCAACACAAGGTCAAGAGAGAAAGAAATCAAAGAGAGAGAAAAACTCAAAAGAGAGGAAGACCAAAACTTGAGCAAAATCTTTGAGCATGAATTTGATTTCTACTTCATCTCAAGAAGGGTGGTTACAGAGCCACACTACTAAGTAGGCAAAGCTCACAAGAGCATAAGGAAACCACAAAATCCTTCTCTAAGGCTTAACTCTAAGCCTTGGGGCTAGCTGTCGACGATTAATATGTCCTACTCTATTTTTGGGCATACGATTTCTTAAATAAAAGCTCACCAATAATAATGAGGCCCATGGCCTATTACCTGGTTATAGTTCCAACCAGAGTTAAACTTAGTCACGTGAAAATACTCCCGACCAGTGTGTTAATACTAGTTAAAGATAAGATTTACCCCACTCACCCCGATCAGATATATATATTGTTCGGGGTAACTTACAGTTCAGTCCCCCTGTCCAGTTAACTGGTCGGGGAATGAGTTGCCTTCACCCCGACCTGATAGCTGGTCAGAGAGGCTGTTACCCTCGCATGAGACTAAGCTTGCGAATGTTTCTTTCTAACAAGTACAGATAACTAATTAGACATTAATCCCTTTGAAGAGACGCCTTTTGGTGAGAAGACGTCTTTTTCTGGAATCCAGAGCACATGATAGAAGAAACATCCAGCCATTCCAAGCATCCTAAGATTAGTAGTAGCTCTTCATTTTTCTATTCAGAAGTTTGTACTCTTCGAAGACATGTGACTAAATAAAAAAAGCAATCCCATTTCCTATTCCTTTCAATCTCTGACTTGTTACACAAAGGCAACCTAAATTATATTCGTAAGCTTATTTTAGGGACCCCCTGGTGTTAAACATTGATAGTTGGCATTAGGAGGAGAGCCTCCGTCAGAAACCAAGATTGAAAAGGTAGTGTGTTGTCATTGTAAGTAATGGATAAAGAAAACTCATTTGATCTCGTCGACTACGCACACCTCGCCGCCGATGACATCATTGATGACGAAGAAGGTAAATGTGACTTCTACTCTGAATATGTTACTGAGGAAAAATTGTCATCATCAAAGTCTTCACCCAAACCGGGTGAGGCCACAGTGGAAGCACCATTTCCTGAGAAATCATGGTGTAAGAGCGGCTGAATACCTGCCCCAGTCTCAGAGGTAGATGTAAATGGATTATATCCTATGGAAGGCAACAATTCTCTATACCTGCCCCAGTCTCCGAGGTAGATGTAAATGTTCGAATTTCCAAGCTTAGTATAAGGCTTCAAGAACTTGGATTTAGAGCCTCTCAAGCTGACACCTCACTATTCATTTATAATCAGTATGGAGTCACCATTTATATGCTAATTTATGTTGATGACATTGTTATAGCAAGTTCTTCAAACCAGGTTGTAGAAGACCTACTTCACTAGCTGCAAAAAGATTTTGCAATCAAAGATTTGGGACAGCTGAATTATTTTCTTGGTTTTGAGGTTGTACATAAGGAAGATGGCTTGGCATTGACACACAGGAAATATATTAGATATATTCTGAGAAGAGTTAACATGCTGAATTGTAAACCAATTACAACTCCCATGGCATCATCAGAGAAACTTTCAAGAACTAAAGGAGAGGTGTTAACAGATGAAGATGCACCAAGTACAGGAGCATTGTTGATGCCCTTCAGTATCTAACAATAACCAGGCTAGATAGATCATATCCAGTGAACAAAGTGTGACAATATTTACATTCTCCAACCTCAGATCACTGGTCAGCTGTTAAAAATATATTAAGATATCTAAAGCATACACAGGAACTGCAATTTCACTTCAGGAAGACAAGTTCACATCTGATCAGTGCATTCACAAATTTAGACTGGGTATGTTGTGGAGATGACAGGCGCTCTCCTAGTGGTCTCGCAGTATACTTTGGTACTAATCTAATCTCCTGGAGCTCACACAAGCAACACACGGTTTCACGATCAAGTATAGAGTCAGAATACAAGGGATTAGCAAATGCAACGGCGAAGATCATTTGTATTCAGTCATTACTCAAAGAATTGGGTACATTTCTAGAGAGACCACCGTCTCTGTGGTGTGACAACCTGGGCGTGACCTACTTGTCTGCCAATCCCGTTTTTCACGCTCGAACAAAACATACTGAGGTTGATTTTCATTTCGTTTGAGAAAGAGTTGCAAAAAGGCTACTAGAAATAAGATTTATTTCATACTGGGATCAAACTGCAGACATATTCACCAAAGCACTTCCTGTACAGAGTGATGAGTTTTTTAGAAACAATCTTAACCTAGTTTAGAAGGTTTAGATTGAGGGTGTGTGTTGAAAGAGTCGTGTAATCGTTGTAATAACTCCTGGTCTTCAAGATCCATCGTCAACCGGGAAAGACTGCGAGTGATCCTCAGTTGTAAATGTTATGAACCACCTCAGAGGAAAGTGCCAGGAGATCATGATTTGGCATGAAAATAGACTAGCGTACGAATAAAAGTATGTACAATCCTGCTAAACCCTTGCGACGAGCTAAACCTGGATCCGATCGATGCGAGCCAAATTGGGCAATCTTCGGCTTCAAACCAAAACCAAATATGGCATTTTTTTGGAGTGAAGGTCCCTTCCTCCTTTGAATCAGGAAGCCACCACGACTCGCGCGCGCACCCAGACACCCAGCACAAGTCAATGTTTGCACTGTAGTGTTGCTGCCTCTCGGTCTCGGTGCAGCACAGCCTTTGTGTCCAGCTCAATCGGACAACTCCCCCAGGAGAAACCAAGCCCCGGTGGCAGCCTCGCAGCTTTCTCAGGTCACAAACCATAAAACCAGGACCCAGCTGCAGGAAGAACACCACTCGAAAAATCAGAATCAGTGATTCCAAAAGGTTGGCATCCAAACCAGTCAGAATGCTTCCAGAACTTGAGATTAAGCGAGCCAGGTCATATCAAAATCTAACCATGGGAAGAACCTCCTCTCTTAAGAGCTAAGACATCGTATTCCGAGGAGCAAAAGCTGCTAATCATTGCTATGGTTGTAAGCAATACCTTTTGTTGGTTTCCTAGATGAAAATCGGGGTAGCACCCTGTTACTCTAAAAAAAAGGCTGCTACATGCTAAGGCGCCGCCTGAAGATTAAATCATATACGCGCATGTGATTGCCACAGACATTAAAAAAATAGCATGCTCTGAAGAATAGAAACAACGGCGCAACACAACCTTCCTAGGGATGAAGCTGCTGGGATGGGGATTCCCAGGACGCTCACAACTCAGCCTAGTATGAACGACAATCCGATGCTAACATAGCGGCGGCTTAGAAATTAGAAAACAGTGTGAGCCCTGCCACACACAAGACTCACACGAGCTCAAAAGTTCTTCTCCCATCCAACAAATATTTGGCCAGAGTTAAATAATGTGAAGCTTAATGAAACACTCCAACTAAACAACGAACACCACCATCACCACTTGCAGTAGCAGTATTGTAGGATCGAAGTATACGAATATAGCAATCAGAGGGGGGGTGAATGATTGTGCGGAAGCTAAAACCAAATTCTTGATCTACTAAAAGTTCACCCAAAATAGAACCAAATAATTGCCTCGTATTCGACAAAAACAGAATGACATAGGTTCGGTAAAACGTGAATTCCCGGAGATCCAACCATCTAAACGATATGAAATTTGGACACAAGAAACTAGATTCCAATACGAATCGAACCCAAAAAGAATCAGCTCGATCGGACTTACGGATCAAAAGTTATGAACCTCGCAAGCTTGCTGTGACAGAAGATGACAAGAATAGATCTAATTAGAATTGTAGCTCGCCGAAAGATTTGAAGAACTTGATCTTTATTTCTCCTTTCTTTTGTCTAAAGTACTCCAAACAAAAGAGTACAACCCTAAAGCTTGCTCAAAGCTTGATGCCCTTCAACAGGAGACAACCCCTCCTATTTAAAGGAGCAAAACACAAGGAGTCATGAATACAATTCCTACTCCTAATCCTAAAAGGAGTCCCACTCCTAATCCTAGAAAGAGTATGTATTCAACACAACTCCTTTTGGCCCAACCTGGCCGAGTACAACTCTTGCACGCGTATGGCAACCCTACCATACTCACGTGACTAACACTTTGCACGCGAATGACCTCCTGCCATTCTCACGTGACTAACCATTCTTCATGTGCACCATTCTCTTAGCCCGAACGTCCCGCATGAAATCCTTGACCACTAAGACCTCAGTTCCCCCTGAACCTAGTCCCGAACCTTAGTTCCTCCATGAACCTAGTTCCGGTCCCGTCATTGACCACATTCGCCCTCGAGCAATACCTGCACATGAACAAACCAAAAAACGATTCCGAGCACAAGTCCGCGACTTGACTCAACATTAGTCCATGCAAATACTCACACGAGCATTGCATAAAGTCCGCTTGAAAACAAGCATCATGAAATTCTCACAAATTTCATAATCTCAAATTCAAACCAGAATTCAATTCCAAAATTGCTCAAAACCCTAATCGAGCAAAAAACCATTCACGCCGGACCAAAAATGCAGTCGCAAACGTGAAAACAGCCGTCAAAAATCCACCTTGCTTGTGGAGGGGAGAGTCCGTCGTACACGCGAAACTTACTGGTTTTGGAAGTTTCAGTCCGGCTCAAAAACGTTTGAAAACACGTTCACGGCGGACCAAAGAAAAGCAATCCGACGTACAAGAGAAACTTACTGTTTCTTGAAAGTTTGGTCCGGCACAAAAGAGAACTTCACTGTTTCTTGTCAAATTATCGAACTCATGCACAAAACACATTTTCCAAGTTCAAATCTTAGCCAATTTTTCAGCACATGATTTCACAAGTATAAATAGGTTGCTATTCAGAATTCTTTCAAGGCACAAAGCTAAGAGAGATCTCACGCCCAAAGTACAGCTATGCAGGGATTTGTTACCTCTCCGGTGAGAAGATGACCAACCATGGAGACGCCGCCAACGCTGTTCCATGCAGAAATGGCGAAGGATCAGGAGGAAGCCGAAGGCACACGCCAAAGCGCGGGCAGATCAAGGCGAGGATTGCGTCTACTGCTATGCATTCCGTCGCCTCGGTGCTTTTGAAAGCAATCCACAACAGCCACATCCTGGTCAGAAATCCGTTCTAATGGAGCTATGGAAAGACAAGTTATCAATTTCCATCGTCAGCTCTATTACAAGTGTGAGCATTGTTAGTTAAGTAGTCAGTCTAGATGAACGCATGTTCCTTTTCTTGTTTCTCGATGTAAGACAATGGAGACATAATATGTGGGGGTAGAGGTTCTTCATGCATGAATAACATTTTAGTGTTTGTAAACAAATATTAGCTACAGAGTACAGTACACTCAATTTGACCGTTTGACTGTTCTGCGGATTTTTGCCACTGCAACCGGTATTCATCGTCAGCCTCCTGTGAAAGATTTGATGTGCTCGTGGAGGGTAAAAGATTAAGCTAAATTGAGATAAATATATAAACAATTTGTGTTGTGTTCTCATCGATTAAAGATTTACTACTTGTATTTCATTATTTGAGAAACACTTATGTAATGTTCGTTTGCCAAACTTTTCAAAATCTATGAACAAGTTAACACTAATCAATCAAACAAATCTGCTATTATCTCTATTCAATCCATTGACACAATTACAATTGATAAAAAAAATTATATCTTAGAAGAGAGGCTCACATTGTCTATTTGTTGTTGTAGTCAGTCCACTCACCGGCTAGGCACTCACTTACTCACACTGCGTCGTCTTCCCTGCCCACTTGCCGTCGCCGCACTTTCACGCCCTCGCTATCTCCCCAGCATCTACTCGATGTCTTCGTCGTGCCCTCGCAATCACCGACTCTCCGCGATGCGCATCAAGCGCCACCGACTTGGTGGGCTACCATGCCATTGCGAATGAGAGATTTCGAGCCCCCCCTTCTCTGTATGGTCGCTACGTGCGTTAGAGTTTGAGTCCAATTTTGCAGGTAGTAAACAAAATTACCAATTGCCATATTAGACCTTCGCGACCCACCAAGCCACATGACCAAAAAGTAGCTCACCACCCAACAAAGATAATTTTTCCTCTAGACATGCCCAGCGCGTGTGTATTCGTCATCTCTATGCCAAAAACAGAGCGTCGGCGCTAACAAGGGTACTTAGGGTCTGACTAGAGATGGGAATTGGGCAGTGACATGCCGTGCCTGTATGGCACGGCATGTTGTGGCCCGTAGCTCGTTCGGCTCGTGTTGCGAGGCTCAGGCACAGCCCAGGGCACACCATGCCATGCTAGCTCATGCCTTGTCATGTTGGACATGTGGAGTTGTGGACGCCACCATAGTCGGTCGTCGCTGTGGAAGGCACCAAGTACGAGGAGCAAGCATTGACCGCTAGCGAGGATCCAATACACACAATTAGTTGGGGGAAAAGAAATAAATTTTATTTATTCATTGGGGAACAGACTGATGGATCAAGCGTCAAGGCGATGAGGATCATTGAGATCTGGCACCATCGCCATCTTCTTTCTTTCCGATTGCTATCGTCTTCATCCTTGGGAGGGTCGGTGAAGCTGGAGGTGCAGTGCCTCAAGTCCATATCCAATAGCGGTGTGATCGAAGACCACTGGATTTGGCATCGAGATGATGAGGGACGGTGAGGAGGGGATGGCGTGGGATGGCCAGGGGAGGTGGTAGTACTGGCAGGAAGCAGGGGTGGAGGAGGACAAGGGGAGAGAGAGAGAGGATGGAGGTACTGGGGAGATAGCTACTGTGTTGCATGGGTCATGCGAGGAGACGAATGGGAGAGATAGTATTTGATGATGGGTTGAGCCAGTAGGGTAATGCAGTTGATGATGGGCTAGGCTATAGTTAGGATGTTTTTTACGAAAGGGTTGTTTTTTTGCTGGGCCAGTCCAAGCACAGCCAAGTCGGTCGTGCCTCCCATCGTTATTAGTTTTCAAGTCGAGCACAATCCATCATTCGTGCCATGCCGGCATAGCCCAAAGACATCCGTGGCGTGCCATGCTTTGGGCAATGCTCAGCGGCCGTGTTGAGGGCCAGACAAAAAAGGCACGGCCTATTGCCCAGGTCTAGGTCTGATAGGGTAAGCTCAAGCCTAACGAAACCCCCTATTAGCTACGCCTCATCTCATATGAAAAATTATACTTTTATTTGTTACTGTTATGAATTTTATCTATAGGGTTTATTTTGGAATTTATATGAAGTCAAATTGATAATTTTATTTTATGTTTTATTCCTAATTTTTGTTAATATGGCTCTGTTAAAAAATATAGTGCGTATTTTTTTAATAATCTTGTCCATAATTTCTTATTCTAATAAAAAAATTAGTGTGATATTCCCTTAATACCGGTAATAAATATCCAGGTTTACTTTATATCATCTGTATGCATGTATTAAATACAGTGCTTATAGACAATAATTAAGGGTATTCTAGTTATTTTTAATATCACCTTAGTCTATGTGCCAAGAAAAATACGCTATATAAACTTAGTCGGAGTAAGTAACTATTATTCTCAATTTTTGTCATTTATGGATGTTACTTTGGGAAGTCATATAAATCAAATCTCTAATCGCCCTTTAAATTTTATTTTGAATTTGCATATATTTTTATCGTAAGTAGGGTGGATTTTTGTAGGCTGGAATTCATATAAAAATTTATATTTTTATTTATTATAATTCTGGATTTTATTTAGAGGGTTTACTTTAGAATTCGTATGAAAACAAATTGATATTTTTTATTCAAGATTTTAGTTAATTTGGCTTGTATTTGATGTTGACTGTTTGTTTTAATTTGTAATTTTTATTTAAATATAATTCTAAAATTTAGTTATTTATAAATTTTCTTTGGAAATCATATAGATTTTTTTATTCAAATGAGCGAGTATTCAGTGAGGGAAACACCACTTAAATGGAGGCAAGAAAAATGGGCAAATCCTTAATTTTTGGAATATTGATAATTTATCTTTATTTACTTATGTCATCGATTATTTATTATGTCAAGATATACAAAACAAATGATCAGTTACACTTATAAAAGACTTATAAAAAAGGGCACATAATCCATTCTCTCTAATTTTTTCCCACCGGTCTCGGTTCTGTTCCTTTATAAACTCCACCGTTTCCTGGCTTTCATTTCCCACCTAATTTGCGCAGGGGAAACGCCTCCCTACTCTCGAGAATTCGCAATGGCCGCAAGAAGAGCACTGCATGTAAGTCTCTCTCTCTCTCCCTCTCAGGATATTTTTTGTGGTGCTCTAGAATTTCGCTTGGTGGAACCAAGAAGGAAAAGTTGTTTCTTCCAGGCGGCCGTGACGGTGTGGGCGGTGGTGGCGCTGTGCGCCGGCGGCATTGGCTCACCGGCGGCGGCGGGGGCGGGGTGCCGGAAGCACGTGGCGAAGATCACGGAGTACGGGGCGGTGGGGGACGGGAAGACGTCCAACACGGCGGCGTTCGCCAAGGCGGTGGCCGACCTGTCCAAGCGAGCGGGCGACGGCGGCGCGGCGCTGGTGGTGCCGGAGGGCAAGTGGCTGACGGGGCCCTTCAACCTCACCAGCCACTTCACCCTCTTCCTCGACCACGGCGCCGAGATCCTCGCGTCCCAGGTGAGGCATTAGCATTTTTTTTTGGGGGGGGGGGGGGGGGTTAATCCCTTATTAATGTGGTGTCATGTCGCTCGCCCATGTGTTTAGCCGGGAAACCACCCAATTGTCAGGACAGAGTTGGGCTTGTAATTGGTTTGACACGTGGGGCTGGCCGTCACATGCCTTCTCGACGGGACGGCACGGAGCGGTGGTAAAGCTGGGGGTACTTGGCCTGGTAATTGCTAGGGACAAAGGCTTTTGGTTTGGGGGTCCCCCTGTGCCATATCCTTCTATTTCCTTAACGTAAAAGCAAGCCATTGTAGCCACCCATCACCTGTCCATACGGGCGGAGTTGTGCCTAGACAACTTGGACATGGCTCGAGCTATACGATTACTAGTAGCCAATACCTTCTATATGTGAACAGAAGATTTCAGCCGCTTAGTTCTATATTTGATGTTAGTTCTATATGTGACAAAACCGCTTAGTTTTTAGCCTGAGGTTTAGCACAATTCTAGCTCCGCCACTGCCTGTCCATGCGAGTCAAGAGGCGTCCTCCTGTTATTGATGGATTCCCTAACTGTAATTGTAATGCCTAACACGCGTGCTGAATGGCAAGGTTCCATCCAAGCTTGTTTTCTGTGCTTCTCTGGACAGGTTCACTGACAATTAGTATGGCGCATTTCGTATCTTTGCATCGAGTTATGGATTATGCCATTATGGAAATCGTATCGTTGGTCGAGAATTGTGAGATGCTTCAGGATCCTGTGTTGTGCATCTCGCTTAATGAGGCGTGTAATGTAATCAACACGATCGGCGCCTACCAGAAATGCAGGGAAATAGTACCAAGGTGGGCGCTTAAACACATGCCAAGGTCATCACCCGTCCGGAGTTGGAACCGGCAATGTCCTTGGTGTTGGTTGCCTTACTGCAGGGATGAGTTGGTGGCTATTGAATACTTGTACAGCTTTTGATCAAACAACTGCCTAGTATGGACCATTGGACAATTGGACTAGAAGGTCAAGAAATCGATGTGATGTGTCTCAATGGCTTACCGAGTCATGCTGGTGGTATCAAGAGAAAAGAGTAGAAGAAAAACTCTGCTCTACTATTTCCTGTAATTTATTTTTTGGTTTTTCCACTTCCATGCTTTGAATGGCCACTAAATAAGTTCTGGGCATGCTATCGGTATCTGTATTTGCTCGCTCCTTTCAATTTTCAGCGTAATAAGCGGCTCATGTTCCCTGTACCACTGCATTTGCCTAGTGACCTGAATTGTCAGTCTAAGCTGATCATGTTGTTCTTCAGAACTTGAAAGATTGGCCTCTGATAGCACCCCTGCCGTCTTACGGAAGAGGAAGGGACGAGCCTGGCCCAAGATACAGCAATTTCATTGCTGGATCAAATCTCACTGATGTCATCATCACTGGTACATGCTTGCCATCTCGAGATTGTTACCTATTTCCCAAGCTCTTCTGAAACTGTTAAAATCGGCTAGTTAGTAGCAGCAGAAATCTTATATGCAGCAATATTTCAGGTAAGAATGGAACTATCAACGGCCAGGGGCAAGTCTGGTGGGACAAGTACCACGCCAAGGAACTCACCTACACTCGCGGCTACCTGCTGGAGCTCCTCTACTCTGACAACATCATCGTCTCCAACACCACCTTCGTCCACTCGCCGTCGTGGAATCTCCATCCTACCTACTGCACGTAAGGCTCTGAACTCACACCCCAAACCAGGCTCTAGGTTTTTAGTTCGGTCATGAATCCATATGCTCACCTTCGCATGTTCCGTGCTGCACAGCAATGTGACCATCAGTGGCGCCACCATTCTTGCGCCTGTCCATTCGCCTAACACTGACGGAATCGACATAGGTATGTAGATCAGTCGCAGTTGGCATTCAGTGGTGCTCCTCGGCACGCGTGTCTTCTCAACGCGGTGAACTCTTCTTGCCTGTGCAGATTCTTCCTCTCATGTCAAGATCGAGGACTGCTACATCGTGTCCGGCGACGACTGCATCGCCGTGAAGAGCGGCTGGGACCAGTACGGCATCAAGTTCAACATGCCGAGCCAACACATCGTCATCAAGAGGCTCACCTGCATCTCCCCGACGAGCGCCATGATCGCGCTCGGCAGCGAGATGTCCGGAGGCATCCAGGACGTGCGCGCCGAGGACAACATCGCCATCAACACGGAGTCGGCCGTCAGGATCAAGTCCGGCGCGGGGAGGGGCGGCTTCGTCAAGGACATCTTCGTGCGCGGGCTCAGCCTCCACACCATGAAATGGGTCTTCTGGATGACGGGCAACTACGGCCAACACCCGGACAACTCGTCCGACCCCAAGGCGCTGCCTGAGGTCACCGGCATCAACTACCGCGACGTGTACGCCGAGAACGTGACCATGGCCGGCAGGATGGAGGGCATCCCGAACGACCCCTACACCGGGATCTGCATCTCCAACGTGACCGCGCAGCTCGCGCCGGACGCCAAGAAGCTGCAGTGGAACTGCACCAACGTCAAGGGCGTCACCTCGGACGTCTCGCCAAAGCCGTGCCCGGAGCTTGGGCCGGACGGCAAGCCATGCGCCTTCCCAGAGGAAGAGCTCATCATCGGGCCGCCAGAATTGCCCAAGTGTAGCTACTGATAGGGGTGAAAATGGGACAGGAAATATCCGCCCGATCCGATACCGAATCCGTTTAAAATCCGTACCGATGTTATCCGTATCCGTATCCGGAAAATCCGGTGTAATATGGGTTAGGATATGGGAAGAGCAATATCCGATCCGTATCCGAAAAATCTCATGTAATATGGGTTAGGATATGGGAAGAGCAATATCCGACCCGATATCCGGTAAATATCCAACCCGAATATCCGGATAAAATTAGTTATTCTTCCATTAATTTGGTTCATTATTGGATAGATAGAGTAGTTGTTTGATATTGGCACTAAAAACACTAATTTGTTATTAAGAGTGAACTTCAACAAATCTATCAACAAACAAATAGAGTGATGACATAATGCTTTTACCTAAATTGATTTGTTTAACTTATTTGATAAACTTCTTTTTCTATTCAAATTCGAATTAGTTGAGTCACTAAATTGAAGCATAGCAAACAAATCCGAGTAGTCCTCATTATGAGAGAAGTCTCTTCGATTTGTCGAGAATGTGACAATTCAACACTATTTAATATCTTCGTGAATTTATTCCGTAAGGTTAAGTTTGATGGAAGAGCTCCCATTGTTCTCTGTTTTCTTTATGTCTCGATCTCTCTCCTTGTATCCGACCCATTTGCACCTCTAACTATACTACTATCCTACGTTGAAATAATTATGACTTGAAGCTAATGTTGTAAGGTTAATGCTTCATTCTTTCTTTTACATACACAATTATGTATTATACTACTATCCGATTATGATATCCGATCCGACCGAATCCGTCAGTATCCGCTCCGTATTCGAATCTGAATAATCGACCATCCGTATCCGGGACATCCGTATCCGACTCCGAATCCGGAAAAAATTATGGGTTAGGATACGGGACAAGCAATATCCGCCCGTATCCGACCCGGTTTCACCCCTAGCTACTGATAAATGACGTACGTGCGTCTCCGCGGGGTTTTTTAGATGCTAGCTGCTCCCTAGGACCAAAGAGATTATATAGTCAAGCAGTTTGAAAATGCTGCGAAATAATGGGGGGGGGATTGAACAAATGACACTCAATTCGACTGCCTCGGACAGAATGACATTAAATTGGCCTGTCTTTCGTGAAATGACACTGTACACTTTAATTTCTCCGTGGAATGATATTTTGGACCTTTTCTGGGTATTTTTTTATACTTTTCCTTGATTCGGCTGGTGATAGAACGAAAATGCTCCTGATTCGGTCTTCTTCTTCCTCCCGCTCGGGCGGCTCTCTCTCTCCCCTCCTCCGTCTGCCGCCGATGGTACGCGGCCGCCGTGTCATCGACCTTCCTCAATGCCTGCGTCAACGTCCGCAGGGCCCAGGCTCAACCACCCATCGCCTTCGACGTTGCCGACAACACCTGGAACCCTTGCCGAGCCGCGCCGGGCTCCATGCTGGTGGCCACGTCGGGCGGCCTTGTCCTCCACCGCGCGCCGACAACAACCGCGCTCACCGTCGCCAACCCGCTCACCGCCGCGTCAAGGCGCTTCCGCCGAAGTCGCCAGGCTCACAACTCCACCGCGCTCTCCGGCGAGGTGACGACGGATTGCGGTGGTCGCGGGCGCGCGGAGGCGGCGGCGCGGGCGGCGGCGGTTGACCCGGGTGGTGATGCACGGGTAGGGCGGGGACGGGCGGCGCGAGGAGCAGGGCGCGGCAACGGCACTGCCAACGCGAGGAGGAGGAGAGAGAGAGCCGGGCAGGAAGAAGAAGACCTTTTTTTTTGCAAAAAATCCGGGTGTGACAATGACCAAAACGGGGGTATTTTCGTCCCGTCACCAACCGAATCGGGGAAAAATATATATAAAAAAGCCCAGAAAAGACTTAAAATGTTATTCCACAAAAAAATTAGAGTGTACGGTATCATTTCGCGAAAGGCAAACCAATTTAATGTCATTATGTCCGAGGCAGTCCAATTGGGGCTCTTTACATCTCGCCACATTCAAGTAGTTGAGGTTTTTGTTAAGCCAAGATAAACATTCGGGTTTAGCGATTCCCAGAAGGAATATTCTGACAAAAACAAAGCTTTTTCACAGTTTTCTGACATTACGTACAGCATGAATAAGGAGAGAGAAAACGAAACCATCTACTCAATTTCTAAAACAAACTTTGCAAAAAAAAATCAGAATTAACAAAGTGAGAAGCAATGCTCATCGTGCGAAATCAAGGCTTGGCCTTCACCGCCTTCATCTGTGAAGTGAGTGAAAGATCATGAGGAAGTTTAGCTTATGTGTGATGAGTAATTGACTGTATTTTGAATCTTTGGTGTTTAGGTTTGAGTTTGCATTGAAATGAGTAATTTGAGTTGCTACGGGTAGCCCAGGACCAGTGATCGAGGCTTAACTGGTCTTGGCCTTGAGTGGTCATAGTCTTAAGCGATTAGGGCACCCTTAAGTGATTGCGAGCTATGGTGAGATCTTTAGTATTACTGTTTGCATATCATTTTGAGCAATGCTATGTGATGGTTGCAGAACTTCGGAGCTAGATGGTGAGGCGAAGGAAATCGAGACTAAATTAGGAGAGCTGAGATCCAAACGATCAAGCTATCATCAGAAGATGACTGTAGCCGGGGAGTGACTACGAACCAGGATAACAAGTGGATGGATCAGATACTAACTTGAGCTCTACTCAAACGAAGGATGATGGTTGGATCAAGAGTTCGCGGATGAAGTAGTGGTTAAGTTAGTATGTGAGTGTGTGGATAAAATATGTTATGTTATTGGGTTATGGATTAGCATATATATGTGTGAGAGGGTGAATTTGAACCCTTGATGAGGTTTTTTGATGGTCAAAAAGGTTATTTGAGGGTGAAGATTACTCTCATTGTGTTGTAAATAGAGGGGTGAGGGTATGTCCCCATTTCAAACTTGTAAGAGATGATTTTTTGGTTGCTTAATAAAAGCTTTGCCCACTTGGTTGTGTGGCTTTGAAATTCTTAGTCTCTAAGGGTTGTAAGATTTATTTTTCATATTCTGAAACTTATTTCAGTTCTTACATTTTTACGTTTTGCACTTTGGATTTGAAACTTATTGTTCCAAGAATAAAATATTGCTGGATGAATCTTATATATATCATATCTCAATCATCTAGCCAATCTACAACCTATTCTTTTTAGTTTTTGCAAGAAATCGATATTTTGTGCTAGAAAGAAGAAAGAATAACTACATAAGCATTGTTGTCTTTGGACTACATAACCCTGTCCAAACTACATAACCCTATCCACCCAACCAAACTACCACCCAGATGACTCCATCCTATTCGAACTGAATGACCATCCAGACAACCAAACCCAAACATTAATCAATAGACCACAGCGGCACAGCCGAATGCCCGAATCGACCTAATTAGGCGGGAAATTGCTGTAGGTGTCCTTTTTTTATTGTGAGCACTGAGCCGCAGGAAGGGTCGAGCACCTGGTGGACATTGGTGTAGCCGAACTCCTCCATAATGAGGGGGATAGACGGCCTTGAGGCGGTGGACCTTGTGGGCCTCGGAGGGGTCAACGAGGACGATGCCGGGAGGCGAGGTCGGCGGCGGCGGCGTCTTTGGGGGGCGGCTCGGCCGCAGCGACGCGGAGGGCTCGGCAGGGAGGCGGGGAGCGGAGGAGGAGGCAGCGGCGTGGCGGGGAAGGGGGTGGGAGAGGAGGGCAGGGTCACAGCCGTGGCTACCATCGGAGCGTGCGGGGAGACTGGGAAGAAAGGGAGCATTATGCCATGGCCCATGGGTGGACGACGAGATAAAGGCGAATTGGATGTCCAGTGTCACTGCAACTGGGCTTAATCGTGTTCTTGGTTGGTCCAGCTGAGGCCCATTAGATTGACAAAGAAGAGTCACGTCAACATGGCCGTGTTTGCTGGCCCGTAACTACTAATGCCGTTTTTCCTTCCTGCCAAGTCAAAAGACTAGAACAGACATCTAACAAGAATTCACCTTGCTATTCCCAGTATAAGAAAGCTTACATGAGTCAATAACTACATAAGCATCGTTCTGCCATATTTTACTCTGTCGGAGGCAAAGAATGACTTTGTGGCTAATGTGGGGAAGCTTTGGCCTATTAGGACTTTCTTCGTATTTTTTTTTCATCTTTAGCTTGCCACGAACAAAATTATAAATCTAGAATTCTTTCCGATTGCGAAAGTATCGACAAACGACAATACAAATGATATCTGTCATGCTCTCCTACCGTAGTAGGTTACCAGCACCGCACCCGACCGCGGTATACGAGCTACTATAGTACTCGAGCTAGACAGGACAGGGTATCGTGATGTCTGAGCTCAACAGGTACCTACAGCGGTACCTGAACTCGACAAAAAGGTGAGGTCTACCATCTACCACTCTTGTTGAGGAGCTACTGCGATAGATGGAACTGTTGCGGTACCGATGACCTATCACGGTAGGAGAATGCGGTAGATAATATATATCGTTGCTGGTGTTTTCATAATCAAGAAGATAGTTAGATTTATAATTTTATTTAAAAAGAGAATCGGAGATAAGAAGAAGAAATGTACGGGAGAACCAAATAGACGGAGGCTTGTTTCTTACGTGTTGCTTCCTGTACTACTAAACGTTCTCTAGAAACTTAAGATGCGGAGGAGCTACTTAAACAATTTCCAACAAACTCGACAGCCAGCAGCATATTCTGGCAAATCATCAGAACGGTATCGTATCCCATTGACCAGCAGCAGCGAGTCAGCGACACACTGGGCAGCTGCATTGAAACCGGGAAGAGTATCACGAGGAGGATCCTCGTCACATGCATATGGGGCATATGGCTAACAGCAGGTTTCAAATACCGATGAAAATCACTTAAAAATTATAATTTTCGATCGTATCAAGTTAATTTGATAAAAAATCGATCGATATATCGGTCTAATTTAAAAATTTTAAAAAAATTGAAAAAAAAATTATGCAACATAAATAGGTAAAAACTGATCGAAAATTTAATAAAAACCAGTGGAAATCGGCTTTCGAATTATTTTGTTTAGTTTGCCGATTTTTAATGTAAATCGGTCGAAAATTGGTAAAATTAGTCGATTTTCAATTTTTTTTCATCACTATTTTATCGTCAAGTTCAAAAAAATTAACTTCGAACTCGTTCTGTTTGAGTACTGATTTTCGATAAAAACGGAACCAGCTGGGCGATTTTTTTACCTCAATTCTGTAATGTAATCTCTGCTAACGAGGCAGCATTGTAATGTAACCATAACATGCTGTTTCCGTTTCTCTCAAAGGAACAATCACCAAGACCTGATATGAAAGATCCCAATCCCAACTCCCTAGTGCGCGCTCGTTCTACCGAGGACCAACAGCATCACGATCATTGGTCCGTGGAGGGCTCTGCCTTGCCTCTTCTGAGTCGACGTGAACCTCGATTCTTTGTTCGCAACATGAGAGTCTGAGACCCATAGCCATACTCCCTCCATCCTGAAAAAGAAGTCGTTTTAGAGTTTATCTACAAATAACTTTTAAACCATTTAGATTGAACACATAAAAGTTACATAAATAGATTTGTTATGAAAAGAGCTTTCAAATATTATAATTTCAATGCATTTTATAAATAAAATGCAATAATTTTTAATGGTCAAAGTTGTATTTTGAAGACCGTGTCGATGTCCAAAACGACTTTTTTTTCAGGATGGAGGGAGTATTAATTACCTGCTTTGAACCGCAGAAGCATGGATCTAAATCTCAGTGAGATTTTAGAAATCTCGGCCAAGATTTATGTTTTCGGACCCCATCGAGATCCTAAATATCAGCTAAGTAAAATAAAATTTAAAAAAATTCAAAATGCTACAGGAACTATTCAAATCTCGGCGAGATCTAGGTGTTTTCGGCCAAAATCTCAAGCTTTTTTTTTACCGGATTATGTTTTTTGTTAGCCGGATTTGATTGGAATTGGGATCAAGATCATCCACAAAAAATTTCAAAAAATTTTGATATTTTTTTTATCATTTTTTGGTCATTTCAATTTGAACGAAATCTCGGTAATTTCGGTTAAAATCTCGGATTTTCCGGTTGAAAAACGACCGTATTTAAAATCTGGGTTTTGTATTTCGTCCAAATTTTATTTGAAATTCCGAGGTCTCGCCGAGATTCCGGATTTCGGTTACCTCCGAGATATATACCGAAAATAAAATTTGAAACCTTGTCCAGAAGCCCTTGTCACATTGTTAGGGCATCACGGGATCTATTAAAGCATTTTAATGCACCCTTGTAACTAGCGTGACAATGGTGTAGATAATACCCCGTTCATTTTTATAAAATATATTTTGATTTTGCACAAGGATTAAGATTTGATAAAGGTATAAGAGAAAATGACTTAGATGGTCTCACTTAGGCCCTGCTTGGCAGAGCTTCAGCTCCACTAGATCGGATCTAGTAGAGCTGGAGCTATGGGTGTATTAAGAGTGTTTTGGTGGGTCATCTTGTTTACATTTTAGAATAAAAAATATAAACTTAATTCACTTTATTTTAGCCTACAAGTTTCAGATTTGAGGTGGAGCTAAGATCTGGAGCTCTGCCAAAAAGAACCTTAATTGTCTTAGAAGATTGAAGATATACTTTGTTTGGGTGGTAATGAATAAATACATATGATTGAAAGATAATAAATAGGGGTATATAAGGAAATACCTCATTAAATTTACATACAAGTTTTATATTTGTGAATAAAATCATTCAAGAAATAAATCTTATAAAAGTGAACGGAGGAGTAACTGTCTATTGACCATTTGTATACGATCTACAAAAGACGCTAAAGATAATCCAAAAAATACTTTATTTATAAGTTGGGTATAGAGTCGCTTTTTATGGGCATCTATACAGCAACAAGAAAACGGGTGGAATATAGTCTTCATCCATGCAAACAGTACGAAATTTGTTTGTAAGTCTTATTTCTCATCTATAGACCAGTTGTTGCATGCTAGACAACATCTTCCTCTTCTCGTTCTCTCTCGTCCACATCATCAAAGATTTAGGGTCACCTTATTATACATGCGCTGGTGAATATATTTATCAATGGCACATATTAGGCCGGACGTTGTCCGTGGTTACCTGCACCTTTTTATGTTTTCCCGTCGAACTTCTAGGCGTTTCCTCATCTTGTTTAACACAACTCGTACGAAAAAAAAATCCTCTCCTTGTGTTTCTGGGCATCTTTTGAAGGACATGCTAGCTCATTAATTTGTTGTTAGTATTTTTCGCGCTTTTTTGTTGTATTTGCAAGGCGGCAACAAAAGATTGTGGGTCTATCAAGACTATGAAAACCTAAGGTTTTCTATACATCTCACTGTCAGCGGCACGATCAACCAGATAATACTAAACTAGTTACATGCCCGTGCGTTGCTACAAAAAACAAAATTGATAATGAAACATAAACATTAAAAAATAAAAAAAAAATATTTCACAAGATCAAACATCTATCTTTAACGCTTCGTTTCTTGCAAAAGCTAGCTAATTAAAGCAACGCTTCGTTTCTTGCGTAGGGCAATTAAGCAGGGCAATTAAGTAGAGCAATTAAGCAGGGCAATTAAGCGGCAATTAATGACGTGGGAAGAACGGACCACTGCCACCAAGTGCTGCTTTAGAATAGTAGAGATACAGGGTACTAGACTACTAGTAGCATATCAATGCTAGCACTAGTAGTAGCAAGCATCAACCCCAGCACAGCATTGCTAATACCAATGTGATCCTCCACCGTCCAAATCAATGAATCATGGACCTCGCAAGAATCATGATCCCCCACCCCCTAACTAAATTATTCCCCTTCTATTAGCAGAACACGAAACACATGGAGATACTATAAGGCCACAATAAGCACCCCCAAAGAAAATCTAATCTGAAAGCATAAATAGAACAAAAAAAAGGGAATACATGTGACAAGTAGCTCTCATCGGATCATATCTAAGGTCTTTTTCCTTTTAATCCTCTTCTTGATCTCCTTCTCCAGCTCCTCGGTCCCGTCCACCTCCATCAGCTCCTGCCAACGACAAACCGCGAACAAACAAGTAGTAAAATATAGAATAGTTAGACATCTGTGTAAGGACATTTCAGAACAATTCCAGCTTCAAAATACTATCAAATATCAACACAATTTTGATCCTGCATTTCCCAATGCTAGATCATGCATCTACTCGACAATTGGACATGTTCATCGGTTGTTTCTGGCTGCTGTTGGAGCAAAGCAACCCAACATGCATGGCACACTTGGCTGACTCACCTTGGGACCAAGGAACAGCCCATACGGCACGCCCTCGAACTTGTCCATGTGATGTATCTGCAGACATGAATGCCAAGCACGGATCAGAAATGCAGAACCCTGGCAGGCAAAGTTCAGAGATGTGTGTGGCTGGTAACGTTGGTTGGGTGCAGCGCGATCGACCGGACCTGATGGGCGGCAGCCACTCGCCGGAAGTAAGGCACGTTCTCGATGGGCCCCACCGGGAACCGCCGGTGGACCAGGCCGTCGTGTACGAACATGTACGCCATCCCGAACAGCGTAATCCCGAGCCCCTGTCGCACACGGACACATGGAGGTAAAGGCGCCGCTCAGATTCTTGAAGCATTTACCGTATTAGCTCATCAAATTTTTTTACAAAATTAGCTCCCGTACAAAATATATAATTTATAAAAATAGCTCTATATCCGACTCCTATCATACCCAGGTAGCACGGAAGCAACCTTTTCACGGTATGATAGTGCTGAAGCAAGCACCCGCGCTCCTCAAGTGCGGAAACAAAAGTGGTGTGCGGGCAGCGGCGGGCCATGCGCAGGCAGGCACGCGCTCGCTCGGGAAAGCGGCCGGACAGGGCAGGGCATGGCGCGTCGGGTTGGCGCGCTGCCACATGGAGCTGAGCATGAGAGCGCGTTGCAGCGCTTGGTAGCTTGGGAGGTTGTTTTCGCGCTACCCGGATACAATAGGAGTATGTCAGGGACTATTTTTAAAAATTATTTTGTATGGATACTAGTTATTTTAAAAAAATTGAAAGGGTCCGTACAGTGAATGCTTCCGTATTCTTCTCCCCACCCATAAAAATACACTACAAAAGAAAGCTACCGCTAAAGTATTCCCTTCAGTGGCAGAAATACACATCGTGTTTGAACATCGATATGATCCACAAAACTCAAATTTAATCACTAATTTATATCGTAATATATTCATAAACCCAATAAAAGTATAATATTATAAAAAATACTTTTCGCAACCCACACATATATATATAATCTAAATATTTAAAAAGATATCGATACTTAAAGTTTCGAAAGTTTGATATTGTGTATCTAATACTGTATACGTATTTGTGACTGGAGGAGTGTAAAATTCGCGATGGTCGCGCCGCGCACATGTTGCTGTTAGGTGTGACCGTTGCGTTGATGGTTCCTCTCGCATGGGTGTCCACGACATGTTGATGGTTCTTAGTACAATCCACGCCATAGGACATAGGTTATGTGCCAAGACACGGGAGCCACTCTGTTTTCTCTCCTCGAAATTACTTTTCCTCTTTATCTGATCGTTGAACTTTTCGCGAGGGAGCAGTGGATGTGATCATAACAAAATGCGTACTACATTTTTATTTTTCCATTTTGATGCTACCACGCCCTACACGCTTGGTCAAATCCTACAATTCGGAGTGAGTTAGGCGAGGTGAGCAAAGGGAGAACAAAGAAGGAAGGGACGCTACTCACCGCGCCGAAGCAGAGGCCGGGGACGAGGCCGCGGTTGAAGAAGCCGTAGGCGAGGAGGGACATGGCGGGGACGGCGTTGACGATGGCGAAGACGTCGTTGAGCTCGAATGGCCCGTCGCGCGGGCGGTGGTGCGACTCGTGCATGTGCCACAGCGACGCGTGCCACAGCGCCCGGTGCGCCCACCGCGCCCAGAACTCCATCCCGACCTGCAAGACGAACGCCGATGAGTCACACGCGCACGCGGCACGGCTAACGGAAGGGAATGCGCATCCAGCTCATGACGCGCGGTGCGTTGGCCGTTGGGGGGTCGGTCTTACCGCCGCGCCCACCGCTAGCGCCAAGGTGCCGACCATTTCCGCCACCGGAATCTCGCCCCCCTAACAAAGCAGGAGGAGCAAAAGGATTTTACTAGTGATTTAGAAGGAGAAGAAGGGAATTGCCATGGACGCCCAGTTGCAGCACGAGCCATCCGGTGCCTGCGACGGTGGTACCTCCATTTGCCAGGCGAAGCGGTAGTAGACGGCGGCGGCGGCCATGGACGTGATCCCGAGGCTGGACATCACCGCTGCCACCAGGTACGTCCGGCGCCCCGACTGCTTCCGAGCCGCGCGCTCCGCCACCGCCCTACTGGCCGCCGCCTCGTCCGGCTCCTGGCCGCCGGCGCCAGCCCTGCCGTCCGACACCACGCGCACGAGCAGAGCGCGCCGGACCGAGAGCGGCGCGAACACCAGCCGCCTGGCTGCCGCCGCGGACGGCGCGCTGCGGCCGCGGAAGGCGGCAAGAGGGAACGGAGCGGCCACCAGCCTCGCCACGGGCATGATGGATTGTCGATTACTAGTTGTCAGGGAGATACTAGATGGTTTTGGCCATTTGGGTTCAGTAATCAGTAGGCGATGGCGCCCGCTTGTAGTAGCGTTGAGCTGGCTGGAACGCCGTTACAAGTGTTTGTGCGTGGTCCGCCTCGGGGAACGAGCGGCGTGGAAGACCACTGCGTCAGGGTCGTCCTAATCTAGAGACGAGTCAACTTGAAATGCGTGAGGAGCGCCGGCCGGAGGGAGAAGACTTTATAGTAGTTTACTATGTCTAGGGTTGAAAAAAACTCAAACTCGCCGCTTAAACGAGTACTCGTAAACTTGATTTTACTTGATTTGAACTCGTTTCTTAATGAGTCGAGTTGTGATTTGAAGTCGTTTAGTTAACGAGTTAAACGAGCTAATTCGCAAGTTTAACGAGTCTTCCGAATTGGCAATTGTGAAATCAAGTGATGAAAAATTGGTTTAATGTTGAATTTGCCATTGCAAAGTGGTTGTGCTCATGGCATGTGTGGTGCATGTGCATGTGATGTTTCTGATGATTAAATGATATGCTTGTGATAGCATGGTAGTTGTTTTGTTTGATGCAATGCGCTCGTGTGAGTGGTTGCATGGATTGATCTTGAGTCAAGTCGTGGACTTGTGCTCGTATTACCTGATTGTGTGTTTGTTTATGTGCAGTGTTGCTTGAGGTCGAACGTGGTCGGTGACGGACCGGAACTAGGTTCATGGAGAAACCGAGGTTCGACTAGGTTCGAGGAGGAATCGAGGTCTTGGTGGTCGAGGATGTCATGCGGGCGTTCGGACTAGAGAACGGTGCACGTGGTTGCTAGTGAGTCACGTGAGTACGGCAGTGAGCCGTGACGCTGCAGTTGTAATCGTTTTGAGGTAGTTTGCATGTATTAGGCCATATTGGGCCAAGTGGACATGCATGCGAACACTTCTAGGATTGTCTTATAAATAGGGGAGGTGTCCCTGTTTATTGTGTGCTTGGGATTAGAGTTTGTACTCTTTTGTTTGAAATCTTGTAACTAGATTAGACAAAAAGAAAATAAAAATATTTTCCTGATAGCCGCGCGGCACAAAAGAATCAACAGAAGGGCGTCGTCGCGCGTGTGCAGGAAGCGCACGTGAGTCTGGACGGGATCAGGCGTTGGCGGTGAGTGCAAGCACGGCTCCACATAGGAGCTCGAGCGACGGTACGCGCGATCGGTTTCAGAGAAGATTTTCTCGGCGACAGAGCGAACGGCAGTCCGACGGCGTCCGCTTGTACGGCGCGCATCTGCTGACCGGCTTCTTGTCTTCAGGCGCGTTGCAGCAAAGACTAGAAGCAACAAAACACATGCAATTAATCTTTCAGCCGAACGTACGTACGTGGAGATCGAAAATACAGTGCATCACGTTTACTGTAGCAACAGTAAATCGCTGCTACAGTACCATCTCCGTTGCAACGATAGTTCTTGTTTTATTTTTTGGTTGCATGTCGTTTCGTTTCTAGATTGATTCGTTATTTCTTCATGATAATTTTTATTTGATCTATTCCAAACGTTCCTAGGGCATCAAGTTAGTGATCTAAAAAGTTTGATTGGTTAATTCTTTATAGTTTTTGTTTAATTACGAAATTAGGGTTTAATCTATTTTCGGTTTTATTGAAATAGTCAACTTGCAAAGCTTATAACTTTTAATCCGTAGATCCGATTGAGTCGATTCTTCTTGGGTTAGTTTCTAAATTGAATCTAGTTTCTACAGTAAAAATTTCACATCAATTGGACGGTTGGATCTCCGGAAATTCACGATTTAATGAACATTAGTTAATCTGTTTTTGCGTTAAACCGGAGCAATATTTTATATTAAGTTTAGGGGGTTTAAAGAATCACTAAAAATTTGTTTTAGCACCCGCTTAATCATTCACCCCCCCTCTGATTGACGCCATCCGATCCTACAAGTGGTATCAGAGCAAGGTTAAGGTATGGCGTCAGACAGGTATGTTAATCGTCCTCCTATGCTTGATGATTCGAATTTTTCTTATTGGAAGAGTCGTATGCAATCCTATATTGAGGCTCAAGGTAATGATGTTTGGTGCAAAGTTTCTACTGTTTTTGATGTTCCTGATATAGTCACCAATGATAATAAAGTAGACGTTGATATGAATGCTAAAGCTAGAAACTTGATTTTTCAAGGAATTTCTGAAAAAGAATTTGATCGAGTTTCTCATCTACGTTCTGCTTATTCTGTTTGGAAGACATTATGTGACTATCATGAAGGTTCTACTAAGATTAAGAAAGTGCGCAAAAATATTTATCAAAAGGACTTTTCTGATTTTGCTATGAGACCAGGTGAATCAATTGATGATCTTTTCTCTCGATTTGAGAAAATCTTGTGTAATTTGCGTGGTGTTGGGGTAACTAATTCAGTTGAGGATAACGCTAGTAAAATTTTGAGATCTCTTAGTCCTAAATGGCGCATGGTTGTTACTGCGATTAATCAAACTGTTGATTTGGATACTTTGACCATGGATGATCTTTATTCGAGACTAAAAACTTATGAGATGGATTCCTTGTCACCTAGAGATGATAAGTTCTCTACACATGCACTTGTTGCTAACCCCAGCACTTCGTCTGGACTACCATCTTTTGTTTCCTTGTCTGCATTGGCTTCTTTTTCAGATGAACAGTTTGAGATGCTTCCTGAAGAAGATCTTGTGCTCATCTCCTCACGTGCTTTTAAAGCACTCAACAATGTGAGGATGAGGAGGTGTAGAGGCACAACTTCGGGGTCCTTCAACTGCTTTGAGTGTGACATTCCCGGGCATGTTAAAGCAAACTGTCCCAAGTTGAAGAAGAAAGAAGAACGGGAATCGGCACAACGCAGCTCAAGACACACTACTTCTAGGCGCCCCAATTTTCGGAAAGTTGCTAAGAAAGTCTTAGCCGCCATAGAGGAGTGTGATCTTAGCGATGTGGACTTTGAGAGTGATAATGAGCCACATGATAAGAAGAAGGACAAGAAGGGAGATTCCGATGATGACTTCACCGGGATGTGTTTCATGACTAGAAGGGATAGCGACAACGACTCCGATTTTGAAGAGGTGAGGCCTTCTTATGATGAGCTTGAGTATGCCATGGTTAAATTAGCTTCAGAACTTAAAAAGTCTAAGAAGGCTCTTAAAAAAAAGATCTAGAAATTGATAGTTCCAATTCTGAAATTGCAAGGCTTAGATCTTTAATTCCTGATGATGATTCTTGCAAATCTTGTGATGTGCTACAATCTGAAGTTATTGCTTTAAGGAGTGTTCATGCTTCCCTATTGCATCAAAATGAGAAACGTGTTAAACATGCTAGCTGTTCCACTGATGATTTGCATGGTTCAATCTCTTGTCCTAAATGCTCGATTCTTGAATTGAAATTGAAAGATGCAAATGCTAGAGTTTCTCAGATGACTAATAACATGCTCACTCATGAGGTTCTTTCATTCTCTACTTGTCGCAAACAGAAAGAGAAGGTTGATATTCCTTGCAATAATTGTCTTGTGCTTTCTCGTAAAGTTGATTACTTGCAAGATTGTTTAGAGCGTTTTACTAAAGGAAAGAAAAACCTAAATATGATTTTGGATCAATCAAAAGTCAGCACTCATCACAAAGGTTTAGGTTTTGATCCTTATGCTCATCACAAATCACATGCTCCTACTGTTGTTAAAGCTCTTGAAAGTGGAAAGTTTGAAATTGTCAAAGAGCCTGAGAAAACTGTTTTTAAATCTGCTGGAATTTTATCTTCAACTATGGTGAATGCAAATGTTGCTTCTACTTCTAAAGCTAAACATCATGTTAAATACACTTGCACTCACTGTGGTAGAGATGGACATTTAGTACATTTTTGCTTTAGGCTAGCCAAACAACAAAAGAAAGAAAATGTTATGGCTAGGTCTAATTTCAGACATGCACACTTTACTTCTCATTATGTGCCTAGGGTGAAGCAAACAACTTTTGTTACTAGAAACACGGGAAATGGCAAATCTGATTTTGTGCATAAGAATGCTCGTGTTGTGCCTACTGTTGTGCGTCGTGTGTCTCAGTACTGGATTCCTAAACATCTTATTTCTAACCGCAGTACCGAGACCTCGACACTTTCTGCTTCTATGTAGGCTTCTCACGCGAGGAAGGAGAACATATGGCTAATGAATTTTGGATGCTCGCGTCACATGTTCAGTGATAAGATTTGGTTCTTCTTCACTCGTGCATCTCGTGCTGAAAGTGTTACTGTTTGAGATGCTTCTTCCACTTCAGTTTCGCAAAAGGCGCTAGTCCAAATGGTGCAGGTACAGGTGCATATGTTCAGGGGGAGAGTACCTTTGTTCATGAGGACGACGACGATGATAATGGTGAGAATGAGGAAGACCGGATATACAATTTGCTGTGTGCTTGTGTGCTCGTTTTCAAGCTTCCCACGTGCTTCACATCGACAAGCGGTCAAGCAAATTTTCAGGTATCTCCATGGTACTCAAGATTTTTGCATTTGGCTTTCTGCTTCCTCATGCTTAGTTTAAGAGCTTTTACTGATGCTGATTTTGGAGGATGTAGAATTGATAGAAAAAGTACATATGGTTCATGCCACTTCTTGGGTAATTCTTTTTCTTGGGCATATTGATATCAGATTTCACTTTCTCAGAGATCATGTAGAAAAAAGGAAATATTATGCTTCACTATGTGGATACTGAACACCAATTGGCAGACATTTTCACAAAAACTTTGTCTTCTTCTCGTTTTGCTTTTATTCGGGGAGAACTTGGGTTTGTTCATCCAATGGGTTTGTTTTGAGGGGGAGTTTCCTTGCCAAGTCTTTTAGTTAATGAGCTTACTTTATCATATTTCTTTATATATTATGTAATTAAGCTGATATATGACAATCTAAATTGCTTTACTTGAACTAAAAGTGACATTGCGGAATTCCTTGGTCTGACTGCCTATAGCTAAATACTCTGTGATATCTTACTCTTCTAGGCTTGATATTGAATCTCCTTGACAAATTTGGGCTATGAAGCAAGTGTGCTTTCAGCTTTACTCTTTCAAAAGACCTTTTAATCTCTTTGCATGTTTACAATCAAAGAAAAAGTAATAGAAAAGGGAATCAACAAAAAGGGGTTGTTAAAAGCAAAGACCTCAAGTTGTGCGCTTCAGACATGCTTTCCCCTAAAAAGATAAGATGTATGCTTCAAGCATGCCATTCCCTAAAAGACAAGATGTATGCTTCAAGCATGCCACTCTGAGAAAATAAAAGAAGTATGCTTCAAGCATGCCACATGCAGTTTATTGTTTTTAAAAGATTAAAATGGTCTACTAGATTGGAGTTGAAACTACTTGCTCGCCCTGAGTTGTTAGTTGCTTCAGTTTTTGAGCCTTGCCTTTCTGCTAAGATCTTGCTTAGTACTTGCCTATAGGTGACTGTACTGAGGTTGAGATGCATGTCATTCCCTAACTCGTTAAAATCACATAAAGTTCACGTATTTTGCATATTATGTGATATATAAGGTTATATGATCGAATGAGCTCATCTTTTCCTATCTTGTCACTTCTTGTTTCTCTTTTGTGAAATCATTGCTACAGGGTTAATTCTGAACATGTTGTTCTCTCTTTTGAATTCTTGATGAATCCATTGTCAAAGGGGGAGAATTTTGAAGGAGAAGTTTGGAGAATTTTGGACACATTGCACATTCACACACACGTTGTTCTTCTTAGGGCGAGATTTTTCTTATTTTCACCTACGGGGAGTTTTTCTCTTTGCATATTGTCAAAGGGGGAGATTATGTGTTTTTCACTTTGGCCTTTGATTTTAAACCTTTTGATATCAAAAATTTTCTTGTAAAGTGAATGCCAATTGCAATGTTCAATTCTAAGTGGTGTTGCCAATGTTTTCATCAAGGGGGAGATTGTGAAATCAAGTGATGAAAAATTGGTTTAATGTTGAATTTGCCATTGCAAAGTGGTTGTGCTCATGGCATGTGTGGTGCATGTGCATGTGATGTTTCTGATGATTAAATGATATGCTTGTGATAGCATGGTAGTTGTTTTGTTTGATGCAATGCGCTCGTGTGAGTGGTTGCATGGATTGATCTTGAGTCAAGTCGTGGACTTGTGCTCGTACACGGTTGTGTGTTTGTTTATGTGCAGGTGTTGCTTGAGGTCGAACGTGGTCGGTGACGGGACCGAACTAGGTTCATGGAGAAACCGAGGTTCGGGACTAGGTTCAGGAGGAATCGAGGTCTTGGTGGTCGAGGATGTCATGCGGGCGTTCGGACTAGAGAACGGTGCACGTGGTTGCTAGTGAGTCACGTGAGTACGGCAGTGAGCCGTCTGCAGCGTCTGATTATGTCGTTTGAGGTAGTTTGCATGTATTGGGCTATGTTGGGCCAAGTGGACATGCATGCGAACTCTTTTAGGATTTTCTTATAAATAGGGGGAGGTGTCCCCTGTTTATTGTGTGCTTGGGATTAGAGTTTGTACTCTTTTGTTTCAGAGTACTGTAACCAGATTAGACAAAAAGAAAATAAAAATATTTTCCTCGTAGCCGCGCGGCACAAAAGAATCAATAGAAGGGCGCCGTCGCACGTGTACAGGAAGCGCTCGTGAGTCTGGACGGGATCAGGCGTCGGCGGTGAGTGCAAGCACGGCTCCACGCAGGAGCTCGAGCGACGGTACGCGCGATCGGTTTCAGAGAAGATTTTCTCGGCGACAGAGCGAACGGCAGTCCGACGGCGTCCGCTTGTACGGCGCGCATCTGCTGACCGGCTTCTTGTCTTCAGGCGCGTTGCAGCAAAGACTAGAAGCAACAAAACAAGTAAGTCACGCAAGCACGCATGCAATTAATCTTTCAGCCGAACGTACGTACGTGGAGATCGAAAATACAGTGCATCACGTTTACTGTAGCAACAGTAAATCGCTGCTACAGTACCATCTCCGTTGCAACGATAGTTCTTGTTTTATTTTTTGGTTGCATGTCGTTTCGTTTCTAGATTGATTCGTTATTTCTTCATGATAATTTTTATTTGATCTATTCCAAACGTTCCTAGGGCATCAAGTTAGTGATCTAAAAAGTTTGATTGGTTAATTCTTTATAGTTTTTGTTTAATTACGAAATTAGGGTTTAATCTATTTTCGGTTTTATTGAAATAGTCAACTTGCAAAGCTTATAACTTTTAATCCGTAGATCCGATTGAGTCGATTCTTCTTGGGTTAGTTTCTAAATTGAATCTAGTTTCTACAGTAAAAATTTCACATCAATTGGACGGTTGGATCTCCGGAAATTCACGATTTAATGAACATTAGTTAATCTGTTTTTGCGTTAAACCGGAGCAATATTTTATATTAAGTTTAGGGGGTTTAAAGAATCACTAAAAATTTGTTTTAGCACCCGCTTAATCATTCACCCCCCCTCTGATTGACGCCATCCGATCCTACAGCAAGTATAGTTGTATACGTATGAATGAGGATGGTAACACACGGATACCGTATATTATTAACAGCAATCCTCCTCTCAGATGGCAATGTCGAGTTTAACGAGCCAACTCGTGAGTTTAATGAGTCGAGTCAAGCTAAGGTTTGAGCTCGCTAAGATAACGAGTCGAGTTGAGCTGGCTTGTTATTTTAACGAGTTTGACCGAGTCAAGTCGAGCCAAGTTGGCTCATTATCCACTCCTAACTAGGTCCTTTATACCGTAGCAAGCAAAAAAAATTTGCTCGATCCAAATGTTGCGTTCTCAAAGTTCACCTCCAGGGGTTGCGCCAGCAGTAAGTCGATTCTCATCGCATCACGGCTCCCCCTGCAGCAGGGTTTGAACCAAAGACCACATTTGGAACCAGCCAACAAGCCCAAGCTGGGCTCGAGAGTTCCTGAATCCGACCTAAGCGCCTTATGAATCCTCAGGGGCTCGACTGCTCCCACGCAGAAGCGTAAATATTATGCTTAATGACTCTGACTTTCACAGGTCCCCCAGTGGGTTTGTAGGTCCTGATCTTGGAGGTTGGCTTTCCCAGGTTCTAACCACTAGAGATTGTGTCCAAGGCCGACGTTGCTCGGCCTGACCACAACGGGGGCTGGACTTGCGACCCTCAGCTCTCGACGTCTGTAGGCTGTGCCCGAGGCCGGCGCTGCTCGGCCTCGACCACATTGGAGGCTGTATGAGGGACATACTGCTAAGTACAGCTAAGTTTATCCTAGCTAAGTACACGACACAAATTTCATTCAAGGATGGATTTTTTTCATTAAGCTTTTTCTTTACAAAGTCATGATTATAAAAGGACATAGGATCTTGTCCATCGACCTAATCCTGTTTATAGGTCTGTCATGTCACAGGCGAGCTTTTCTTGCTCGAGCTCCACGACCTTCGTCCTCAGCGTTGAAAGCTCACCTTGCAGGCGAAGCGTCTCGACTGTAGAGCTGGTCGCGCGGCTTCGTTCGTCCTGGAGTTGGGCCAGGGCGCTCTTCGCCGTCTTGGCTGCTCGCCCTAGCTTCTCCTCGAGCTCGATGACCTTCGTCTCGAACTCGACGGAGGCCTTCGCCAGGGCGGCTGCCAGTTCCGCGACTTGCTTCTCCAACTCCTCCACCTCCGCCCACTCGGTTTGCAGGGCCCTGGAGGCTTCCTCGCGCTCGGCTTGCAGGGCCCTAGATGTCATGACTACATATTTGTATGAGTCACTAGATTATAAAATCTTCATAAAGATTAAGATGGATTAAAAGTCCCAAGTATGAGTGAGAATGAGCATATTTAGTATATATAGTGTCAAGTTGAACAAGTCACTATACGGATTGAAACAGTTATGTCATATATGATACAACTGACTGAGTCAATTTCTTTTGAAAAAGGGATACATAAATAATGAAGTATGTCCGTGTGTGTTCATAAAAAAAATCTAAGATTGGAATCCATATCATCTCTGTGTTTGTTAATGATTTGAACATAATTGAAAACACACAAGACATTCTCAATGCAAGCTCACACTTAAAAACGGAATTCGAGATAAAAGGTTTTGGTGAAACCAAATACTATCTTGATTTGTAGATTAGGAATTTGCCTAGATGCATATTTCTACATCAGACCACCTACACCAAGAAAATATTGGAGAGATTTTATCTTGATAAATCTTATCCATTGAGTGCACCCATGATCGTTAGGTTGTTGAAAGTGTATAAAGATCCATATGGATCTAAATGAGATAATGAGGATACATTAGAGCTCGAAACCCCTTATTTAAGTGCTATTGAAGCATTGTTATACCTTGCCAATTATAACAAGCCTGATATTGCATTTGCATTAAATTATTTGACGAGATATACTTCCGAGCCTACAAAAAGGCATTGGAATGGAATTAAGGGAATCGTCATGTACCTTAGAGGTGCTATTGATCTTGGACTCTATTATCCCAATGGTCAAGATATAAAAGTTAAAAGGTTACTCATATGGTGACTATGTTTCTAATCCCCACAATGCCAAGTAACCGACTGGATATGTATTTCTAAGTGATTCTACAGTATTCTCTTAGAGATTTGTAAAACAATAAATTGTTTCCATGTCAACAAATCATACTAATTGTTGCACTATAGGAGACCAATTCTTCTTATCCAAGTGTCCTGTGATATAGAGGTGGATAAACCTCCCACAATCCTCTATGAGGATAATGCACATTGTGTTGCATAGATGAATAGTAGCTATGTCAAGACGCATATGACAAAACATATACTTCCTAAATATTTCTACCCATATGAGCAACAGGAGAACGGAAATATAGAAATACAGAAAATTAAACAAGTTAGAATCTTGCTGATTTATTTACTAAGATATTGCTAGGATCAAGTTTTGAGAAGACATAAGGAGTTGTTCTCTTTATGGGGAGATATATGATCTTCATATATATTCATCATGTATGAATATATGTTGTACTCTTTTTCCCTTGTTTGAGCTTTGTCCCATTGGGTTTTCATATTTGAATGTTTTTAATAAGGCAACATTTGCAAACTATGTGCTCTTTTTTTCTTACTGTTTTTCTCATTGGGTTTTCGGAAGGAGTTTTTAATGAGGATAAGCATGACATTAGCGAAGTGTTCAAGAGAATTATTGTATATCGATCTGTTTTAAGGTTCGATTATGCATGGAAACTTTATCAAAATAAAAAATTGTAAGAGGACTGTCAGACCACGAGGCCCATCAGCTGCCTTCCAGCTCTACCTTTGCAGTCGTGTGCATATTCTAAGGCAGAGGTGTATCCAGCTAATGGACATGGGTGTATAGGTGTACACCCAATTTTTTTTGACAAAAAACCTAGTATATAATAAGTATATTAGGTGTACATATTAGTGAGTGGATTTAAAAATACGTATTTCAATCTCTAAGTCTATTTCAGCATATCCCACTCACTTCGTCTCATAATCTTCCCCACATGGTCAAATCGCCTAGGGTCTAGTCTTCCTCTATTCCTTAATCCCAACACCCAACTCCCTCTCAATTCCGTACACCCCACACTCTCTCGC
Source organism: Rhipidocladum racemiflorum (assembly GCA_036346355.1). Taxonomy (NCBI): domain Eukaryota; kingdom Viridiplantae; phylum Streptophyta; class Magnoliopsida; order Poales; family Poaceae; genus Rhipidocladum; species Rhipidocladum racemiflorum. The sequence continues at coordinate 84,505,974 of CM070573.1, read as the reverse complement.
TCTCTCTGTGGCAACGATGTAGCGGTAAGTGTCAGCCTGGCAACGACGAACGACTACCATGGGGCCAATGCAAACCGGTAAGGAGTAAGACAATGAACAAGTGCCGAGTAGCCATCGGCATCGGCCAACGGGTGGAAGCTACAAGGTAGCTCTGGCCCCTGTAGCCACAACAAGTACGACTCTGGAATGGAGGGTGTGACACCAGCGACATCCGGTAGGTTAGGGTGGAGGTGTCTGGTGGGGCAGGGAGCAGCATACGGCGTGTTGCAGGGAAGCTCTGTGGGTGCAGCGAGCATGAGCTAGGGATAGAAGGTGCAACGCTAGTGGTGATCGATGGGGTAGGGCGATGACACCCAGCGGGCAAGAAACAGTGCTAAACCAATAGGCAACATCTGAGCATTTGGCATCGGCAATCACATAAACTCATTTCACAAATCTATCAGTGTTATGTGGATTTGTAACGGTGAATCGTGATTTTTGAAATGCAGCATGTACAACATTAAAAATGAAGAGGAAGTACGTAGATTTTAAATTCCCAATTCATAAATCTTTAACTTATTTCATGTGTTATCTCTAGTAAGAACAATTTGTACTTTATATTTTTACTATTATAATCCTTTATGTTGTACATCGAACAATATTTTTGTAACTCTGAATACCCATTCTGAAAATGCTGGATCCGCCACTGTTGTAAGAAGGAATAACGGCAAGCATCTCGCTTTCTTAGTGTAATGTCACTTCATTATTTCGAGCAGGGAACCCCTATTCGTTCCCTAATTTATCAATTCGCAGGTGAGTGAAGGGATGAATGTACTCTGTACTAGTACCCCAGCCCAGGGGCGGACCCAAGGCCCGGCTAGCCCGGGCCCGGGCTCAACCTATATAACAAACATTTAAATCTCATATTCACGCAACCTGGCAAGTACAATTTTCAAATCAGAAACGAAAATATAGAGCCTGAATCTACAAGCTTTACTAGCGTCTTGTAAAAAACATCCTAAATTGTATAAAAAGTTAGCAACTAAAATTTAAATAGCTTTGAACTTGTTATCCTTCTTTAAACGTACCCGGGCTCTAAAAAATTCCTGGGTCCGCCGCTGCCCCAGCCCACCGCCGCGGGTACGCCGCTGCTGGCCGCGGAGACCCCCTGCCCATGCAGCGTTTTGCGCCGATGTGCTGCTTCTCCCCACTTGCGTCCTTCCTTTGCATCACTCACCAACCTTACCTCCCTCTCCAGTTGAAGCTTCGCATAAAACGTAATAATCTGTTGCAACAAACTAGTAGCTCATTTCTGTGACATGTGGACGTTTTCGCTGCATCCTTCCTGTTCCAGTTAGGAGGAAGTAGATAGTCACGTGAGATGTCGCGTCGTGTAAAATTTTGGTTTGAGATTCTTTTTTAAAAACTGTATTATAGTTTTTTCGTCTAAAAAAACAGGATGTTTAGGAGCTGTCAGCGAATTTGCGTAACTATGGGTTCTTTGTGCAAAAAAAACTGGTGGAGCATCCGTTCTTGAATTTGCGAAACCACGGATCTTTTTTTTAAAAAAATAGCAATAAGACCTATTCGCGATTGTAAAAAAAACGGTGAAAGATCCATTCACAAATATGCGGAACTACATGCTCTTTTTTTTAAAAAAAAAAGGATAAAATAATCTATCTACAGTTTGGTTTTTTCCAAAGGTATTTTTTGCGAAAAAGGTGAAATGACCTCTGACTGGACTCCAGATCTTCCGGCTTGACAAGAATATTCCACTATAAAATCTGTTAGACAACCTCGCTATCGAATAGTCCGGGGTTGCCTAATAGATCTAAAGTGGAGAACAGAGAGAGAGGGCGAGAGACACAATATGAGGAGGAACGGATCTGCTTTATTATTCTGTATGCTTGTGTACAATGGGGTGACCCCCTGCCTCCTATATATAGCGGTTCTGCTTAGAGATAAGGAAGAGTCCATATAGGATACGACAACCGTTTCCTAACACTCCCCCTTGGACTCTTCACTGTGAGATGCATATGCCTCATTAAAACTCCATAAAAACCCAGTGGAAAAAATAATTGGAGAAAGAGTACATAGCACACGTTTGCTGTGTTGCACGGATTGCCTCATCAAAAACCTTATGTAAGAAAACTTCAATGAAAAACTTACTTAAGGAAAAGAGTACAATCCACCCAAACTTCAATGTTAATCTTCAAGATTCACGTTGGGTACTCAAACTTCATGTTCGAGATTTATGTAGGAGTATGTGAAAAATCTCCCCCTGAAATCTGCACTTCTCTAAGCCTCATCATCCCGATTCCTCTAATACATCTTTCAAAGGAAGATGTCGGGAATGACTTAGTGAATAAATCTGCGAGATTTTCACACGACTTAGTATGCAGTATCTTTATCTCGTTCATCTTATGCATTTCATGGGCATAAAAGAACTTGGGGTTGATGTGCTTCGTAAGATTGCTTTTCACATATCCCATTTGCACTTGAGCAACACAAGCTGCATTATCTTCATAGATAATGGTGGGGGTTTGTTCCATGTTCAAACCACATGACTTCTGGATGTGATGAACCATTCTTCGAAGCCATGCACATTCCCGAGAGGCTTCATACAATGCAATGATTTCTGAGTGGTTAGTCGACGTCGAGACAAGAGTCTGCTTAGACGACTTCCAAGAAATTGCTGTTCCACCGCAAAGGAAAACATACCCAGTTTGTGACTTGCCAGTATGCGGGTCTGATAGGTACCCAGCATCGGCATAGCCAACTAAATTCAATTCATTGTTTCTTCTGTAAAACAAGCCAAGGTCTTTGCTTCCTTGAAGGTAACGGAAGATGTCCTTCACCCCTTTCCAATGCCTTTTGGTGGGTTCTGCACTGTACCGCGCTAGCAAATTCACGGCGAACGCAATGTCCGGCCTAGTGCTATTCGCAAGGTACATGAGCGCTCCAATTGCACTCAAGTATGGGAATTCCGCTCCCAGGACTTCCTCCCCCTCTTATTTAGGCCTGTACGGATCTAGGTCTGCTTGGAGTGACCTTCCGACCATTGGGGTCTTTGCGGGGTATGCCTTTTCAAAGCCAAATCTCTCCAACACTTTCTGCGTGTAGGATGCTTGGTGTACCAAGATTCCACCTTGGACATGTTCAAGCTGCAAGCCTAAACAGAACTTGGTTTTACCCAAGTCTTTCATTTCAAACTCAGATTTCAAGTATGTGCATGCTTCTTCAATTTCCTCATCCGTCCCAATGATGTTCAAGTCATCTACATAGACGGAGATTATACAAAATCCATTCGTGGATCGTTGTATAAATACACATGGACAATCTTCATTTGTTCGTGTAGCCTTTCTTGCAGAGAAAGTCACTCAAACGATTGTACCACATTCTTCCCCGATCGCTTGATCCATACAAAGGATTTCTCCAATTTCACCTTTGTATAGGTTTCTGTTTGCTCTGTCTTGGTTCGGGATAGGGATACCTTTCGGTACTTTCATGTATATCTCCGAATCCAAGTTTCCATACAAATATGCTGTGACAACATCCATTAGCTTCATTCTCAACTTCAAGTTGATCGCCATTGAGATCAAGTATCTAAAGGTAATTCCACCCATGACTGGAGAATAGGTTTCTTCATAATCAACCCCAGGGCGTTGAGTGAAACCTTGAGCGACAAGCCTTGCCTTGTACCTTACAACTTCATTGTTTTCGTTTCTCTTGCGTAACAAAAACCCATTTGTGACCCTCACGGGGTTTATATGGGGAGGCGTGGCACACACAGGCCCAAACACCTCTCTTTTGTTCAGAGAGACTAACTCTGCGGTGATTGCCTTCTTCCAATCTTCCCAATCGAGCCTTTTCTTGCACTCTGCGAGAGATGCGGGCTCGGGATCATGATTAATGATCGTGGCAATCTTCTTTGCAAAGTATGCATCGACATTGGTCGTTGCTCTATTCATTGATTCTCCCGTTATTACAAAGTTTATGGCCATTTCATCATGGGGTGCTTCGTGCACTTCTACTTGCTCTTCATTGCTATTTCCCATTCCAGAGCAAGTTCCTTTAGTTTTTCTCCGCCAATGTGTGCGCACACATTATTTCCGCGGCTTCTTCCAATGGAAGGTTCAGATCTGGAATTGCCTTTTCCACGAGCTTCTTTCGGTGCTAGGTCTCAACTGGCTCCCCTTCTTGCTTTGGGGCACTTTTGTGATTGGTTGTGGTAAGTCCTCTCGCCTTGATTTTCCCAGACGTCTCCGGTACTTTGGGTTTGAGAAGCCGATCTCCTGTTCTTTTTCTTTGAGGCCTCTGAGCAGGATGAGGATACCTTCTGCTTTCTTTGGTATTTCCACCCTCTCTGGTGCATTTCTTGCTTTGGTACATGCGACTTAACCACGCTCTTGAGATCACAAAAATGATCGAGCGGTTCATTTGCTAAATTCTCGCAAATCAATTATCTTACAGACTTCTTGATTTGCTTCATTAGTGCGAGGGTCATGCGCGGGGATCCCAGTGGAATGCCATACTATTTCCGGCATTTTTCATCCAATGGTTGATTCTCTCCCTAATGACGGAAACGGTCCTCGTCAAAGATGCAATCGGCGAATCGAGTCGTATGCAAGTCTCGATCATGGGTTCCAAATACCTGATTATGGATGCACTCTCATAACCAACGTATATCCCAGACTTGCGGAGAGGGCCCATTGCAGTCATTGTGGGGTGGTATAGGTACATATACCATACAACCAAATTTTCTAAGATGGGAAATCTTCTGATGACCTCTTGCACTAGTTGCATAGGTGAATGGATGTTGTAGGCCGATGGTCTATAATTGATGAGTCTTCTGCGTGCGAGGCTGCGTGTCCCCAACAAGTGTTGGGCAAGTTACAACTCTGCAAGAGCGGTCCGGCAATAAACTTAATCCTCTTTATTAGTGCTTCACTAGCCCATTTTGCGTATGGACGTGCGGTGCAGAGTGCTCAATGATTATTCCCGTTCTTTGTGCAATAATCATCAAATGCCTTGGAAGTGAATTCACCGGCATTGTCCATTCGAATGGACTTCACGCGATGATCGTGAAAAGCATTCTTAATTACGATAATCTGCGAGATCGGTTTTGCGAATGCATGATTCCTTGTTGACAAGAAACATGTATGCGACCATTTCGAGGAAGCATCAATGAGCACCATAAAGTATCGAACGGCCACGACAAGGGCTGAATCGGACCGCAAATATCCCCTGAATGCGTTCCAGGAATGCAGGGATTTCATGTTGCACTTTCATAACAGAGGGTCTAGTTATTAATTTCCGGTGGCACATGCATGGCACACAAAATCTTCGTGATTCGGGAAATTCTTAACATTAATGCCATGACCTTGTGAGTTGTTAACTATATTTCTCATCAATCTAAGACCAGGATGACCTAATCTATAATGCCATAAAGCAAATAATTCAGAGCTTCTAAAGACAGTCTTCAAAGAAGTATACACTGCGTGTGCATTGATTTTCGTGTAGTACAACCCAGATTCATATGAGGGACATTTTTCTAGTACCATCTTTCCATATTCCGCGTGCTTCACAATGCACAAGTGTTCTTTGCCATTTTCTTCATTGGTTTCTACGTGAAACCCATTGGCGCGGATATCCTTGAAACTTAAGAGAGTGCGGGTTGATTCAGGGTACAAGAGGGCTTCTTCTATTACCAAACTTGTACCCATTGGCAATATAATTGTGGCTCTTCCTGAGCCTATTATATGCGTATCGCTTCCTGCGATTGTCGTAATCCTTCCAGCGTTCTTCGTGATCGTCTGGAAGTATTTCGACTCTCTTAAGATGGTATTTGTTGTGCCACTATCAACAATGCATATTTTCTCCATTGGGCGCTACACGATTTCTAGATGAAAAGAAATATAATTCTAATCAGACAGTGGTAAAGTAATTCAAACATTTGCTTGTAAATAAAGAATACTGGAATAAATAATAAACTGCATATACATTCATAAGAAAAATGTTCTTCTAAAGCTTGTAATTCATTATGCAATCTGATGTCTATGTGAGATGGTTCTGACCATTCGGGCCAGTTCTTTCAAAACTCACGTTTGACAATGCCAGACCTTTTCATATTCATAAGGTTCTTCCATTAGATTACTGCGTGCAATCTAATAGGAAGTGGCTGCTCAATTCAATAAAATGCATAATTGAATTCTCATGAGTTTCCAGCAAACTAAAAGAAAGCAATAATTTCAAGATTCACATATACAAAGATAAATGCAAAATTCATAAGTACAAGATTCATAAGTACGGAATTCATAAATATAATGTAAATGCAAGATTCATATATAAATATTCATAAATACAGCTTCGTGCATGCAGGTGATCGGCTTCGTGCAAGCGATCAGATTCATGTCTTGTGATCGGCTCGTCGATCGGTTTAGCGTGGCGCATTCGATTCCATGCGTCGGCCTTCCGAGCGACGGTGGCAGCTTCATGCGGCGTGTTTGAAATTCTAATGAACTATATTAAAGCAATAAATATAATGCATGGAACAGAACAATAATTGCACGATTCATAAATTCGAATAAGCAATAATTACACAATTCATAAATTCATAAATGCGAAAATAAATTCTCGTAAATTTCCGAATTTAGTATTTGGCAATTTTCATTAATTATACAAGAATTTTCCAAAGATCACTTGATAATGAAAATAAATTGCAACATGAATTAAACATGGCATAAGCCTAATTACAATTTATATAATTCTTGTTGGTCGAGAGCGACAGGTAATGAATATCTCTGTCAATTTGACTCTTGGCCAGTCAACTCGCCCCTAGGGCTCACATGAGGAGGGAGCACTTCCGCTTCCGGTGCCAATTAAAGAACCAAGCCTCATGTGTGTTTTCCTAGACACCAATTGTCTCATATCTGTTTATTCATTACCAAAATCAAATCCCAACCACTCATGTTCTCATAAAGCTGTTGTATGAGAAATTCGAATTTTCCTAACACTTTTCATAATTTCTGCTAATTTCCAAGCAATTTTCAGAATTACTTTACAACAGGAAATTGAATTTCAGCAAATATCAACATGACATAATTCATAAATTCAAAATAAACAATAATTGCATAATTCATAAAATGCAGGAAAAATAAATTCCACAATTCATAAATGCGGGAAAGTAAATTCTCATGAATTTCCAGTAAGCTAAACAAAGCAAACGATACATGCAAATATTCATAAATGCAGAAAATAAGGCTAAGTAAGATTAAAACAGAGCCAATAAAATTTTTAGAATTTTCTGAGATTTTTTTTTTCATATTTTCTTGCAATTTTAATCAATTTTCCGAATTATCAAACAGTTTTCGGAAAAAAAAGGATGAGGGGAGGGCAAAGGGGTAATTTCCCCTCCCCTCCTGTACGCAATGGCTTCCAAAGCCAGAATGGAAAACAAGGCTTCTAAGTCCACGTTGGACGTTGGGGAATTAGCACTTCATGTATTGTAATCATGAACTTCATGTCCATTTGTGAGTTCTGGACTTCAAGTCCCTCCCGTGCGATTTCTGGACTTCATGTCCAAGTGCTCCAAGTGCTCCAAGTCCGTTTGGACTTCTTGTCCTCCGGATGGATGAGTAGAGGCGGCAGCGAGGCGCAGCGTGGGCTAGTGGCGCATGGTGGCTGCCGGACGGCGGCAACGAGCTCGGCAGGTGCGTGACGGCTTCTAGTCGCATACTTGCATGCACATTGGACTTCATGTCCGGAGCCTCCGGACCGAACAAGGCTACTTGACCCCTTGCTTGGCCGGGTCGGGGATCTGCGGCGCAGCGTGGCAGCGGGGCCAGGAAGGCCTGCGAGGCCAGCGGCGTGGCGGAGTTATCGCGCGGCGAGCGAGCAAGCGCGCTTCTTCTTGCGGTGGCTATTCTTTGTAGTGCCAGCCTTGAGCCTAACCGCCCGCTTTCGAGATAGCGCGCACCGGCCGGGTGGCGGCTTCGCCCGGCCGAATCTGGCGGTGCCGCCGAGCTTCAAGCGCCGCGGAGCGACCAACGGCGAGGCACCAGCGTCGCCAGGCTTGGCGAAGCGGCCCGGAAGCGACCGTGCGGGCGTCTTTGCGGGTGTGGAAGGCGAGCACGGCGCTTCATGCACGGCCGAGTTGGCGGTTTGCGCTTCGGGCGCCGGAGATGCTGCTGCTTTGTGTATGGAGCATCTTGTATAATTGCCGTGTAGCTTCATGCTATGATCTGCAAACATTGCTTGTGTTCCTTGTAGCTTCATGCCACGAATTTCAAGAGATTGCTGTGTATCGTAACCGTGCCACGTATATTAGATGTATGCATAGATTCAAAACGAGCGATTAGATTAATCCTCGTTCTCACCTTTTCTCACCTTTCAATCTGTTCGCCGGTAGAGCTTCGTGCTGATAACGTGTTAGACAACCTCGCTATCGAATATTCCGGGGTTGCCTAATAGATCTAAAGTGGAGAACAGAGAGAGAGGGCGAGAGACACAATATGAGGAGGAACGGATCTGCTTTATTATTCTGTATGCTTGTGTACAATGGGGTGACCCCCTGCCTCCTATATATAGCGGTTCTGCTTAGAGATAAGGAAGAGTCTATGATACGACAACCGTTTCCTAACAAAATCCTCGATCCTATTCGTTTATCATGAATGGCTATTGGCTAGCAATAGCCTAATAGCGTACTACGGTTGTACAAGGGCCCTATTCGAGGGGTGGTACGTGTCAAGACAGGATGGTCGTACGCGTTTGCCCGGCGAGTGGTGCTGCCTGCCGCCCCACTTGCCGACGATGACCACATTTTCCTTCTGCTAGCTCAGCTATCTATGGAGTATATAGTAAAAACTTATAAGAACCATTAGTAAAAAGGAAATATAGATTAAAAATTCTCACAAAAAGTAAAATATCTTGCTTTTAACCTAGGGATGCAAATGGGCCGGCCCTAGGGTCATCTTTGACCCACTCTAGTTCATTTATTTGCACTAAAACTTAAAAGGTGGAGTAAAAATTAAGTTTTTAGTGCAAACAAATAAACTAAAGTGGGCCAAAGAAGACCCTAGGGTCGGCCCATTTGCATCCCTATTTTAACCTGATAGATCATAATTACAATCATCTTCAGATCTTTTCTTAAAAAAAGAAATATACTAGAAATTATCACAAAAAACAAAACATCTAATTATTAATATGATGAACCTTAACAAACTTGAACTATAGTAGCCATTGGATGTTATTATTTTAAAAAACACCTCACCGTCTATCTAACGGATTCAAGCTATAACAGTTTAGATTAAAAAAGTCCATGCCAAATAATTCTCCGTACTGATTGTACTTTTCTGCTCTTAGACTCTCTCTAAGAAATTATCACAAAAAACAAAACATCTAATTATTAATATGTGCGCCTCTATTGAAGAGGCCGGATGGGTTCATCCCTATATGGAAAAGCCGTCCTCGCGTGTGCTATGTGCGAAGGAGAGTTCAGGCCATGGTTGAAAATCGACCCAATATAAAAGCCTAAATTAAATGCAGACCATACTATTCAAGGCTCATAGAGGCCTGGTTTTTCATGTCATCCTTGGGTTCAACCTTAAGCTGGCGTAAAATTCAGATTCCCAGCATTATCTTTGGCCTTCAGATTGTTTCCTGCCATGACGAGTCGCATGAACGATTGTGTGCCTTGAGAGGGAGAGAGCTAGCCCTATACACGGCCTTGGCTTGGTAAATACCGTTACAAAATTCGCATGTCCTCTCGAGCCGTCCGATCAATTCGCAGGGCTGTGTGCACCGTTGGATCGTGTGAGGTCTCAACGCTGTAAGTACTAGGTAAGAGCCAGAGCATAAGCTACCTAGCAGTCCACGGCGGCGCACGGCGAGGTCGACGGCAGCCAACGGTTTAACAGTCTTCCCCGACGAGGTTCACCAGGCCCCAACCTCATAATGTACCGCGAAAGAAACGACGAATGGTCTATTGCATTGGCTGGCCAATTTGTTTTCTGCTTGCAATTTATTCTCCGACCGATGCAGATGACACAATCACACAGTCCTATGGATCTCTTACTATTTTCTTTTTTAGGCGATATTTCATTACTCTTTACTGCACTTGTCAACTCATTGTGATGTAAAACTTCGACTCTCTTGATTTCTGTTCTTCATCGATCGGATGATCTGACGGGTGAGCGTGTTGATCATCATTATATATTAAAATCTCATGAGAGTCATTAAAAAATTAGGCTAGAAATTCTCACAAAAGAAATATCTAGCCTTTAAAATAAAAATAAAAAGTTTAGATTGAAAGAAAGAGTCCATCTCAAGTACAAAAAAATAACATATATCCAAAATTAAACAGGAATAAATTTTAGATTAAAACAAAGAGTCAATGTGAGGTACAATAAAAAATAACATATGTTTGAAATAAAACTCAAAGAGAAAGTCTACAACAAGTACAGTCCAAAAAGAAAGTCTACATGTGCATTCCGAACTAAAACTCAAAAAGAAAGTCTACAAGAAGTACAGTCCAAAAAATATATAAATCCAAAATAAAATCTAAAACAAATTAGCAATTGTTTAAATATTATACTAAGTGAAAAGTAAAAAATTATTTCATTTAGAATTAAAATTTCATAAATATGCTAATTCGAGATAAACATAAAATAAGATAAGAAATTTGATTGTATATATACAAATTAGGAATCGAAATCTTTTATGTAATAAAAGTCTGACATGTGGTTTACAGTCGCTAAGTAAAAAGAGAATATGCTAAAAATTCTAACCAAAAATAAAATATTACGATCCTTTATTTGGTAGGCCTCAATGAGATGGAGGGATTGAGAGGGAGATTTATTGTTGAGTGTTCACTCGACTCTTGGTATAAGCTATGTGATGCGTATTATTAACATGTAGTATAGACAAACATTGCAGTAATGAAAGAACGATATGGCACTAATATAAATGTAAAATATTATGTTATACTATATTTATTGTTATGTTATTCAAGTATTAATAAAGAAAGTTTGGTCATAGGTGACAAGTATAAGGAAGCAAAGTGAATATTTTTGCTACCTTATAATATATATATAATATTAAAATATTATAAATAAATTATGCAATTATCTTTTTTACAAAAGTAAAATCATATGTATATATTGTAAAATCATTTAAATATATTTCAAGAATGATGTTCGCTTAAATACGCGGACCACCTTATTAGTCTCATGAAAGATTGAAAGAGCAAGCAGAGCAGAGCGCTTCAGTTCGTCCTTGGCCTTAGCCAGATACTAGCTCGAGTTAATTACTGTGTTAGAGACGTTAAAAATTGGCTGTGGCAGCGGGTGGTGCATATATGGTGATGAGAAGGGGGACGCGTAGGCGGGGTCGGCCAGGCACTGCCAGGCTCCATCTTTTTGCCAATGGTGATCGGTATACAAGATAAAGACAACGATGATGGCGACGGCGACGCGAGGCCATGGTTGGACGAGGACAGGAGCTCGCCCTCGCTAGTGGGGCCGCTAACGCACCGGATTTACTCGGACTCGGTGACATGACACGTACGTACGCTGATCGATCGCGAAAGGATTAGCTTTTTTGTTTTTGTTTCCCAAAAGTAGCTTTCCCATAAAATATAATCCTCGAACTCATTTTTATCGCGTCCGGTTACCACGGAAGTAAGATTCCACGGTACCTAAACGCGAAACTGAGCTTCAACGCTCAGTGGTCTCAGAGCACGGTGGCGCAGGCGACGGAAGTAGCGCGCGTGCGGAGGCTGCAGAGCGTGAGAGCTGGGCAACGGGCGGCGTGCGCGTGCAGAGCTGGTTGCTCGGCTGCACGTTGCCCAGCTTCGGGAGCGATGGAGCTCGCCCTGCCATGCCACTCGAGTGCTGTCGGTCGGTTTCGCGCTTGGATGCCTCGGAATCTTACTTCTGTGGTAGCCGAACGCGATCGGAGTGGATCCGTGAGCTATTTTTACAAAATAATTTGCCTGGGAGCTACTTTTATATTTTTTTTAAAGAAAAACATAATCCCTTCATCAATCGCCGCGTTAGGTTAGCTAATTCTAAGGGTGCACGTAACTCGGACCGTGGTCAAACTCCAAGAGATTAATTAATTGGAAACTTTTGGTTGCTTTGGATTTCCAGGCTACCATAGCCGGCTGCTAGCTAGTGTGAAGTGTGAAATGGATGGACGCATCATGCATGGAATGTGTAAGCCGCCGCCGCGTTTGGAGGTCTCTGTTGAAGACTCCATCCACCACGCTCCTCATGCAGCGAGCACCGCTCGAGGAAAACCACGGATCGAGTGGGAAATGCTGTGCGCAAAGGAGGTCTCGCCGCTGCAGCGAACGACCGAGCGGGTTTTTGGCTTCCCAAAGCTCATGGCCGCTGCGGACGAGTGCTCGCTCGTTTGGCTGGGGTGAGGAGCGCTCACCTAGCCCACCCGCGTTCGAGCGCTGGTTCGGCGCGGGTGCGCGCGGAGGCGAGTACAGACGCGTGTGTGCGTGTGTGAGAGGTACGGGTGTGTGCGTGTTTGTAGCTTGTCTGTTGTTATCTTTTCTTAAATAAATTGTCAGAGCTCCATGTCGCCACAGCTCGCAATCAAAAACCAAGAGAAAAATTGATGCATTTGAAATTTAAATTGAAAAAATTCGTAAAATTTGCAAAAAAAAATTGTCCAAAAGTTCTCTAAAAATAGTATTAATAGGTTTGTCGCCTTTGGCATGAAAATTTTGTAAAAAACCGATTTCAGGCAACATTTTACGGCAAAATCCAAATTCGAGCATGTATTAAAAAATTAGTATGTTGATGTATATAGCTATCCATTAAGTCTTAAACTGTTAGGTATTATAAATATTTATTGCTTTGCTCTATATGAATAATTCAACCGAGGGAGTGGAATATTAATTATCGGTCCGTGGATGTCATAATATTTAAATTAGTAGATTACCATGTCGTAGTTGAATATATTTGGAGTCGCCCGAGAATTTATTAATTAATTCGATTCCGGAGTGAAATATTAATTATTGGTCATGTGCGTTGAATTATTTAATTTAGTGAATTACTTTGTCAGAGTCTAATATTATTAGGGATACAAAAATAGATTAATAGACCGTGTATGATTAAATTTATCAGAGTTTCCTCTCAGGTTAATTTGGTAGTTGCAAATTGTCAATGGATAGAGTTACTAGTCTCATAAAAATAACGATCGGCTTAGTTGTTATATTGCATTTTGAAAGAATTGTCCATCTCAATTTAGGCAGTAGTTAAATATATTAAATTGATCCTAGCAGTTTGTACATTATTAAATTGACCCTGTACATTGAGATTCATTTTCATATGGTATATACAATAGGGTGATGTCAGCTGCCTATATCTTTATCATATAAAATTTTTGTTAACATAAAAGAGAGAGAAGGAGGAGAGAGAAAGTATATATGTCTCTTCGTGGAGAGACAATTATATAAACAACATAAAATATCATTACATGAGTTATTGTCTATAATAAAGTAGAATCTTACACAAATAATCTAAAGATATCATCTATTGTATAAGTAGAAGCAAACAATTGGCTCGGCCTACGCCAAATTCAGTTGGATTGAGATGTAGACTTGTTGAGTTTATTTGTGAATGGTATTAATATAGAATGATATTTGTTGAGATATTGTTGCTACATGCCTATTTTACAACTTGAAATTTTCTAAAATATAGTAAAGATCATGCCGAATTTTTTTTTTCATATTTTACCATCGTTGTGCTATTTATCTCTACTATTCTAAAGCAGCACTCGGTGGCAGTGGTCCGTTCTTCCCACGTCATTAATTGCCGCTTAATTGCCCTACGCAATAAACGAAGCGTTGCTTTAATTAGCCGAATTTCATGAAAGCGAGCGTTAAAGATAGATGTTTGATTTTGTGAAATAATTTTTTTTTATTTTTTAATCTTTATTTTTCATTATCAATTTTGTTTTTCGTAGCAAGACATGTAACTAGTATTCTCCTATTTTTTAATATTTTTTTATGTATTTATAACATTGAACAAAGGCAGGGAATGTGCATCCTGTTCATAGTCGATGTCTCGTTGGCAGTGAATGACCACTGAAGCAATTCTGACTTTCTGAGTGGATGACCGCCAAACTGATTGACAGGTCGGTGTGCAAAAATATACCAACGGAATTTGAGAACCATACACTTGTACAGAGCACAAGAGGGGAAAAAAATGTGGCTGCTGGGATTCGAGCCCAGGTCTCCACGGCCACAACGTGGAATTCTAACCACTAAACTACAGCCACTCCGTTGATGAAGTTCCTGTATGATCGTAGATATCGAATACGAGTCTAATGGCTAAAGAAAGGCAAAGCAGAGGCGTGCTGTCGAATGCTGCTTTGAGCATATCGACAGCAAGGTGCTAGTTCCTTGTCTGTGTTTAACACTTCTCTCGTGTCTAGGCTCCGCCGTGATTGAGATGTAAACCAGAAGTGGATCGTAATTATTTTTTTAAAAAATATTGCATTGGCCGGTCTTGGGCTTAGGACCTTTTGACTATAATATCATGTTAAGTTTACTTTATCCAAAAGCTTACGCGGTCGATATATTTTAACAGTACTGTCCCAACGTCCCTCTTTTGTTATTCTAACCTCAGGCTCCATTTGATACCAGGAATTTTGTCCCATTTTTGTCAGAATTAAATTGTTTTCCCTTGAAATTCGTATGTTCCAAAAGAGCTGAATTATGAATCACTGGTCGTTGCATTGGTCGGCAAATAGACAAAAATTCAGCAAAACTTCACCTTCAGGCTTTCAGTGGGGCAAGCTTGGCCCAAGACAATCCATCACCGGGCTCGACGGCTTACAAGCCCACTAACCCAGAGGGAAACACAACCCACCAACCCGATAGCGAATCTCCAGGCCCAGAAGGCCCCTCCCGTTGCTCTGTGGCCGTCGGCTAGGGATGCAAATGGGCTGATCATAGGGTCTTCTTTTACCCACTCTAGTTTATTTGTTTGCACTAAAAACTTAATTTTTAGTTCACCTTTTAAGTTTTAGTGCAAACAAATGAATTAGAGTGGGTCAAAGATGACCCTAAGGCCGGCCCATTTGCATCCCTACCGTCGGTCAAACCTCACCAACCCGGGCGCGAATCTCCAGGCAAAAGACGCCGCCTCAAAACCCCTGCACCGCGCATCCTAGGGTTTCCCCTCTCCACCCCCTCCGTCCGCAACCCAGGAGGACGCGGCGCTTCCTCCCTCCCCACCGTCCCGGCGGGGGCGAAGGCTGCGACGACCCCGCGCAGCGCAGGTGCCATGGCCGCCCCGGAGGCACCCTCCTGCTACGTCGGGATCGCGCGGCAGTCCGCTGCCTTCCGCCTCATGAAGCAAATGGTGCGTGATCCGATCCTTCCCGCGTGCGAAATTTCGACTAAAAACGCGGGCTTTTGTCTGGTCACGTACTGATAGGGCATGTTTGATGCGTGGGGGAAACTAGTTGTAGCAGCTGAGCAATGAATAATCCATTCGGGTTGCGTCTGTAGCTTATTTTAGATACGAAGTCTCGAGTAGTTGCTGCTGTTTAGCCTGTTCGCGTGTACCTAGCAAAGTTTGTTAATGATACAGAGATAAAAACATATTAGATATCGTTTTTGGACTGCTTTATGAAAAAAAAAGGGTGGAATTGGCCGGGATTATTGAGAGAAGTTGAAATTTATACTGTCTCAATGAGCTGTAACTGCATAAAGAGCGGACTTTGTCTATATTTCTCACTTTTGAGCATTGTTCCCAAGGGCGCCGCCTTGGCTGCCAACTAGCAAACAAGGGAAGGGAGGGGAGGGGGAGCGGAGGGGAGGGGAGAGAGCAGGGGACGGGAGAGCAGAGGAGTGGTGGCACACCTCCATCTCCAAGTTGTCGGCGGTGTGGAGGTGGGAAAGGCGAAGCACATGTGGCCGGTGGCAAGGTGCCATTGACCTCCCCACCACCCCTGTCTGCCTTCGTCCTCTCTCCCCCTCCCTGCAGCAGGGAAGGCGAGATCGACTAGTGGCGAGCTCAATTCAGCAGCATGGGAGGCCGACATTACCAATGGCTAAGAGCCCAGCGCCACCTCGGCGGCCGCCCAACACCGCGGCGCCCGCTCCAGCCTGCCGTGGCCGGCTAGGGGAACAGTGCTTGTGAGCCAGCCACACATGTGATGCAAATGAAATGGTGTTTGGCTTTGGCACTTGATGCAATTTCTCTATAAATCAGTCGCTTTTGCCAAGTTGTGCCGACTTTGTGTTAATTTAGAATTGGTCTCTTTTCCTGATCTTACTGTGACTAACGCATTCTTCATGTTGCTGTAGGGATGGGAAGAAGGTGAAGGCCTTGGCAAAGAAAAGCAAGGTATAAAGGGGCATGTTAGAGTGAAAAACAAGCAGGACACACTAGGTATGCTTACTGCCTTACTCCTTATTGAACTACCCTGGAATTCAAAAATTAATTGAAGATTCAAATAAGTATCTTTTCCTAATTAGAAACAGACGAGCTTGCTGAAACATGAGTCTGATCTTGTACACAGGTGTTGGTGTAGACAGTCCTCATAACAAATGGGTATATGACACCACCCAATTTGACAATATACTGAAGAAACTGAAAGTGGTATGATGTGTAACAATTCTTTGATTTGCTCTATGTATGATTGAACTCAATTTCAGTGTCTGATATTTTCCTTATCTTTCTCTTGTCATTTGGTTGGCGTTCTTCTCTCCAAATGCCAGCAATCTGCTAATCCTGTAAAAAAAGGTACCTCGGGAAGTGCGCATGTATGGTTTTTTATATTATCATTTTGTTCAGTGTTGTTTTATTACATTCTTTTTTTAGAAGGTGAGGATGTAAGCAATTCGCCTGATAGTACACCCAAGAAAGATAAACCCGCAAATGATGAAGTTACTAAAGTTACCCGGCCGCAAGGAAGGTTGGTTTGACCCCTAACTTCAGTCCTTCTATTTCTCAATTTTTTTTCTTCACTTCACACGACAATTTATTTCAGATACAAGAAAAGAGAGAGGGGGAAAAGTGTGAGTTGTTACTCAGCAATTGATCTTCAAGGCATACTTGTAAGTTATTGTTTTCTGGTGTGTGGTTATTTCTTTATTAGGGAATGTATTTACTGTCGATGAGCATTTTTTCCTGCTGCACGATGTATATCGTGTGGTTAACTTTAATGAGCTGATAACAGTGTCCAGTCTACTTGATAGCATGCATTTTGAATAGGTTGAACAACATTTCTTCTGAACAAGATATTTTGCAACTTGCCTGAAGAGATTGCAATATTGTGTTGGCACAGGTTCGCAAAAATGAAGGCGATTGCCACGTGGATCAGGAAGTTGAACCAACATGCTTGGATGAACCTGATTCCTCCATCTGTCAGGATACAGGTTGGTAATTTGCATGCGTGGTTTTACTAGGTTTTTTTCTCTGGGCAAGATTATATTACATTGGCTTTTGGCTCATCTTTCACTTCCTGACCTGAGCTGCCTAACTATTAGAACTAGAATAGGTTGTGACTGGAGCACTCTTTAGGAGTTATAAAATAACACTCTTAATATGCCAGAATTCATTCACTAGTTACTGGGAGCTGATTGGATTGAAATTGGTTGTTTATGTGATAATTTTTTGGATTCTTTCAAGTGTAAACAGAAGTTTGATCATCAGGTTTTAACTGCTATACTGCATTCAAGTCCATTAACTGCAATTTTGATCTAAGTTGCTTATTATACGGTCGATGGGTTTTAGTTCTTCTTGATTAGAAAGGAAATTTGCTGTGTTGGCAAACGAAAAGAAAGCACATATCTGTTGTGCTCAAATGTTCCTTTTTTCTCCAATGATCTTCATTGTGATTGCCTGACTGGTTACATAATATTGGTTGTAGGTCAGTCTTCTATTTGGATTTAAATGATTGTGATAAAATTGTTTAAGTACTTATTATGTAATTGTGTGTTTCAAGATTGTACAATACTAACTTCATTGTGATTGCCTGACTGGTTACATAATATTGGTTGCCTGACTGGTTACATAATATTATGTTCCTTTTTTCTCCAATGATCTTCATTGTGATTGCCTGACTGGTTACATAATATTGGTTGTAGGTCCTCTATTTGGATTTAAATGATTTTGATAAAATTGTTTAAGTACTTATTATGTAATTGTGTGTTTCAAGATTGTACAATACTAACTTCATTGAGGTTTTAGTAACTTGCTGTGTAAACGCTGTGTTGGTTCAGTATCCCAAGCTGAAGATGTGAACTGGTGGGGGCACAAATACGGATTTGTATCAGGAGGATTTCTAGGAGCAAAATCTCGTAAGAATAAATCTTCCGCACCAAAAGGTCCTAATAATGCCCGCCAGACATTTGCGGAAGAAGATCAAGAAAATCTATACAACCTTGTTCAGGTTGGTATGCGCAGTCCATAAGGTTCCCATGATGTTTTTCGGCGAGCTTGCCCATTTCTAAATTTGCTTTTGCAAGGCTAGACACTGACCCCCGTTGAGATGTTGACAATCCTGAGGGTGCTCCAATTGTGCTTTTATATGCCTTTCAACCACCTCTAAGCAAATTTAAGCACCTTGTCCTTAAATTTATTTTATTTCCCTGAGAGTTTGTTCTTACATTTTCACCTGAAGTCCTAAAATCTGTGTTGAGTTATACTGATGAAACTGTGTATGATTATGGAACTCATTTGATGTATTTCCAATCAAATAGATATACATGAATTCTCAATATATCCATTCCTTACAATGATCTACCTAATCTTCTGCAGGACAAAGCTACTTCTGGAAAGCAGGGTCTTGGCATTAAGAGCCTACCAATGAAAGTTGCCGGCCAGCGTTGGAAGGGGAACAAAACTTCTTTTGGTGATAGTGACGAGGAAAATCCAGCCCAGTCCAATGAATTATCAGCAATGGAAGAGGATGACGACGAGGAAGAATCTCCTAATGATGCTGAATTAATAAAAATAAAGCATAATACAGTGAAAGAAGTGTGCATGGATGTTAAACTTAGAACCAAGGTCAAGAAACTTTGCAAAAGAATCCTTCGTGAGGTATAATCTTGATATTGTCTCTGTATGACGCATTGAGGCTTAATGTGTTGTGCTGTGATCATGATGTTTATTAATTGGTACTCTTTCCAGGCCCCATCTCAGTCTATGAAATTGAAGGAACTTAAGGTAGCTGTTGAAGCGCATTCGACTGTATTCTCCAACTTCTCTTGTAGACGTGAAGCTTTGTCATTCTTGAAGAGGAAGGTATATATCATTTTACCTTGCCATTTGGCAGCTATGAGTTTTTTTGTATTGCTGTTAAAAGTACTAGGCAGCACCTACTACAGAAAGTATAGGCTTTCTTATAAATTTAAGGAAAAGGTTTGAAATGTGTAGATTAGACTTGGTGTGATAGCATCATGTGAACCCCTTGGGAAGCATTGTTGATATTCTATGCAAAGCTAATCTCAGGTTGTATTCATGCATGGATCGCTGCATTGTTTGTAATTTTGCCTTTGCTCATATCTGATTCACCCGTTCGCGTTGTGTTTTGCAGCTCCAAGGAAGCAGGAAATTCAATGTGGAGGGCAAACGAGTGCATCTTGTATCGTGAAGCAAACACGAAGCCTACGGGTTGCGGTGCACTGTTGGGTGTTGCATGTAGCTCCTGCGGTCATATAAGTTGCTTCGCACGAGTAAAATAGATGTAGGGAGCACATTAATAAGCTCCACAATATATATGTTAGAAGTTATGCCCTCGCGGATGGGGGTCAAATTTTGCAAATCTTGCGATTGGCAGATTTTTGTGTACACCTTTGGGTACATTTGATTTGCTTCATTCTTCTTCCTACAGCAAAAATCTGGCAGTATGTGATGCTAATTCACGTCTGTGTTGTACCATCACTGTGGCTGTTCATGCGTTTATCTGTTGTGATTCCGTTTGGAGCTTATAGAACCAAAATTGGAGGTTGATTCTGCCAATCATGCGTAGGCGGTCTCGCCGGTTAGAACATTATTTTACGCAGCTAATTGCCATCTGGAAACATGCTAGAACAAGTGCATTACTCCATCTGTACAATGATTCAGAATTGCAAATGCGCCTACAGTCTACAGAACACGGATAAACCAGGCAATCAGCGAACCAGGATGGAGGCGTAGTGCTCCCTCTGTTCACGTTCATTCGCACAGATCTTTTTCTATACAAAATGACCAAAATGCTCTTGATGGAAGATAGTATAATTAATAAGAATAAAATAAGAAATATAGGAGGATTGATCATTTGTCCTGCTTTAGTACAATCGATCATTTGTCTCATATATCTCACTAACATATGATTCCATTTTAGTTAGTACAATTCATCATTTATCTCATATGTCTCTCTAACAAGTGAATCAATGATATAAGTAAGTGAGAACAAATCATCACTTATTCCAACAAATATATAGTGCATTGAGAAATGTATCGTGCCAGTGACGCCAAGGCCGTCGCTGATCCCTTTCCCCTGGCCTCGCACTCCCACTCCCAACCAAGGATCAAAATTCTGGCAAAATTTTGCGAAATCTCGGATTTCAGACCACCAAGTTTTATAATCTTGGCAAAATAAAAAATTCGGAAAAGAATTCAAAGTGCTACAGTACCTAAAATCTCAACAAAATTTCGGTTTTTTTGACCGAAATTTGACCGGATTGGATTCTTCACATCGTTTTCGTGTGAGATAGTCAGTAAATTATCCAATCAGCCTATGCACGTTAATTCTCGCGGTTATAAATTAAGTACCTCGACTGTTAGAATTTTTTAAAATTTCTCAAGCTTAATCATTATCTGAAAATTTGATGGGAGTATTAGTGATGCATCATGACCATGCACAAAAAATTTTAAAAAAAATTAACATGGTTTAAACCATTTTTCATTCGGTTGAAATTTGTCGGTCAACCTTCAATACCACTGTCCAAATTTTTGAAAATTTCTCGTGCTTGATCATGATCTAAAATTTTTATGGGAATACTATAGATATGTCATGACCATCCAAAAAAAATTAAAAGTTTTTAGCGTGATTTGTATCATTTTTCATTCGGTTGAAATTTGACTGTTAGCCTTTTTATTAGGACAGTAGCATTGTTTAAATTTTTAAAAAATTTCGGACTTGATCATTATTTGAAATTTTTTATGAGAACATTAGTGATGTGTCAGGACCATTCACAAAAAAAAAAATCAGATTTTTTTGATGATTTTGGACTAATGTTTGTTCGGGTAAAAATCATCGAGATCTCGGTTAAAAAACCAGATTAAAATTTTATTTGGATTTTGTCCTTTTCTCGAAGTTTCGAATTTTGGAGGGCGAAAATGAAATTTGGAACCTTTGCTCCCAACCGGGCGCCTTCGGGCTCTCGTCCGACCGCGCCGCCGCCGCCGCAACTTGGTCTTCGTTGTCAACCCCTCCGGTAGGCTCCCGTATCCTCCCCCTCCACCCCGCTAAGGCGCTCGCTTACCTATTCGCTCTCTAAACGCCCCTCACGTTGGGCCGATCCCACGGTGCAGGCGCCAATGGCAGCACGGGCAAGCAGTGGAAGCATGCAGCTGTTCACCCACCTGCGCACCCGCCTCGCCGACCAATGCAACGTAAGCCTTCGAGAGCTCTTAGATCCCTAGATCATACTACTCTGGAGCCGGAAGCTGAAACCGCGTTTGGGCTCAGATCCGGAGGTAACTCGGTGGTTTCACTGAATGTTCCGATTTGCGGGTGTTGGGTGATCAGATTTGTGAGTGCATCACTTCGGGCCAACAGCTGGCGGTAAGAAATGTATGCAGTGATAGAGTTGATTTCGGACACTTGATCATCACCAGAAATTTTTATGAGAACATTGCTTTGGCGGTGATACGGAGATAACTCCAACAGCTGATCCTTTTAGTGGCGACCTTGAGGTGCCCTGGACAGTCAAATTTGGTTTTAAATTTTGAGTACGTGCCAAGGCACTGTATCTTTCAATAATTTTGAGTACAACGTTTTCTCAGGTTGTTGTTCTACATGATTTCAAATGGTACGACTCACACATCTACGAGTGATGAATGGCGTGTCACCAATTTGGTGAAAACTTATTGTTAAGGCTCTCTCATTTGAGGATTGAAGCATAAGTAGAACACTACATAAAATGATTCAATGGACCTGAATGATGTGACTTTTTGGGTCCCAAGGAAAGTAGTGGAACCGTTTTCTTTTACTGGCCTGGCCTCTACTAGTGAATCTTAAGGTGGAAAGTTCTACTTCTTGTTCTGGAAATGCTAACTAGTGAACATGCTGATTGGCTTCACCCAACTAATACAACTTTCAGTGGTCTGAACTTGTTGCACCTAAATTCATTTGCTATACGCTACAGCAGAAGGTCAAGTCTCCCGACAGATCATCTTTAGTTACGTCGATAACACTACTGTTTCATTATTTATCATTCTTGATTAGTAGTACTTGCTAGGATATCTGATGGAGGTCCAAATTGTTGAGGTAATTTTTATGAAAGTTCCATTGCTTTCCTCGTGAACTGCATTTGATTAGTTTTCAAAAACACTGTCGTCATGGTTCTGAAGCCTTTCTGAAACAACAACCAGCATAACTGGGCTGTTTAATTTATAATGCTTGGTATCTATCTTCATCTAAGCAACATGTTGCTATTGCAGAGTTCAGTCAATCAAAGTAGTAGAGGTGGTGACTAATGATGACATCTTTGTGCAATCTGATGGGGAGCATTTCGCTTTTCTTCCAACCAAATTTTCGGTTCTTCTTGGTGCAGTTGATTTCTTCTGCTAGATCACTATGCTCTTTCTTCCTGTTGTACTGACAGAACATGCATGGTTCTCGGTCAACCCACTGTGTACCCAGGATAACTCATAAAGGTTTAAATTGGCTATACTATTTTGAAATGATATGGTAATCGAGTTGCTTCATTCATCTTCTGGCAGTATATGAGACGTGCTGTAACATGTAATTACTTTACTTAATATGCAGCGTACAGTGGTGAAGTCATTGCTGTTCATAGACTAGCCGTAAAATTTGGTGGTGGCATGTGTAGAGTGTACCAATGTTCTAAATAACGGTAAACGGTTAACGAATGATCATCCCACTTTTTAGTGTTCATACGATAAATAGTCTTAAAAACTATTTTACTATTTAAAATATACAGAAATATATAGATATGTTTGCAGCAACAAACCAACCATCTAATTCATCTTTTTCCATGCATACAGAATAGAATTACCAGACTATTTTTCTTTCATTAGTTTCTCTTAACTTCTTAGCTTGTGCCCGGCCAAATAGTCCAGTGGCATTCTTGTGTGCTCTCATCTCTACTTTTGATATGTTAACTTTAAGTTGTAAGACATCATATGAGGTGGGTTATCAAGCTTCCCATTAATGTAGAAATCAATGGCCTCTATGAATTGCTTGAAGTTAGCAAGCACATCTTTGAAGACCCTCTTAATTGATTTTCGCAGCCAGTAAACCACCGTAGTCAAAACTCAAAACCCATGGAGGGCCTTTTCTCTCCATGAACAACACAAAGCAACTTCATTAAAGGCCCAAAGATTTTTATAGCCAGAGACACTTGATTCCATAAATGAGGGAACATCACAATGACATAAGTTGCCTTTCCTTTCTCTGATTTGGACACCCTGAGCTTCATCATAAGCAGCAACTTTTCCTTCTTCCCTAAAGACTATTCAAAGTGAGAAAATTAGAGGCAAACCTAGTAGCTCCAGGCCTCACAATGTCTCTCTTCTCACTAAAGTGCCGCATAAAACTGCAGGTTGTAGTCGTCGCTGGACGCTAGCTTCACTAGTGCTTCCTGGTTGCACAAGCAGTGGTGAGGGCAGCCATGATGGTGTGACCTGTTGGACTCGAGGCAGAGTCGAGCCTCGAGAGAATCCTAGAGAGACAAGATTGTGCTTTTATGGAGATCATGTCTACAAGTTCATAGGGTAAGCCTTTTTCTATTAGTTTGGCCGGTCCACGATAAAACGAATCTATTAAACGTTAACGACCGTTAAACCAAATAAATGGTCTAATAAAATATATAAATTTTAAAATATTCATAAAGGTAATAGAGAGAGAGGACCTTTTTTTTTTCTTTTTTAAAGACCTCTTGCAAGGCCTTAACGCCATTTTTTAGAACAGTGAGTGTACCAAACTGTTGGAATTGTAGTGCCTTGTGCAGACGTCTTCCTGGGCCGAACTGAGCATCAATGTAAATTTCACCATGACTTTTAGGCTTGTACCTTGTGTAATAATACTGTTGCCTGTTGTTCAACAACAGAAAGGACACGATTACCTGTAGTTTCAGAGTCAGGTTAATGCATTCCCAACCTCCAAAGTATCGTGTCAACAACAGCTTACAGAAAAATTGTACGTAGCAGTGTCACACAAATCACCTATCCTATATTCTGCTTCCTTGGTATAACCGGTACATCTCGTAATTTTCTGCCATTTGTGACTTTGATTCCAAAGCATGTACTATTCGTAGGGATTTCATGGTAAACAGTTTTATTCCCGAAGAAATCGGGATAACTTTCAGGTGTTCCAATCGGGCCTAAAGGATTAATTCCTTAAGTCTCTAAACCTTGTCGAACTCTTCTTTGTTGTGGAGTGATTCTTTGCTGTCTGTTCCTTTCACAAGTAAGGAATACTAGAAAGCTCAACGCGGCGTGCGCCGCGTACACGATCGGTTATAATTTAGTTTTTTTTTGAAGGTTTTTTGTTAGTTTGTTTCTGTTTGCACCAAAATTCGGTATGTATTGGAATCGGTCTAAAAGTAGAAGAAGTATCGTACAGAAAGGAATCGGTAATCGGCTCGGAAAAGGAATCCGTTTCTAAAAAAGGAAAGGAAATCGGATAAAAGGCCGATACGGATAAATACACCGTATCCATGTACAACTCGGATCGGTCAGGCGTGTTATAAAAGGGGGAGGGCGCCAAGCGAAGAGGGAGAATCAATCCAACAACACACACATCTACTTTTACAAGTTTTTCTTTTACATTGTTTTAGCCTCATAGATCTCTCTGCAAGTCGACGGAATCAACATAGTTGCGCATCGCCGATTGTTGATTTTAGCCGATTTCACCCAGGTTTGATTTGCTTCGTTTTGTTGCGCATCGCCTTCCCGAAGCCGATTTTACCTTGTATCCGGATCAATCAGAACCAGTTGATCTAGTTATCTCCTAATCGGTTCTTGCCGACTAGCGAAAAGCCGATAGATCCTTGTTTATCGGCTTGATCAAATTACAAATTCTACCTTGTCGATTTCAGTCAAATCGACCGCACGCTCTGCAAACCCGGTGTTTGTCTTGTGTGTTCGAGGCCTAAAACCCCTTCACGTTTTTGGCGCGAACATATTTTGGCACGCCCGGTGGGACCCAAAAAGAATGTCGTCAACCGACAAGCCCGCAGTCACCGCCGATATCAACACCGATGCCATAATCGCGCCCCAGATGGCCGATTTAACCCCTGAGCAACGGAAAGAACTCGAAGATCGAAGGCAGCTCTGGAGGAAATGATGCTACGATGCTTCCAGAAAACACGCCGTGGCGTTACTCAAAAGATTGCACTCCCAACCATCAATCCTATCGGAGATTCAACATCTGAATCGGTAGCCGATACGCACCCGCTCAAGCTGATTTATCGAGTATGATCGAGCAATCATCCATCACGCATTGATTAACCAATCATCGGCTCTAGTATCTACTTTAAAGCCGATGATAGAAAATAGTGTGAAAACAATTGCTCAAGAATTAGCTGCGTCTGGAAGCCTGGCTAGATCCACCACAAACCATCCCTACGCATTAAGGTATATTCCATAGCACCCAACACCAACACAAGAACGTGTCGGCTCAAGCACCTATCATGATGCCGGCTCAACCTACTGTTTTGAAACCAAGCATACAGAGAGATGGGTTCACACACTACCATGGGCACACGGATGGAGCCAAGATAGGCGCATCAAATCAATCAAGTCGCCCTCCAATAACATCGGGTTATCGGCTTATCACCGATCGAAATGGGACGAGTTCCACGATCCACGAGGGCCACAACCATGAAACAAGCACCATATAGGGTGGTGCCATCGTCGAACCTTTCGCACCCATACCCGATGCATTAGGTTTTAATCACAATTATGACGCAGCACCAAGACCTCCTGAGGTACGAATTGGACAAAGACCCGAGTTTGCACTCGGGGCGGTGGCAAACAATGAGAATTGGCCGTGTCCGCCGCACCACAAGCCGACAATGTTAATTGGGCAGAACAAATTGCCAATGTTTTGAGAGAACAGTTCGGTTTACAACCCGGAGGAGAGTGATCGTCTCAGGAAGCCGTACCCGATTACATAGACCGAATGCCGTACCCCACAACTTTAGGATACCGGACTTTGCTAAATTCTCGAGGGGATGATTCTATTACCACAATTGAGCATATCGGACGGTTCATGGCTCAATGTGGGGAGGCGCAATCCGATGGGTTAAAAATTAGGTTGTTTCCTTTATCATTATCCGCAATTTGCATTCACTTGGTTCACAAATCTACCACCTAATTCAGTTTATATATGGAACGATTTAGAAAGCCGATTCCATGAGTACTTCTTTTCGGGAACTATGGAGCTTAGGATTTCTGATCTTAGTTCAGTCCGATGTATATCTGGCGAATCGGTCTCTCGATTATATCAAGAGATTTGGGCGTCTGGAATAGGTGCTCTGATGTAACATTACCCGACGATCAATTGGCCGACCTAGCGTTCCAAGGGTTAATCCCTCCATTAAAAGAAAAGTTGTCAGGCCAGGAGTTCCCCGACTTAGGCCACCTACTCCATCGCGTATCGGCACATGAAAGCCGATATGCAGAAAGCAAAGGGTTTAAAGATAGGTTTAGGACAAGCGGCAATGAAAAGGCCAAAGTAAACATGGTAGATTACGATTCAGGCGACACCTCTGACGACGAAGCAGAAGTGAACATAGCCGAGTGGGCCAAAGGTTCCAAAAAACCACTCGTATGCTCTCTGCTTAGGCCGACAAAGAATAAAGCGGAAGTCAAGTACTCGTATGATGTGTCAAAGTGTGACAAAATATTTGATTTATTACTACAAGAAAAACTCATAAGGTTACCAGAAGGGCACATCATACCATCGGCCGAAGAAATTAAAAAGCGAAGGTATTGCAAATGGCATCATTCGTTCTCTCATAACACTAACGATTGCAATATTTTTCGACAACAGATCCAATCGGCCATCACCGATGGCAGGTTAAAGTTTGCAGAAGAATCGGCTATGCAGATAGATATGGGCCCTTTTCAGGTCAACATGGTTCAATGTTCACGAAAAGAAAAGAGGCCTGCGGAAGAGGATAAGCCAACTAAGGGAATTGTATCACGAGGCGAGACAGTAGATCACTGTCGGTTCTATACAAATAGAAGCCGATAAAAATGGACAAAACTCAAGAACGGTGAAACCAAGAGGGGACTTAGAGGTCGGTAAATGGTATCGAGCTGAGAGGGCTCCAAGAAGAGCCGATTTCAAACCAAAGCCGACCTTCTCACAACTCCTGGGGAAATATGAAAGGATAAGTCGAAGGTATAACCCTCAACAACACCGGTGTTTTCATCGATCGAGGGCAAAGGAGGGACGAACGTCGGCGGCCGATATGCCACATCGGCCGATTCTGAAGAAGAGAAACATCGACAATGTCCTTTTTGGCGATTTCTTTGGGAGAGAGGGATGACCTTACCAACAGCTTGTATCTTGTCCTATGCAACACTCATCTACATGTCGGCCAAACCAATCAGAAAAGACAGGTTGTCCAGGCCGATACACGATCGCCCGTAGTAAGGAAGCGAAGGCCGATCTATGAAAGGTTGTCAACATCGAACAAAGCGAATCCTCCTAAAATCGGGAATTATCGGCTAACGCAAGAAGGATGGAATCGACAATAAATGGGCAATTTAGCTGGAAAGATAAGAAAGCCGATAGAACCCAAACCTAGATGGTGCCCTTCGGGTCTCAGCAAGTCGCAACGCAGGAGGCTTCAGCGATTAAAAACACAAGAAGAAAGGGAAGCCGAAAAGGAGAGTGAGAGGGATCGGACGTTTAATAAGTTAAGACCGGTACCGATTTTGAAAAAGGAGTGGAGAAAGAAGGAACAGATCGATAGTGATTCAGATCAATCGGTTCAATCCAGTTCTCTGATGATCCGAGATGATACGCCACCAATGGATATAAACATGGTATTCACTTTACTGCCGAGTTCGTGAATCAAGAATCGGCTGAAGAAGTGTTCGCCCAATTGTGCCTCGGAGCACCAGACGCTGTGTTTGAAAAACCACAAGACATGCATCGGCATTTGAAACCATTGTATCTAAAAGGATACATTAATGGCCGACCAATATCCCGCATGTTGGTCGATGGCGGGGCGACGGTCAACTGATGCCGTTAAGTACTTTCGTAAAATTGGGAAAAGCCGATGAAGACTTAATCAAGACCAACATGGTGCTAAATGACTTCACCGGAGACCCAACCGAGGCTAAAGGCGTAATGGTGTCGGAAGCGGCGATCGGTAATAAAACTTTGCCGATCGCGTTTTTGTGATTGAAGCTAAAGGCAATTACAACAGTAGTCCTTGGGCGGGATTGGATCCATGCTAATCGTTGTATACCATCAACTATGCACCGTAAATCGTGCAAGGGAACGATGATACAAGAGAAGTCGTACCACCGACACATCGGCTCATATCGCCATGGCTAGCCACGACACCAATTGGCCACACGAAGAGGTGAATGCATATCGAAAAGCCTTGGACAATTGCGATTTTATCTGTATTGAGAAATCGGGATTCAGGCCGATCAGCGTTAGACCCAATACGTTTGATCGGACAGACAAGTGATAAGAAGATGGAGCGCGAGACACTAGCAAAAGCAGGAAAAGGCAAGGAGCTATCGGCGGGAAGAATCTGAAGAAGGCTGTTGAAGATTTTGAAGAAGAAAGAAAGGGGTTAGGATTCATCACGATTTCCTTGAAGAAATCGATATTGGGGAAGGGATAGCAAAAGACCAACGTTTGTAAGTGCTAAATTAGAACCCAATTATAAAACAAAGTTGGTCGAAATACTCAAAGAATATAAGGATTGCTTTGCGTGGGAGTATTATGAAATGCCAGGTTTAAGCCGACTGACTAGTTGAACATCGGCTACCTATAAAACCTGGATATCGGCCGTTCAAACAAGACTCCTAGGCGGTTTAACCCTACTTTGTATGACGCTATAAAGGAAGAAGTAGGACGATTGCTAGAGGCGAAATTTATCCGGCCTTGCCGATACTGAGTGGGTCTCAAACATCGTCCCTGTGAAGAAGAAAACGGCAAACTTAGGGTATGTGTCGATTTTAGAGATTTGAACAAAGCTACGCCAAAGACGAGTACCGATGCCCATAGCCGATATGCTTATCGATGTCATATCTGGGAATAAAATCATAAGCTTTTTGGACGGAACGCCGGATACAATCAGATATTCATGGCGGCCGATATACCCAAAACGGCTTTCGGATGTCCTGGGGCTTTAGGGCTATATGAATGGAAAGTTATGACCTTCGGTTTAAAAATGCCGTGCTACTTATCAACGCGCTATGAACCATATTTTCCATGATTTGATCGGCAATCTTGTGGAAATATACATTGACGCACGTAGTGGTAAAATCCAAAGAAGACGGCAACATTTAGCCGATCCGAGAAAAATGTTCGAAAGCACAAGGTTACATGGGTTAAAAATGAACCCTCTCAAATGTGCTTTGAGTATCTACTGGACAATTTCTTGGGTTTACGATTGCATGAAGGAGGGATTGAAGTAAACCCAACCAAAGTGAAAGCCATAGCCGATACTAAACCACCGACAAGTAAAAAGGAGTTGCAGGTGTTGATTGGGAAAATCAATTACTTGCGACGTTTTATCTCAAACTTGTCAGGACGTATTCGGGCCTTCACACCGCTGCTGAAAATTAAAGATAACCAAGAGTTTAAGTGGGAAGCCGATCAGCAAAAGGCCTTCGACGACATAAAAGGTTATCTGATGAGTCCACCAGTATTGACCGCACCGAAACACGGTATACCTTTTAGACTATATATATCGGCTGAAGGTGATTCGATTGGAGCAGTTTTAACACAAGAAGCCGATAGGAAGGAACGAGCAATATATTACTTAAGCCGACGTCTTCTAGATGCAGAAACCAGGTATCCCTTAGTAGAAAAATTATGCTTGTCATTGTACTTTGCTTGCACCAAGTTAAGACATTATATGCTGGCGTCCAAATGCGTTATAATATGCAAAACCGATGTAGTTAAATACATATTATCGGCGCCCATCCTGCGTGGTCGGCTTGGTAAATGGGCATACGCCCTAACAGAGTTTGAGTTATCCTATGAATCGGCTAAATCTGTGAAAGGACAAGCTGTGGCCGATTTTATCACAGGGAGTGAAACATTAGTAGGAACAACTAGTGTAACTCCTTGGCAACTGTATTTTGATGGGTCTGTTTGCCAAGAAGGCGAAGGCATCGGTGTGATATTAGTTTCACCTAGAAAGCAGAGTATGACTTCATGTATCGGCTAAATAGCCGATGTTCAAATAATCAAGCGAGAATCTGAAGCATTACTAAGGGTCTACAACTGTTAGATAGCATCGGAGTGAGAGACGTCGAAGCTTTTGGAGATTCGATGTTAATTGTACAAAGAAGTCGAGGAGAATACCGATGCAATGATGATGCACTAACCCAGTACTTGCATCAATGCCTCCAGATCATCGAGATGTTCACTACATTTTCCATAGAACATATCCCCAGAGAAGCTAATGATAAAGCAAACCGATTGGCACAATGTGCATCGTGGTACAAGATTGAAAGTCGACAGGACCAATCGAGCTAAACGTTTGGCCGGTTTTATGTGTTCACCCTGTCGACTGGAGAACAGAGATAAGGGATTATTTGTCAGATCCAACCAAGCCGACCGAGCAAAAGGTTAGGCGCAAAGCACTCAAATATGTTATACTAGAAGACGTATTGTACTTTCGGACTATGGAAGGTTTGTTATTAAGATGTCTGGGAACCGAGGAAGCCAAAGTGGCGATGGGTGAAGTTCATGAAGGCATTTGTGGGTCACATCAATCGGCTCGTAAGATGAAATGGATACTGAGACGAACAGGATATTTTTGGCCGACGATGTTAGAAGACTGCTTCAAATATTATAGAGGATACCAAACGTGTCAAAAGTTTGGTAACATACAGTCAGCACCAGCATCGGCTTTACATCCGATCATCAAGCCATGGCCATTTAGAGGATGGGGTATAGACATAATCGGCCAGATATTTCCGTCATCCAAAGAAAGGACATAAATTCACCCTTGCGACCACGGATTATTTCTCAAAATGGGTTGAGGCTGTGCCACTCAAGAAGGTTACTAGTAAAGAATCGATCGACTTTGTAAATGAACACATCGTCCATCGGTTTGGGATTCCACAAACAATCACTACCGATCAAGGTAATCGTGTTCATGTCCAACGAGTTCAAAGGGTTTGCGGAAAGTCTTGGGATAAAATTACTCAACTCCTCCCCTTACTACGCTCAGGCCAACGGACAGGCCGAATCATCAAACAAAACATTGATAAAGCTGATAAAAAGAAAAATTGAGGAAGAGCCAAGGAGATGGCATTCAACGCTATCGGAGGCTTTATGGGCTTATCGGCTATCTCATCACGGATCAACTAAATTGTCACCCTTTCAGTTGGTATACGGACAAGAAGCCGTTTTGCCCGTTGAAATCAACATCGGCTCAATAAGGCTACACGAGCAAAATAAGGTATCAGCCGATGAATACAAACAGGCGATGCTGGACAATCTAGATGATTTGGCTGAACTAAGGCTGATCACGCTAGATCGGCTTAAAAGAACAAAGAGATGGTTGCCGGGTCGTACAATAAAAAGTGAATTTTAAAGCATTCAATCAAGCCGATTTAGTATGGAAAACCGTGTTGCCGATGGGGTCTAGGGATAATCGAATCGGCAAATTGTCTCCAACATGGGAAGGGCCTTATAAGGTCAATCGGCCGGTTGACGGGAATTCATATATACTTGGAATCTTTAGAAGGGTTCGTCCTACCTAAAGCAATCAATGGAAAGTATCTGAAGGCGTATCACCCAAGCATATGGGTCGGGTCCTAACTACAGAGGTGAAGGCATCAAGATCTCTGACAAGCACATGCATATAAAATCGGTCATACTGCCGACCGAGTCAGGAACAAATATTCCTTCCACCAGATTAAAGAGTTTTCAAAATATTCCAAGATGACCAATATTACACCGAGACAACGCTGCTTTCAATGAAGCCCCGAGCCAGGCAGATGGGCTCCCAAAGCCGACAATGCCGCTTTGCTCTACCAATAGTAGCTTGAACGCTATCTATTAATCGATCATCGGCTTGCATCGCTCGAACTGGATCATCTTAGCCGATTGGCTCTTGACTTTGGCAAAAACTTCGCCCGATTTGTCGCCTCTGAGCCGCTAGTGAAGATGTCGCATCTGCAATGCCGATTTGGCAATCTGCAAGTTCTCTTGTAACCAAGGCCACCGTTCTTCAAGTTTTTCTTGGATGACTCCGGCTCCTGGGCCTTAGCTTTGGCCGATTTCAGCATAGCAAAGACCCTGGTCAAAAGCACTCTTTCGAGATTTAGCATCTGCTATAAGTTTGTCCAAGATCTCTTGGTCGGCTTGCTGGGCCTTCCTCTGTTCAATTCTTGCTTTGGCCGATTCTACGTCTAGCCGACGATCATCCAGATGGCACACTTCTAGCTAAGCGTTCATGGTCGCAGAGGGAAGATCGGCTTGCATGACCGCCATAGCATTCCTCAAGGGCCGAGTGTTGGCGAAGAGCTGCCTCCGGCTGCATCACCTCGTCCAAGAGACGATTGAGACGCTCTTGCATACCCGGTTCAGCAGTGACCGCAGCAGATGCTGGCGCAGAGGCAGCAATAATACGTTGAATGTCGGCTGGATAGTCGTCGGTGGCCACAATCTACGGTCGTCAAGCTCGTCCAAGGAAAAGCCTAAAAGATCGGCTAAGTCCATCGACGAGCCGGTCCGTAAATAGGTTTTGGAGGTGACGGCGGATGGCGGGGCAGAGCCAAAGTCGTAAGATAACCACGTCCGTCTGGGTCTTCTCTGCATCGGCTTCTAACAACTGAACGGAAGGGGTTTCCTGAGGAATGCGTTACGATAAGATGTGTTACGATAAGATAAGGAACAAAAACAAGGGTCAAGATAAGGATCGGAGCTAACCGCAGTAGCCGATCCAGTCGGGGATGCTGCTGCATCACGACCCGCAGGTTTTGGGGATCGCTTGATGACGACTCTACGGCTCTTCTTCTCTGAAAATTATAAACATGGGGTTAGCCGACAGCAAGCATGAAGACTTCGCCTACAAAAGAAGTCTGACGTACTTTTGGTGCGCTGGACGGCAAGATCAGACAGTGATGGGCTATTGACCCCCAACGTGCCAGAAGATAAACCGGCAAGAGGGGTCGATGACCTTTGCCGTTTTAAGCGATCGTCGGCCGATGCGGCTGAGGTTGATCTCTTGCTGGTCCGAAAGGGTAAAAATATGGTTAAGCCGATGAAAATCTTATTCTAATAAAATATCAAAATGAAAATACCTCTAAAGACGAGTTAGCATCGCTCGAACTCGAGCTAGACCAATGACGGTCTCCGTCGGCTCTCAGCTTGAGGAAGAAAAGAGGACAGGACCTCGGGAATAGTACGCCTCCGCAAAAGTGCCTCACTATGGAAGCCCACCATGTGGTAAATTGGCCCGATCGACGTGTGTTTAACACGAGAAATGGCACGTCTACCACATGGAGTTCATCGGCTAGCTCAATAATAAGATCCGCCGCAGTCGAGTTGGTTACTTTGTTTCGTGGTTTAATCATCCTAAGCAAAGGAAAGCAAGGAATGGTTTGTCCAAAACCCACCGGCGTGCATAAAGCGAAGGATGATAGAATTCATAGGTCGGCTGAAATGTTCTGCTTTGAGTACTTAAGCCGACGTGAAGGATGCAAGGAGAAATCAGCAGGGAAGCGGTCGAGAGTGGATTGGGGCATTAGGGAGCCGTCGGAGTTTAAACGAAGAAAAGAAGGCCACGGGAGATCGGCTAATTGATCAGTATGAAAAGAAATCTCTACGGTTGAAAGAGGCTTGGTTAAGATGCAAGAAAAAGGACAAGTATTTATGGAAGCCGTGAGGAGAGATTTTTTGTTCATCGGATGAACACATGGTAAATTTTTGCACTGGGATCGGCTAGGTTGGAATACTGAGGGCGGCACCCTCAGAAAGTCCTCTGTTGGGAAAGCCGATTCTTCCAAGGGTCCGGGATAATGAGGCGGCCAAAAACGCAGTAAAGCCAAATCTGGATAAACCAAAGAGGGCCGCCAACATTACCGATTTACATAGGAACCATTGCCGATAAAAGCCGACTCGATGATATGCATCATATGGTATACGGCGCCCAAAGAAGGATTTCCCTAAAGATAGCCGACGACCCATAACTAGTTGCTCTGACATGAATTGATAGACCTGGGTTGGTCCTAGGGAAGCGCCACAGAAGAGGAATCGGTCTAACCATAAGTTGATAAAGGCTACGTGTTCTTCATCCGATACAGGGCCGATTACTTTGTTGTTATTTTGGATGTATCCGACCAACCTTCTCCTTTTTTCTGGTCAATTTGTACCGAGGTTTCCCACTAAAAGCCGATATTTGTTCTCCATCGTGCCTAAGACAAGATAATTCAGCCATATCTAAAAGGGTTGGGCCGATGGGACCGGTTGGGAAAAAGAAGGCGTTAAAAGAGTCCGACCAAAAATAGCGTGCAGCAGCTACTAAAGATTCGTTGGGCTCAGGCAGCTAAGGACAGGGGATACACTCAATGATGCCCATACCTTCCCACTCTGCTTTCTTTGGGCCGATACTCTAATGTACCAGGACCTCCACTCTTGAGAGTATCGGCCAAGACCTAAAACTTTTGGACCACTCGTTGATGTTGTAACCAGAGCCGATAAAGGGAGTCTAGGGATTTCATCTCCAATGACAAGATCGGGTTCTATGGTTCCTATAGGACCTAGGAAATCTTGATGATCGCTATCTGGGATCGAACAAGTACACGAGATGCGTCCATTTCAGCCGATGCTATGAGAAGAAGGGTTGAAGCGGAGGAAAGCCGATTTCAGGATTAACGAGAGCACGCCAGGGTGAAAATGACTGCAGGGGGGAGCCTCATATTTATACCTTGGTGAGAAGGTGAAAAGGCGGGAACAGTTGCTGCATTGAAAATGCACCGAGAAGATTGCGGCGCCATTAATGGGGGAAGTCACCAAGGTGAATCCTAAACGACAAGCCGACCACGGAAAAGACGAAGGGATTTTTGAAAGATAACAAGTTACCTTTCAAAAATGGGGGGCATATGTTTGCACCAAAATTCGGTATGTATTGGAATCGGTCTAAAAGTAGAAGAAGTATCGTACAGAAAGGAATCGGTAATCGGCTCGGAAAAGGAATCCGTTTCTAAAAAAGGAAAGGAAATCGGATAAAAGGCCGATACGGATAAATACACCGTATCCATGTACAACTCGGATCGGTCAGGCGTGTTATAAAAGGGGGAGGGCGCCAAGCGAAGAGGGAGAATCAATCCAACAACACACACATCTACTTTTACAAGTTTTTCTTTTACATTGTTTTAGCCTCATAGATCTCTCTGCAAGTCGACGGAATCAACATAGTTGCGCATCGCCGATTGTTGATTTTAGCCGATTTCACCCAGGTTTGATTTGCTTCGTTTTGTTGCGCATCGCCTTCCGGCCGATTTTACCTTGTATCCGGATCAATCAGAACCAGTTGATCTAGTTATCTCCTAATCGGTTCTTGCCGACTAGCGAAAAGCCGATAGATCCTTGTTTATCGGCTTCGATCAAATTACAAATTCTACCTTGTCGATTTCAGGTCAAATCGACTGGCACGCTCTGCAAACCCGGTGTTTGTCTTGTGTGTTCGAGGCCTAAAACCCCCAACAAGGTCTACATGCAATTTCTTGTTTTTTCCCGAATTTATTGAGTTTTTTATTTATTTTTCGGAGGGTTTTTGTGGTAAGAAAGGATTTTTTCAAAAAATATGACCTACGTGCAATTTCTTTTCTTTTTTTTTGGATTTTTCGAGTATTTTTTTTTCATTTTTCGGAGGGCTTTTGTGGTAAGAAAGGATGTTTTCGCAAAAAACAAGGACTTATATGTAATTTCGAAAACTCATAGGGGTCCTCGGCAAAAAACCGATGCGCCATGCGGGCGGGCCACACGTCGCACGGAGAAAAGTACCCGCGCCCTACGGAGCGGTGTCGAACGCCGTTACCGCTGGCGCTACGCGCCCCACTCGAGCGAGCAAACGGCGGGCGACTCCGTTTTATGCTATGGTTTGGCGCAGGGCGATGTAGAGCGATCTCGGCCGCTCGTGTGCGCGATCGAACGGCCAGAAAATTGGGACGACGTAACCACGGTGCGCTTTGAGGAATCCTTCGAACTTTGTTTATCTAAGTATACAATTTCTGTTGCTTGAAAACCGAAATACCCATTGATCAATACCCTGCCCCTGATGCCGTGGCAGCAAACTTTAAGCTCCTTTAACCTTAGCTATGGCTTCACTTTGTTTTACTATCTAATATGTTCTCCGATCACTTTACCATCAGAGCATGTACAATAATTAATTTTTCTTTTTTTAACTCACCTAGATATGACATTAGAGACAACATCTCCAGTAGTTAGTTTTAAAGGTATTCATCTAACTATTTTACACTATTTTCATCACATTGTCCCCTGTCACACTCTATCATCATTTTTTTTGCGCTGGTTTGCATTATCAGATAGTTTCTTGCATAAAAGATAGTATATTCTCTTTTCTCACCACCTTTCTCATGCACATAGAATATATAATTAAAAGACGGCTAAAATAGCACTATCAAAGACGCCTTAAGTACAACTTTGAGTAAGTACGGCAGCTTTGGTTTTGAATAGCGAGAAAGAAAGTGTCCTTCTTGCCGTTTCCTGCCGAGGGGAAACGATGGTAGAAACCGGGAAAGCCTGTTCCTGAGCGCAACCCTGTTCTGTCTGTGCCTAGAGTGTAACTGGGAAAGCTTGTTCCTGAGCGCAACGTCGGTAGCAACTAAAGTTGTTCTCGCCATGTCTGCTTTGGTTTCTTGTCTTTCTTTGTATAATTCTCCTCTTTTCCAGTTCAAACAAGTCTTTGGTCCGACCCAATGTTCCAATGGAGGAGGAATGCACGCTTCTTTTTTTATTTTTTTTAGAGAAAGGAACACACACCTTTGTTGAGGTCGTGTTCTCGAATAATAATGTGCCCAGAAAGAAGAAGAAGAAGAAGAAGAAGAAGAAGAAGAAGAAGAAGAAGAAGAAGAAGAAGAAGAAGAAGAAGAAGAAGAAGAAGAAGAAGAAACTAAGAACACTAGCGTGAGGAACACCATCGTTTTGGTCGTTGGAAATTGAAATGAAGCGAACGCATGCACCGTGCCGAGCGACCGCGTCCGGCCGACCTTTACTTGCCGACGGTGAGCTAACGGTGAGGTGAGCCGTACGTCCATCGGAAGCTTAGCAAATACGCTCGTGAGCGGCTTGAAACTCGGACGGTGACAAAAAAGAAAAGAAAAAACGTCGGAACACTGCTTCGGTGTATCACCGTGGTAAAAAGTAATCATCGTCAACTCTTTATTTACACTGTAATATTTGTGCAACATTCTAATGTGATCCAAAACGTCGCTGTGCTACAGGCAGGCCATGCACGAGTTGTACGCCAGGCATTCGATTAACAGGCCAGTGCGATCAGAGCAGATGCTTCGGCTGACCGGACGTGATCAGTGTTGTGTAGAACTCGTGTATATATATGCTATCTCTATCTGCATCTGTACAGTGATACTAGTAGATACAGCATTGGATTTTCGTGTACCCTTTGCGCGTGTGTAGTTTTGAACGTCATGATCATTGTGGGGCTGTTTGGTTGCCTTCTCTCGCGAGCCTGACCTGTTTGACTCAGTCAGGCTGTGGGATACGGGATGCACAGATGCAGAGACGGTGTTTGGTTGAGTGTTTAGTAGCCATGTATTTTGAAATTTAAATATTTTGAAATTTATATAGCAAATGTGGTCTAGTTTTGTTCGAAAAAATGTAATATTCTTATTTTTGAAATCGGTTCGGTAATCGGAGATGCTAATCAAAATATATAAACAAAAAAGGAAAAAAGGAAACTTTTACATACCCACGTGGCACGACATACATGATTTGCTATTGTGCCTCACAGTGGCCCCTTGCGCAGAACACGAGGTTGCATCCAGAGATACACCCATTTTCTACGTATCTTCAGAGCCAGGCTGCATGGAGAATCTTACATCCAAAGAGCCAGGCTCAAAACTAGATGCTGGCAACCAAACACGAGAAAAAAAAGCAAGATTATACATCTGTGGATGCAAATCTCTAAGCATACAGGCAACCAAACAGCCCCTGTGTGAATGGCAAATCGAGCCTTAACTTCCGTCCACAACAATGCCGTTAGGCATGTACAGTCAGTGGCGGAGGTAGAACTCGGACCATTAAGACCTACCATGATAAATCTACGTAAATTATGTTCAAAAATCAATAAAATTGTAATTTGGTCCAAGAAGGTATGGCTCGGCCCGAGGCATGGATCTAGACTGGCTCCGCCCCTATGTATAGTAGTATATATATATCAACTATCTGTAAAACTATAAGACTGTCTCTAACGGGAGACGCGAAGATGACATGAGAGGAGAGAGAGAGGCTAGCGTGGAGGAGAGAGAGGCGCAAGCCGCGCGTTGGAAGGGCGCGCAGTGGCTCAAATGCATGCTTGCATGGAATGAACGCATGCATGCATACGTAGCTTGTTTTTGTATTGCTATTGGAATGAACCAAGACGCCTTACACTGCAAAAACTAAACCCATTTTATTATTGTTGTTGTTGTTGTTTGGAGGAGGGTTAAAGAGGTAAAAACCGCTAAAATTAAAAATGATTTTGAGAGAATTAAAAACAATTCAAATAAAAAATAGATTTAACTAAGAATAATAAACATATATAAATATTTCAGATCCACTGCTACCGCCTCACCATTGGAGGGGTGGGAGCTAGTGGAGGTGCTAGTTGACATGGCGTCTACATGGCACCCCTATCACCTCCACTAGCTCTCCAACCATTGGAGAAAGCCTAACATGTAGGTTTTTGGATAATGTGAAAGGGAGAAAATTATAAGAGAGAAAGATAATATCTACTATTTAACAGAAGGTTTCATAAACGGTTTTATATTGTGTATACTATTGTATAGATAATTTATTAATTATATAAGAGTTTATTATAGACAATTTATTGTATAAATTATTTTTAATTCTATCTATAGATAATATAAAGATATATTTTTGACAGCACCATCCTACTACCGTACATACCCAAGTGAACTGGAGATGAAAGCGGGTGCATGGCTGTGCTCGGTTGATGCGGTCACTTTACCCGTGCCGCCGAGCTATCATGGGTTCTGACAGCCATTCAAATCTTGAAAGCACACGTCACCGATGAGAGAGAGAGGCGTGGTGTCCTAGTACAAGGAGGAGAAGAACCATTAGCTAGGCTGGGCGATATTATCTCTTACGCACGATTGTTTCTGTACATGCTTAATCTGTTAATCGTTTTGAGATATTTCACAGTTCTCTCTTTAAAATGTCTGTGGAAATACCCCGATCTAATTCGTGGATTTATATTGCGGCGGTCCCTTTGATCGCGATGATCATAACGATCATCATTGTATTGAACCCCGACTCACGGGCTAAGACAAGAGAAAACTTCTCGAGGTCAGCGTGATGGGATCGGTTTGAAGTGGAGTATTCGGTACGCCCTTGACCGTGCCGATCATACCTTTGATCCCGCGAGCTCGCTCGGGAATCACTCTGAGTATCCTCGAGGCACCGATCATACCCTCTGGTCTTCTCGAACATGGTTCCGAGAATCATCGTGATGGGAGCGAACGGGGGTGTGACGGTGATGCTCCCGGGAAACACTCTGGGTCTTCTTGCCGTGATATATCTCCAATGCTTTCATATCGGCAGCAAATTTTTCAAGATCTTCAGCCACAACCGCGCCCATTGCTTCCAGATCCACCTGCTAGGGGAACTCCCTAAGATTGCGCACGACCGTAGCCAAAGCTTGCAGTCGTTCCCCGCTCGGGGGAACGAGAGGTGACGAGCTTGGCCAGCGATCGCACACGTGCTTTGGTGTGCCACACTCGCGAGAACTCTCACAAGCATCGGCTTCAGCCCTAGTGTTTGGATTTCCACGAGCTTGACGACTTATACTTGCCAAGATCCTGTTTAAGGATGCTTCCAGGTGGTTCCTGGCCGCCTCATAGCGGTGATGACGGGCAACCCCCGGGGATCCAGCCAAAGGGTTTTCTTCTTCTCCCGCCATATTGACGTCACGAGAGCGCAAGGACCGTGAAGGCGACATTATGGTGTCTCCACGCGATGCAGTTTTGTGATCGGGCTCGAAATGATCTGGGATATCCAGACCGTCATAGAGTCCATCGTATTCCTCATCATCTGTGAGGGTATCGTGCTAAGAGCGAAGGTACTGCTCTTGCGCTGCTGCCACCGGGGAAAGGCTCCCGGGTTCAGTGTGATCCTCTGGGTTAGTGATGTCGGCTACACCCTTGTTGGTGTAGTACATATCCTCATCCTCGGCGTCACCCAGAGTTCTCGAGTATACTGAGAATTAGGCATCTCTAGGGACTCTTCACGAAAGGAGCTGTCAGATCCCCACGGACAGCGCCATCTGTCGACGATTGGGAAAGTGGTCCCCGCCGACCTTACTTGTTGATTGAGGGATCAACACGATCCCCCTTTTTTGATGAAGAGATTACGTCTGAAGAATGCCTGATTGGCTCAAGATACCCGAAAAGATGGACACAAGGGTTTATACTGGTTCGAGCCTCTCTCTGATGAGATAATAACCCTACTCCAGTGACAGTGGTATTGCTGATTGTTTCAAATGGTATGTGTGTGTGTGTCTAGATTGACTAATTCTGATCAGCCTCTATCAGTCTACCCTCTTCCTTACATGTACAGGAGGTATTTATAGTTCTCAAGAAATATCCCAACTAATTATAGCCGAATAATAGGCATTTTACCACATCAATCGTGGCTATAACCGGAACCTTGATTTACACCACGTTCTCATTGTGGGCGTAACGACACCACGTCGTGGCGTGATTAGCACTACTCGGGCGTTACTGCCGAACGCGACCTTCCAACCATACATCTCGCGGACGAGTTTGGGCTGAGCTCGCTTGGTCTTGGCCGAGCATGTATGCTCGAGGCCGAGTGACGAGCCTGGTCCGACCGGACGGGCTGGCCAGCCAGATCATGCATGGGTCATCCTAGGGAACATCATCCGAGGGTACGCACGGTCGGCCAAAAATCGGTTGCCGGGGCACTATGATACTTATGAAAATTATTGAATTTAAATTGCGTAAAGTAGAGACATGATGTAAATACAACATTTAAATTCAAAATTGAGAGAGAATGGATCTTCGTATTTTATTTGGAATGTTTTACAAAGCCTTACTTCATATGAGCAGAGCTTAAAGGAGCAACCAAAATCTTCAGAGAGGGAGGCAACCCCTTACCCTTCTATTTATAGTGTTCATGGGTCATCCTCTACCCTTAGATGGCTTGCTTCAATTCTAAACTAACCTCCGAGAGCTAGGATTTGATGCCACACACTTCATATTTTGGGCAGACCCAAAACCCAATAACAACCAGGTTTTATCGCATAGCTAACTTGATTGCTACTCTATCTCATAAAACCCATGATCCAATCAAAGCTCTGCAAACAACAAAGACAAAGAAACCTTTCACATAGCATTGTTCTACAATAATACGCAATTAACATGCAAGAGCAAACAAATTTCTTATAGATCAATTCATATCTCGCTCAAAAGATCGGTACTACCGTCTAAACTGACATAATTCAAATTGCTTTGGTTTTGAAACTCAAATTTAAATCTAAACTCAAATCTTAGCTACCCAAGCTCAAATATTATCAAATACTCATCACAAAAACGGACGAACCTCCACATGGTCCTTCACTTATAAATTTATACGGTGGGAGTATATAAATTTTTTTTATGTTAACAAAAGTTGAAACATATAATCGAGTAAATACATCGAACTGACGGAGAACTTTCACATGTTCTTTTGAAAAGATTAAACTTAAGTGGCGCACATACATATCGATTATCTCCGCCCCCACTTCCCTCTCATCTCACAGTCCCTAAGTCCACGTGGCAGATGGACCCACCTGTCATAAAGGAGAGCCCCAATAATAAAGCAATCCAGGCTAACCAGTAACCCCAGATCCTACAAAAAAACACTACCCGCACCCATCAAAAGGTCCCCGGGACGCTCCCCCGTCTCTCCACCTCTCTCATCGCTCCCCTGTCTCCACCTCTCTCATCGCTAGCTCGCTCGCTCGCTCTCGCTCTCTCTCTCTCTCTCTCTCTCTCTCTCTTCAAGACTTAACGTCGCATGCATATGTAAGCGCCCAAAGAATCCAAAGCGAGAGAAAGGGCTCTGTCTCATCAGCTTCGGTGGCGATGGCGGCACAGAG
Organism: Rhipidocladum racemiflorum; assembly: GCA_036346355.1. Classification (NCBI taxonomy): domain Eukaryota; kingdom Viridiplantae; phylum Streptophyta; class Magnoliopsida; order Poales; family Poaceae; genus Rhipidocladum; species Rhipidocladum racemiflorum. The sequence continues at coordinate 84,463,208 of CM070573.1, read as the reverse complement.
GAGGCTGCTGGCCGAGGCGCCGCCGCGGCAGCAGCGCTCGTCGCGGCACCAGCAGGGCGCGCCGCCGTCGGTGTGGAGCGCGGGGTACCTCAACGCGTGGCTGTCTCAACGCACGGCGGTGTTCGGGCTCCGCCTCTGGGTGCTCATCGGCATCGCCGTCGGCGCCGCCATCGTGCTCGTGCTCGTCCTTCTCTTTCTCTGCCTGTCCCGCCGACGCCGCCGGCGCGACGACCTCGCGGCCAACCTCTACCCCGCCGACGGCAAGCTCCTCAAGCAGCACCTGCAGCAGCCCACGCCGCCCAAGGACATCCAAGAAATCGTTCGCCGGCAACAGCAGCAGCAGATGCCGCCGCCTCGGGCGGCACAACCCGCGGTGCAGCTGGCCAAAGCTGAGCAGCAGCCGCAGCCACAGCAGCAGCAGAGGGTTCAGCCGCCGGTTGTAGTGGCAGGATCCACGCGTTCGACGGCGGTCAGCGGCATGTCGGCCACGACGAGCGGCGGTAGCGAGCGGGACGGGACCACGCCGAGGAGCACTGGGAGCGCCGTGGCGGGGCCGGAAGTGTCGCACCTCGGGTGGGGCCACTGGTTCACGCTCCGGGAGCTCGAGGAGGCCACGGACGGGCTCGCCGAAGAGAATGTGATCGGGGAGGGCGGCTACGGGATTGTTTACAGGGGCACGTTGCAGGATTCCACCATGATTGCCGTCAAGAACCTGCTTAATAATAGGTAATCTTGTGTCTCCATTTGTGGAAAGTTCCTGCCTTTTGCTCGTTTGAGCTGTTCGATTTGAACGATTGACTTGGAAATCTCCAACCATTTCATTTTTGTAAGTTCGATTTTTCTCCTTAGGTGCGTGGTTGAGGTTAGGAAAGCCCTTAATTGGATTTAAAATGAGAAAAAAAATATATCCATTTTTCGTTATTCTATTCCAAAATTTATGACGGGTTCGAGTTTTTGTGATCTGGTTTCTCCTGTTGCTTGATTGGATTTTAGGGGAAAAAAATGATTATTCTTGTTCTTTGGCTGAAATGCATGGTTGGATGAGACGGAAGTGTATGATAGGGTCTAGTGAGTATAATTGTTCAAGCTTGTTGGATGAGGGAGTGAATTGACTTCGATTGTGGATTTCCAATTGGAGAAAGATTATTCCTTTACCCTGTTTTTTTGTTCAGATTTTGGGCTTAGAGCTGAAAGTTGATTCAGTTTATCCATGAAACAGTGCTTTGCTGATGAACGGTTGGTTTGTGGGGCTCAAGAAGTTTCAAATTGCTGTAATCATTTACTCTCTTTCTGTGCGCCCACCTCCAATCGATTCTTCTCGATTTCTGCGACGCAATTTAAATCCTGCACATCTTTCTAGGATTGGATTGCTCTGCCTCATTTCTCATCCCATGTTTTTTTCTCCTTTTTTTGCCCTGCTTTACCAGGGGCCAGGCTGAGAAGGAGTTCAAGGTGGAGGTCGAAGCGATCGGTCGTGTTCGGCACAAGAATCTCGTTAGGTTGCTCGGCTACTGCGTAGAGGGTGCTTACAGGTACAATGCAATCGTTTCATCTGTTGGTTCATTAAGCTCTCTTGTCAAGTTTGTTCCTAATTAATGGTTGGACAGGATGCTTGTGTATGAGTATGTAGACAATGGTAATCTTGATCAATGGCTTCATGGTGATGTTGGTGAAGTGAGCCCACTGACCTGGGATATCAGGATGAACATAATTCTTGGAACTGCTAAAGGGTAATGCTTTTTCACCGTTACATACTCATGGTTTGCGTGGTACTATTCCTTATTGTGTGTGACTTGGTTTAAGAAGATCATGAGCAAATATAGGTCATAACCATTCGGATTTTAGGAGGCTTAGGCGCTAGCTGGCATGTTTGGTTAGGTCTGTTTTGTTTTGAGACATGCGTCTTGGTTCGGATAATGGAGCCTGGTTCTGGTGAGATTGGTTGTCGATGGAATTAAGGTGCCTCACTCACAAATTTGTTAGGCCCTTTTCCTTGGCATGTACATATTCCCTTCTAAGAATTTGCAGGAAGAGACAGCTGATTGTAACCCATGTTTAGCAGATATGTAAAAAAAATCATGGTTTTTTCATTGTGTACATCATGGGACATCAGTTGAGTCTGCTTCTGAAAATAGTTCGAATTTCTCATCCGTCTAAGTAGGACGAAAGAAAAGGTGTGGAATTTCTTGGACATTGCATGTGCTTATCTTGCATGCCTCCTTCTCTTTGCTTTTCTGTTGCCGGCTTGCTTTATTTTAATCAAAGCACTCAGTTTACGATTGTTGCCGCTCCCTAGCGATGCAAGGTACTGTCTGTAAATATTTACCCTGCATATGTTTTAGATTAGAACATCGAGATTCTGTTTACCAGTCAAAATCTATACTCATGTTAAGTATTGTTTACCAGTCAAGTATTATGTGTACCTTAATGTAAACTTTGGTACCTCTTTAAGGATGGTAAAAAGTCTCAATTTCTGAACACTGACACACAACTGCTGCCCCTCAGGCTAGCCTATCTTCACGAGGGGCTGGAACCGAAGGTTGTCCACCGTGACGTCAAATCTAGCAATATTCTTCTTGACCAGCAATGGAAAGCTAAAGTGTCAGATTTTGGGCTTGCAAAGCTATTGTGCTCAGAGAGAAGCTATGTTACTACCCGTGTTATGGGAACCTTCGGGTTAGTGTTGACAACCCTTCCGTACACAATGCTGCTCAATCTACTGTACTGAAGTTAGATCCTGTCATGACTGAACATTGGTTATGTTTCAGCTACGTGGCACCTGAATACGCTAGCACCGGAATGTTAAACGAGAGGAGCGATGTTTATAGCTTTGGTGTACTTATAATGGAGATTATAACCGGTAGATCTCCTGTAGATTACACTAGGGCACCTGGAGAGGTTAGCATTTTTGCCATTTTTTTTAATAATCTCCTTGTCAGAACTGTGCAGGTCTGCTGAAGCTAGATTCTTCCATTGCAATGCATCTTCTTCTTCTTCTTTCCCAGGTGAATTTGGTTGAATGGCTCAAGGCAATGGTTACCGAGAGGAAAGCGGAGCAGGTAGTGGACCCCAAGCTGGCCGAGAAACCTTCCCCCAAAGCACTGAAGCGGACGCTTCTCATCGCCCTGCGCTGCGTCGATCCTGATGGCCACAAGAGGCCTAAAATGGGGCATGTAATTCACATGCTCGAAATGGATGACTTACCATTCAGAGATGTATGTCTGAATCCTTAACTATCTTTCGGTCTTCCACTCTGATCACTAGTAATCACATTATCAGTTCCAATGACACATCATACAGGGTAAGAAGCCCGGAAGGGATGTGCCCCAGACATCAGACAGATACAGCTCGGAGGATGGGAGCTTCAGCAAGCGCGAGAACCAACGGTATAGATGATGAACAACGCGATACTAAGACCGGAATGAGTTTGTATGGATTGCCGCCATTAGAGATTGCCGATATTAACCATGCTGTCGTTACATTCTTTCCCCCCTCGTTGGATCTCATAGCCAACTCTCCTTGCTCTTTGATTGTATTATAAGCGAGCATCATTCTATGACACTCGATAGACTACACAAAAACAAGTGTAGAGTGGTGTTCTGACTAACATGCCCCCAGCCAACAGTTTCAATTTTAATGGGATTCCACCTAATGCAAGTACGGTTTTGTTTTGTCTACTCTACTGCATCCCGCTGTACCAGTCCATTCCTGATTCCTGCCTCCTTTACTGCACTGGAAGAAGAACTGATGCCGTCTTCTTGTAGCTTAGTGCTGCTTGCTGCGCTTGAGATCACATGCCACTCTGCATCACACTTCCACTCTGCATCTAACCCTTTGTTTATGATCACCATTAGTTGGCTGCAGTGCTTGGAACTTATACTCTATTCTGCTGGCAAATGCTTTTGTTTACTAAATCGCATGGTCCGCATCTGGTGATCAGCTGCACAGCATTTGCGTCAGTTCTTGTCGCTTCGCCTTGTCTTGATCTACCTTACTCGTATTTTTCACCTCGTCCGGTTGCTGAGACTTTTCGACTCCGATTTGTTCTTTTTTTACAGCTTACCAGCTCTGGATCTTGTGCGTATTAAACTTGATCACTGGCAGCGCTGATTAATTAGCAGGTGTTGATTCCACGGTCACGTGACCGATCAGCTACTGCACAATTTCCTTGTATGCAACTACTTGTGAAGTAACATGCCATGCTATAAACTGGCAAAATTTGGTTTGATCGTGTCCATTTATTTTCTACTACTATAAATTGATGAGAAATTTTATGGTGTATTCTATTGGTAGATCTAGCAAATGATTCGTTGAAGGTCTTCCTACTACTCTATTATCGTAGGAAGTATAAATAAATACTCTGTTCGGTCATAAATAGTTACTATTTTGGACATCGACACAGTCTCCAAAACAGGGGCGGAACTGCATACAGTGACCCTGTGTCACAGGACACCGGGTCAAAAAAATTTTTAGAGTATATTAGTCTATATATATATAAAATTATTGTATGTTAATCTATATATATAATATATGTGAACCCCCTTGATCTAAATCTTGTGACACCGGAAGACAAATAACAAGCAAATGATAAAAATAATAAGTTATTATCACATATATGATGAAGTGGTGAACCTCGATGACTTTTTCTCTAGTTCCGCCCCTGCTCCAAAACACACCTTTGAGCAGGGTTAACAAAACCGAAACTGAAAAAACCGATGGAAAACCGAAATTGGAAATTCGAAAATATCGAGCTAAAAATCGCTGGAAAATCGTTAGAAACCGAAGAGTTTCAAAACCGAGCATTTGAACAAAAAACATTCAAAACAAATTTAAAAAAAACGAAAACCATTCGGTTTTCTCGAAAACCCATCGGTTTTCTCGAAAAACCGCTCGGCGAGTTGAACCTTTTGGACGATCGGTTTCTTGAGCGGTTTTCATTGATTTTCTCGAAAAACCGTTCGGTTTACATAGCATAATTTTTTTTGAATTTTTCGAATATTTTTTTGAATTGTACCGGTTTACCGGTCGATTTTATATTTCGGTGGGGCTCGAAATCTCGAAAACCGAACGAAAATCGCGAATTTCGTTCGGTTTTGTGAACCCTGCCTTTGAGTCTTTGACAACTCAATTCTATTATAATATATTTACAAAACCCAATAAATTTATAATATTATGAAAGTACTTTTTGAGACGAATATACACATATGATTTTCATGTATCCAATTTAAATATGTAAAAAAATATTAACTGTCAAAGTTTCAAAAGTTTAACTGCACCTATGTCCAAAACGACGACTAGTTGTGATTGAAGAGGGCACTAGCTAATGTGATTAATTGGATAGAAAAAAAATGTATATATTGAATTTAGTATACTGAGAAGAGCTCTAAATTGACATGAGAGAAGTCTATTTCGTTTTTCAACGGCTAGCTTGGAGTTGCTGTGCTTTGGAAATGTTCCCAGACTGTTTCTTCCATTAAAAAAGATGGAACGGATACGAGGGGGGGGGGGGGGGGAATGGAAGTGTCCAAAAAAACGGCTTGGCGGATGACGGGACCGAGAACATAAAAAAAATATGAGGAGAAAACATAGGCAAAAGGGCCGTGGAATTGCCCGACTGGCCCCAGTGAATTCGCACGGTTGCCTCAAATAATTCTTGTTGGACAAGACCGCATGGGTTTCTGACGTGTTTGCCTTTCCCCCCTTTAATCGATAGACTAAAAAATCACCCTATCTTGAGAATGCTTAAGCTTAGTAAACTGAAACCGCAGCTATATTGCCTATGTGGCCGCCACTACCGTTGTGAGCTAGTACTACAAATAATATAGTATAAAGCATAGAGAGACATATTATAGTACACGCAGGCGCAGCCTACGTCCATGGCTTCGCGAGATCTGCGTCTATTAGCGACCTGCCCGTGAGCATCTGAGCTGTTTTGAGATGGACTCGAATGGTATTGCAGCCCCAGTCCGCTCTATCCAAATGGTACCCACACCTACGTAGGCATCTAGTCCACAGAGATGATACGCTCTTGACCGGACCAGGGTGTCGGATTGGCGCAATTGGATTCTCCGGTGGGCCGCGCGGCCCTACCGGCCGGCCACCGACGGCGGCAGCGCCACATGGAACCTGACTAGAGAGCCAGTCTGTGGGTGGTCGCCTGGTCCAGCCTTTATTTGTGTTCAGCTCGCGGATAGATTCTTCTCATGCCAGTCTGCACTGTCCGTCTGATCTGCCGGGATTCACTTATAATGTGTTTGGTTAATGGGATGAGATTGAATGGAATGAAATGGTCTTATACCATTTGATTCTATTATTTAGGTGAATAGAATGGTTCAGCACTTGGAGAATATTCTTCAAATTTGTATCACTTGGTTTAGAATATGATGGTTTCGTTCAAGTAACCAAACATGTGGATAATTTTTTTCTTGAATCATCTCATACATATACTATTTGGTATAAACAACCAAGCACACCTTTAAATACGTTAAGCTACCTGCCTGCCTTTACTAATGAAAGGCAGTGTGCTACACTGCCGTGCCTTTGTTCTGCAGTCATTAGATCAGAAACCAACAGGCGCGCCGCCGGGTCCTCCCGCACGCACAGGCGCACAGCCTCTTCCTTAGCTGGAGAGCAAATGGCGTGCACGCTCTGCTGTCCCGACAGCGACTCGCTCGCTCGGCACGGCCGGCCGGGCTCATCAAACAGAAACCCAAAGCAGAACGTCCCTTCCGGTGGAATTCCATCATCTCACGGGACAACGACGTCGCTCAGAGACGCATCCTCCTCTTCGGCCACAGGGATAAGAAAAGGAAACAGAAAGGAGGCGACGCGCATGACTGATGTGTAATATGTATAATCTGACAACAAAAGAGATTAGAGAGGCAGCGATCACTGTCAGACTCTGGAGAGCTGACGCAACGCAATTATGGAGCCATGGTTTTATTCCAATCAAAGGTACAAGTTGGGCTAGTGTGGGCACATTATACGCAGAAAAGAAGGCAACAGTGCCATCTGAACGGTGCCGCACTGAGGCTCACTGAAGGTGAAGGGTATGTATGTACAGGCACCGCAGGCAGGCAGGCTCTTCTGATCATCATACACGGGAAATGAGAGCGCCACGCATGCTTGGGCAAGCACGAAGGTCAGGTAGCATGGCATGCATCAGCGGGATTCGCAAGTCGCAACACAGGGAGCAGTTGTTGAGACTTGAGCCTGATCTATTATGGATATATCTAATGCATCCAAGTACAAGATACGCAAAAGAAAGAAAGAAAGTAGCACTTGGTTTCTTTGGCAATTTTTTTAGTCGATGTATCTGCTAGCCCAGAAGCAAAATTTGTCACACAAGAATTTCATGATAAAATATATTTTTTTAGATCCAGAGGATGTCCCAGTTTTCCATTAGAGAAAACATAGGTAGTAGAACATGAGGTTGGCACCACCTCATATCATGGTGTCCAAAACAGAAAAAAAAAACAGTCCATCCCAGCAACAAAAATGATAAAATATATATACAGCAAAAATATGGATGTTGATAGAATGTAGCAACTAAGGAATGAGCTGTTGGATGTTGATAGAATGTAGCAACAAAAATGATAAAATATATATACAGCAAAAATACATGTCAACAATAGAACATCCAATCAGGGTATTCAATAAATTTAACCACCCAAAGTTTGTGGCAAGGTAAGTATCCATTCAAATTATTTTAGTTCTTGGGTTTCCTCAATTGTTAACAAATAACATCTCCAAAAATATTTCAGTGGCACCAGAAAATAAGGTGCCTAATATGACAAGAGTTCTTGGTTGGCCGGCACCTTTTGCTCCTAAAAAATAGCCTAGTTTGCCTCATTGAAATAACCATTTTGGAGTTAGTAAGCAGCACACAATCATGCTTTTGCCGTCTACCTGCACTGATATGGTTGGGCCAACAGGCCTGAAAGAAGAAACATTTTTTGTGTTTCGGAGTGGCCTGGTAAACATTTAGGCCCAAAGAAAAAACCCTGACCAACAGATCATAACAAGTTACGGAAGGTGATACAGTGAGCACGACCCAAGTCTTTGAGCTGAAAACCCAATCAATGCTGTTGATTCATCATCAGGAAACAAATTACCCTTCCACTTGATCCAAGCATCTCCTCTCAGGGACCTCTTAGTCCAAGCACTCATATGTCAATGGCATTTGCAACTGGAAAGCTCCAACAGTTCAACTTGAAAGGGTTCCTGAGAAAACCTTAATGGTTGTGTTAAACTGGCCTTTTCAGTTCAATTTTGAACGCCAAAACCCTTGCTATGTCGTGGCCCTTGAGGTCTTTTCAATTCATGTTCTTCTTCCTGCACCAATTCACCCCTCCTCTTGATACGCCTCGATCATTCACAATCTGTTTCGATTCCTTTGAAACAAGATGCGATTGATCAGCGAGCAAGAAGGAACTGGAAGATAATTTTCGTGGAGGACCTGTATTCCTAGACCGATACTAAATCGGGCTGAGAGCCTCCATTATTGAGGAGGAGTTGCTAAGTTGTGACTTGTGAGCGAGCTACAGCCCATGCCATAGTTTCGGACTTACATTGTTCATGGATTGAGAGCGAGAGTTGAACTCGTGGAGATCGAATCTCTCCTTATTCCTCAGTAGCTAAGTGGTAGAGCAGCTTTGTTGAACTCCGGCGCGCAAATACGGCTCTTAAGGTGCTATGATATTAATTGTTGCAACAGGGTATTATAAATTTTTAGACAATTTTCTCTTTTGATTAATTATTGCTCTCTTTCTCGCTTGCTTATAAAACTCAGACCTACCTCTAAATTTATATCTAAAACTACAGCCCTAATAAACGGAATAGGGTTCTACTTTCTTACCTAATCCACCTCATCTTAATCGAACTCTTAATCAAAACTCCTTAACTAATTACAAGATTATTTCTAACATTCACTCTCTTAATGGTGTAACATTTAATTTGTAACACAACTTTAACTAATCTTCCAAATTTTTCCCAAATTGCCTCTTTCTTTCTTACTACTCCCCGTCCTTCTCTCCGTTTCCTGTTACTGCACGCTTGGTGTCTCTCTCACGCGCATCTACTGCATGCTGTCGCTTGCGTCTCCTCCTACACTTGCGCATGCACACTGTTGCTGAAAGCATTCTCTGCTCCCGCCCATACAGAACCCGACGTTTTTTATTTTTCTTCTTCTTGCATTGCGCTGCATAGCCGCCTCCAATCTACTACAGTTGCTCTCTGCTTTTCTTACATCATGCCGCTTAGCATCAACTCCGCGCCACTAGAACACCGATTTCTTCTGATATTGTTGTGGGGTGCCTCCCCTATACAGACAACTTCCTGTCGTACACCTCGCCTGTGTGCCGCCGGCCACAACGCCGCGCCTGAGCTCACCGCCACATTGCATAGCGATGATAACCTGCTCCGCTTCACGCGCCTTTTCTTGCTAATTGCCCGAGACTGAGTATGTTGTTACATAACATCGGTATATAATAAATTTCAAAAAATAACTTCTGATCTCCATTCTTGCATTGTACCAGTATTGTTCATTTGCCTCTTAACTCCACCGTTGAGCCATCACCGAACTTAACTTTATTTGAAATTTTCTCGTCAAGATCGTGAAACACAGAGCGATCTCCAGTCATGTGATTGTTCGCTCTATTATCCAAGCACCACAAATCAGTGTGATCGTGGCTATCTTCCTCCATGCGTACTTTAGGGACTACGTTCTCCTCATTCAATATCAGTATGTTCGGCTCCTCTTCTTTGCACAACGAGAGGAGTAGAGTTGTTTCGTCGTGTCTTCACCGCCTTGGGTGAGGTTTACCTCTCGTTCTTCTTCTTGTTCCGGCAATCTGAAGCAAAAGTGTCCAATCTTGCTATAGTTAAAGCAGTTTAAATGATTGCGACACTTCGTCGCGTAGTGATCATATTTTTCACATTCAAAACATTTGATATGTGACTTATCTTGTGATCTGTTATCATCGTCTTGTTCAGTTTTGCCTCCTCGGCCACCTCTGCCTCCTCGTCCACCGAAACCGCCGTGCCCTTGCCCACGATTACTTGATGAGCCATGACCGTCCTTGGTCCATGGTTCTTGTATCTCCCTTTAACAACAACACCTGCTCGTTACAGGAATGATACTCCTTCTCATTACAGAACTGATACCCCCCTCAGTAGCTCCACATGTGTCTTGGCGAGTTAGTGATCTCTTCGATTTTTATGTTCCCCAGATCAGGGTAGTACATGAGAATGGTGACGACAGGCATAAACTTTTCTAGTAACACACGCATGTACTTCTTCACTGCAACAGATTCCTCCATCTTGTCGCCGAGAGAAGTAATCTGGTTGTACAGTGAAGTAAGCTTGCCGGCGAACTCGTCTACCAATTGGGTTTCTCCCATCTGGAGATTCTCAAACTCGTTTCGTAGATTTTTTTTAGTCACATCTCTTTCGCGTGGTCAACTCCTACGTACATCTTCTGAAGCATTAGCTATGCTTTACGCACTGTCTCTATCCTGATGAGCTGGTGCATCATTGAATCTAGTACTAACTGATAGATCATTGCAAGTGCTGCCTGATCTATCGTGTCATCTTCCTCAGCCTTTCTCTTTGGGTCGACTGCATCCCAGACACATTGGACGCACAAGGTTGCCTTCATCTTCATTGCCCAAACTAGATAATTATCGGTTGTTAGGAAAAAAATACTAGAGGGATATGAACCCACTCTGAATCTTCGCCTTCTCGCCCATAATCTTCGTAGGTACCAGAAAATCTCACATCACTCTGCAACTGCATGACACTTCTCCGTGCCCGTACGAGGACTTTTGAAGCTGCTTCTCCTTGACTTCTTTTCTGCTACCCACGTCACCTGCCTGGAACAGCAGCACGGAGCTCACTGGAATTTCTTCGATCTGATCTTACGTCGCCTTTTCTTCACACGATGCAGCCGCCGGTGCTTAAGACGAGACATCAGAATCTAAGCCGTTGGGAGGGAATATGAGTTCAGATTCTCCACATGCATGCGTGGTTGACGAGAGAACCGAGTCGATTCGATCAAGAAATGCTGAGAAATGTCGATATTAATTTCCTTCATTTCCCAGTTGACCAAAGAATCGCGCAAAGAAGCAAGGAGAGGGCCTCTTTCAATTCCTTTGCCCGTTCTGTCATGCACTCATCCACTGAGAGCAGGCAGACATTTGCAGAGATGCAGATGGTTCCGAATTTCTGATTAGGGAGTCATGACGACATCCACCAGTTGACCAGAAGCAACCACCACGGACCAAATCTTGGAGCAAATTGCCTCGATCATCTGCATATATAAGCAAGGACCTAGCTAGCCTTGATCACAAGCTATTCAACATGGAGCATGACGAAATGGCACAAATTAATGTAGTTGGCAGAGCAACTAGCTTACATCTACGATAAGATGCGAATCGGCCAAGTTAAATTACGCGTGCGAAAGTTCGTCAGATAATATCATACTCATACATGGGTGGGTGGGGCCGGGTGGGGGTGCCAACACACGTGGAGTGGTGGAGACCATAGCTAGAGGCGTATTTCCGCAGGAACATTCCATTCGCAAAGAGTAGACCATATCTGTCTGTCTCAGACCGCATATCCCTGAATTTTCCTTTCTCTTGCTTTCTGATTAATGTGGATGGACTTGATCACTATGCAAGCAGATTAGGTTAGATAACAAAGATAAATGCATTGACATTCAAAAAGGGTGCCCTTTTCCAGCATGCGTACGTGCATAGCGTTGAAAGGATACTACTGCACGGGTGCATCCCATATAAAAAATTCACCGACTTTGGAATCCATACAATCCATACCATCTTCTTCTTCTTCTTTTTGCGAGGATAATGCACGGGTTGCCGACTAGTCCACTATAACTATTCCAGATTACATGTAGAGGGGTGTGGCTTATAAAGCCAAAAGAATCTGAATTGTAGAAGAGTTGAACTCCTATAGATATATATAGGATAATTGATTTAATTATCTCTAAAAAAAAACTTGTCCCTTCTGGCTTGTGCACACATATGCAACCACCAAAAAGACAATCCTTTTCTACACTCAAAATTAAAGATATACTCCAAATGCTGTCTGAACAAGAAATCAAAGGTCACATGAGTCCTACACACCAACACTTCTGCACTGACTGAAATGAGCAAAAAGGGTGTTTTTTCTTCCCTGATGTAGGAACTGGCCGGGCAGCATCTACCGGCCAATATTCCTTCCAACAACGCGCCCTCGTGCATCTCCAACCACCGGATGCTCCGCCCCCAAATCCATGCACCCTTGAGAATATGCCGCCCCCGGTTGCATCGTCCTAAAACCATTCTTAAAGCCAAATATGACGTACGCCGAGAAGAACCAGAGAATCACTCAGATCGACAGGCTAGTACCCTATGCATGTTCACGTGTGCTCCTCCTAAGCAAGGCCTGGTGATCATGTCTGATATCCAGCTTAATCATGCATGCAAAAAATCAGTCATTAAGATGCGTCTAAACGTGTTTTTTTGTTAGAGAGAGAGAGAGAGAGAGAGAGAGATGCAGCTAAACTAACTTGTACCTGTACTCCTTGCCTAGTCGACGTTGGGTTTGCTGATTTACTGGACTTGTAAGGCGCTCTGTCGTAAACGGGTGAGAGAGTCTAAGCTCAAATCTCTAATCACCGGTTGTCGAGCTGTTTTTACCGAGCCCTTCTGTCGGAACCATCAGGCCAAAGCGTTACGTACTGTCACAGCCAGGTGGACCCCACGTCAGCAGATCCGGCAGACGATCTTGTCGTGATGCTCACGGACGTCTCGTCCTCTTTGTTTTTCTGATCGGAAAGCGAGAGTCGAAAACCGGGATGAGCAGCAGCAGATGGCAAGCATCGCCGCAGTCTTACCCTCTTCTAGTGTGTGTGAGGCTGTGAGCTAGTCGTTTGATGCTTCACCGACCGACCTGCCCGAAACGCCTCGTAGCAGGGATGGTAATTTTGTCCATAGTTTTAGGTATCAGGGTACTCGATCCGATAAGAATGAGTATAGGTAGTATTTTAGATTCACAGGTTTTTTAATTTAGATACTTGATAAGGTCATACGATAGATATATGTGCCAATTTATACCCATGGATACTCAATGTGTATCCTATGACACAGGTAACGACACATCTGGCTTAGGAAATAAATTTTTTTTGAAAGATCTGGGGATAGTTAATACTTTGTGCTTAGTAATGGTGGAAGATGTCGAAATATTGTGTTCTAGCCGAATGAGCTGATGGGGATAGTTGATGCTTTGTGCTTAGTGGTGTTTTGTTTCTTTTGCCAAAATATTGTATTCTAACCATATGAACTCATGGGAATAGTTGATGTTTTATGAATTTTTAGTTAATTAGGCCTACATAGCCTTCATCGTAATTACATTCATGATTACAAAATTCAGTATGAGATACAACATTTATGTGTGTATGTTCTGAACTACTTATGGGTATCCATTGGGTTTTGGGTACCCATTAGGTTTAGGTATGGACACAGATTTGTGTCTGTGAAATTTATCGGGTTCGGGTGAGTAGCACTTAGGCCCCGTTCGGTACGGTTCCAGATTCTAGTAGAAACGGAAACGGTTCCAGTTTCTTGGTAGAAACGTTTCATGTAGAATCAAAATCACTGTCTGGAAATCGTTTGGTACAGTTCCAGATTCTAGTAGAAACGGGGTTGAGGGTGATTCAGCCATAGCGTGGAAAAAGAAGAAACGTTCCGAGTTTTAACCCGTTTGGTTGGGTTTCTCTTAGATTCCAGTAGAAACAGCTCGGTTCTAAATTGCCAAGCGGGACCTTAGTTCCGATTTAAATTCGGATCTGAGACGATGATACCCGAAGGTAAATTGCTATCTCTGCCTAGTACCTCTGCCATTGACAAATGCACGCCTGTACGCAAGTAATCCACGGAACCGCCGGTGCGGAGAAATACACTACACACCAACCAAAGCCAGCCAGCAGTACACCACCCCGCCGGCCGGGCATTACCGTGCCGCCGCGTCTGACGCCGTCCAGAGGCCGTTTCAGACTTGGACCGGGGCAGGTGAAAAGCCCCCGGGGCCGCGCGGGGAAGCAGCGGCGCGCAACCGAAAGCCGAAAAGGCGCAGCAACTGACCAGCGTAAAGCCGCGCGCGCGCGCGGAAGCACAGCACGGCGCCAACCCACCCCCCACGCGCGCGCTCGGTAAAAACACCCCATCCCCGTCCCCGGCTGCCCCTCACCTACAGAGACACACCCCTACTCCTCCTGCCGGTTGATCCCATACCAGAGGCCACCGCGCGCGGCGGCTGATTCCGAGCGGATTGGTGTTGCCGTGACGGTGTGGGGACTGGCTCGATGTCGCGCCATGAGTCGTGCTGCGGCACCATGTTCTGGGTGTACCTCATGTCGTGCTGGGGGCTCGTCATGTTCGCCGGCCTCATGTCCGGCCTCACCCTCGGCCTCATGTCGCTCAGCCTCGTCGACCTCGAGGTCCTCGCCAAGGCCGGGACGCCGCAGGACAAGCTCAACGCCGGTATGCCGCTCTTCGTCTCCCTCCCCATTCACTCGCAGCCTAGCTAGCAGTGGAGAGAGTGATTGCTCAATAAGTCCACTTTTTGTGATGCTGGTCCGCGCGGGCAGCCAGGATCCTGCCGGTCGTGAAGAACCAGCACCTACTCCTTTGCACGCTTCTCATCGGCAACTCGCTCGCCATGGAGGTGCGTGCCACAATTAGTAGCATGCAGGTCTTGTGTTGCAGCGTTTCTGCTGCTTGTTAATTCCAGTGGATGAGCTGTTGGATTGCTGCTGCGTGCAGGCGCTGCCGATATTTCTGGACTCGCTCGTGCCGTCCTTTGGCGCCATACTCATCTCCGTCACGCTCATCCTTGCGTTCGGTGAGGTGATCCATCGATCCCTTTCGCGTTGCTTCCATTGGGGTTCAATAAAGGGGTGTTCTTCTTCTTCTTCTTGACTTGAGCACCTGAGCTAGCTGATTTGTTTGTGCTGCTCCTGTGGTCGCAGATCATGCCGCAAGCCATCTGCACGCGCTACGGGCTCAGCGTGGGGGCCAAGGCGGCGCCCATAGTCCGGATACTGCTCGTCGTCTTCTTCCCCGTGGCCTACCCTATCAGCAAGGTGCGCCTGCGCCTGCGCCGGCTGCTGCTTAATTTGTCGCTCCTGTTTGCAAGAATTTGAGAGGAATTGGAGCTTTGTGGTTGGTAGATGTGTGCTCAAAATTGGGATGGGACATCAAAAGTGGCGGCCTGGTGGGCGCCTGCAAGTAGGATACAGATCAGTCACTAACTGGTTCATTGATTAATTTGCCAAACAAGTGGGCTTGTCCCGTGCTCATCTAGTCATCCAAATTACACAAGTCAAGACTCAAGATAGGCTGTTCACAGATTGCTTTGCATGCAGTGACGAATTGGTGCACTTATTAAACATAATCTGTGCTCAGTGAGCCAGACCAAACTAATTGGAGTCGTGAAGCAAGAACCATATTTTGGTGTGTCAAACTAAATAAATGGAAATGCCTACATATGCGTAGCTTTCAGTGTTTCTGACTCATTTGGGACTAAGTAACTCCAGTTACTTGAAGTGACAAGTCATTGTTATCTGAATCGGTAATCCTGCAAAATCCTATTTTGATTTTTGAAAGAAAGAAAAAGCAGCCACTTTCTCTAAAAGACAAGAAACAGCTTATTATGCTATATGAATGTCTTAGGACTACGGAATCATGGACTCATGATATTTGCACTAGTCAAGAACTTTATAGCCCAGGCATTTCCTGGTTTCTAGTACATATTTAGCCAGGGTTGTGGCATGCATAAATATACCCCTTTTTTCACTAATGCAGTGTCTTGTTCGATTCATGCCTTTTTTTTTTCCAGCTGTTGGATTGGCTACTAGGAAAGGGCCATGTAGCACTTATGAGGAGAGCTGAGCTGAAGACATTAGTTGATATGCATGGCAATGAGGTTGGTTTTGTTTTTATCTGCTCTTATGCATTTCTGATAAATAGATGCCATCTTCAACTTAACCATTGTAAGCTTTAGATATTCACATGTTGCATTCATGGCGGGTTAACTTCTTTATTACAGACTTACAAATATTGGTTTGTGTTTTCTCTTTGCCTTTATTACTTGAAGCAGGCCATATTTTGTTTTTTAGATTCTACATAGCTTTTTTTGTCTTACTGTATCACCTGATATGAGTCAAGTTATAACCT